>CM028359.1:51523891-52129979 GCA_016618105.1 Dendrobium huoshanense
CATCTCCCGACCTCAAGCCTATAGGATGCTAATGGAAGGCTTACACCTATTAGATAAGGAAAACTGGAGAAACCAAGGTAGGGAATACCTAACCTTGGGTCTAAGGAAGGGCATCACCCAACCTTAGGCCTATAGGATGCTGATAGAAGACTTACTCCAAATAGGCAGATTAACTGGAAACCAAAGTAGGGAATACCTAACTTTGGGTCTAAGGAAGGGCATCACCCAACCTTAGGTCTACAGGATGTTGATAGAAGACTTACTCCTAGTAGACGGATCAACTGGAAACCAAGGTAGGAAATACCTAGCCTTGGGTCTAAGGAAGGGCATCACCCAACCTTAGGCCTATAGGATGCTGATAGAAGACTTACTCCAAATAGGCATATTAACTGGAAACCAAAGTAGGGAATACCTAGCTTTGGTCTAAGGAAGGGCATCACCCAACCTTAGGTCTACAGGATGCTGATAGAAGACTTACTCCTAGTAGACGGATCAACTGGAAACCAAGGTAAGGAATACCTAGCCTTGGGTTTAAGGAAGGGCATCACCCAACCTTAGGCCTATAGGATGCTGATAGAAGACTTACTCCAAATAGGCAAATTAACTGGAAACCAAAGTAGGGATACCTAGCTTTGGGTCTAAGGAAGGGCATCACCCAACCTTAGGTCTATAGGATGCTGATAGAAGACTTACTCCTAGTAGATGGATCAACTGGAAACCAAGGTAGGGAATACCTAGCCTTGGGTCTAAGGAAGGGCATCACCCAACCTTAGGCCTATAGGATGCTGATAGAAGACTTACTCCAAATAGGCAAATTAACTGGAAACCAAAGTAGGGAAAACCGAGCTTTGGGTCTAAGGAAGGGCATCACCCAACCTTAGGTCTACAGGATGCTGATAGAAGACTTACTCCTAGTAGACGGATCAACTGGAAACCAAGGTATGGAATACCTAGCCTTGGGTCTAAGGAAGGGCATCACCCAACCTTAGGCCTATAGGATGCTGATAGAAGACTTACTCCAAATAGGCAAATTAATTGGAAAACTAGGGTGGTTCCACGAAGGGCGTACTCCACCACTAGCGAATGGTCATGTGGGGAGGAAACTTGCTCCACACAGAGGACCGAAACTGGCAAACTAGGATGGTGCCACGGAGGGCGTACTCCACCACTAGCGAGTATGAGTTAGGATGGTGCCACGAAGGGCGTACTCCACCACTAACAGGTGTGATCCTAAGAGAGGGAACGATTTGGTCATAAGGAGAAGGCAAAGAGCGTTAAAAAAATGGACCTTAAACAGGAAGAATCAAGTTACAAATCAAGAAAGAGAAATTTTATTAATTGATAAAATGAGCTACATCAAGCATAGTATTTCTTAAGGAAACGCCCATTGACAAGTAGCATTGGGTGGTTTCCTTTACAATCTATTAACTGATACGAGCCTCCTTCGTAGACAGTCTCTATAACGAAGGGTCCTTCCCATGTAGGTCCAAATTTTCCTCCCAACTTTCGATGGGCTAAAATAGGCCTCCGAAGGACCAACACCAAGTCTCCCGCTTGGAAGGTCCTAGGTCGCACTAACTTATCATGAGCTTGAACCATAGGGGACTTATACAACTCTAAACTTTGTTGAGCTTTGAGACGTCGCTCTTCAAGGCCTTCGAGTTCTTCCAACCGCAGTTTTGCACTTTGTTCGTTTGTGATTTGATTCTGAACTGCAATCCTGAGCGAAGGGATTTGTATTTCCAAAGGTAAAACGGCCTCGGATCCATACACTAGTGCAAAGGGGGTGGATTGGGTTGGGATTCTATAAGTGGTACGGTAAGCCCAAAAGCTTCCACCAACCGCTCATCCCACTATCGTTTGTTATCATCAAGGGTCTTTTTAACAATTTGCACCAAGGTTTTGTTGAAGGCCTAGGCCAATCCATTCGCCTGAGGGTAATAGATCATCGAGTATCTCCAATCAATATTATGGCGCCTTACAAAACTGTTGATTTTTGTAGACTTGAATGCGGACCCATTATCGGATATGATTCTGCGGGGCACGCCGAATCGATATATGATATGGTCACAAAAGAATTTTAAGACATGGTGTGATGTTACATTGCGTAGGGGAATTGCTTCCGCCCACTTTGAAAAGTAATCAGTTGCTGCTAATATGAAACGATGACCTCTCACGGAGGGAGGGTCAATCGGCCCAATGATATTTGTGCCCCAACTCTCGAAGGGCCACGAGGCTATCGTAGGGTGTAGCACATTAGGCGGCAGATGTAAAACCACACCATGGACCTGACATTGATGACAGTGCTTTGCAGTATTCATGCAATCGTCAATCATTGTAGGCCAGTAGTATCCAAGTCTTTTAATCCTCAATTTCATTTTTGGACCCGATTGATATGCACCGCACAGTCCTGAATGGACTTCATTAACAATCTTCAGGGCCTCTCGCTGACCCAAACAGCGCAGCCACATGTGATCGAAGGACCGACGGTACAACAAATTGTTATCTAGTGCATCTGACAGGGCACGTTTCTTAATCTGGTTGGCGAGTGATTTATCCTGGGGAAGCTTCCCTTCCTTAAGGTAGTCGATTAAAGGTCGTCTCCAATCGCCTTCTTTGTCGGTCGTCGAAGAGGCAGAAAGGATCTGAAGGGGAGTTTTACTAATGTGTTCCAAATCTATAAGAGAAAGGGTTTTACGACCCTGAATCTTTATAGGGATGGAATCTTCCTCAGGGCAGGCAAATTCTTTCGCTAGTTTTGCTAGGGCATCTACCGCAGAATTATTCCCACGGGGAACCCTATACAAAGTAACAGTAGGAATTTGTTCCAACAAGTGAAGTGTATATTGGTGATATCTTAGGAGATTCGGATTCAAGACTTTATAAGTTCCGGCCACTTGGTTAATCACCAACTAGGAATCTCCAAAGATCTTAATCTCTTTAATTTTCATTAGAATTGCAAGTTCCAAACCGGTTATCAGAGCTTCGTATTCAGCTTCGTTATTTGTGCAGGGCTCCGATAAATGGTAGGAAAAGTGCATCATTCCTTTTTCTGGTGTTATAAAAATTAAACCGACTCCAGCCTTTTCGGGAATTACAGATTGTTGGGTTGCATTCCTACGAGAGGATGCTGCTCCATCAAAATATAATTCCCAGACGGCCTCGTCAGATCCCCTCAACCTCATGACTTGTTCGTCGGGTAGGTCATCATTCAGAGGAGAATCTGCCGGCAGCGGGTGTGCTGCCAGAAAATCGACGACAGCCTGTCCTTTCACAGTACGAAGAGGAGTGAAAGTAATCTCAAATTGCAGTAATATCATAGACCAACGAGCTAAACGTCCTGACAACGTAGGACGGGTCATAAGATATTGCAAAGGATTAACTCTCGAAATCAAACTGATTGAGTGGGAGAGCATGTAACGCCTCAGTTTCTGAGCTGCAAAAACCAAAGCAAGACAATGCTTCTCGATTGACGGGTATCGAATTTCAGTAGGAAGAAGTCTCCGACTAAGGTAATAGAGAGCATTCTCTTTCCCTTCGTCGTTGACTTGAGCCAACAGGGCACCTAAAGACTCATCTGAGGCTGCGGTGTAGAGAATTAATGGCTTTCCCGGAATTGGAGCTGCCAAAACTGGCGGGTTGGAAAGGTATTGCTTAATATCATCGAAAGCATTTTGACACTTCTCGTCCCATACGAACTTAACATCTTTCTTCGCAAGGACAGAAAAGGGTTGACATCTCCCGGAAAGATTAGAAATAAACCTCCTTATATACGCCAATCTACCTTGTAGAGACCTTAACTGGGTAAGGCTCTTAGGAGATGGCATATCTAAGATGGCTTCAATTTTAGCAGGATCGATCTCGATTCCGCGGTGTCTCACCATGAATCCTAAGAATTTTCCTGAGGTGACGCCGAAGGCACACTTCAAGGGATTCATTTTCAGATCATTGCGACGCAACCGCTCAAATACAACTCTTAAGTCATACAGGTGAGCCTCTTTGACCTTGCTCTTGACAACTAAATCGTCAATGTAGCACTCAACTTGATTGTGAATTAAGTCGTCAAAGATACGGGTCATGGCCCGTTGGTAGGTTGCTCCGGCATTCTTTAAGCCAAATGGCATCACCTTATAACAAAAGATTATGATAGGGGTTCTGAACGTTGTATTTCTCTCATCTTCCGGGGCCATCTTGATTTGGTTATAACCCGATGAGCCATCCATGAATGAGAAAATGGCATGTGAGGAGGCAATGTCCACCATGAGTTCTGGTATTGGTAGAGGGAACTCATCTTTAGGACATGCCTTATTCAGATCCCTATAGTCGACACAAATCTGAATTTGACCATTTTTCTTTCGAACTGGCACGACGCTAGCCACCCAAGAGGGATATTATTCCTCTCGAATGAATCCGGCTTCTGCCAATTTCTTAACTTCAGAAACAACTTGTTGCTCGATCTCTAAGCGCATGCGTCGAGGAGCCTGTTTAATGGGTATGGCATCATGCTGAACTCCAAGTTTGTGGACTGCTACCTCAGCAGGCAAACCTGGCATTTCGTCGTATGTCCAGGCAAAGCAATCCCTGAACTCGGACAACAACTGAATTAAGTCTTGGATTTCATCCTCACTCAACAAAGTACTTATAAAAATCGGGCGGGGTTCATCATCGTTTCCCAGGTTAATTTCTCTCAACTCATCGACTGTAGATTTAATTTCCTCTTCGAATTCAGGGGGTGCATCCCAAACTTGAAGATCATCGGGATCGTCTAAAGTCTCCAAATAGAGCCCATCTAGAAGACAGGAGGGATCCGTAGGGACATTTGGAGAATCGAGATGATAAGTTATCATTAGGCAATACTCATCATCATCAAATGAACTAACGGTTCCAAAGCCAATACCACTTGATAGATTTTTATTTATCTTTGTTCGCCAAATATTTTCATGGTATCTAGCTTGACCCTTAGTCCATCGGTATGGTATAGAACCCTTAGAAAAGTGTTTTTTACACAAACAGGGAAGTAGCCGAAAGGTAATTCCATTAATTCATTGAAATCTGCCTCCTCAAGGGTTACATCACCTTCGTCCCTTGCGGAGGAGGAGCCAGGAAAGAATTTCTGGACTTTCTTAACTTCACCATCCAAGTTGGGGGCCACTTTAACTTCTAACCCTACAATCCTGCCTGCCGATAGTGGAGTTAGAGAAAGGACCTCAATCCTTCTACTGAGCTTTTCATACATTGTTAATTCAGGCTCGTCACTTTTACTTTTGAAATATCTGCCTCAGGGTCACTGTCCTTGTCTAAGGTGAGATCAAATTTTGGAGGAGTATTTATGTTTTGGTAATCGAGAGAGAGGGCAGCACCCTGATTTTCTAATTCATCGTCAGAGCCTGATTTCAAATCAATATACACAGGTGCTGCTCTCCTATCTAATGAAGCACGGCCTCGACCTCATGCCCTTAAAGCCATCATCCCACCTCTTTGAGGTAATGTGCTTGGAGGCCTAAGGACAACGATATCAAAGTCGTCTTCACTACTCGATTGAGTCATTTTTTGATCGATATTTTTATCTTTTTCTTTCTTTTGGTTGAAATTTTGTCCAACCAATTTCTCCTCAATTTTGATCTCCAATTTAGAGCAGGACGAGGACCCTTTTGGTATGAAATACGCAGCATCTTCGTAGATCCCAATTTATTGAATTAAAAATGGTTGTAGATCACCCTTTATCACATGTTCAATGCCGTCTCGTTGAAACTTAACGCATTGGTGCAGGGTAGATGGAACCATTCTATATTTGTGAATCCAAGGTCTACCTAGAAGTGCATTAAAGGACGTAGTCGAATCAATTATGTGGAATTTAGCTTCAGTTTTTAACCCTCCTATTTCTAGGAGTAAAGTGATTGAACCTAAAGCCCTCTCGCCCTTCTCGTTGAACCCACGAAGCACCAACCTGTCGGTTGAAAGCTTGCTAGTATCAACTCTGAGATAAGCAAGAGTCTTTATGTTCATCACGTTGACCGATGCACCCGGATCAACAAGGACTCTTGATAACTTGAAATTTCCCACATCTACGGTAATATAGAGGGGGCGGTTATGGTCGGCAGTTCCCAAAAGTAAATCTTCGTCTGAAAAGGTAACCCCGGGAACCTCTTTGAAGTAGAGAGCCTCACCTTTTGAGGTTACAGCCAACTGTGTTAAACAAATCTCGGGGTCGAGAAGTGCTTTAATTAAATACTCCCTCATTTCTTTGGAGAGAAGGAGGGAGTCATAAATACTTAATTTCACTGGCAACTTCCTAAGGTGGGCTAAAACATTATAATCAACCTTAGGAACGACAGACTCGAAACCCGGGGAATTAAAGGAAATTCTGGCTGCTGTGGAGAATCTGGATTTAAATCTTCAAACGGGGATTGCTTGCCTTTGTCCTGAGGGGGTAACCTAGGAGGTAAGACTTTACCGCCACGGAGTTGCACCTGCTCGATATCCTCAGGCGGGCAAACTAGAGCGGTGTCTACACTCACTGTAGGCATTGGATCGTCGTTTCCCGAAAGAGAGTCAGAATCTGAAAACTCTATCTTGATAGGACTTCCCTGAAAATCAAATTGCGGGAAATCACTTTCTGATAAGGCTTCACATTCGAAATCTTCTTGAGCAGACGACTCGGGAAGGTCGGTTTGATTAACATCAAGATTTATTTCTTTAAGAGTTTGATTTAAAACAGGAGAGTCATCAATTTGCATTTGAGATTCGTGGTCAATCATCAAGACAGAAGTAGAAGGATGTTTTTATTCATCTTTTGACCCTTCGCCTTTGATGGGGCAAAGTAAAAGTCAGATAACAAAAGAGGGGAAAGGGTTTTAACACCACCATCCACCATTTTAATACATCTCTCATCCACACACTTCCTCTCTACAAAATCAAATTTCTTTTCTTTTATATTTTTCTCAGTAGTTCCTAGAACTACTGGAGAGGGAAGTGGCTCAACATCCTTCTGCGAAGCATCCAGGTCAACCTTCCACGCCGGGGCCTGGGCTATCGTAGTCAGCTGTTGAGAAAGACGAAAAGACTTGTTAATCGACTTTTTAAGTGCCCGGGACAAAGCGATGTCCCAACCATCTTCAACAAAATAAGGAAGGTTAAGAGAGTTACCTGAAATGGTCTTAATGGAAGCTTTTTCTGGGTCGACCAAGTATTCCTTAGGAATTATGATGTTACCTAGGGTGTAGTTTCTCTCAAGCCAATCTTTGAACACAACACAGTCCTCAAGTGGGTGACTAAGCATCTGATGGTATGGACAATACTTAGGATCATCTTTCTTAGCCTCATCCTCGGGTCTCCTAGCCTCTGGAAACTGAAAATCATGTTTCTTTAATAAGCTCTTGAAGATCTTCTTAGCTGACTCCCTTTTAAATGGATAAGGCTTTGCCAATCTCTCTTTAAAAGGGATGAAGTTAGGATCTCTAGTATATTGAGGAACTATCTGAAAGGGCTGCTTCTGAGCTGGCTGTGGTGGTGGTGGTGGAGGAACAATGGGCTGACTAGTCATTGGCCTTTTTCCTTTGTCAACTGCCGACACTACTGCCTTCTTCTCAAAAGTCTTAACCAATCTAGGACCTTTTTTGTCTTCAGACTGCTCTTGTAGTAATGGCATCTTATGAGCCTCTTCCTGCAGATTGCTAGCTTTATTAATTAGTTTTTCAAAAGTTTTAATAGTGAAACCCTTCAGGAGGAAAGCAACAGGGCCATGGATATTCTTAAGAAGGATCTCCACCGCATGTGCTCTTGCAACTGGGGTTCACACTTCATCGAGAGGTTTCGCCACCTCAAGATGTACTCAACTAGATACTCTCCCGTCTTTTGTTTTTCAATAACAAGATCACCCACAGTAGTTCGTTGTTGCGCTCCAGAAAATCTTTTAAGGAAAAGATTTTCTAGATCACAAAAAGATTTAACTGAACCATTGGGCAGATCGGCGTACCATTCAAAAGCAATGCTGGATAGACTACTCACAAATTGGCGAAATAGTAGAGCATCTGACCCCCCTGCATTGCAACAGCTTGCTCGGAAGTGGGCCAGATACTGTCTCGAATTTTCAATTCCAGTGAAGATTTTAAAAGTTGGTGGCACAAAGCCCTTTGGGTAAGGAACTAAGTCATATTCTTTGGGGTAAGGTCTACCGTTTGGAATAGACGCGGTTCCTTGCGAAAGGGCTAAGGCCTCCCTTACCTAGTCCTCAATTAATTGCTTGATATCCTTCTGAGGCGGAATCGGAAGAGCGGTGGAAACTGTGGGGTAAACTGGAGGTGCTTCTACTGGACAAGGAAGGGTCACAGGCGGTGACTCAAGAGGTTTGGAACTAAATTCTGCCTTTTTGGCCTTTTCCGTGAGTTCTCGAGCTGACTGCTGGATTTTAAGAGACTCTTGCTGTGACTTATCCAACTTTTCTTGCATCTCCCTAACTTGTGACATCATGCTTGCAAGCTGAGTCTCCAAGTTTTTTATGTGCTCTTCATCTCTGGCCTTTAAAAATTCATCTGAATCTGACTCGGCAGCATGTGAATCATCGTCTTTAACAAATCGACGTTTCCTGGGCTCAGTTTCTTTATTAGATCCCCTAGTCTCAACCATATGAATGCTACCAACATAATCATATTCATCTCCAAGGAGATCATCCAGCTCAGGGTCAAAAGAGGTCATTCCCTCTTTATTCAACAAAATATTTCTTATTTCCTGAACTACCTCCTCAACCGGTCTATCCCCAATTGACTTAGGATCGAGGTGTAGGTATCCTTTGTATTCAACCATATCGAATAATTCTTCAGAATCCAGGCGGGTGATGATTTCTGTAAGTTTTGGATTAGGATCTGGTTGAGACTTTGTATCCGGTTCATCTTCCATTTCTAGATCCTGGTCAATTCTCTCCTCTTCGACTATCCCAGGACTGGTAGTCAAAAGAGTGGCATCCTCTACAGGGAGAGGGACATATACCTCGGGGGGAGAAGAAGGAGCCTGTAAAGTGATAGCTCCTACATCTGGCAAGGCAAGGTCCTCAGACACGTGACTAAGGAGCCTAGGAATGACACTCGGACCTTGGGGGTCATCAACTGGGGAAACAGGGGTGGTGGTCATTGAATCTTGAACTAAACTGGCTGTGGGAGAACTGTCAACTGTAACAACTGGGGTACTAGTCTGGACATCCATCAAGTTAACTGAAACCGGAGTGGGGTTGGCTGGAACTCGTTGGAGCTGCAAAATGAACTTAGAAGTTCTAGGAGGTGGTGGCAGACTCTCCAACTTAGTCCTCTTTGGCACATATTTCTTTTCAGGAGATTTGGGTCTTTTCCCTTTAACATCTAGATGTTTTAACGCTTCATTCCCCTTGGGGTTAACAATCACTGAGGCCAACCTTACAGCTTTGGGAGGGGGTACCGGGGTCTTCCATGAGGATGGCGGCCTCTCTCAGACCCAGTCAACACAATACCCTCCATCTTGGAAGAAGGAGGGCGTGGCGCCCAGTGATATCCATCAACTAGCACGGAAGTGGCAGGCTGCCTAACATATTTCTTGTTTCTCCTAACATGTTGTGGAGTTAGGTTCTTAGCCTCAGATGCCTCTTCTTTCAACACTTCCTTCTGGAAGCGATGGGAGATTACTCCCTTCAGCTGGCTCAAGTACTGCTCTTTGGTTTGTCCAGATTGTGCAGCACAGGTATGAATTATATTCCTTAGTGCTCTAGTCTTCTGTAGATGTTTCTCTTTCGAAGTCTTCTTAGTCGAGTAATCGACTGGACATTGTGGGGAACGGGCTATCCTAGATATCCTCTCCTCCCCTTGAGCGGAAGCTAAGGGGAAAAAGCGACTCCCTTTCAGAAGGGGAGAGGATGCAGGAATAGGTAGCTCCTCATCAGCCTCAGGTTCTACTTGAGCTAAGGTCTTAAAGGGTACAACTTTCTTGGCCTTAGAGATCTTCTTTCTAAGTCTCCTTAAGTAGTTCTTCTTCTGATTCTTAGTTGAAAAGGTAAGCCCAGAACAAGACCCTTCTTCAAAAACAGATTTGACCTCAGTAGGGACCTCAACAACTGACTCAGGCAACTTTTGTGTCTCAATCTCAACAGGTACAACAAAAGTAGCTCCCACAATCAACTCGAGCTCAGGGGTGGGGTTCTTGGTGGCATCCAACTTGACTACCTCTTGTCCATCCATGTAAAACTCAAGAGTATCAAAGCCCAATCCAAAAACAACAGTTCTCCCTTGGTCATTCACAGTCGAAGAGAGTTCACGGTCAAAGGTAAAGATCAACTTGCCAGCCATTGGATATTTTCTGAAAATTAAAGAATGGTTTGACATTAGATTTCTTGAAGAAGAAGCGTTCATCATTTTAAAACTTAAAGCTTGTAGGATAATCCCAACCTCCCAACACATATTGAATGGTAGGAACCTTCAACATATGTTAGGGAGATAAAGAGACTAAGTACATGCCAAGAGAGAGAAAAAAAAAACTTTAGAAGAGATCAACATATGTTAGCCCATAAAGTGATCATATGAGGTAGCATATGAGGTTTTGGAATAAAAAGGTTTTTTTTTTTTTAGATTTTTGTTTTGAAAAGAAGTTGAAGTTTGAGTGATTTGAGATGGATCCTTCTTATAAGATCCAAAACACAAAGGATGGAATTTCCTCTTGCCCGAAGGCTTATGGAACCTGTAAGAAAATCCCAAGTAAACTCAACGGTCTAGCCTCCTCATTTTTGAAAGTTAAAATGGTAAAGAGGTTAAGAGTAGTGTATCTCAAATCTTCTTAATAATCAAAAGTCTTTTCTTTTCAATTTCAAAAGAGATATTTTGAAAGTGGCATTATTAAATTTTTTTTTTAAAAAAAAAACGAACATTTGGAGGTCCGATTTGACGCTGTCGCCTCATAGGAAATCCAAGGGCAGAAGGTCAAAATCGGAACGAATAAATTAACAAGCAACAAATTTTTGGGAGGTAGAACCTCTCTTTTGATGTTTTAAGTTATTTTAGATATTGGCCACATTCACCCAAGAAGGAAATGGATTGAGGGACCAACGGAAGAAACATAGTTAAGACTACCGATGAAACAAAATTTCATTCTTATTAAAGATGGAGAGAGAGATTTGTCCCACCGGGCTTGCCATTTTTTTGTTGGTGGAATTTTGAAAAAATATTTTTTTTTAAAAAAACATATTAGTTTTCTTTGGGGATTTCAAAATTAAGGTTGAGCTCTAATTCTAAGGTCGAATCAACTCGTTAGAAAGAGTATATCACCCCGGGGGACAAAGATAAACTTTCATAACGGTGTTCAGACTTAGAATTATGTAAACTCATCTTGAATATTATGATCGGGTCCTAAAGAGAACTTCATATGGCCCTGAAGGAACAAAGTAGAGTTCAACTAAATACCCAATTACAATATTCAAGAAGTGTGATCGTCGCATTCACATCCAAAGCCTTATCGAAGAAGGATGTATCTCCCCAAAGGGAAATGACACCATTCTACGATAATTCTTCTATTGCAACGACGACGATCATTCTTTAACTTTTCCCCAAAGAAATCTAGTGAAGTTTTAAAATCAATTTTAAAATTAGGTGTGTGGGGTTCCAAACCTCCTACGAGCGCAAGCCCTCGTAGTTAATTACATCGTAGGGAGACAAAGTCCCCTATGAAAACTCTCGATTAGAATAAGAATGAAATTTTGTTAGATTTTCTATGAGTGATATCAAAGCATGAATAGAATTATTGGAAAATCAAAAGGGAATGGATCAAGATTGAGCAGTTATTAACAGATTTAAAGGAAGAGAGGTAGGGGACACTTTGAGATTCCAGAACTATCCGGAAGTGCCCCAACTTAATCTAAGTGTTAGGCTTTATGTTTTAGGACTGAAAGGAATTTTTAATTAGAGTTGAGTATTTTATTAGAAATTTGGGATTATATTCCCGAAATTTGGGGTCTTATGATCAAAGATATGCCCCGGATCCTAAACCTATTTTGGACACTGGACTACAGTCGTCCGATCCTAACTAATGCAGTGCAAGGTCTGGACTTACCCCGGCCTGGATTGGGGAGCCAGCTAACCACCTAGACGATTTAAAAGAGATGAGTCCGATCTTTTATGAAAGAGTGGTAGGGACGTTGTAATTAAAGTTTTGGAGAGTTGGGGCCGGCATCTAGAGATTTTCCTAATTGGCCCCTTCAACTTATGTTGGGTGCTAAAATGCTAAACTGATGCAATTAAAATTTTGACTCTTTAAGTTTGTATTTAATGCAATGCATGCTAGTTAACAACTTCCAATCAAGTATGCTTGAATTTTTTTTTTAAAAACAGGCTTATTAAATAATTTTTTAGAAGACTGGACTTCCCCAGGTCCGGCACCTCGTCCTCATAGGTCAGACTATCTGGACTCTACCCGCAGGCAGCGAAGGGTCTAAAGCAAGGAAAGAGTAATGCAGAAATATGCATGCGACCCCGGGGTCGATCCCCGGCTAATTCCCTAGATTCGTTATCTTTCTATGTTATTTAGACTCACTAAAATTTTAGACATTTAAGGTTATGAGTAGAAAACTTTTACACCCTCATGAGACTCACGTATCCAGGCGAAAACAAAAAAAAAGCGGCATACAATCTCCAAAAAACTAGTAAAAGCAAGTAATCCTAAAGGCAATCAGATCATCACATCAAATATAAATTAATTAATAAATGTCCATAGGCAGAATTGCCTTGCTTATTACAAACCAGAGTTTTGCAGAAAGTAAAGTGGCCAGGCACCACTGACAACAACCCGGATTTCAAGACTAATAATGACGCAAGTTATCTTGAGTGGGATACTCTCAATCTTCAAATCTTCAAATCCAAAATCTCGTTCTTCTTTGGACTCCTTTTCTTCAATCTTCTTGGAATCTTCGTAGTGAATTACGCAAATGGAGAAGAGGGCACTTCCCTCTAAGGGGGAAGGCCACTCTTTCCTCTTTGGGTAAGGAGGAGGTATGATCCAAATTTGGATTTCCAAATGGAAAAGGAGTGTTCCCAAAGGGGTATCCTTTCCTCTTTGGAATCCAAGCTTTGGATCTATGTATCCCAACTCAAAATCAACTTTAACAACACTTGACACTTACACAAATTACATTAATATCAAAATAAAAATTTAGACTCACCTGCAGGGTTATCCTAAGCAATTAATATATAAAAGCAGTTATTCCCAAGCAGTTGTATATGAGCAGAAAAGAAAGTAAACACACTGGCCACGCTCTTTTTATGATTTGGGGGCTTTAGCAGCTGAAGCACCTGTGTAAAGAGTTTATAATATTTATGCATTTTTTTGATTTGCCCCCTTTTTATATTGCCCTGCATGAGCGTGGCCACCTGCAGAAAACTGTGTCAACATCCAGATCGTACCTAACCTAAGGGTAATCTAGTCGCCAAACACATCAATCCATCCACAGAGTACAGAAAAAGTAAGCAGACACAGCAAAGAAATTTCATTCACAACATGCAGTGAAAACTACGAAAAATCCGGCACACAGCAGTAAAGTAAACACCGGCCTAACCTAGATCTAGAGTTGGTTGTCCTAGCACATCATCTAAAGTGTGTGAGAAAGGTCGTGTGGCTGGGGTAGATCCTAAAGTGGGTAATTAGTTGAAGTTGTCTAAAAGTCTGGGTTTGTTACGGCTTAGAAGGGGATTTAGATTAAAATTTAAGTATTAATGAATTAAGAATTTTAATTAAACATATTTTAAAATTTAATTGATTACTACCTTTGTTTCACACCGAGGCCGTGAAGTTTATTTCACCTTCCTTGGGGCTAAGCTAATAGCCTCGTAGGCCTGGGTTACCCAGTAGCAATCGGGGTTGATTAAGTTGATTTAAATTGGTTGGAACTAAAAGAGTGGCTTGATATTAAAGGGAGTTGGTTACTTATTTTAATGGATTAGTTGAGAATTTTATTATCCTACTAAGAAAGTTCTGGAATTTGAGAGAGTTAATGAATTTTAAGAGATTATCCGGATGTGTTAACTAAGGGGTCAAAATTTGATTTTTAAAATTAGAGTTAATCTTAAAAGTTTCAGATTTTTAACAAATACTAGACCTTATTATGAGTTGTTAGACAGTTGGTACATTCAAGTTGGAGTTTTCTATCAAAAGTTATGATTTTAGAAGTTTAACCCGATTTTGACCTGAGGTTGACCAAAATGTTGACTTTTTGATTTTGATAGTTTTCAGCACTTTAATATTTTTAATAAATATTAGGTATTATAATGAGTTGAATGAAAGTGAGTTTGGTAAATTTGGATTTTTCTTGATTTAGTTATGAATTATTGAAGTTTTGAGCACTTTAATGAATTTTGGGAAATTGTTTAATTAATGGCCCTTTTATGGTTTTGCTTCAAACAAATTTCCAACTTCTTGAAAACACCTCCAAAGCTCAGAATTGACCTAAGGAGGGATCCCCAAGTGTTTGGGAAATTTTGGGATTTTTTAATTATTATTAATTAATTATATTAATTAAAAGTGGATTTTTAGTTAAAATTAAATTAATTACAGAATTGCTGTCAAATTAAGGGGCTTTTAATTTTCATGGATTAAGGGCTTGATTCTGGTCAGTTAGAGGGTTTATATGTATTTTTTGGATTTAAATTGGATTTATTACATTTTTTTAAGGTTTAAAGGCTTAATTAGGGGTTGAACCTTAAGAAAATTAATTAGGGGACCGAATGACCTCAAAAATCAGTGAAAATTTCTCTAGGGGCTGAGGATGTTACTAAGTTCAAATGTTCAAAGTTTCAACTCAAGGGGTAGTGAATCCTAATTATTGAAATTTTTCTAAGTTTTCTATACATGAGTCCTTAATTATTGTCCTTAATTATGTCACTAATTTAATGGGCTTGAATAAATGTTTGAACTAACCCTAATACTCAATACATAAGGCATGCATGAATCACATAAACACATTCAACACCTAAATCTAGGAGAGCCTTAGACTAAGTGGTGTGTGTTTCTTAGACATGTAAGGATTAATTAGCATAATTAACTAAACTTATGATTAGTGAATAGTCAAGAAATGATTATCCACCAATCATCCCCATTATTTCCATTCATATACTCAACTCATGTTTAAAATTGCAAAGGAGATCTCTCAAACCATCAAAGATTTAAATATAAGTAATTTTAAAGTAGATTTTAAAATTATATATATATATATATATGTATTTATTTTGCACATTTGATAGCTATCAAAACATAGCTCAAATAAATACATAAAATTTCTTGGAAATCAGTCACATGCTTAAAAATATTCAAGCCAAATTTCAAATAAAATTATCCTATTTATATTTAATTAAAAATAAAATAAGTTTTTATGTATTTCTTAAATTACAAGTAAAATAATAGTCAAAATAGTTTGATTTTATTTTTAAAATAAACTAGACAAAATTCTGAACAGTTTGATATATTATACTCATTTTTTGACATTATATTTAATTTAATATCATTTTTTAAAGTTCTGTTAACAAAAAGGAATTTAAAAATGATTTTTTTTTAAATCAAAAGGCGGCGCGGTAGGACAGATGGCGCGCCCCGGATTCGTGGGATCGAAACCGCATGACGACGGGGACACGCGTCAGCCGCGGGCCGCTTCACGCGGTTTTCAGTTATCCACGTCAGCGGCTAACGGCAGCCGTCGGATCTACCGGTGATTCGATCCAACGGACAAGATCGGATCCCGCATTTGATCTCAACGGAATGAGATCAGACGGTGAGGAAACCATCCCGCGGTTTGGAACAGACGGGCCAGATCTCATCGGACGAATAATCGAGCGAAGGATCGAATACACGGCTGAGTCAAACGGCGGGATGGCTAGATCTGGGTCGTTGATCAAATGATCAACGGTCCAGAAAATGTACATGCGAACCCTAATATGGAAGACGCCCTAGGAAGCATTTTTGGGCTCGTTCTTTCGATCGGGTGAACCAAGACCTTTGAAATTTTAAACTTAATACGGAGAGATGAACAGAAACAATGGGGAATCATTCGTTGGGCCTAAAACACTTTATATGCAAAGCTAATTAAATCCATCTAAAGTGAACTAAGTCCAAGGTTTTAAGAGATTATACCGTCAGATCTTCGAAATTTTTGGATTGATGAGCTTATAGACTGTCCAAGTGAAGATCCCTAGCATGAAATCGAGCTCGAACACGACTGGATCGGCTGCTACAAGCCTGGGACGGACTAGGTGGTGGACTCGCCGGAGAACTCGCCGCCAGTGACGTGCAACTACTTGGATTTTGTAGTGAGGAAGTAGAGAAGGCTCTGGAGATCCAAAACGAACTAAGAACTCACTCTGGGAGGCTGGGGTTAGTGAGAGAAGCTACCTTGATCCAATACCCTCAAAAGTCACCTTTTCCCCTATTCAAACGGTCTTGGCTGGATTGGATGGCTGGGATTGATTCATGAACTCTCCAGATGGTGCCACATGTCCCTGGAACAGCTAGAAGCCTGCCTCAAAGGCTGGACAAGCCTTGCTTCCATTGGATGGACTTGGGACAAGTGGGGGGGACCACTGCCGTTTAAGGCTAAACCAAGCCCTGAGCCTGGTTAGGAGAGCTCCAAGTGAGCTTTAGACTATAAATGGGTCGTCCTAAGGAAGTCCTAATGGAGGAAAAGGGGCTTAGCATGTGATAATGCTTTCTACAAAAGGCTTAGGCTTGAGTTTGACTTGTTTTGACCAGTCAACGGGTCAAAGGAGGCTGAGGTGGCAGTGGGAGATCAATGGTACAGGTTGGATGGAGTTCAAGCTCAAGTCCAAACTCTTGAGGTCAAAAGAAAGGGTTTAACCAATTCAAAGAAGGGTTGAAAGCTTTATTGACTTGGTTTGACCAGTCAACCAAGTCAAAATTGATGATGTGGCATCCAGGGAGGTAAAGGGTCATTTGGAATGGTTTAATCAAGGATCAAAAGTCCAAAGTCAAGGCTAGAAGGAAATGGGAGCATATGCCATCAAATGCTTTGACAAAAGGATTTCGAAGGGTTGACTTGTTCAACTCAAGTTTGGTTGGACCTCAAAATAGGTTTGGAAATATTCACAGGTATTTGAATGGATCATGATTTCAAGGGTTTGAAGGAATTCTGATAAAGTTAAGGTTATTGAGTGCCTCCCCCCAACCAACTCAAAAATGATTCAATTTGAACCTTTAAAGTTTCATTGAATGGGTCAAACACATCGTTGACCTGGGTCAACCAAATTTGACCCCAAGGGGTGACTTGTTCATGTTGGGTTAAATTGAAATGAGTATTTGAAAATCATTGGAGGTGGTCCCCAAGTTATGGGGAAGGTTTGTCAATTTAGTCAAAAATCCCTATTTGAACCCTTAAAGGCCTGTTTGGTCAACCTGGGTTGACTTGGTCCAACCAGGTATTTGACCTAGGGTGGGTTTTGGTCTCAAAACACAACCCACAACATTTGAGATGACATTTTGTCAACCCACCCACAAGACAAACTAATGGGAAGGGTTCCATAGCCTAGAGAAGTCATTTAGGTCAAAACACCTATTTGGACCCTTAAAGGGCGTTTTAGGTCAACTGTGTTGACTTGGTCAACCAGATTGACCCAGGTCTTGGGAATGGGTTGAACAGGTTTGATTTGATATTTGAAACTTGCTGCAAGTGATTGCATTCAATTTGGAGTTCAATTGGTTTGAAATGCCTGATTGAGCCCCATAGGGGTATTTTGTCATTTTAGGCTTAAGGCCACTAGGGGCTGGAATAAGTCCAGACAGATACAGTTTATTGATCAACATATCAAGATTAATAGTCTGGAAGTGACTAAAGGCTTTGGTGAAGGCTCTAAGGTCAGAATCTTCAAGGTGACAGGTCTAGTGGCATAGGTTGTAAATATTTAAAGATTTTACAGCCTTTGAGTTTCAATTCCGATTCTGGGGTTAGAGACCTCAGAATGAGCTCAAAGTTGGAGGGTAACCTCTAGAGATATGTCTTATCACTTTGTAAGTGACAGACCCTACATCAGAGGCCATTTGACTGGGTTTCAAGGTATATGAAAAATCAATGAAAAAGGGCTTCAGGACTAAGCCTTTGAATCCTGGATTTGAGTCTGAATTTTTTGAATTTGGAATGGATTTCAAGTTTGAATGATTAGTATTGAAGTATCCAAATCATTTAAAATTATGTGGTGATTGTTAATGAATGGATGGGGTCAAAGCTTGATCGAAGTTTGGATCAAAGTCTAAGTTGGAATTTAGATTCTCAAGTGGATTGAGTCAAAATTTGGATATGTTTGAAATTTGAATTAATTTGGATTTGAATTGAATGAAGTTTGAGATTTGAATTGATCAAGGGCTAGATCAAATTGAAGTTGGAGTTGATCAAAGGTAGGAATTGATTTGAGGTTGAGGTTGATCAAGGGTGGGGATTGGTTGAAGTTGGAGTGGTCCTAAGATCTAGAGGAGTTCTAAGATCTAGGATCTAAAAGAATCCTAGGCTCTAGAGTAGGCCCTAAGGTCTGGCTCTAGGAAAGGATCTTAAGGTCTAGAGTGGATCGTAGGATCTAGAATTAATCTGGAGTTTGGAAGGGCCTTAGTGACCTCATACAAAAATGAGGTCAACACAGTCACCATAAAATTCAGCAAATTCCATGGCTGAAATAGTCATTCCAGAGCAAGATTTTATCAACACCATTCTGTCTTCACTGTCACGAGAATGAATTTGAATATTTCTGATAATCTCCACAAGATCCTTTCCAAAGGATTTATTCAATTCATCTAAATTCCAGGAGTTGTCTGAAATCAGAGAATTGACTCTTCTATTTCCTTCCATATTATCATCCGGAAGAACTACAAACGTTGGCCAGTCGTTTAAGCATTTATCAAAAATCCATGTATCCTGGAATATATCGATTGAGTCACCATCTATGATTTCCCATCTCACAATCAGTTTTAGGAATTTCCATCCATCCTTAATAATTTTCCAAGCAGATGAATTAGATCTTCTGCCATTCTTCCTATCACCAAGCAGACCATATTTAGGAAAAATGAATCTATATAACAGAGAGTCTTTATCTGTGCTGTATTTCCACGCCAATTTGGCTCTAAGAGGGCCAATCTTCTTAAAGCATGATTGTAATCCACGTCCCCCATACATCACCGGATCACACAAAGAGTTCCAACTAACATAATGAAGACCAAGTTGTTCACTGTTTTTGTTCCAGATAAAATTTCTACAATGCTTTTCAATCTCATAAAGTAATCCTTTAAGAATCAAGGAAAGAGTAGAATAAAATGTTGGATAAGAAAGAAGGTTCGTCTTCACCAGCATAATTCTTCCGGGTAAGGAAATAAACTTGCTACCCCATATGCTCAACATTTTAAGGACTTTATCAATTAAGAATTGAAAGTCCAATTTCTTTAATCTTCTCAAAGCTATCTTGATACCAAGATAATTAAATTCCTTAACCACTTTAAAACCCATGATTTTAGAAATTTCTTTTTTCCTCCTCCTCTTAACTGAGGTTCCACATAGAATCATTGATTTCCCATTATTCACCTTTTGCCCAGTCCAATCACAAAATTTCTTAACCAATCCTTTGATCTTCTTGATCGTTTTAAGCTTGGCTTTCGAAAAAATAATGATATCATCAGCATAAAGTAACTGTGAAATTTTTGGACCATTAGGAGAAATCTGAATACTAATGGAGTCATTCATTTAGAACATATTAGACATGAGTTGAGAGCAAAGAATGAAGAGATAAGGAGATAGTGGACATCCCTGCCGAAATCCACTACAAGCTCTTATCCAAGGAGACCGATTTCCATTGATTAAGAAGGAGAATTTAGGATTTCTTACACACTCCATTAAAAGCTTACATAAATTTTCAGGAAATCTGAAATAATATAAGACCTTGTTCAAAGCTAGCCATCCCATGGAATCATATGCTTGTTCCATGTCAATTTTGAAAGAAACAAGTCCTTTGTTAGATTTGGAGTACCTAAACTTATGGAAAATCTCCTGAGCCAAATAAACTTGGTCATTAAGAGACCTCCCTGATAGAAATGCAGCTTGCTTTCTAGAAATGAGTTTTGGAATGATACTTGCCATTCTATTGAACAAAACTTTCACAACAATTTTATAAAGAGTATTACACAAACTAATTGGCATGTAGTTTGAAGGTGTAATAGGATTAATCATTTTTGGAATTAAAACTATGAGGGTTTCCTTCCAGCTCTCACACATAACCGAAGTCATGAAGAATTGTTGCAGTGCATTCCATAACTCTACTTTAATAATGTTCCAATAACTTTTAATAAAAGAATAGGTTATGCCATCCATACCTGGGGCAATGAAACCTCCTGAAGATTTGATAGCATTTTCAACTTCCAACAAAGTGAAATCATTGTTTAACCAATTTCTATCTTCTTCATCCAAGCAACTAGTAGAGTCCGGCCAGCCATCCAGGTTACAGTTTCTCTGTTGCCATTTCCCTTTGAAAAATTCCATCAGAACTTCTTCAATACGATCATGATCTTCTTCCATTCTTCCATCAACACCTCTTATACTATTGATGAAATTATTATTTCTTCTAGCAGTAGCATAAGAATGGAAGAAGTTTGAGTTGCAATCTCCCTCTATCCACCATTTGATCTTTGCTCTTTGCTTCCACCAAGTAGTTAAATGAGCTAAAGTAGAGTTTAACTCATTGATTTTGGTTTTAAGAAACCATAGATCATCTACCGAGAGAAAGCCTTGTTCACTTTCTTTAAGTTTGGAGATCCCAAATTTCTTTTTTAAGAACTTCTTTCTGCTGATTCAATGTTTTCATCTTCTATCTACTCCAAAAAAATAGTGATTTAATGGCTCTTTTTAATTTCAGATTCAGAATTTCTGCATGGTTTCCAAAGGCTTTCTTACTCCAAGCTGCCCTCACAACTTTGGTAGATGCTGGGTATGAAGCCCAAATATCTTCAAATTTAATAGTTCTATTGGCCGTTGGACAAGTTTGAAAAAGATTTACCATAATTGGAGAATGATCGGAAGCAACTCTATAAAGGTGCCTTACAACCAAGTGTTGAGACAACCCAAGAGCCATAGAATTTACAAAGCACCTATCCAACCTTTCAAGGATACGGTCTCCACCATTTTTGTTATTGCACCAAGTGTACTTTGGTCCCACAAAACTAATTTCATGCAAATCATTACAAGAAAGGAAGGATTTCATTTCTTTGGATCCTAAAGAAAAATAAAATCTTCTTCCACCCTTTTTGTCATCCTTTGAAAGCAAACAATTGAAATCGCCTCCCATCAACAAAGGCATATCAGTTTTTGTATGAAGCTCTAATCTCTCCCAAAGCAACCTTCTTTTATAAAGGTCTGTGCTACCATAAACTGTAGCAATACTCCACTTGCCTTTGTTGGGAATTTCCAATTCACCAAAAATGAATTGAGAAGAATAATCCATAACTTTGAAAGAAGCAATGCTGCTCTTCCAAACTACCACAATTCCACCTGGTAAGCCCTCCGAAGGGACATGAAAATAATCCCAGCCGGATCAAATTAAGGAATCAATGTCCTTAATGTTTATAGAAGATAATTTTGATTCAAGCAATCCCACAAAAACAGCATCAAAATCTTTAACAACCTCCTTTTGATAAAGAGAAGCTTTTCGCTTTCTAGCTCCTCTACAATTCCAAAAAATAAGCGAAGTCATTGATGGATAAGAGGGGATGATTTCCCCACTTTTTCCTTAATTTCATTTTCTACTCTCCTGTTTCTTGAAATCAATCTGATAGGACCAAGTCCTTTTAATTGCTTCACACCTTTTTTCTTACTAATTGAAGAATTTCTTTCAATAGAATCAATTTTCCCAGAACCAGTATCCGGTTGTATCACTTTATCAGATAAATCCAAATCTACCTTATTACTGCAACAATTCAGTGTTGTATCAATCTCTCCAATTTCTCCTTCCTCCAATAAAGAGTTAAGAACTTCAAATTTGTTTTTAGAACTTAATGAAACATCAGTTTTTGGAGCCAAACCTTGTTCTGGAACTATTTGCATAATTTCCATGTTCTGATCTCCAGCATACATGGAATCAGTAGCTGTGTTGAACAAACTTTCTGAACCTTCATTCAATTGGGCAGAACGAGACTCCAGATTTTCCCTTTGCTTGTCTCCAATAGTAGAATTGGTATTCTGTTGTATGGTATTCTTCTCAGCAACATTCCCAGGTTCAATGCTAGCAGTAGCATTAAAAAACAGCTTAGTGTTAAAACTTGATTGCTTCGGCCTTGTATTTTTAAAAATTTTCTTTCCATATTTGACATGAACCCAAGGTCCATATTTATCCTCATCCAGAATTCCTGCATTTGCTTCATTTTCAACAATAGCAGAAGATTTTTCTAGTGCTTGGTTAGTATTTTTAACATGGCATTGAGTAGAATTCCCTAGACAATCTTCTTGCAAATGTCCTAACTTCCCACACTTAAAGCAAAATGTAGGAAGCTTTCATACTCAATGTTTTGATAGAACTTACCAAAACTACCTTCCACCCATACTCCAAGAGGAAATTTTTCATCAAGCTTTATACGAACACAAATTCTTGCGAACTCTCTCCTACTCCACTGGAACATGTTTCCATCAATAAGGTAGGGAGATCCGACCATGGATGCAATTCTACACACATTAACTTCGTCCAAACAATGAAGAGGGAGATTTGGCATTCGAATCCATATGGGAGCCGTAAGGCCTTTGAATGAAGAAGGGTTGAATGATGGAGACCATTTGTCCATCCCAACAATGTTACCATTGACATACCAAGGTCCTGAAGTTAAAACTTTCTCCAACGATTCAGGTTCTCCAAATGCACATAGAACCCAACCTAAACCAAGCAAAGTTAAATGAAACGTCCCATAAATGCTCCATTATCTTCTAAGTTTAATACTGATAATATGGAATGGAATGATGTCCCCAAAAACTTTAATAACCATAGATTTCTTAAGCTTATTAGCATTCTCCAATTCCTTGTCAATGTTGAGTTTGACAATCGAGCCATCTGTAATGAAATCTTCTCCAAGATTTAATTCAGATACCATAATATTAGATTTCTTCCTCCAGACATTCCCAACCTTCTTACTTATCTCCGGCACTTCCAAAAAAATTTTCTATTGAATGCAGTTTTCCATATTGCTTTCAGGAATGATATTGGATTAGTAGAATTACTATCAAGAAATCCATTACTCACCATCTTGCTCATTTGGACTTCAGAGTTTTCAAACAGTCTACTACAATTACCCAGATCAGCTGAGATACATTCTCGGACCTTTTCAGAATTACCTTCAAATTTACGCCCTTCCATCCTATCTTCATTAACCTTATCAACAATCTTTCCATCCAAAACCATGTTTGGATGAGCAGAGATAGTAATAGCAGGAATCGTGCCAAATTTGTAATCAAATTTTGAACAATATGAATCAGTAACCACAGATTGACAAATTTTTGAATCTTTCAGCAAAACAGAACATTTTCACAATTCATCTGGGGATTTTCGCAAGAATCTATTTTCCTTTTCCAGAATAATCATGGTAGTTTCTTTGGTTTAAATAAAACCTCCTTCATTGATTATCAAAAACACCAGATTTCTTATTCTTCGTTTAGACTCATGATCAAACAATCCATTTACATCTCCAAAAATAGGTGGAACGACGCCTGGAAGGCACGGGGAAGTATATGCGAACGAATTGTTTGTTGATCAACGAACTTCAGTGGTGTCGAGGTTGGTGGCCGGCAGTCCTCCCAGCGCCATCAGAGAGGGATGGGATTTGAGGGAAACGCAAATTCAAAAACAACGGGTTTCTTTCTTCACTAGAATTCCAGACTTTCATTGGTTGATCACTAGTTGAGGATCACCAATGATTCTAATTTTTTTATCTTCATAAATATTGTAAGTTCCAAACTAGTTATGAGAGCTAGTAGTTAGCCTCATTATTTGTACATACTTAATAAGTGGTATAAAATGTATATCATTCTCTTCTCTGGTATTATAAAAATTAGGACATTTTAGCTTTTCTAGGAATAATTAATTTTGTGTGTTTTACCTTGTTATGAGAACATTGTACCGTTAAAATAAAATTTACAAACAAGATCGTTAGATTCATTTAAATTCATGATTTATTTGTCAAATAAATAATCATTTAAAGGAGAATATAAAAACAATGGGTCTGCTGCTAGGAATAACAATAAAACTATATTTTAATGAAATGTGGGGGAATGAAAGTGATTTTGAATTTAAGTAATATCATAGAACACTATGCTAGATGTCCTTACAATGTAGGATGGGTCATAAGATATTTCAATTTATTGACACTTGATATCAAACTTACCTAATGAGAAAGCCATTAATTCCTTAGGTTTTGGGCTACAAAAACTAAAGAAAGAAAATACTTCTCAATTAAATGGTATCAAATTTTTAGTAGGAGGACTCTTTAGCTTAGGTAGTAGAGGTTATTCTCATTTTCCCCTTATTATTATCTTGAGCTAGCATGACACCAAGAAACTCATCTAGAGCTGTGGTGTAAAGTATAATAGGATTCCCTAGAACATGGGCTGCCAGGACTTCCAAATTTATAAGATAATTTTTGATGTTACCGAAAGCACTTTGAAATTTCTCATCCCCATAAAAACTTAGCATCCTTTTTGGCTAAAACATAGAAGGGTTGAGATCTTTCAGATAGATTGAGATGAACCTCCTTATATACACAAGTCTATCTTGAAGAGAACTTAGTAAGTAAAGACTCTTAGGAGGTGACATATTCACAATCGATTCAATCTTAGTAGGATTAATTTCAATTCCATGGTGCCTCACTATGAAGCCCTAAAAGTTTTCTAAAGTGATGCCAAAAACACACTTTAAGGGATTCATTTCGAGGTTGTAGTGGCACAACCACTAAAAATTGATTCTTAAGTCATATGGGTGAGGCTATTTAACTTTAATCTTAACACACCAAATCATCAAAGTAGAATTTAACTTGATTATGGATTAAATCATCAAAGATTTTAGTCATGACCAGATTGATAGGTTGCATATGCTTTTTAAGACCAAATGACATCACCTTATAATAGAGAATCCCTCTAAGAGTTTTGAATGTAGTGTTTCTCTCATCTATTAGGGCCATATTGATTTATTTATAACTAGATAAGCCATCCATAAAAGAGAAAACAACATGCAAAGAGGAAATGTCACCACCATGAGTTTGGGTATAGGTAAAAGAAATTCATCCTTGGGACATGTCTTATTCAGATCACTATAGTCGACACAAATCTGAATTTGATTATTTTTAATTCAAACTACCATGATGTTTGCCACCCAGGGAGGATGTTTTTCCTCTCAAATAAGTCATGCCTCAACCAATTTCTTGATTTCAAAAATAACTTACAACTTGATTTTAAGGCGCAAGCATCGATGAGCTTATTTAACATGATTGACATCATGCCAAATTTGATGTTTATGGACTACCTACATCATTGGACAAGTCTGACATTTCATTGTGTGCCAAGAGAAGCAGTCTATAAACTTAGAGAGAAATTGAATTAGTTTCTTATACTCATCTCCTCACTCAACAAAGAGCTAATAAAAGTGGGGTGTGGGTCATCCTCTATTCCAAGGTTAATTTCTTTTAATTTATTACCTATTATTTAAACTCTTCTTCAATTCATGGGCTGCATCCCAATTTTGAAGTTCATCAAGATCATCTAAAGTCTCCAAATATAGTTCATCAAGGATAATAACAAGTTCCATGAGGTATTCTCAGATTCAAGATGATTAGTTATTATAAGACAATATTTGTCTTCTTTAAATTAACTAATGACATTAAAACTGATACCACTAGTTAAATTCTTCTTATTTTTTGTATGCTAAAGACTCTTGTGGTATCGATCCTGACTCTCATGGTATCGAGCTTGACCCTTTGTCTATTGACTTAGCTTAAGACCTCTAGAGTCATAGTTTAACTAATATATAATGATAGTAGCCAAAAGGTAATTCCTTTAATTCATTAAAATCTATCTCCTAAAGGGTTACATCATCTTCTTCTCTTAAGGTGGAGGGACCAAAAAAAACTTTTGGTCTTTCCTTACCATCTAAATTAAGAGAGTCCTTAAACACTAACTCTACAACTCTGCCAACAAAAAGTGGGAATAAGGTTAAGGCTTTGATTCTATTATTGACCTTTAGTACATAGTCAATTTATGCTCATCACTTTAAAATTTTGGAGCATTAACCTCTTTGTCACTATCCCGTTCTAATGTGAGATCAAATTATGAAGGATGGTTAATTAAAGAAACTGCTGCACATCGTACTTTTTTTTACTCATCGAGACTTGATTCAAAATCGACGTATATTGGAGGTGTTTCTTTCAAATGAAACACAACCTTGACCATATGCTTTTTGTTCCATCCTCTCATCTCTTTGATATAAACTGTTTGGAGGCCTGAAGATTATGCCCTTGATGTCATCTTCACTATGTTATTACTATAATTCTTAACTTTTCATCTTTTTCTCCATTTGTTTCTTGAATTCCTTCTGAGATTTGCTCACTTTCTTTATCCTCTTTAATCTTTATCTTGACTTTTGGATTGGTAGAGGACCCTTTAGGTGCATAATATGTAGCATACTCATAGATCATGATCTTGTCAATAGAGAATTATTGCAAATCACCCTTAATCATATAGTTAATGCCGACCCATTCGTACTTAATGTTTTGATGTAGGGTAGATGGAAACATCCTATACTCATGGATCAAGGGACTACCTAGAAATGCATTGAAGGACATCACCAAATAAATTATGTAAAATTTTGCTTCTACTTTCAACTATCCTATCTCTAAAAAAATTGTGATTAAACCTAGAGCCTTCTTAACCTTTTCATTAAACCTACGTAATACCATTTTATTGGTGGTAAGCATACATGTGTCACATGTGTCCACTATAAGGTAAATGATATTCTTCACATTTAACACGCTAATTAATGCACCTAGATAAATAAGGACTCTGGATAACTCAAAGTTTCCCAAATTGCACTAATATAAAGTGGTAGATTATAATCCACTATAGGAAAATCATTAATTACTAGCAATTTTTGTCGGCGATTAACTCATGTTTTCTTGCGGTTGTGTAAAAAACTGGCAGCTTTATGGCGATTTTTAAACCTAAGAAAAAAATGGCATCGGAAACCATTATCGGTGGTGTTTTTCCGGCAGTTTTTTTTCACCGATGATTTTTCGGTGGTTTGTACCGCCGATTATCGCCGGTGTATTTACAGGTGGTTCTCCGGCCGTCTAACCGCCAGTAAAAATACCATCGTTTGACTTCTAGTAGACCACCGAGAAAAGTACCGGCGGCTAAACGACAGTCACAACCGAAGGAATTATCGGCGATGTGTATCGCCGGACACCATCGGTCAATACCTATGATTATTGTAGATTTTCGGCGGCGTCAATTAGCCATCCGGTATTGAAGTTTCTGGCAGCTAAATCACAGGTTAGCAGCCAAAAACCTATAGCATCTGAAAAAGAAATTGATAGCCTCCCCTCTATTTGAGGGATTTTCACCCTAAACTCTAAACCTGCACAAAATGTAATAACAATAATTTTTAGCAACACGCCACTATAGTCAATCATAGCAATTATCATGAGAGAGCTGGTGGAGGAGAGGCGACGAGCCCATCGTAGAAGAGAGAGAGAAATGGGAGGCTTGGGATGGTTGATTTTTATGGCTTTTTCCGATAGCATTCCGGTGGCCCAAACTACCAGCAATAAAATCACTTAACACTAGAGGTTCTAGCCATCGGTAATTTTAAATACCAGCCATTGAACTAGCAGTTTCTAGACCACCGCTATTCCCAACAACTTATCCTTGCATAACGGCTGTGTGGTACTAATCGGCGGTCAGACCGCTGGGTAAGCCGCTGTTACTTTGGGCGACAGGATAACCGCCGGTCCAGACCGCCGGTACTCAATGAGTTTCATGTAGTGATCAAAAGTCCCCAGGAGTAAATCCTTATAAAAAAAGGTTACTCTTAGGATTTCCTTGAAGTACAAATCTTCATCTCGAGAAGTTGAGGCTAATTGATCTAAGAAAATCTATGGATCAAGAAGTACTTATATTAAGGGTTCTCATATTTCCTTCAATAAAGTAAGGGCATCATAGATTCTTAACTTAGTTGGCGATTTTCTAGAATAAGTGAAGATAATATAATCAACCTCATGAATGTTAGGATCTCGACCTAGTGGATTAGGAGAAGGATTTGATTGTTGAGAAGAATTTTGAATTCAATTGTTGGAGACAACCTATTTGCCTTTTTCTTGAGGAGGAAAGATAGGGGGAAAGACTTTACTGCCTTGGAGTTGTACCTCCATGATCCCCTAGAGGCACAAACTATGGTGGGGTCTATGCTCTCTATATGCAATACATCATCTTTTTGGGAAGGGGAGTTTGAATCTAAAATAATCTATCTTAAGGGGACTCCCTTGAAAGTCAAATTTGGGGGTGCATCATTTGATAAAATCTCAGATTCATCTCCCCCTTTGAAGGTCATATCTAGAAGGTCAAGTTTTTGAATAATCTCAGTTAGACTTTGGTTCTCTTCTATGGAAGTTTAATCTTACAAATCATTCTTAATGATGACCATTAAAATATACTCAGAAGAATCTTTATTTATTGATTTTTGACCCTTTGCCTTTTATGGGGAAAATAAAAGTCTGAAAACATAAGTGGGGCATGGGTTTTAAGCCACCATCTACCAAATGGATACATATTTCATCAACATATTTTCTTTGTACAAAAGTGTCACTCTTTTCCTTTTTATTAATTATAGTAGTTCATGCAACTATTAGAGAGGAAATCATCTCAACATCCTCCTAAGAAGCCTCTAGGTCAATCTCCTAGATCGGGCCCCAGTGGGCTCTCATTGACAGCTATTGAGTAAGATAAAAAAACTTGTTAATCAACTTTTTAAATGCATAAGAAAAAGGAATAACTAAATCATCTTCAATGGATAGAGAAATTTTAGAAATGTTACCTAAAATTATCTTGACTAACCCCTAATCTAGATCTACTAGCTATTCATTAGGAATTATAATGTTCGACTATGTAAAGTTTCTCTCAATCCATTGTTTAAAGATAATGCATTCTTCAATGAGGTGGCTTAATATGTGATGGTAGTGGAAAAAAAATGGGATTATACCTTTTATTTTCCTCTTCCAGCTTCACAGCCTCAAATATTTTAATGTCTGACTTCTTCAAAAAACATCTAAATATCTTCCTTTTTGACTCTCTTTTAAATGGACAAGGTTTTTTCAATCTCTTTTTAAAAGGGATCAAGTTAGATTCCCTTGTAGTTTGAAAGAGTTACTTGGAATTGTTATTTATGGACTAGTTTTGGTGAAGGACCAATAGGTTTACTGGTAGTAGGCTACTTTCCCTTATTTACTCTGAAGGCTGCAACTGCTCTCTTCTCAAAAGACTTCTAAGGTTTTCCAGGTTTCTTCTCATCAGATAGATCCTAGAAAACCATCTAAAAAATGTGTATCAGACTGTGTGGTTTGGATATATCTTATGAAGGATAATTTGTTAAAGTTGTCTAGTGTTTTGATTTATCGAAGGTCTAAGGAAAATTTTGATTTAAGTTTAAGTATTAATGTTTTGATGTTTAATTTAAAAATATATTTTTAACTGTTGATTGGTTACTATATTTGTTTACACTAAGGGCGTGTTGTTTATCTCACCTTCCTTGGGGTTAGGCTAATAGCCTAGTAGGCCCGTATTACTTAGTAGTAACTTGTATACATTAAGTTGAATTAATTGGATAAGAATTAATGATTAATAATTTTTATTTAAATGGATTAGTTATTTATTTTAATTATAAAAGTAATGTTTTTTTGAATTTAAGTGAATTATGTAATATTTTTTATTGTTTAATGCATTAAATTAAAGGGTCAAAATTTGGTTTTTTAATTAATGTTGAAATATAATGTTTTAGAAATTTTGCTAAATACTGTAACCTAAGGTGATTAGTTTAATACAATTTGATGTATTTGAATTTTTTAAGATTAAGTTATATATTTTTAAAATTTGGGTTAAAATTTAAACTACGGTTGATAAAAAAGTTGAACTTTTAACTTTGAGTTATTTCTAGAGCTTTGACATTTTAAATAAATACTAGGCTCCAAATGGAGTCTAAAGGCTTGGAGTTTGGTCAATTTTGATTTTTTTTAGAATTAATTATAAATTTTCAAAGTTTTAGTAATTAATTGAATTTTTAAATTGCTTAATTAAAAGGTTCTTACTGGTTTTACTCCAAACTCATTCCAAAATTCAAGAAATCACTCCCAAATGTCAGGAATAACCCATGGAAATTCTTTCAAGTGTTTGAGATTTATTTGGAATTTTAATTTTTTTATTAATTAAATTGATTAAGTATTGATTTCCCTTTAAAATTAAATTAAGCTTGATATAAGGTCCAGTTAAGTGGCTTTTATTTTTTCTAGGCTGAGGGTTTAATTTTAAATAGTTTGATATATTATTTATATATTTTTGGGTCTAAATTGAATTAATTATGTTCTTTTAGGATTTTTAGGCTTAATTAAAGAGTCAATTTTGACTTAATTAATTTTTTAACTTAAAGTCTTTTAGAATTAGTGAACTTTTAACCTAAGATATGTCTTGTTTCTTTGTTTAATGTTCAAAAGTTATTTGCTTATTAGATAAATAAATATTTTTCTATAATGTTTCTTAAATCCAAGGTTTTGTCTTTAATTTTTGTCCTTAGATGTTGCTAGGTTATATAAGATTTAAATAAAAGTTCCTTAATCATCGATTTAAGCATAGACAAACATACCATACCAATTAAAGACAAGAAAGTAACCTAATTATAGGTTCATTGGAAAAGGGTGACTTCTCAAATGTTTAGGTTTATCCATAACCCAACAACTTTAGCATTCACCAAAAACAAACTTCAACCATATTATTAAGATTGAAATGTTATGGCAAGGGAGACACTCACCATAATATATCTTAATCAAGCTCAAATTCAAGTTAATGTTCCAAAATAATGAATATGCAAAATAAAGTAAAGTGGACTACATCCAAATGTCCTATACTTGTACTTGACTTGATTATTTCAACTCACCTATAATTAATCTTGGGTTTAGGACTTTCTCTAGCAAGTTTGATTAAGTGAAGCCAAGCCAAGGTCCAATCATAAGATATTTTTAAACATTAAAATCAAATAAGATTCCTATCAATGTAAAATTGAATAACATTGAAATATGAGTAAAACAATCCTTAAAAATTCAATATAGGAAAGATATGACCAACTATTTGATTTATTATTATTATTTGACAAAAAATGCATTTAAAATCATTTTATATGATTTAAAACTGATGGCTGAGCGGTGGGGAGGCCACGTAGTGCCTTCTAATACACCGACTGAAACAACAGGTAATGATTATGCGGTTATTACCAATGATTGTGACACCAATAATCATTAGCATCAATGGGGATATAATGACACTACTGCGTGCATCTCATTTATCTATGTCAATAAGGGATCAAAACTATCCATCCTCATATATTTTGGAAGGATGGTCATGGTCTAGTTGCATGAACCATGTGTCTGTAGGATCAATCCTATGATTTGATTAAATGACATTAAGGTGAAATCAGTATCGCTAATCGCGCGATCAACAACACAAAAAATATACAAGTGTATGGGCTAAGTTATTAACCCTAGGATTAGTAATAATAACTCATTATATTCAAATAATTAACCATTTCTAATGAAATTTTTACTAGAGCTTAACAATATGAAGAGCATTCTTGGGGAAAACATTATTTGGCTTAAAATTAGATTTATTAAAATTGATTTTAATTTGAATGTTTAAAGCTAAGGTTAAGGTTATACTTTGATATTATATTCTTAGGTCAGTTGAGCTTGTAGAGTATCCTCATACACTTTCCTTGAAGAAACCATTTATTTAAATTGTCTAGATTGACATCTAGAGGGATTGGAAAGAAAATATGGCTTGGTTTGATAGAGAACTCATCGCCAACAGCCTTTGGCTAGTGGGTTTGGATTAGGGAAAGGAAGAGGAGAATATTGGGAGCTCAAACAAAAAGGGAGGGCAGGTGGAGAAGCTATAGAGGCTGGTATTGAGAGTGTGAGTGAATTGAGAGGCATTAGATCATTTTAGGGTTAGGACTTAAAATGGATGGATGTGATTAATCTCGCCTCACCTTATGATGAGGGACACGTGCCCCAGGCCATTGGGATGGAAGGAGAAAGGTTGGATCAAGCTGATTTCCCATTGGAGGCTTGGGCATGAATGAGGGACCACTTACCACTTTGAGCAAAGCCAAGGCGTGATCATGGTTAAATGGCCTTAGGAGAGATTTTGTATCAAAATTGCATCACCATAGTATCTTAAATAGGAGGGAGATGAAGTTAAATTAGATGTTTGACCATTTGGAAGGGTTTAAGTGATTTGTTGATTGTTTGACTAGTTAGTAAGATCAAGGCTACTGATGTGGCACCTAGGGAGTGTAGGGAGATATTTGAGTGAACTCCCAAGAGCTTGAGGGGATAGATAGAGTCTTTATAAGTGTATAGAGGTGAGTTTTACCACAGGCATCAATTTGACTTGGTCAACTTTATTATGATTTTATTCATGATGGGCTCAAGCACATTGAAACCATAACATGAGACAGGATTAAGGAGTGGTTTTCCATTATTTTTTGGAACTTCTTTTCAAATTATGCATGCTAAGTTTTGGGTAAGATGGGTAATGGGGGTGTTGGGATTTAACATTTCAATGGGTGTTGCAGCATTAATCCTTTTTTTAGTTTTTGGTCTTGCTCTTCTCACATTTTGATTTGAAGTAGGATCGGATTTGAGTGGCAGCTAGTATGTTGGCATCATGATTTACATGATACTAAACTCCTAACCTGGTTGGTCACTACCCATGATCTATTTTATTTATAAAGCTGTCAATTTCTCTCTAGTTATTGTATTGTGGTTTTGGTAAGGATATTTTGGTTTGTTTGTAGTTGTAGTAATTTTAATCCTTCTTGTTGTTAGGTTGAGCTAGTTTTAAGATGTTGGGGCCTTACGTTTGTTGAATTTATGGTGTTTGTAGTTATTTTGGGCTAAGCTTAATTAAAGTGTTTTGTAGGCTGGATGTGTTTATTTATATTATGAATTATCTATTTATTTGGTATATTTTAGAGGGGAGCATTAGCTAGCTTGTTAGTAGTTTTCATGTGATGGCTGGGTGGTTTTATGGATAAAATACAAGGTCGTGGCTATTAATTTCCCATGATAATTGCAGTTTCTAGCTATTTTTTTCTTATTCACTTGTTTTCTTATGCCTTGGATTGGCCTGTTATGCAAGAATTTGGGTAATCATATTATGTTTAAGGATTATTTTACCGATCCTTATGGTTTTGTGATTACTCTAGTTAGTATGTTGGATGGCTATTGGTTGATTTCATCAATTATTTTATGGATTGATTGTTTGAGCTTATATTGCTTGTTGGCCCTTTAGATGGACGTTGCTTGAGAAAATGTTTTTGGCTAACCTTATTGGTATTCTCATTATTATTGTTGTTATATGGTATTTTACTATCTTTAGATATTTGTTAATGATAATGATTTTTAGGATAATGGAAAATTGGGTTATTATCTATTTCAAATGCTTGGTTTTTCCTTTTATGACAATCCTCTTGCAGTTTTTATGTATTGTAGGTTTTTTTGCTTCGCAATTTGGGATGAAAAGATTGGACCCAATGATATCATGTTAATTTTTTCTTTCTTTTGGGTGATGACCTCTTATCACCCAATATTGTAATTAAGCAATATTGTACTTTTGATTATTATGGAACTTGAGCTCTTAGGTTTTATTTTTAATTTTGTTATAGGACCTCAGAGCATTAGTGAGCATGAGGTTCCTTTGAGGACCTTGTAAGTACTTTTTTTTTATCAACACGTAGGCTCCATTGTTGGTTTTTCCAAAACAAAAGTGGCTTAACAAGGGTTTGATTGAATGTGTATGATGACTTGACCACAGTAAAAGAGTTTGACCAAGCTCAATATATTGACTTGGTCAAACTCATCAAGGTTTAAGTCACTAATGTTTTGGATGCTTTTATATCAAATATTGGGGTGAGTTTGAGGGATTGAATGCGTTGGTTTGATTAAGTGAAGTGATTTGACTCAAATGGGTCAAGTTTGACAAAACTTGGGTCCAGTTGTCCTAGTCAACTATTAATTGGGTCAAAGTGATCAATCAGGTTTAAATTATTAGGAGAGGTTCTCATGAGGTTTTGATGAAGTTCAAAGTGGATTTGAAGCATTATTCAATATGAAATGGGGTTTATGGTTGATCTAGTTAACCATGGTTGACTTGATTAACCAAGGAGCTAAGTTTTGATCCAACGGGCTCAATTGATTTATTCGAGAACAATGGAGGCGGCTTCATGTAATGGAATGACTATTTTGGTTGAAATGACCATTTGGATCCTTAAGGGGCAATTTGGTCAATATAAGTTAACTTGTTCAACCATGCATACCTACTGATTAAACTTTAGTCTAATGCACTCCTAATAAATTTTAGGATGCATTAGAGGAGGTTTTAAAATTTGATTTTACTAAGCCATGTTGAAATTTGGAGAAAATTTCAATTTTCCCCTTAAAGGCCATTTTGGTCATTTGGACCCTTGGTCAACTAAGGGTAAAAATGGGTCCACCACAATGTAGTTTAGTGTTCAAAATTTCATAAAAAGAGTTTGGACATGGTCAAGGGTTTTTGGGAGTGGTCTCAAGGTTAAATTCCATAAAGTGGAAGGTATAGTGGCATATGTTTTAAATATTTGAAGGTTTTATAGCCTTTGGATTTTAATTGAGTTTCATGGGCTAGGGATGTTAGATTGAACTTAAATATAGGTTGATCCCAAGGTATGCCTAATCAATATGCAATTGATAGATCATGAATTTGGGGTCATTTGAGTGGGTTTTAAAGTGATTGAAAAATCACCCAAAAAAGGGTCTCAAGACAGGTGTCCTTAACCTTTGATTTTGGTTAAGGATTTTAGGTTTAAATTGTATTCTAAATTTTATTGATTCACCTCAGTCATAATCAAATGGATGATTGTTAATGATTGGATATGCTTGAAGCTCGATTTAAAATTGATTAAAGTTTGGATTAAAATTTGATTGAGATCTGGATTGAAATTTGATTATGATCTAAATAATTGGCAATTGGATGATTGTCAACCATCAAATCAACCTGCAAGAGTTTAGATGGATCCATATAACCTCATATAAAAAATGAGGTCAACAATGATGAAGATACCATGGAAGTTGAGGTAGTTAACATGGTTGGTCACGGTGATGAAGCAATGAAGTAAGACATGCTTCTTCCAAAATAATAACCCCTCGAGAAGATCAAGCTCAATACGAGTTGTTAAAAGAAGAAGTCTTCTCAAGTGATAAAAAAATGATAATCAAGAAAAATAAGTTCTTGCTGAGACATTAATACAATCACGAAGGTGTATAAAGTGTTAGATGAAAGAAAAAGATAAGGAGATATCAAATCTAAATAGCAAGTTGACATAAATGATGGCACAGATGACTCCGATGATGCTGTTAATGAAAAAGAACATCATTATTAATCTAACACTTGCTCAAATAGTTGATCATCAACTAGTTTATCATCAAATATCAAGTAGTATTCTTACTAATATACCCGCCAACCCAAATCTCAAGGTGTCTGGAATATGAACCAGACATGAAGAGGGAAATATGGCTGATTGACTTATTCTTTTATAAACTCACCATAATGTTGCATTTTCATTTAAGCCATTGATGGATCCACAACTAGAATTAATCATTAATTAAAAAAATTAAAGCTATCATTTCCTCAGAGAAAGTAGTTAAATTTGTGAGCAAGGGATGCCCATATCTAGCTGAGTATGATCAGGTGCTATACACTAAAGGCTATTCGGTGCCTAAGTTTAAAAATTTTAATGAAAACAATAATCCTAAATGACACTTGGTCCAAATCAAAGTAACTTGTGGAAATATTGGAGGCATTGATGCTCTACTCTTCCTAAATTCATTAATAGTTTGACACAAAACATTCCATTTATTATATTAAGATATTTAAAGTAATAGAAATATGTTCTTGAAAAGGTTCACCTGTGTTATTGGGAAGAATGATATTATTTACCTTACCTTAATAAAATGGAGAAAGGGTGAGTCAGTGATAAAGTATATAACTCGATAGCATAATATGACTATGAAAATGTGAACAATAGTTGGAAGAGGACCACGTTGTTCAACTGCTAATGAGAAATATTGATGATAAAATATTACCATTTTTATGAATGGTCTCAATCAACACTTATCAAGAGCCACTGGAAAGAGTAGATAAGTTTGAAAAGTTGAATTTGTTAATGTTTAAAAATTATTTAGATAAACCCTGAAAGAGCAAAGATAAAGTACTAGAAGAGATGAAATATATTATGTAACATCTTTGAGAATTGATAAAAAAATTAATTTACTCCTAAAGATAATAAAGGAAACTAGTATATTAATCCTAATCTCCAAAAAAATTATTATTGGGATGAAACCATAAGTCTCAGACTTTTGGTAATGGAGGAGAATGTTCAAAGCTGGGAACTGGTGATCGAATCATATCCTTTAAGGATAATATGAATAAGGAATATTCTTTTAAATGGGAAAGTTTAGCAAAAATATTCAAGAAGGTTCTTAATGATGGTCTTAAATTATTGGTGTATAAAAGACCCAAAGAAGCTGATCATAAAATAATCTAAATTATTGCCCATATCATCGAGTTATCATCCACCCTATTGAAAATTTTTATGTCTTCATAGATTATCTTGAAAAGAAATATAGAGATGGTGAATTCATTTTATCAAATATCATTTTAGTTCACCCAAAAAAGGAATCTATAAAGTTGATTATGTCTTCTTCTATACTACCAATTAAGAAAACAGATAAAATGAAGAGAAAAATGATGGAAAAAAATGATAGATTGCAATCTAAAAAAAATGATAAAGAAGATCAAACAATTTGAAGTAGTATATGGTATCAAATGGAAATCCTATATTGAACCAGTGCTTAAATTGAAAGAAAATTTAAATTCACATGCATCCACTTTCAGGTCATTATCTTCTAGGTGTTCTAATATGGAACAATTTTACAAGGCATTCTTCAAAAAAGTTATGTAACTCAAATAAGAATAGAAATCTAAAAAAAGTACTATTCTCGAAAAGGTCATTAATAATTTAAAGGATTAGCATCAACCATTAAGGTGGCCTAAAACCCTAGAAGACTTTATGTCTGAACTTCAAATAGACCAATTGAATGTGAAAGATGATGAACAAAAAGATGAAGAGTCACTCCATATAGAAACATATCGAGTCATTTGAGTGGAAATGAATGCATGCCAAAAATAATTCTTTTAAAGTTCACGATAGGGGTCATACAACAATGTTTCATATAAAAATTTAAAAAAAAGATGAACATGAAAATATTAGATCAGTGAAAAATGGTTATGTTAATAAAATAATATTTAAATCATGTACGATGGTGATACAAATAGATAATAACTCAGAAGAAGAGTCATGTTTTCAAAGTGATGAAGAGTTAGATTAATAAATAGCTTCACAAATGGAGCATGCAAAGCTGAATGAAGGCTCAAAAGCATACAACAAAATTGTCTAAAGTAAAGAAGTTTAATCCTTAAGAAAACACTTCATCAGATGAGGCTAAGTCAAATGAAGTGTCTCAAGTATTCTTATGAAGTTGTAAAGTGTTTCCACCACCACTAAAAGAGAGGTTAACAAGCAGAGATAAGGGATAATATATAGTCATCAATGAAGAAATCATCCCAAAAGATTATAAGAAGAAATATAATACAAAAAAAGGGATATAATATAATATTATTTTCCTTTTAAAAAAAATACTAGCACAGCCAACATCTAAGAAGCTCTTCTAACATCAAAAGATTTTTGAGAAACCTTGATACATGCTCTCAAAAATCTAGAGAGATATGAAACATAGTTTGCATAAAGATGTTTAAGCGAAGTTCTTCATGCCAAAAATGAACCTGTTATTACATTCATTTAAGAAGATCTCATGTTGGGGACTACGGAATATAATTACCCTCTATATGTTTCAGGAAAAAGTGATGGAATCAAAATAAAATGAATCTTGATTGACCCCGAGTCATAAAAAAACCTCCTGTGTTTGCCTACACTAAGATCATTATCCCTAGATATTTAGAATCTTGGTCTAGAAAAAGCTATGGTGCATAGCTTTAATGAGTAAGTACACAAAACTGTCAGTTTATTTATACTTCCTCTTAAATTTAAGAACTATATACATAAGCATAATTCCATATTATCGATACCAACTCTTCATTTAAGGTGCTCTTTGATTGACTTTGGCTCCATGAGAATGGTCTTATTCCATCAACTATTCAACAATGCATGAAATATATAAAGGATGGAGAAAAGTTCTAGATTTTTGGAGATACAAAACCCTTTGAAGTCCACAAAGTGAAAAAATTTATGATGATGAAAAATACTTCATTCTAAATTTAGTGAAGGGGATAAAATCTTCTAAAGCTGAAGAATCAACCAGAAGTAATAAAAATAACCTAATTAAGTTGAGAAAAGGAGACAAAAAAAAAAAAAAAAAAACATGACACCAATTCTTCCTAAAAGGTTTAATACTTTGCCTAAACTAAATAAAGTTGTACTTAATTTGGGAAGTGACACAGAGGAAGATGTTGATACCTACAAAAACTATAAGCTTTTGATTAAAGAAAAGCCAAAGGCTCAATACACAAATGTTTGTGAAACAAATAATGCAATAGAAATTAATAGTATATTTTTAAGCAAAATGAGTAATATGCCAATTTTAGAAGGTACTTTTGTAGTTACACCCATTCCTACCCAACATTTTAGAGAAATCACACTTAATGAGAATCATAATATTGAAGAGTTCAAAACAATTTATATTCCTCCCATACGTGGAAGTAATGGACCTACATGCTTATTTAAAAAAAAAAGAGATTATTAATAAGAAAGTTTTGATGGGATAGGGAATTTCAATGAAGATGCAGAGATAATTCCTACAAAAATGCCTGGATATTGTCTCAAAAGAATTCAATAGATGATAAAAAATGTTAGAGTTCATAATATGGTTACTTAGTGATGAGAACACTTCTTTTAAAGAATGTGGTGTCAAGAATTTTCAAAGATTAGAAGTCATGATACAAAAGGCCATGGATTTGTCATTACTTAAAATTCTCAAAAAAAATATATGCTATGGGATAATTAATACATATTTAACTACTATAAATACATATAAGAATGAAGAACTAGATATGGAAGTTAAACCTGCACCGTAAGAACTTGAAGATGGTGGACATGCCACTACTATGGAAGAGCTAAAGGAAATAAACTTCGGAACTAATGTGAAAACTTGCTCGATCTTTGTTAGTGCTCTTCGTTATAAGAATAAAGTAAAAAAAAGATGAAAACTTTACTTAGTAAATTCTTGGACTGCTTTTCCTAGACATATGATGAAATGCCAGTCTTATCCCTTGATATAGCTGCTCACAAATTTTCCATCAAACTAGATACAATACCAGTTAAGAAAGCTCCAATGCAAATAAGTCTAAAGATTAAAGAGTATGTGATTATAAAAACTAAGATGCTTATCTGAGCAGATTTAATTTGAGAAGAAAAATATGTTGATTTGATAGTTAATATTATCCCAGTGAAAAAAGAAGAATTGATAAATTAACATATGCATCAACTTTCAAGATCTTAGTAAGGAGTATCCAAAAGATGATTTTACACTTTGAATATTCAAATAATTAATTGAAAATAAATTTAACTATGACATATTTTCATTTATGGATGGATCGTTATAATATAATCAAATAAAAACGCCACATGAAGATGAGAAACATACTTATTTCAGGACTCCTATCAGCTTTTTTTAATACATAGTCATGCCCTTTGGCTTAAAGAATACTTAAGAAACATAGCAAAGGGTGATGAGAAATATATTTGATGACCTTATCCACTAGAAGGTTCACTACTATGTCGATGATCTTATTATCAAAAGTTTAAATGAAAAAAAATATCTCGACAACTTGAGAATTGTATTTGGTAGTATCTATAAATTTAATCTTAAAATGAATCCACTCAAGTTCGCTTTTGGGGTAATTGATGTTGCAAATCTATTTTCATGACTTATGTTTTGATGATTGACAAACACTATTGATTCTCTTGGACTGCTTGTTACTTCTAGCTTTTCAGGAATCGAAGATAAGACGAACGAACGGAGCCAGTTCAAGATTGCGTAGGTTTAGGGTTGAGTCAGTCTGTACTTTGTTTTTTTTCTCTTCTTGAGTCTATTTGTAATGTTCAAGAGACTGATGCTAAGTAACCCTACACACAAACACTTGAGAGACTTAGAATATCTGTTTTTACTTTTATCGTCCAGAACGATATTTACATCGTCATGGACGATCGGGCTTAAAACAGAAAGTCTAAATAAGGATTCTTAATTAAGGCAGCCGTCATTAACAGATCGTCCTGGATGATACGTGTATTGGCCAGAAAGATAAGCTCAAAACAGAAAGAAGTTGCTGCCATAGAAAATTAAGGTATACTGTATTTTTTAATAATCGGCCCGGACGATCATTGATCGGCCTGGATGATATTCACAAATTATGCCTTAATTGATCAAGAAATCAAGGGAGTAATTAAGGATGATTGATATGATCATCTCGGCCTGGACGATCTTAGAATTGGCCAGGATGATCTATTCAAAAACCTTAGTTACTTCAGGATGATAAATATCGGCTAGCTCGAATTCAAGGCGATGCTCTGGACGATTTTCCTCTGATTTGAACTGATCGGCCAGGACGATTGTGAGATTGGCCTGGATGATCAAGCTAATTTTAAATCGTCCATTTTGAATTTAGGGTGATGCTCTGGCCGATCTTCTGAGATTTGTACTGATCGGCCACGCCGATGTCCATATCGGTCTGGACGATATAGTGGGCAACTTGCAATTAATTAGCTCTTTTGAAGCTCTTCTATTTAAGAACTCTTATTCAATGTTTTGAATAATCTTTGCTACTGCCTTGACCTGAGAAGACCTTAAGGAGAGAAAGAGAGAGAGAGAGAGAGAGAGGATCTTGTGAGGTGGAGCTTGTGAGGGGATTCACAAGGGTGCTTCAAGGATTGCTCTGCTTCTTCTTTGTCTAGAGTTTTTTTTTTCCATGGAAGGGTTGGTAGAGGTAAGGTTTTCAGCATTAGATTGTGGTTCTCTGCCAGCTTCAGGAGGAAGTACAAGGAGATAGGTTCTCTGCCTTGCCGGGGTGGCAAAAAGGACTTCTTTGTGAGGGCTTCTCCTCCTAGCCATGGGGGCTAAAAGAGATACACGTTTTGTACTGCAATACTTGGAGGGTGCCTCCAAGGAGTGGACGTAGGTCAAGTTGACCGAACCACTATAAATTTATGTGTTATTGTTTTCTTGTTTCCGCACTTTAATTTCTCCATTATTTTTATCTTGTGTGTTGACCTCATTTTTGTATGAGGTCACTAAAGCCCTTCCAAACTCCAGGTTAATTTTAGATCCTAGGATCTACTCTAGACCTTAGGATTCTTTCCTAGAGCTAGACCTTAGAGCTTACTCTAGAGCCTAGGATTCCCTTAAATCCTAGATCTTAGAATCTCTCTAGATTCTAGGACCAATCCAGACTCAAATCAATCCCTACCCTTGATCAATTCAAACCTCAAATCAATCTGAACTCCATTCAATTCAAATCCAAATTAATTCAAATTTCAAACATATCCAAACTTTGACTCAATCCACTTAAGAATCCAAATTTCAACCTAGACTTTGATCCCACCTTTAATCTAGCTTTGACCTTATCCATCCATTAACAATCACAACATGATTGTAAATGATTTGGATACTTCAATATTAATTATTCAAACCTGAAATTCATTCCAAATCCAGAAATCCAGACTCAAATCCTAAGTCTTAAGTCCCTGTCCTAAGGACCCTTTTCAAAGAATTTTCAAACATTTCAAAACCCAGCCAAATGGTCTCTGATTCAGGGTCTATTACTTTCAAACTGATAAGACATGTCTCTAGAGGTTACCCTCCAACTTTGAGCTCATTCTGAGGTCTCTAACCCCAGAATCTGAATTAAAATCCAAAGGCTGTAAAACCTTCAAATATTTACAACCTATGCCACTAAACCTAACCCCTTTGAGATCTTGACCTTGTAATCCTTATCAAAGCCTCCAATCACTTCCAGACTCTTGATTTTAACCCATTGAGCAATAAACTGCATTTTCTAGACCCATTTTTGACCCTAGTTGACCAATAGGTCAAAATTGACCAAAATACCCCTATGGGGCTCAAATAGGGATTTCAAACCAAATGAACTCCAAATTGAATGCAACCACCTTTAACAAGTTTCAAATGTCATTTCAAATCTTTTGAACCTATTCCCAACCCCTGGGTCAACCTGGTTGACCAAGTCAACAGGTTTGACCCAAGAGGCCCTTTAAGGGTCCAAATAGGTGTTTTGACCCAAATGACCCCTCTAGGCCATGCAACCACTTCCATTGGTCTTAAAATATCATTTCAAACCTGTTGAGCCCAAACCCAGACCTTGGGTCAACCTGGTTGACCAAGTCAACCTAGGTTGACCAAATAGGCCCTTAGGGGCTCAAATAGGGATTTTGATCAATTTGACCTCCCCAGACCTAGGGACCACCTCCAATGATTTTCAAATATCATTTCAAATTTATCCAGCCATGACTCACCCCTTTGGTCAACCTGGTTGACCCAGTCAACGTGGTTTGACCCAATGAACCCTTAAGAGCTCAAATGAATCATTTTCGACTCATTTAACTATGTCAATATCTTCAAACCCTTGAAATCATTCCATTCAATACCTTGAACATTTCTAAACCTATTTTGAGCTCAACCCAACCTGGTTTGACTAAGTCAACCCTCAATTCTAGGTCAAAGCTTGGTGGTGTTTGCTCCTATTCCTACTAAGCCTTGACTTTGACCTTTGACCCTTGATTGAATTACTCCAAATATCTCTCTACTTCCTCAAGTGCCACATCACCAATTTTGACCTGGTTGACTGGTCAAACCAAGTCAACAAAGCCTTAAATCCCTCTTTGAATTGGTCAAACCTTCTATTTAACTTCAAGGAGTGTGAGATTAGGCTTGGAAGCTCTCCCATTGGCTGCTCCTACTTCCCCTCATTCCACCTCAGCCTTCCTTGACCTGTTGACTGGTCAACAAAGTCAAACCAAGGGCTTAAACTTTTCCAAAATGTCTTAATCAACTTTTAGCCACTTTCCCTTGATTTAAGCTGCCTTAGGCCGACCCCTTAATGTCCTAAAGCTCTCTAATAGGCTCCTTAACCAAGCCCAGCTCTTGGTTTAGCCCTAAATGGCAGTGGTCCCCCCCACTTGTCCCAAGTCCACCCAATGGAGGCAAGGCTTGTCCAGCCTTTGAGGCAGCCTTCTAGCTATCCCAGGGACATGTGGCACCATCTAGGGAGCTCATGCATCAATCCCAGCCATCCAATCCAGCCCAGGTCGTTTGAATAGGGGAAAAGGCAACTTTTGAGCCCATTGGATCAAGGCAGCTTCTCTCACTAACCCCAGCCTCCCAGAACAAGTTCTCTATTCATTTTGGATCTCCAGAGCCCTCTCTACCTCCCCACTACAAAATCCAAGTGGTTGCTCGTCACCGGCGGCGAGTTCTCCGGCGAGCCCACCACCTAGACCGTCCCAGGCCTGTAGCAGTCGATCCAGGCGTGTTCGAGCTCGGATTCATGCTAGGGATCTTCACTTGGACAGTCTACAAGCTCATCCATCCAGAAATTTCAAAGATCTAACGGTATAATCTCTTAAAACCTTAGATCTAGTTCACATTAGATAGATTTAAATAGCTTCATGTATTCAATGCTTTAGCTGAAACCAATCTTTCCCCACTATTTCTGTTCATGCTTACTCTTTAAGTTTAAAATTTCAAGCGATTTGGTCTATCCGATCGAGAGAACGAGTCAAAAAACATTTTCTAGGGCGTCACTCACAGTTTCCGGTGAGTGTACATTTTCTGGACCGTTGATTGTTCGATCAACGGTCCAGATCGAGCCCTTCCGCGATCTGATTCAACCGTGCGTTCAATCTGTTGTTTGATCGGCCGTCCGGCGACATCTGGACCCTCGGATCAGAAACTGCGGAGTCGAATCCACCGTCCAATCTCGTTCCACTGAGATCAACCGCGAGATTCGATTTCATCCGTTGGATCAGACCCGCTGTGATCCAACGGCTGCCACGAGCCGCTGACGTGGTTAAGTGAAAACCGCGTGAAGCGGCCCGCGGCTGACGCGTGTCCCCGCCGTCACGCGGTTTCAATCCCGCGAATCCGCGCGCGCCGCTTGTCTGACCGCCGCCGTTTAATTAATAAAAATGTTTTTTTTTAATTTGTTTTAATTATAGAAACTTTAAAAAATCATAGTAAATTAAATACAAAGTAAAAAAATGAGTATAATATATCAAACTTTTCAGAATTTCATTTAGTTTATTTTAAAAATAAAATCAAACTGTTTTGGTTATTATTTTATTAGTAATTTAAGAAATACAGAAAAGTATATTTTATTTTTAATTAATTATATATAAGTTTTTTTTATCTAAAACTTGGCATGCATCTCTTTGAGTGTAGGACTAACCTCCAGGAAAATTTTCAAGATTATTTGAATAGATTTTGATATTAATTGGAATTATTTGAGTATCTTAATAATTTTTTTTAATATTTAACTAAATATTAAATATTTTGAAAATTAAAAAAAAATCATTTTTATTATCAAACCTCTCTGGAGATCAATAAGTCTTTCAACCCATCAAAATGAACTTTTATAATTATATATATATATATCCATTTATATTTATATATTTTGAAATCTATTTTGAGGCTATATATATTTAAATCTTTAAATATTTAAGAGGTCACTTGAAATCTTAAATGTAGATTGAGCATATTTGAATAGAAATAAAGGGGATGATTAGTGGATAATCATTTCTTGATTATTCACTAATTTTGTCTTAATTATGTTAATTAGTCCTTGCATGTTTAGGGATCACACACCACTTAGTCTAAGGCTCTCCTAGATTTAGGTGTTGAATGTGTTTATGTGATTCATGCATGTCTTATGTATTGAGTATGAGGGTTAGTTCAAACATTGATTCAAGTCCATCAAATTAGTGACATAATTAAGGACAATAATTAAGGATTCATGTATAGAAAACTTAGAAAAATTTCAATAATTAGGATTCACTTCCCCTTGAGTTGAAACTTTGAACATTTGAACTTAGTGACACCCTCAGCCCCTAGAGAAATTTTCACTAATTTTTGAGGTCATTAGGTCCCCTAATTAATTTTCTTAAGGTTTAACCCCTAATTAAGCCTTCAAACCTTAAAACAAATTGTAATAAATCCAATTTAAATCCAAAAAATACATGTAAACCCTCAAACTGACCAGAATCAAGTTCTTAATCCATGATAATTAAAAGCCCCTTAATTTGACAGCAATTCTGTAATTAATTTAACTTTAACTAAAAACCCACTTTTAGTTAATATAATTAATAAATAATAATTAAAAAAATCCCAAAATTTTCCAAACACTTGGGGATCCCTCCTTAGGTCATTTCTGACCTTTGGAGGTGTTTTTAAGAAGTTGGGAATTGGTTTGAAGCAAAACCATAAAAGGGGCATTAATTAAACAATTCCCAAAATTCATTAAAATGCTCAAAATTTCAATACTTTATAACTAATTATAGAAAAATCCTAATCACCCAAACTAACTTGCATTCAACTCCTAATAAGGTCTAATATTTATTAAAAATATTAAATTCCAGAAATCTGTAATATTTTAAAAACTCAACAAATTGGTCAAACCATGCTTAAAAACTAGTTCAGAACTTCTAACCTTCGTAATAAAATGTAGAAAAATCCGATTTCAACGTACTTACTGTCTAACTGATCGTAGTGAGGTCTAGTATTTTAATAAAATACAAACATTCCAGAATTTGAGCTTAATTAAAAATTTAACTTTTGACCCTTTAATTAAATGATTAAAATATTTAAAAAATTCATAAAGCTCAAAATCATTCTAAAACTCAAAGAATATTGGTTTAATGCTTAAAACATTTAACAAATCCTTTAAAACACAACAATCACCCTAAAGATGAAGTTTATTGGCTGGACTACTCCGGGCTGCGGGGCAAAGTGTCTTAAGGAGGCTGGTTCCTCGAGCCTGGTGGCACAACGCCACGAATGGATTCTAAGGGGTGTTAAATCTTAAAATAGATTAATTTTTAATTATTTAACATTTTAAAAATCTCTAATTCAATTACATTAATTTGGTTTATCGGCTGGACAACTCCGGGCTGCGGGGCTAAGTGTCCTAAGGAGGCTGGTTCCTCGAGCCTGGTGGCACAACGCCACGAATCAATTAATGGCAAACTTAAATTAATCAAACTTTAAAAATCAGTAACTAACCTTTTTTTTTTATATTAATCCACCCTTTTAATTCTAACCAATTTAAATAACTTAATCAACCCCGATTGCTACTGGGTAACCCAGGCCTACGAGGCTATTAGCTTAGCCCCAAGGAAGGTGAAATAAACTTCACGGCCTCGGTGTGAAACAAAGGTAGCAATCAATTAACTTTTAAAACATGTTTAATTAAAATTCTTAATTCATTAATATTTAAATTTTAATCTAAATCCCCTTCTAAGCCTTAACAAACCCAGACTTTTAGACAATTTCAACTAATAACCTACTTTAGGATCTATCCCCGCCACACAACCTTTCTCACACACCTTAGATGATGTGCTAGAACAACCAATTCTAGATCTAGGTTAGGCCGGTGTTTACTTTACTGTTGTGTGCCGAATTTTTTGTAGTTTTTACTGCATGTTGTGGATGAAATTGCATTGCTGTGTCTGCTTACTTTTCTGCACTCTGTGGATGGATTGATGTGTTTGACGACTAGATTAGCCTTAGGTTAGGTATGATCTAGATGTTCACACAGTTTTTTGCAGGTGGCCACGCTCATGCAGGGCAATATTAAAAGGGGGCAAATAAAAAAAATGCTTAAATATTATAAACTCTTTGCACAAGTGCTTCAGTTGCTAAAGCCCCCAAATCATAAAAAGAGCGTGACCAGTGTGTTTACTTTCTTTTCTGCTCATATATAACTGCTTGGGAATAACTACTTTTTATATATTAATTGCTTAGGATAACCCTGCAGGTGAGTCTAGATTTTTATTCTGATATTAATGTAATTTGTGCAAGTGTCAAGTGTTGTGAAAGTTGATTTTGAGTTGGGATACATAGATCCAAAGCTTGGATTTCAAAGAGGAAAGGATACCCCTTTAGGGAATACTCCTTTTCCATTTGGAAATCCAAATTTGGATCATACCTCTTCCTTACCCAAAGAGGAAAGTGTGGCATTCCCCCTTGGAGGGAAGTGCCCTCTTGTCCATTTGGGTAATCCACTACGAAGATTCCAAGAAGATTGAAGAAAAGGAGCCCAAAGAAGAATGAGATTGAAGATTTGAAGATTTGAAGATTGAGAGTATCCCACTCAAAATAACTTGCGTCATTACTAGGTTTAGAATTCGGGTTGTTGTCAGTGGTGCCCGGCCACTTTACTTTCTGTAATATTCTGGTTTGTAATAAGAAAGGCAATCCTGCCTATGGACATTTATTAATTAATTTATATTTGATGTGATGATTTGATTGCCTTTAGGATTACTTGTTTTTACTAGTTTTTTTTGGCGATTGCATGCCGCTTTTTGTTTTCGCCTGGATACGTGAGACTCGTGAGGGTGTGAAAGTTTTCTACTCATAACCTTGAAAGTCTAAAATTTTAGTGAGTCTAAATAACATAGAAAGATAACGAATCTAGGGAATTAGCCGGGAATCGACCCCGGGGTCGCATGCGTATTTCTGCATTACTCTTTCCTTGCTTTAGACCCTTCCCCGCCTGCGGGTAGAGTCCGGATAGTCTGACCTATGAGGACGAGGTGCCGGACCTGGGGAAGTCCAGTCTTCTAAAAAATTATTTTTTAAGCCTGTTTTTAAAATTTCAAGCATACTTGATTTGGAAGTTGTCAACCAGCATACATTGCATTAGATACAAATTAAAAGAGTCAAAATTTTAATTTCATAGTCCTTAGCATTTTAGCACCCAACATAAGTCAAAGGGGTCAATTAGGAGAATCTCTAAATGTCGGCCCCAACTCTCCAAAACTTTAATTATAACGTCCCTACCACTCTTTCATAAAAGATCGGACTCATCGCTTTTAAATCGATTAGGTGGTTAGCTGGCTCCCCAATCCAGGCCGGGGTAAGTCCAGACCTTGCACTGCATTAGTTAGGATCGGACGACTGTGGTCAAGTGTCCAAAATAGATTTAGGTTCCGGGGCAGATATTTGATTATAAGACCCCAAACTTCGGGAATACAGTCCCAAACTTCTAATAAAATGCTCAATTCAAATTAAAGCTTCATTTCAATCCTAAAACATAAAGCCCAACACTTAGAATAAGTTGGGTCACTTCCGGATGGTTCTGGAATCTCAAAGTGTCCCCTACCTCTCATCCTTTAACTCTGTTAATAACTGCTCATTTTTTATCCTTTCCCTGTTGAATTTCCAAAAATTCACTTCCTTTTTTTTGATATCACTCCTAGAAACTCTAACAAAATTCTGCCATCATTTTAATCGGGAGTTTTCGTAGGAGATTTTTGTCTCCCTACGATGTAATTAACTACGAGGGCTTGCGCTTGTAGGAGATTTGGAACCCCACACACCTGATTTTAAAAAAATTAATTTCTAAAATTTTATTAGACTTCATTGGGAAAAGTTAAATAATGATCGTAATAGTTGCATTAGAAGAATTATCGTAGAATGGTCTCATTTCCCTTTGGGGAGATATATCCTTCTTCGATAAGGCTTTGGATGTGAATGCGACGATCATGTTTCTTGAATATTGTAATTGGGTATTTAGTTGAACTATACTTTGTTCCCTCGGGGCCATATAAAGTTCTCCTTATAACTCGATCATAGTATTCAAGATGAGTTTACATAATCCTAAGTCTGAACACCGTTATGAAAGTTTATTTTCATCCTTCGGGGTGATATACTCTTTCTAACGAGTTGATTCGACCTTAGAATTGGAACTAAACCTTAATCTTAAAATCCCCAAAGAAAACTAATATTTTTCTTAAAACCTGTTTTGAAAATTCTACCAACAAAAAAATGGCACGCCCGGTGGGACCAAATTTCTCTTCCCATCTTTAATAGTGTCAGAATTTCGTTTCATCGGTAGTTTCAACTATCATTTCTTCCGTTGGTCCCTTTGCCCATTTCTTCCTTGGATAAGTGTGGCCAACATCTAAAAAAAAAATATAATAATAAAATATTAAAAGAGAGGTTGCACCTCCAAATTTGGCTTTATCTAGATTTTTGTTCTGATTTTGACCTTCTGCCCCGACATAGCCTGTGAGGCGACAGCGTCAAATCAGATCTCTGGATATCCTTTTCAATCTTATGGATTTATGGTCGATAAATTTCTCATTCAACATATAAATCCTTAAAATTGAAAAGAATTCAAAATTTTTGATTTCGGACATCCCAAACTACTTTAGGTTTAACCCCCTCACTTCCCCTTTGATCTCTAGAGGTGGGGAGGGTTAAACTATTCCTTTTACTTGGGTTTTCTCACAATTCCATAAGCCTTCGGGTAAGGGGAAACTCTGTCCGTTGTGTTTTGGAGCCTGTAAGAAAACCCCTTTCAAACCCTCCAAGACTCAAAATTTCTTCAAAATTTTCTTAAACTCTAAGTTGTCATATGTTACCCCATACGATCTCCTTGTGGGCTAACATATGTCAAATTTTTTTAGAAAATTTTCTGGGCATGTGCTTAGTCTCTTCACCCTTTTAACATGTGTTAAGCAATACCCTTCGCTGCTAGACACATGTTTTGGGGGGTTGAGATATTCTTACAAGCCTCAATTTTCAAAAAAAAAAAAAAATTTTTTTTACCACTCTTTTAAAGTAAATCTATTTTCAATCATTTCTTTAACTTTTAGAAAATCCCAAATGGCTGGCCAATTGATTTTCTCCTTTGACCGAGAGTTGTCCTCGACTGTTAATGACCAAGGGAGCACTATCATTTTTGGAATGGGATTTAATACTCTTGAGCTCTCCATGGATGGACACCAGATTGTTAGTTTAGATGCCAGTAAGGAAATTCCACCAGTGGTTGAGTTGATTGTGGGATCTGCACCCACCTTTCCAGTAGTCAGTGATGATCAGAAACAGTCTGAACCAGTTATTGAGCCTCCCACTGAAGTTAAGTCTATTTTTGAAGAGGGGTCTAGTTCTGGACTTAGCTTTGCCACTAAGAATCAGAAGAAGAACTATTTGAGGAGACTTAGAAAGAAAATCTCTAAGGCTAAGAGAGTTCTACCCTTTAAGACCTTAGCTCAAGTAGAACCTGAGGCTGTTGAGGAGCTACCTATTCCTGCTTCCTCTCCCCTCCTAAAGGGGAGTCGCTTTTACCCCCTGGCTTCAGCTCAAGGGGAGGAGAGGGTAGCTAGGATAGCCCGTTCTCCACCATGCCCGGTCGACTACTCGACTAAGAAAACTCAGAAAGAAAGACATCTCCAGAAGACAAGGACTTTGAGAAATATAATTCATACCTGCGCTGCATAGTCTGGACAGACTAAAGAGGAATATGTAAAACAATTGAAGGGAGTGATCTCACATCGCTTCCAAAAAGAAGTGTTGAAGGAAGAAGTGTCTGAAGCAAAGAATTTAACCCCACAATTCGTCAGAAAGAATAAGAAGTATGTTAGACAGCCCACTACTTCAGTACTAGTTGATGGATATCACTGGGTGCCACGCCCTCCGTCTTCTCTGTTTGAATAGTTGCTATTTGAATGAGTTATATTTGTGCAACTTATGTAGTTTTGATGATTCCAAACATTATTGTTCAGATGTATAGTTATCTCCTAACAATTTTAGAAGATTTGCACTTGCTCTTGTATGTACTAACATTTCAGGAAAATCAGACTCCAGACTACGAAAACTTCAAATCAAATTCAACATATGATATTTTGTTTATTTGAAGTTTGTCTTTTCTTTGAATTAATTTTGAAAGAGAGTGATTGTAATTGAGTGAATAAAATCTCACACACACAAATTAGGAGATCATGAAATTCAATACTGATCGTACAGGATGATATTTATCATACTGGACGATCTGTCAGTTATCTCCTATAGAGCACTTGGAACGAATAGGAACTTGCTTTGAAAAATTTTTCTAAGTCCTATTCGTCCAGGACGAATTTTAATATCGTCCCGGACGATGGGTTCTCTGTAAAATTTTCGTCCAGACGAATTTTACCATCGTACGAGGCGACCAGTCCTCTGGAAAATTTTCATCCAGACGAAAATAATTATCGTACCGGACGATCAGCTCTCTGGAAAATTTTCGTCCAGACGAAAGCAAATTATCGTCCGCGGCGATGGGCGCTCTGGAAATTTTTCGTCCAGACGAAATAAAGAATCGTCCAGGACGATCGGCTCTCTGGAAAATTTTCGTCCAGACGAACACATTTTCGTCCAAACGATAAACCGACTTAGGACAGTTTTTAGCAGTTTCTAGAACCGACCTTGTAATAACCGTTCGTACTGGACGAACCTAGTTCGTACAGGACGATCAGCTGTACGAAGTCATTTCGTACACATATACAAATTGGGTCGTTTCAGATCGTTTAAGTAAAATCGTCCAGGATGATCCAGGATCGTACGGGACGATCCACTGCGTACAGAATTGGAAATTTGCAGTTTTTGGGCGGTTTTTCATGTCTTTTGTATAAATAGTCCAAATTAGACTGCCACCCAATCTTTTTGTCATTTGATCTTCGTGCCTATTGAGAGAATAGCCAAGGAGAGAGTGGAAGAGAGCTTTCAAAGGAGGATTCCTACCATCAGATCAAGAAGAGGTATGTGATTTAACTTATAATGAATTGTTAGAAGTTTTTTTATGTGTGTCTGTTGTATTTTTTTTAGTTGTTTGTTGTGTTGTTATGTTTTTGTTTAAGTTCAATGTTTTTATGTAATTTTTTTTTATCAATAAAAGTTTGTTTGTTTTAGATTTGTTTTGAAATGTGGCTAATCTTTATGAATTTCATTAATATTGTTTTTAATCTACATTGTGCTTAAATTCGATTGTAATATGAGATTATCTATATTAGAAAATCTAGACTTTCTAAATTTATAATTTGTTTATAACTTGTTGTATTTAGAATTTTTAAATTCATGTCTATTCATTTAGACTACATAAAAGTTAATATTGTTATTACAATTTTGATATTTTCTTATTTTGTATTTCTATGCTCAAATGATATTTATGCACCTAGAAATATTTGAAATCTTAGATTATAGATTTTGGAAAGAATTGGTCAAATTACTCTTGAACATTGTACAAATGTACAAAAATCAAAAGGGATTCGCAAAAAATTTGCAAAGTGAAAAAGAGGCACAAAATAAGCCCAACCAAAGAAAAATGCACCAAAATGTGCTCCAAAACTTTGAAAAGATGTGCAAAGCACCACATGAGATAATTCTCTTCTTTCCAAATTCGTTTAATCTCTTAATTCAAGTTGATCTACTGTTCATTTATATTCTATTGAACTTTGAAATATAGAATTTTTGTTGGATATTCAAGTGTTGGAAAATCTTATAGAGTATTCAACAAAAGAACTTTAGTCATTGAAGAAACCACACATGTTATTTTTGATGAAAATGGAAATATGGAAGAGCCAAAAGTTGTTGAAGAAGAAATTGAAGAAAACTCCCAAAAGATTGATAGATTAAATTTGGAAGAAAATGTGGAAGAAAATTTAGAAAGAGAAGACTCTTTGCCTAGAGATTTGAGATTTTCTAAAAACCACCCAAAGAAATTAATCATAGGTGAACCAAGTGAGGGTGTTAGAACTAGGCGTGGATTAAACAAGGAAGTCAATCATTCAGCCTTTATTTCAACTGTTGAACCCACTAACATTGATCAAGCACTTTCAGATGAATTTTGGATATTTGCCATGCAAGAAGAGTTGAATCAATTTGTAAGAAATAAAGTTTGGGAACTAACTACAAGGCCAAAAGATCAAAGTGTTGTTGGAACCAAGTGGGTGTTCAAGAATAAAATGAATGACTCAGGAGTAGTCATTAGAAATAAGGCTAGATTAGTAGCTAAGGGGTATAACCAAATTGAAGGAATTGATTTTGAGGAAACTTTTGCCCCTGTAGCTAGACTTGAAGCAATTAGGGTTTTACTAGCCTTTGCCTGCTTTAAAGGTTTTAAATTGTTTCAAATGGACGTCAAAAGTGCCTTTTTAAATGGAGTAATTGAAGAAGATGTTTTTGTAGAACAACCTTCAGGTTTTGAAAATTCTAAATTTCCAAATCATGTTTTCAAATTAAAAAAGGCATTATATGGATTGAAACAGGCACCTAGGGCTTGGTATGAGAGGTTAAGCACCTTCCTACTTGAAAGATCTTTTGAAAAAGGAAGTGTGGATACAACTCTCTTTTTAAGGAAAATTGGAAAGGATATACTTATTGTTCAAATTTATGTGGATGACATCATCTTTGGATCTTCAAATAAACATCTTTGTGATGATTTTTCTAAAACAATGAGTAGTGAATTTGAAATGAGTCTAATGGGAGATTTAAATTACTTTCTAGGATTTAGCATTAAGCAACTTGAGGAAGGTACTTTTCTTAGTCAAACCAAATATATTAAGGACATCCTCAAAAAATATGAAATGGACAATGCTAAACCTGTTAGTACACCAATGAGTTCTTCAGTTCAGTTGGATAAAGTCCTTAAGGGAAAATCTGTTGATCAAAAGAAATTTAGAGGGATAATTGGATCTTTACTTTACTTGACTGCTAGCCGACCAGATATTATGTTTAGTGTTTGCCTATGTGCTAGATTTCAATCAGATCCAAAAGAATCACATTTGACAGCAGTGAAAAGGATTTTAAGATATCTACTAGGAACTCAAAACTTAGGAATTTGGTATCCTAAGTTTAGCTCTTCATTTGAAATTATTGGTTACTCAGATTCTGACTTTGCAGGCTGTAGAGTGAATACGAAAAGCCGTTACATTTTGGACGAATTAGATCGTCTGTACGAAATTACTTCATCCAGACGAACGATAATTTTTCGTCCAGGACGAATATTTTCGTCCAGGACGAACGTATCGTTTTTCTTTAAATATGAAGGCTTTCAAACTTGACAATCACACTTTCAAACATCTTTTTCAATCCCTTTCTACATCAACTCAACTATGGCCTCCTCTAGCAAAAGACAAAAAGTTTTGGTGAAGAAACCTAACAAGAATGCCCCAGACAACTTCCTTTCCAAGGCAAATGAGGAATCTTTTCCTCGTTTTGCATCCGCAAAAATCACTCCGTCTCGCATTCTTATCCAAACGGAGTTGAAATTTCGGGTATTGCACCTCTTCGCATCAACTCAATTTCAGTTCATTCTTTCTCTTGTCCACCTCTACAATAAGCAAACCTACCATTACTTCCTAGCCAACATGAGTTTCAATTCTGACCACTCTATCATTAGTTCTTTTGTTTTTAAGAAAAAAGTTAAGATCACCAAGCACGACCTTGGTGCATTTTTGAACTTAAGGACTGAAGGATATAGAGCCCACACCCTAATGTCAGAAACCTCCTTCAAATGGTTTCAAATCAATACGGTAATTAGAGAAAATGCGATTGACAATCATGTTGCTAGAGTGGCCGGTATGACCCAAGATGCCCGAATCATCCAGCATATCCTTAGATCCTTAATTATTCCTAAAGCTGGTGATAGGATTAACATTACTCCTCTACCTTCTCCTTGCTAGGAGTGGCTTTGAGTTTTGGACAATCAGTCTTTATATGACCTGGTTTCCTGCATTCATAACAAATCACTTCATTAGAAACCTTGCCATTTCTGTTATACTTACCTCTATTCCATTGCTGGCGTCTCTTCTGCTTCCTCTTTAAAAAGCTTTTGAATTGTCTAGTCATCAGTGCTATATCATCTTCATCCTCAGGTTGTGAGTGTTCACTTTCTGACTCTTCCACATTTAGTGCAATATTCTTGTCCTTTCTTGGTTCACCTGCATCAATCTTTCTTTGACTTACTCCTTGCTCGTAAGCAATGAGTGAACTAAGAAGATTGTCAATAGAATAAATGTTCAGATCTTTTGACTCTGTAATTGCAGTAATTTTAGCATCGTATGCAGTAGGTAAACAACGAAGAATCTTATTAACCAAAGTACTTGTGCCACACAACTTCCTAATGCAATGTATTCTGCTTCTGCAGTAGATACTGCCACTGAATTTTGTTTTCTACTAAACCATGAATCTAATGAATTTCCAATGAATATAGAATTTTTTTTACATCTCACTTGTAATGATTTTCAATAATCAAAATGTCTAAATCGAATCATGTCTTTGATAAATTCTTCTTACTTACAATGTTATATCATTTCATAAATTTTATGAATTTCTATGATTGACCTAATATCTTTAGTTTAAAATTGCATACCCTATGTCAAATCACAATTTAGATTAAATTTTAACAATGAATTTCATATTATTATTTACATTTCTTGTCTTTTTCTTCTTCACTTTTTGTTGCTGTCAAAAAGGGGGAGAAATTATTATGTTTGTGTTTGTGTTTTTGTGGTTTGTGTTTTCTGTGTTTTTGTGGTTTGTGTTTTCTGTTAAAATTTTTTAAAAACAAAAATATTGTTCTTTAATGCCTCCTTATTTTAATGTACTCATAAATTCAGGGGAGTTTAGGAGATAAGAGATTTGTTTTAACTTGAAACCATACAAATAATAATTGTTTTGCCATCATCAAAAAGGGGGAGATTGTTTGAATAGTTGCTATTTGAATGAGTTATATTTGTGCAACTTATGTAGTTTTGATGATTCCAAACATTATTGTTCAGATGTATAGTTATCTCCTAACAATTTTAGAAGATTTGCACTTGCTCTTGTGTGTACTAACATTTCAGGAAAATCAGACTCCAGACTACGAAAACTTCAAATCAAATTCAACATATGATATTTTGTTTATTTGAAGTTTGTCTTTTCTTTGAATTAATTTTGAAAGGGAGTGATTGTAATTGAGTGAATAAAATCTCACACACACAAATTAGGAGATCATGAAATTCAATACTGATCGTACAGGACGATATTTATCGTACTGGACGATCTGTCAGTTATCTCCTATAGAGCACTTGGAACGAATAGGAACTTGCTTTGAAAAATTTTTCTAAGTCCTATTCGTCCAGGACGAATTTTAATATCGTCCCGGACGATGGGTTCTCTGTAAAATTTTCGTCCAGACGAATTTTACCATCGTACGAGGCGACCAGTCCTCTGGAAAATTTTCGTCCAGACGAAAATAATTATCGTACCGGACGATCAGCTCTCTGGAAAATTTTGGTCCAGACGAAAGCAAATTATCGTCCGCGGCGATGGGCGCTCTGGAAATTTTTCGTCCAGACGAAATAAAGAATCGTCCAGGACGATCGGCTCTCTGGAAAATTTTCGTCCAGACGAACACATTTTCGTCCAAACGATAAACCGACTTAGGACAGTTTTCAGCAGTTTCTAGAACCGACCTTGTAATAACCGTTCGTACTGGACGAACCTAGTTCGTACAGGACGATCAGCTGTACGAAGTCATTTCGTACACATATACAAATTGGGTCGTTTCAGATCGTTTAAGTAAAATCGTCCAGGATGATCCAGGATCGTACGGGACGATCCACTGCGTACAGAATTGGAAATTTGCAGTTTTTGGGAGGTTTTTCATGTCTTTTGTATAAATAGTCCAAATTAGACTGCCACCCAATCTTTTTGTCATTTGATCTTCGTGCCTATTGAGAGAATAGCCAAGGAGAGAGTGGAAGAGAGCTTTCAAAGGAGGATTCCTACCATTGGAGCGAGAAGGCTTCACTTAGATTGCTAAGGTAAGAATCTCTACTTGTGAAATTGGATTTCTTCACTCTTTTCTTTCTTCCTTCTAGATTCTTGTGAGAAGATCATTCAAGAAGGTCCGGTTCTCTGCCGACACTTGGAGAGTGTGAAAAGGACGACGGTTCTCTGCCTACACTAGGAGAGTGTAAAAGGAAGAAGGTTCTCTGCCTACACTTGGAGAGTGTGAACAGCCGTAAGGTTCTCTGCCCACACTAGGAGAGTGTAAAAGGACGACGGTTCTCTGCCAGCACTGTGGATTGTGTAAAAGGACGACGGTTCTCTGCCAGCACTATGGATTGTGTAAAAGGACGACGGTTCTCTGCCGCACCGGGTAGTGGTGAAAAGAGGGTTTTGTACAGGCTTCTCCGCCTTGCTGTGGGTGCTAAAGGAGAGTCACTTTGTGGTATTAGTGCAATACTCAGAGGGTGCCTCTGAGGAGTGGATGTAGGTCTGGTTATAGACCGAACCACTATAAATCTGGTGTCATTTACTTTATTGCTTTTACGTTTCCGCATTTTAAATTTCAGTTTTAACAACTCTGTGGTTGAAAAACATTTTTCTACAAACTTTAAAAGAAAATTTTATTTCGGTTCAACTTTATCATTAAGAGGGTTTAAAATTTTAAAACTACCAATTCACCCCCCTCTTGGTAGCCGTGGGACATTTACTTAGGCTTAACAACCTAATTACTAGACTCAACACTCTCAAACAGAGGGTATTGTGTTGACTGGGCCCGAGAGAGGCCACCATTCTACTGGTAGACCCCCGGTACCCCCACATAAACCTGTAAGATTGGCCTCAGTGATTGTTAAACCAAAGGGGATTGAAGTTCAAAAGTCTATGGACCTTAAAGGAAAAAGTCCTAAATCTCTTGAAAAGAGATATGTGCCAAAGAGAACTAAGTTGGAGAATCTGCCACCACCTCGTAGAACTTCTAAGTTCATTCTGTAGCTCCAACGAGTTTCAGTCAACCCTACTCTGGGTTCAGTTGAATTGATGGATGTCCAGACTAGTACTCCAGTTGTTACAGTTGATAGTCCTACCACAGCCAGTCTAACTCAAGATCCAATAGTCACCATCCCTGCTACCCCAGTTGATGATCCCCAAGATCCGAGTGTCATTCCTAGGCCCCTTAGTCAGGTGTCTGAGGACCTTACCTTACCATATGTGGGAACTATCACTTTACAAGCTCCTGCTTCTTCTGAGGATATGTCCCTCTCCCTGTAGAGGATGCCACTCTTCTGACTACCAGCTCTGGGATAGTCGAAGAGGAGAGAATTGACCAGGATCTAGAAATGGAAGATGAACCGGATACAAAGTCTCAACCAGATCCTAATCCAAAACTCACAGAAATCATTGCCCTCATGGATTCTGAAGAATTATTCAATATGGCTGAGTACAAAGGATACTTACCCCTTGATCCTAAGTCAATTGGGGATAGACCGATCGAGGAGGTAGTTCAAGAAATATAAAAATATCTTGTTGAACAAAGAAGGAATGGCTTCTTTTGACCCTGATATGGATGATCTCCTTGGAGATGAAGATGATTATGTTGGTGGCATTCATGTGGTCGAAACTAGAGGGTCTAATAAAGAAGCTGAGCCCAGCAAACGCCGATTTGCTAAAGATGGTGATCCACATACTGTTGAGTCAGATTCAGATGAGTCTGTGAAAGACAGAGATGAAGAACACATAAAAAACTTGGAGACTCAGCTCGCTAGCATGATGTCACAAGTTAGGGAAATGCAAGAGAAGTTGGATAAATCACAGCAAGAGTCTTTTATGATCTACCAGTCAGCTCGAGAGCTCACAGAAAAGGCTAAAAGGGCAGAATTTAGTTTCAGACCTCTCGAGTCACCACCTGTGACCCTCCCTTGTCCAGTAGAAGCACCTCCAGTTCACCCTGCAGTTTCCACCATTCCTCCGATCCTACCTCAGAAGGATATTAAGCAGTTAATTTAGGACCAGGTAAGGGAGGCCTTAGCCCTTTCTCAAGGAACCGTGTCTATTTCAAAGGGTAGACCCTACCCCGAGGAATATGACTTAGTTCCTTACCCAAAGGGCTTTGTGCCACCAACTTTTAAAGTTTTCACTGGAATTGAAAATCCGAGACAGCATCTGGCCCACTTCCGAGCAAGCTGTTGCAATGCAGGAGGGTCAGATGCTCTACTATTTCGCCAATTTGTAAGTAGTCTATCCGGCATTGCTTTTGAATGGTACGCTGATCTGCCCAATGGTTCAGTAAGAACCTTTAGCGACCTAGAAAACCTCTTTCTTAAGAGATTTTCTAGAGCGCAACAACGCATCACCGTGGGCGATCTCGTGGTTGAAAAGCAAAAGCCGGGAGAGTCTCTGGTTGAGTACATCTTGAGGTGGCGAAACCTCTCGATGAAGTGTGAACCCCAGTTGCAAGAGCAACATGCTGTGGAGATTCTTTTGAAGAATATCCACGGCCCTGTTGCTTTTCTCTTGAAGGGTTTCGCTATTAAAACTTTTGAAAAACTTCTTAATAAGGCTAGCAATTTGTAGGAAGAGGCTCCTAGGATGCCATTCTTACGAGAGCAGTCTGAAGAAAGGAAGGGTCCAAAATTGGTGAAAACATTTGAAAAGAAAGCTGTGGTCTCAGCAGTAGATAAAGGAAAGAGGCCAGTGATTAGTCAGCCTAGCACTCCACTTCCACCACAGCCGCCTAAGAAGCAGCCCTTTCAGATAGTTCCTCAAGATACTAGAGATCTCGCCTCCATCCCTTTTAGAGAGAGATTGGCAAAGCCTTATCCATTTAAAAGGGAGTCAGTTAAGAAGATCTTCAGGAGTTTGTTAAAGAAACCAGATTTTCAGTTGCCAGAGGCCAGGAGGCCTGAGGATGAGAGCAAGAAAGATGATCCCAAGTATTGCCCGTACCACAGGATGCTTAGTCACCCTCTTGAGGACTGCGTTGTGTTCAAAGATTAGCTTGAGAGGAACTACACCCAAGGTAACATCATAATACCTAAGGAATACTTGGTCGATCCAGAAAAGGCTTCAATTAAAACCATTTCAGGTAATCCTCTTAACTCTTTTTGTCTTGTTGAAGATGGTTGGGACATTGCTTTGTCTCGGGCACTTAAAAAGTTGATTAACAAGTCTTTTTGTCTTTCTCAACAGCTGACTATGATAGCCCAGGCCCCGGTGTGGAAGGTTGACCTGGACGCTTCGCAGAAGGATGTTGAGCCACTTTCCTCTCCAGTAGTCTTAGGAACTACTGAGAAGAATGTAAAAGAAGAGAAATTTGATTTTGTAGAGAGGAAGTGTGTACATGAGAGATGTATTAGAATGACAGATGGTGGTGTTAAAACCCTTTCCCCTCTTTTGTTATCTGACTTTTACTTTGCCCCATCAAAGGCGAAGGGTAAAAAGATGAATAAAAAACATCCTTCTACTTCTGTCTTGATGATTGTCCATGAATCTCAAATGCAAATTGATGACTCTCCTATTTTGAATCAAACTCCTAATGAAATAGATGTTGAGGTTAATCAAACCGACCTCCCCGAATTGACTATTCAAGAAGATGTCGAATGTGAAGCCTTATCAGAAAGTGATTTCCCCCAATGTGATTTTCAGGGAAGTCCTATCGAGATAGAGTTTTCAGATTCTGACTCTCTTTTGGGAAACGATGATCCAATGCCTACAGTGAGTGTAGACACCACTCTAGTTTGCCCGCCCTAAGACGTCGAGCAGGTGCAACTCCGTGGCGGTAAAGTCTTACCTCCTAGGTTGCCCCCTTAGGACAAAGGCAAGCAATCCTCATTCGAAAATCTAAATCCAGGTTCCCCTCAGCAACCAGAATTTCCTTTAATTCCTCCGGGTTTCGAGTCTGTCGTTCCTAAGGTTGATTACAACGTTCTAGCCCACCTTAGGAAGTTGCCAGCAAAATTAAGTATTTACAACGCCCTCCTTCTCTTCAAAGAAATGAGGAAGTCTTTAATTAAAGCACTTCTCGATCCTGAGATTTTCTTAACACAGTTGGCTGCAACTTCAGAAGGTGAGGCTCTCTACTTCAAAGAGGTCCCCGGGGTTACTTTTTCAGACGAAGATTTACTCTTGGGAACTGCTGACCACAATCGTCCCCTCTACATTACTGTAGATGTGGGAAACTTTAAGTTATCAAGAGTCCTTGTTGATCCGGGTGCATCGGTCAACGTGATGAACATAAAGACTCTTGCTTATCTCAGAGTTGATACTAGCAAGCTTTCAACCGACAAGTTGGTGCTTCGTGGGTGCAACGAGAAGGGCGAGAGAGCTTTAGGTTCAATCACTTTACTCCTAGAAATAAAAGGGTTAAAAACTGAAGCTAAATTTCATATAATTGATTCGACTACATCCTTTAACGCACTTCTAGGTAGACCTTGGATTCACGAATATAGAATGGTTCCATCTACCCTGCACAAATGTGTTAAGTATCAACGAGACGGCATTGAACATGTGATTAAGGGTGATTTGCAACCATTCTCGATTCAAGAAATTGGGATCTAAGAAGATGCTGCATATTTCATACCAAAAGGGTCCTCGTCCCGTTCTAAATCGGAGATCAAATTTGAGGAGAAATTGGTTGGACAAAAATTCGACCAAAAGAAGGAAAAAGATAAAAATATCAATCAAGAAATGACACAATCGAGTAGTGAAGACGACTCTGATATCATTGTCCTTAGGCCTCCAAGCACATTACCTCAAAGAGGTGGGAGGATGGCTTTAAGGGCACGAGGTCGAGGCCTTGCTTCATTAGATAGGAGAGCAGCACCTGTGTATATTGATTTGGAATCAGATTCTGATGGTGAACTAGAAAGTCAAGGTACTGCCCTCTCTCTCGATTATCAGAACATAAATGCTCCTCCAAAATTTGATCTCACCTTAGACCAGGACAGTGACCCTGAGGTAGATATTTCAAAAGTTAAAAGTGACGAGCCTGAATTAACAATGTATGAAAAGCTCACTAGAAGGATTGAGGCCCTTTCTCTGACCCCACTGTCGGCAGGCAGGATTGTAGGGTTGGAAGTCAAAGTGGCCCCTAACTTGGATGGTGAAGTTAAGAAAGTCCAAAAATTCTTTCCTGGCTCCTCCTTCGCAAGGGACGAAGGTGATGTAACCCTTGAGGAGGCAGATTTTAATGAATTAATGGAATTACCTTTCGGCTACTTCCTTGTTTGTGTAAAAAACACTTTTTCTAAAGGTTCTATACCATACCAATGGACTAAGGGTCAAGCTAGATACCACGAGAATATTTGGCGAACAAAAATAAATAAAAATCCAACAAGTGGTATTAGCTTTGGAACAGTTAGTTCATTCGACGATGATGAGTATTGCCTAATGATAACTTACCATCTCGATTCTCCAAATGTCCTTACAGATCCTCCTTGTCCTCTAGATGGACTCTGTTTGGAGACTTTAGACGATCCCGATGATCTTCAAGTTCGGGATGCACCCCCTGAATTTGAAGAGGAAATTAAGTCGACAGTCGATGAGTTGAGAGAAATTAACCTGAGAAACGATGATGACCCCCGTCCGATTTTCATAAGTACTTTGTTGAGCGAGGGTGAAACCCAAGACTTAATCCAGTTTTTATTCGAGTTCAGGGATTGCTTTGCCTGGACATACGACGAAATGCCAGGTTTGCCTGCTGAGATAGCAATTCACAAACTTGGGGTTCGGCATGATGCCATTCCTGTTAAACAAGCTCCTCGACGCATGCGCTTAGAGATTGAGCAACAAGTCGTTTCTGAAGTTAAGAAATTGGCAGAAGCCAGATTCATTCGAGAGGAGCAATATCCCTCCTGGGTGGCCAGCGTCGTGCCAGTTCAAAAGAAAAATGGTCAAATTTGGATTTGTGTCGACTATAGGGATCTGAATAAGGCATGTCCTAAAGATGAGTTCCCTCTACCAATACTAGAACTCATGGTGGACATTGCCTCCTCACATGCTATTTTCTCATTCATGGATGGCTCGTCGGGTTATAACCAAATCAAGATGGCCCCAGAAGATGAGAGAAATACTGCGTTCAGAACCCCTATTGGAATCTTTTGTTATAAGGTAATGCCATTCGGCTTAAAGAATGCCGGAGCAACCTACCAACGGGCCATGACCCGTATCTTTGACGACTTAATTCATAATCAAGTTGAATGCTATATTGATGATTTAGTTGTCAAGAGCAAGGTCAAAGAGGCTCACATGTATGACTTAAGAGTTGTTTTCGAACGGTTGCGCCGCTACGATCTGAAAATGAACCCCTTGAAGTGTGCCTTCGGCGTCGCCTCGGGAAAATTCTTAGGATTTGTAGTGAGGCACCGCGGAATCGTGATCGATCCTGCTAAAATTGAAGCCATCTTAGATATGCCATCCCCTAAGAGCCTTACCCAGTTAAGGTCTCTACAAGGTAGATTGGCATATATAAGGAGGTTTATTTCTAATATTTCCGGGAGATGTCAGCCCTTTTCTGTCCTTGCGAAAAAAGACGCTAAGTTCGTATGGGACGAGAAGTGCCAAAATGCTTTTGACGATATAAAACAATACCTTTCTAATCCGCTAGTCTTGGCAGCTCTGATACCGGGAAAGCCGTTAATCCTCTACACTGCAGCCTTAGATGAGTCTTTAGGTGCCCTGTTGGCTCAAGTTAACAACGAAGGGAAAGAGAATGCTCTCTATTACCTCAGTCGAAGACTCCTTCCTATTGAAATTCGATACCCGTCAATTGAGAAGCATTGTCTTGCTCTGGTTTTAACAGCTCAGAAACTGAGGCATTACATGCTCTCCCACTCAATCAGTTTGATTTCGAGAGTTAATCCTTTGCAATATCTTATGACCCGGCCTACGTTGTCAGGACGTTTAGCTCGTTAGTCTATGATACTACTGCAATTTGAGATTACTTTCACTCCTCTTCGTGCTGTGAAAGGACAGGCTATTGCCGACTTTCTGGCAGCACACCCGCTGCCGGCAGATTCTCCTCTGAATAATGACCTACCCGACGAACAAGTCATGAGTTTGAGGGAATCTGGCGAGGCCATCTAGGAATTATATTTTGATGGGGCAGCATCCTCTCGCAGGATTGCGACCCAACAATCTGTAATTCCTGGAAAGGCTGGAGTCGGTCTAATTTTCATTACGCCAGAAAGAGGAATGATGCATTGTTCTTACCATCTATCGGAGCCCTGCACAAACAACGAAGCTGAATACGAAGCTCTGATAACCGGTCTGGAACTTGCAATTCTAATGGAAATTAAAGAGATTAAGATATTTGGAGATTCCCAGTTGGTTATTAACCAAGTGGCCGGAACTTATAAAGTCTTGAATCCTAATCTCCTAAGATATCACCAATATACACTTCACTTGTTGGAACAAATTCCTACTGTTACTTTGTATAGGGTTCCCCGTGGAAGCAATTCCGCGACGGATGCCTTAGCAAAACTTGCGAAGGAATTTGCATGTCCTGAGGAGGATTCCATCCCTATAGAGATTCAGGGTCGTAAGACCCTCTCCCTTATAGATTTGGAACATATTAGTAAGACTCCCCTTCAGATCCTTTCTGCCTCTTCGACAACCGACGAAGAAGGCGATTGGAGACGACCCTTAATCGATTACCTTAAAGAAGGGAAGCTCCCCCAGGATAAATCACTTTCCAACTAGATTAAGAAACGTGCCCTATCATATGCACTAGTTAACAATTTGTTGTACCGTCGGTCCTTCGATCATATGTGGCTGTACTGTTTGGACAAGCGATAAGCCCTGAAGATCGTTAATGAAGTTCATTCAGGACTGTGCGGTGCAAATCAATCGGGTCCAAAAATGAAATTAAAGATTAAAAGACTTGGATACTACTGGCATACAATGATTGACGATTGCATGAATACTGCAAAGCATTGTCATCAATGTCAGGTCCATGGTGTGGTTTTACATCAGCCGCTTAATGTGTTACACCCTACGATAACCTCGTGGCCCTTCGAGAGTTGGGGCACAGATATCATTGGGCCGATTGACCCTCCCTCCGCGAGAGGTCATCGTTTCATATTAGCAGCGACTGATTACTTTTCAAAGTGGGCGGAAGCAATTCTCCTATGAAACGTAACATCACACCATGTCTTAAAATTCTTTCGTGATCATATTGTATATCGATTCGGCGTACCTCGCAGAATCAAATCTGATAATGGGTCCGCATTCAAGTCTACAAAAATCAATAGTTTTGTAAGGCGCCATAATATTGATTGGAGATATTCGACGATCTATTATCCTCGGGTGAATGGATTGGCCGAGGCCTTCAACAAAACCTTGGTGCAAATTGTTAAAATACCCTTGATGATAACAAACGACAGTGGGATGAGCGGTTGGTGGAAGCTTTGTGGGCTTATCGTTCCACTTATAGAACCCCAACCCAATCCACCCCGTTTGCACTAGTCTATGGATCTGAGGCTGTTCTACCCTTGGAAATACAAATCCCTTCGCTCAGAATTGTAGTTCATAATCAAATTACAAATGAACAAAATGCAAAACTACGATTGGAAGAACTCGAAAGCCTTGAAGAGCGACGTCTCCAAGCTCAACAAAGTTTAGAGTTGTATAAATCCCGTATGGTTCAGGCCCATGATAAGCTAGTGCGACCTAGGACCTTCCAAGCGGGAGACTTGGTATTGGTCCTTCGGAGGCCTATCTTGGCCCATCGGAAGTTGGGAGGCAAATTTGAACCTACGTGGGAAGGACCCTTCGTTATAGAGACTGTCTACGAAGGAGGCTCGTATCAGTTAGTAGATTGTAAAGGGAACCACGCAATGCTACCTGTCAATGGGCGTTTCTTTAAGAAATACTATGCTTGATGTAGCTCATTTTATCAATCAATAAAAATCCCCCTTTCTTGATTTGCAATCTTTTTTTTTCTTTAAATTCTTTTCCTTTTTAACGCTCTTCGCCTTCTCCTTAGGGCCGAATCATTCCCTCCCTTAGGATCACTTTCGCTAGTGATGGAGTACGCCCTTCGTGGCACCATCCTAGTTTGCCAGTTGAGGTCCTCTGTGTGGAGCAAGTTTCCTCCCCACATGACCATTCGCTAGTGATGGAGTACGCCCTTCGTGGCACCAACCTAGTTTGCCAGTTGAGGTCCTCTGTGTGGAGCAAGTTTCCTCCCCACATGACCATTCGCTAGTGATGGAGTACGCCCTTCGTGGCACCATCCTAGTTTGCCAGTTGAGGTCCTCTGTGTGGAGCAAGTTTCCTCCCCACATGACCATTCGCTAGTGATGGAGTACGCCCTTCGTGGCACCATCCTAGTTTGCTAGTTGAGGTCCTCTGTGTGGAGCAAGTTTCCTCCCCACATGACCATTCGCTAGTGATGGAGTACGCCCTTCATGGCACCATCCTAGTTTGCCAGTTGAGGTCCTCTGTGTGGAGCAAGTTTCATCCCCACATGACCATTCGCTAGTGATGTAGTACGCCCTTCGTGGCACCATCCTAGTTTGCCAGTTGAGGTCCTCTGTGTGGAGCAAGTTTCCTCCCCACATGACCATTCGCTAGTGGTTGAGTACGCCCTTCATGGCACCATCCTAGTTTGCCAGTTGATCTGCCTATTTGGAGTAAGTCTTCTATCAGCATCCTATAGGCCTAAGGTTGGGTGATGCCCTTCCTTAGACCCAAGGCTAGGTATTCCCTATCTTGGTTTCTCCAGTTCTCTCTTCAAAATAGGTGTAAGCTTTTCACTAGTTTTCAATAGACTTAAGGTTGGGTGATGCCCTTCCCTCAACTCTTTAAGATCCTACTCCTATTCGGTCAACGCCAATGTGTGTAGCAGAAGTTCCTTCTACCACACACATTGGGGGTCCATTTGTTGACCTCATTTTTGTATGAGGCCACTAAAGCCCTTCCAAACTCCAGGTTAATTTTAGATCCTAGGATCTACTCTAGACCTTAGGATTCTTTCCTAGAGCTAGACCTTAGAGCCTACTCTAGAGCCTAGGATTCCCTTAAATCCTAGATCTTAGAATCTCTCTAGATTCTAGGACCAATCCAGACTCAAATCAATCCCTACCCTTGATCAATTCAAACCTCAAATCAATCTGAACTCCATTCAATTCAAATTCAAATTAATTCAAATTTCAAACATATCCAAACTTTGACTCAATCCACTTGAGAATCCAAATTTCAACCTAGACTTTGATCCCACCTTTAATCTAGCTTTGACCTTATCCATCCATTAACAATCACAACATGATTGTAAATGATTTGGATACTTCAATATTAATTATTCAAACCTGAAATTCATTCCAAATCCAGAAATTCAGACTCAAATCTTAAGTCTTAAGGCCCTGTCCTAAAGACCCTTTTCAAAGAATTTTCAAACATTTCAAAACTCAGCCAAATGGTCTCTGATTCAGAATCTATCACTTGCAAAGTGATAAGACATGTCTCTAGAGGTTATCCTCCAACTTTGAGCTCATTCTGAGGTCTCTAACCCCAGAATCTGAATTAAAATCCAAAGGCTGTAAAACCTTCAAATATTTACAGCCTATGCCACTAAACCTAACCCGTTTGAGATCTTGACCTTGGAATCCTTATCAAAGCCTCCAATCACTTCCAGACTCTTGATATTAACCCATTGAGCAGTAAACTGCATTTTCCAGACCCATTTTTGACCATAGTTGACCAATAGGTCAAAATTGACCAAAATACCCCTATGGGGCTCAAATAAGGATTTAAAACCAAATGAACTCCAAATTGAATGCAACCACCTTTAACAAGTTTCAAATGTCATTTCAAATCTTTTGAACCTATTCCTAACCCCTGGGTCAACCTGGTTGACCAAGTCAATATGTTTGACCAAAGAGGCCCTTTAAGGGTCCAAATAGGTGTTTTGACCCAAATGACCCCTCTAGGCCATGCAACCACTTCCATTGGTCTTAAAATATCATTTCAAACCTATTGATCCCAAACCCAGACCCTGGGTCAACCTGGTTGACCAAGTCAACCTAGGTTGACCAAATAGTCCCTTAGGGGCTCAAATAGGGATTTTGATCAATTTGACCTCCCCAGACCTAGGGACCACCTCCAATGATTTTCAAATATCATTGCAAATTTATCCAGCCATGACTCACCCTTTTGGTCAACCTGGTTGACCCAGTCAACATGGTTTGACCCAATGAACCCTTAAGAGCTCAAATGAATCATTTTCGACTTATTTAAATATGTCAATATCTTCAAACCCTTGAAATCATTCCATTCAATACCTTGAACATTTCTAAACCTATTTTGAGCTCAACCCAACCTGGTTTGACTAAGTCAACCCTCAATTCTAGGTCAAAGCTTGGTGGTGTTTGCTCCTATTCCTACTAAGCCTTGACTTTGACCTTTGACCCTTGATTGAATTACTCCAAATATCTCTCTACTTCCTCAAGTGCCACATCACCAATTTTGACCTGGTTGACTGGTCAAACCAAGTCAACAAAGCCTTAAATCCCTCTTTGAATTGGTCAAACCTTCTATTTAACTTCAAGGAGTGTGAGATTAGGCTTGGAAGCTCTCCCATTGGCTGCTCCTACTTCCCCTAATTCCACCTCAGCCTTCCTTGATCTGTTGACTGGTCAACAAAGTCAAACCAAGGGCTTAAACTTTTCCAAAATGTCTTAATCAACTTTTAGCAACTTTCCCTTGATTTAAGCTGCCTTAGGCCGACCCCTTAATGTCCTAAAGCTCTCTAATAGGCTCCTTAACCAAGCCCAGCTCTTGGTTTAGCCCTAAATGGCAGTGGTCCCCCCCACTTGTCCCAAGTCCACCCAATGGAGGCAAGGCTTGTCCAGCCTTTGAGGCAGCCTTCTAGCTGTCCCAGGGACATGTGGCACCATCTAGGGAGCTCATGCATCAATCCCAGCCATCCAATCCAGCCCAGGTCATTTGAATAGGGGAAAAGGCAACTTTTGAGCCCATTGGATCAAGGCAGCTTCTCTCACTAACCCCAGCCTCCCAGAACGAGTTCTATATTCGTTTTGGATCTCCAGAGCCCTCTCTACCTCCCCACTACAAAATCCAAGTGGTTGCACGTCACCGGCGGCGAGTTCTCCGGCGAGCCCACCACCTAGACTGTCCCAGGCCTGTAGCAGTCGATCCAGGCGTGTTCGAGCTCTGGTTTGTGCTAGGGATCTTCACTTGGACAGTCTACAAGCTCATCCATCCAGAAATTTCAAAGATCTAACGGTATAATCTCTTAAAACCTTAGATCTAGTTCACATTAGATAGATTTAAATAGCTTCATGTATTCAATGCTTTAGCTGAAACCAATCTTTCCCCACTGTTTCTGTTCATGCTTACTCTTTAAGTTTAAAATTTCAAGCGATTTGGTCTATCCGATCGAGAGAACGAGTCAAAAAACATTTTCTAGGGCGTCACTCACGGTTTTCGGTGAGTGTACGTTTTCTGGACCGTTGATCGTTCGATCAACGGTCTAGATCGAGCCCTTCCGCGGTCTGATTCAACTGTGCATTCGATCTGTTGTTTGATCGGCCGTCCGGTGACATCTGGACCCTCGGATCAGAAACCGCGGAGTCGAATCCCACCGTCCGATCTCGTTCCGCTGAGATCAACCGCAAGATTCAATTTCATCCGTTGGATCAGACCCGCTGTGATCCAACGGCTGCCACGAGCTGCTGACGTGGTTAAGTGAAAACCGAGTGAAGCGGCCCGCGGATGACGCGTGTCCCCGCCGTCACGCGGTTTCGATCCCGCGAATCCGTGCGTGCTGCGTGTCTGACCGCCGCCGTTTAATTAATGAAAATGTTTTTTTTTTAATTAGTTTTAATTATAGAAATTTTAAAAAATCATAGTAAATTAAATACAAAGTCAAAAATTGAGTATAATATCTCAAACTTTTCAGAATTTCATCTAGTTTATTTTAAAAATAAAATCAAACTGTTTTGGTTATTATTTTATTAGTAATTTAAGAAATACAGAAAAGTTAATTTTATTTTTAATTAATTATATGTAAGTTTTTTTTATCTGAAACTTGGCATGCATCTTTTTGAGTATAGGACTGACCTCCAAGAAAATTTTCAAGATTATTTGAATAGATTTTGATATTAATTGGAATTATTTGAGTATCTTAATAATTTTTTTTTAATATTTAACTAAATATTAAATATTTTGAAAATTAAAAAAAATCTTTTTTATTATCAAACCTCTCTGGAGATCAGTGGGTCTTTCAACCCATCAAAATGTACTTTAATAATATTTTTAATTATTTTATAATATATATTTATATATATATATATATCCATTTATATTTATATATTTTGAAATCTATTTTGAGGCTATATATATTTAAATCTTTAAATATTTAAGAGGTCACTTAAAATCTTAAATGTAGATTGAGCATATTTGAATAGAAATAAAGGGGATGATTAGTGGATAATCATTTCTTGATTATTCATTAATTTTGTCTTAATTATGTTAATTAGTCCTTGCATGTTTAGGGATCACACACCACTTAGTCTAAAGCTCTCCTAGATTTAGGTGTTGAATGTGTTTATGTGATTCATGCATGTCTTATGTATTGAGTATGAGAGTTAGTTCAAACATTGATTCAAGTCCATCAAATTAGTGACATAATTAAGGACAATAATTAAGGATTCATGTATAGAAAACTTAGAAAAATTTCAATAATTAGGATTCACTTCCCCTTGAGTTGAAACTTTGAACATTTGAACTTAGTGACACCCTCAGCCCCTAGAGAAATTTTCACTGATTTTTGAGGTCATTAGGTCCCCTAATTAATTTTCTTAAGGTTCAACCCCTAATTAAGCCTTCAAACCTTAAAAAAAATTGTAATAAATCCAATTTAAATCCAAAAAATACATATAAACCCTCAAACTGACCAGAATCAAGTCCTTAATCCATGATAATTAAAATCCTCTTAATTTGATAGCAATTATGTAATTAATTTAACTTTAACTAAAAACCCACTTTTAGTTAATATAATTAATTAATAATAATTAAAAAAATCCCAAAATTTCCCAAACACTTGGGGATCCCTCCTTAGGTCATTTCTGACCTTTGGAGGTGTTTTCAAGAAGTTGGGAATTGGTTTGAAGCAAAACCATAAAAGGGGCATTAATTAAACAATTCCCAAAATTCATTAAAATGCTCAAAACTTCAATAATTCATAACTAATTGTAGAAAAATCCTAATCACCCAAACTCACTTGCATTCAACTCCTAATAAGGTCTAATATTTATTAAAAATATTAAATTCCAGAAATCTGTAATATTTCAAAAAGTCAACAAATTGGTCAAACCATGCTTAAAAACTAGTTCTGAACTTCAAACCTTCGTAATAAAATGTAGAAAAATCTGATTTCAACGTACTTACTTTCTAACTGATCGTAGTGAGGTCTAGTATTTAATAAAATATAAATATTCCAGAGCTTAATTAAAAATTTAACTTTTGACCCTTTAATTAAATGATTAAAATATTCAAAAAATTCATAAAGCTCAAAATCATTCTAAAACTCAGAGAATATTGGTTTAATGCTTAAAACATTTAACAAATCCTTTAAAACACAACAACCACCCCAAAGATGAAGTTTATTTGCTGGACTACTCCGGGCTGCGGGGCTAAGTGTCCTAAGGAGGCTGGTTCCTCGAGCCTGGTGGCACAACGCCACAAATGGATTCTAAGGGGTGTTAAATCTTAAAATAGATTAATTTTTAATTATTTAACATTTTAAAAATCTCTAATTCAATTACATTAATTTGGTTTATCTGCTGGACTACTCCGGGCTGCGGGGCTAAGTGTCCTAAGGAGGCTGTTTCCTCGAGCCTGGTGGCACAACGTCACGAATCAATTAATGGCAAACTTAAATTAATCAAACTTTAAAAATCAGTAACTAACCTTTTTTTTATATTAATCCACCCTTTTAATTCTAACCAATTTAAATAACTTAATTAACCCCGATTGCTACTGGGTAACCCAGGCCTACGAGGCTATTAGCTTAGCCCCAAGGAAGGTGAAATAAACTTCACGGCCTCGGTATGAAACAAAGGTAGCAATCAATTAACTTTTAAAACATGTTTAATTAAAATTCTTAATTCATTAATATTAAATTTTAATCTAAATCCCCTTCTAAGCCTTAACAAACCCAGACTTTTAGACAATTTCAACTAATAACCTACTTTAGGATCTATCCCCGCCACACGACCTTTCTCACACACCTTAGATGATGTGCTAGAACAACCAATTCTAGATCTAGGTTAGGCCGGTGTTTACTTTACTGTTGTGTTCCGGATTTTTCGTAGTTTTCACTGCATGTTGTGGATGAAATTGCTTTGCTGTGTCTGCTTACTTTTCTGCACTCTGTGGATGGATTGATGTGTTTGGCGACTAGATTACCTTTAGGTTAGGTACGATCTGGATGTTCACACAGTTTTCTGCAGGTGGCCACGCTCATGCAGGGCAATATTAAAAGGGGGCAAATCAAAAAAATGCATAAATATTATAAACTCTTTGCACAGGTGCTTCAGCTGCTAAAGCCCCCAAATCATAAAAAGAGCGTGGCCAGTGTGTTTACTTTCTTTTCTGCTCATATACAACTGCTTGGGAATAACTGCTTTTTATATATTAATTGCTTAGGATAACCCTGCAGGTGAGTCTAGATTTTTATTCTGATATTAATGTAATTTGTGCAAGTGTCAAGTGTTGTGAAAGTTGATTTTGAGTTGGGATACATAGATCCAAAGCTTGGATTTCAAAGAGGAAAGGATACCCCTTTAGGGAATACTCCTTTTCCATTTGGAAATCCAAATTTGGATCATACCTCTTCCTTACCCAAAGAGGAAAGAGTGGCCTTCCCCCTTAGAGGGAAGTGCCCTCTTGTTCATTTGGGTAATCCACTACGAAGATTCCAAGAAGATTGAAGAAAAGGAGCCCAAAGAAGAATGAGATTGAAGATTTGAAGATTTGAAGATTGAGAGTATCCCACTCAAAATAACTTGCGTCATTACTAGGTTTAGAATACGGGTTGTTGTCAGTGGTGCCCGGCCACTTTACTTTCTGTAATATTCTGGTTTGTAATAAGCAAGGCAATTCTGCCTATGGACATTTATTAATTAATTTATATTTGTTGTGATGATTTGATTGCCTTCAGGATTACTTATTTTTACTAGTTTTTTTTGGCGATTGCATGCCGCTTTTTGTTTTCGCCTGGATACGTAATACTCGTGAGGGTGTAAAAGTTTTCTACTCATAACCTTGATAGTCTAAAATTTTAGTGAGTCTAAATAACATAGAAAGATAACGAATCTAGGGAATTAGCCGAGGATCGACCCTGGGGTCGCATGCATATTTCTGCATTACTCTTTCCTTGCTTTAGACCCTTCCCCTCCTGCGGGTAGAGTCCGGATAGTCTGACCTATGAGGACGAGGTGCCGGACCTGGGGAAGTCAAGTCTTCTAAAAAATTATTTTTTAAGCCTGTTTTTAAAATTTCAAGCATACTTGATTTGGAAGTTGTCAACCAGCATACATTGCATTAGATACAAATTAAAAGAGTCAAAATTTTAATTTCATAGTCCTTAATATTTTAGCACCCAACATAAGTCAAAGGGGTCAATTAGGAGAATCTCTAGATGTCAGCCCCAACTCTCCAAAACTTTAATTATAACGTCCCTACCACTCTTTCATAAAAGACCGGACTCATCTCTTTTAAATCGATTAGGTGGTTAGCTGGCTCCCCAATCTAGGCCGGGGTAAGTCCAGACCTTGCACTGCATTAGTTAGGATCGGACGACTGTGGTCCAGTGTCCAAAATAGATTTAGGTTCCGGGGCAGATCTTTGATTATAAGACCCCAAACTTCGGGAATACAGTCCCGAACTTCAAATAAAATGCTCAATTCTAATTAAAGCTTCATTTCAATCCTAAAACATAAAGCCCAACACTTAGAATAAGTTGGGTCACTTCCGGATGGTTCTGGAATCTCAAAGTATCCCCTACCTCTCATCCTTTAACTCCGTTAATAACTGCTCAATTTTGATCCTTTCCCTGTTGAATTTCCAAAAATTCACTTCCTTTTTTTTGATATCACTCCTAGAAACTCTAACAAAATTCTGCCACCATTTTAATCAGGAGTTTTCGTAGGAGATTTTTGTCTCCCTACGATGTAATTAACTACGAGGGCTTGCACTCGTAAGAGATTTGGAACCCCACACACCTGATTTTAAAAAAATTAATTTCTAAAATTTTATTAGACTTCCTTGGGAAAAGTTAAATAATGATCGTCATAGTTGCATTAGAAGAATTATCATAGAATGGTCTCATTTCCCTTTGGGGAGATATATCCTTCTTCGATAAGGATTTGGATGTGAATGCGACGATCATGTTTCTTGAATATTGTAATTGGGTATTTAGTTGAACTATACTTTGTTCCCTCGGGGCCATATAAAGTTCTCCTTAGAACTCGATCAAAGTATTCAAGATGAGTTTACATAATCCTAAGTCTGAACACCGTTATGAAAGTTTATTTTCATCCTTCTGGGTGATATACTCTTTCTAACGAGTTGATTCGAACTTAGAACTGGAACTCAACCTTAATCTTAAAATCCCCAAAGAAAACTAATATTTTTCTTAAAACCTATTTTCAAAATTCTACCAACATTGTGGTGTGATTTGGTTTTGGTTTATGATCTTATTGCTTTTGTTGAAAAGAAATTTTAAAATACTAATTCACCCCCCCTCTTGGTTAGCTTGGGACTAAGTTCATAGGGCTTAATATCCCAAACAAACTTTCAAGTGGTATCAGAGCGGGATTCAAAAATTTAAGTTTGAAAACTATTTTAATTTGATCCATGGCTAACTTTTGTAATAGAAATACTACTGAAGGTTATTCAATTACACGACCTCCCTTGTTTGACAACTTACCTTTTGATTTCTGGAAACGTTTTTATAATCTACTGATTATCGCATATGGATGCTTATCAAAGAAGGTTATTCTCCACATTCTCGTAAAATTAATGGTGTTAAAACTGAAATTGCTTTTACTGAATGGACCATCGATGAAGGAGATTTAGCCCAATTAAATGCAAAATATTTAAACTATTTTTTCTGTGCTTTAAAATCTGAGGATTACATGCGTGTCTCCACTTGCAAAACTGGTAAACAAATTTGGGATAAATTGTGTATCACCTACGAAGGCACTAATGAAGTTAAATAATCTCGTTTAAATATTCTCTTGCATGACTACGAACTTTTTCGTATGAAACCCTCTGAATCTATTTCTGACATGTATACAAGGTTTACTCAAATTGTTACTTCATTGCATGCCTTAGGAAGAGAACTTTCAAATTTTGAAAAAGTAAACAAAATTTTGAAATGCATGCCTTCATCTTTTGATGCTAAAATCACTGCAATCACAGAATCTAAGGATTTGAACACTTATTCTATTAATAACTTACTTGGCTCACTCATTGCTTATGAGCAAGGGGTGAATCAAAGAAATCTTGATACAGGTGAAAAGAAGAAGGAGGAAACAGTTGCACTGAAGGTGCACAAATCAGATTCTGAAACTTCCGGGTCTGAAAGCGATGAAGTTGCCTTCATCACAAGGCAATTCAAAAGCTTTCTAAGGAAGAAGCAAAAGCATCATTGGAGAAAAGGTAGGGATCATAAACATTCTAAAGGATCTTTTGATGTCGTTTATTATGAATGCAGGAAACCAGGACACGTGAGAACTGATTACCCTACACTTAAAGACCACTCAAGAAAAAGAAAGGGCGAGGAGAAACCTAAGCTAAAGAAGGATAAGATGATAGTACTAAAAGCATTTTGGGCGGATTCGGCATCAGACTCATCGGAGACAGAACCAGAAGATGAGACATCAAAAGTGTGCTTGATGGAAGACGACAATCTTGATCAAGAAGAGGTATGCGAACTTTCCTACGATCAACTTCTTGAAGTTTCAGAAAAAATCCATGCATCATATAGGAAATTAAAGAAAACATACGCTAGCTTGAAATTAGAATTTTTGAATCTACAAAAGAAGCTTGAAATTTTAACTAAAGATCATCAAACGATTGATTCAAATCATATTACTTTACATGATGAATTTGATGAGTTAAATAAAAATCATTATGAATTAGTTGAAAAGCATGATGCATTAAAAGTTTCACACACATCACTTGAATCTGATTTTAAGAAGTCTAAAGAGATGGAGAAAAATTTGAGGATTGAAAATGAGATCTTAAAGAGCACAAATTTGAAGATTCAAAATTAATTAGAAACATGTAAGAAAGTTAGGATGACATCTAATTTTGATAAATTGCCAAAACCTAAGAAGAGGCATTATAACTCAAATCACTTAAGAAATCATTTTCCTGGAGTTAGATGTTTTTCATGTGGCATGCTAGGACACATCTCACACACTTGCATAGTCCACCATAGTACACATTGGGTGTGGAGACCCAAGGTGCATGATCCACAGCATACCACACATGCATTGCATTCTACTCTTCATAAGAAGGAACTCAAACCTGCTTGGGTTCATAAATTAAAATTTGGTAATTTTGTAGGAGAGCTCTCACAAAAGGTCTCGTGAGAGTATGTGGTACCTGGATAGTGGATACTCTCGACATAAGACTGGTGATGTTAATCAGTTTGTGGTACTAGAGTCCAGGACTGGAGGCAAGGTTACTCTTAGAGACAACACCACTAAGAAGGTGGTAGGCGCAGGTATAATTGGTAATTCCAAGAATCTTATGATTGAAAATATATTGGTTGTAGATGGATTGAAGCACAACTTGCTCAGCATCAGTCAACTATGCAACAAAGGCTTCATCGTGCAATTCTTTGCAAATTCATGCATTGTAAGTTTAAGTAACAATACTATTTTGCAGGGAAAGATGATCAACAACGTGCACATGCTTGATTTAAATAACATTGAATGTGCTGTTTCTTTTTGCCGATGATTCATGGTTGTTGCACCGAAGGCTTTATCATGCTAGTATGAAAACCCATTAAGAAAGTGACCCAAAAGGACCTAGTTAGAGGTGTCCCCAAACTCAAGTTTTCAAAAGACCACCTTTGTGATACCTGTCAACTAGGTAAGCAAGTCCACTCCTCCTTTCACCCTATTAAGGACATTAGCACCTCTAGACCTTTAGAAGTCCTTCACATGGATTTGTTTGGATCCATTAGCTCTGCCAGCCTGGGAGGGAAAGTCTATGGATTTGTGATTATTGATGACTACTCAGGGTTCACTTGGACTAGATTTCTTTCACATAAAAATAAGTCTTTTGCGGAGTTTAAAACATTTTCTACTTGGATTCAGAAAAAGCTAGGTTGTGAGATTTTGACCATCCATAGTGATCATGGGCGAGAGTTTGAGAATGAAAGATTTGGAGTTTTTTGTGAGGACAAGGGGATTAGCCGCAATTTTTCAGCTCTGAGAACCCCTCAACAGAATGGGTTAGCTGAAAGGAAGAACCGGACCTTGGTGGAAGCCGCTAGAGCCATGCTTGCTGATTATTCACTTCCAAAATACATTTGGGCTGAAGCAATTAACACAGCTTATAATGTGTTAAATAGGGTGAATGTTAGAGCCAAATTAGAAAAGACACCCTATGAGATCCTTAAGGGTAGGACACCAAATCTTTCTCACCTTCATGTCTTTGGTTGTAAGGTTTTTATTCACAATAATGGGAAGTCTCACTTGGAAAAATTTGATCCTAAATCTGATGAAGGAGTGTTTTTGGGATATTCTAGTGTTGGGAAGTCTTTCAGGGTGTTTAACAAGAGAACTTTGATGGTGGAAGAGACAACCCATGTGGTATTTGATGAGTCTGATCCTAAGAAACATGGAGTTGAGGATGATGATGATATTGGAGAGATTACTAGTGGAGTAGAGAATTTGGGGAAGGGGGTAGAACACCAAAATAATGAAGGAATAGGAGAAGTCACCCAAGGAGTAGAGAATTTTGATTTGGATGAAAGGGTTGGACATTCTCACACTTTGCCTAGAGATTGGAGACACTCTACAAGTCACCCCAAGGATTTGATCTTAGGAGACCCTTCTAGTGGAGTTAAGAGTAGACATGGACTTAGGAAGGAGGTGAACCACTATGCCTTTATCTCAATGTCTGAACCCACCACCATTAACCAAGCCCTTACTGATGAGTTTTGGATTTTAGCAATGCAAAAAGAATTGAATCAATTTGTAAGGAATGATTTTTGGGATCTTGTAGAAAGACCTAAGGGATAAAGTGTAGTTAGGACAAAGTGGGTCTTTAAGAACAAGGTGAATGATTCAGGAGTGATGGTTAGGAATAAAGCAAGATTAGTGGCTAAGGGGTATAACCAAATAGAAGGGATAGACTTTGAGGAGACTTTTTCCCCTGTAGCTAGATTGGAAGCCATTAGGGTGCTATTAGCCTTTGCCTGTTATAAAGGATTTAAGCGTTTCCAAATGGATGTCAAGAGTGGCTTTTTAAATGAGGAAATAAAAGAAGTTGTGTTTGTAGAATAACCCCTAAGTTTTGAGAGTTTCCAATTTCTAAATCATGTCTTTAAATTAAAAAAGGCTTTGTATGGATTAAAGCAGGCACCAAGAGCTTGGTATGAGAGGCTTAGCACATTTTTACTAGAGAGGGAGTTTGTCAAAGGGAGCGTAGACACCACCCTTTTTCTTAGGAGAGTTGGAGATGATTTACTCATTGTTTAGATTTATGTTGATGATATACTCTTTGGATCTTCTAATAAAAAATTGTGTGATGATTTCTCTAAAATAATGAGTAGAGAGTTTGAGATAAGTTTGATGGGAGAGTTATCCTACTTTTTGGGATTTAGCATAAAATAATTAGAGGATGGAACCTTTTTAAATCAAATAAAATACATAAAGGACATTTTGAAGAAATATGAGATGGACAAAGCTAAGCCAATTAACACTCACATGACTTCTAGTGCTCCATTGGATAAGGACCCAGGTAGTAAATATGTTGATAAGAAGAAGTATAGAGGCATGATTGGATCTTTACTTTACTTGACTGCGAGCCAACCTGATATTATGTTTAGTGTTTGACTTTGTGCTAGATTTCAAGCTGACCCTAATGAGTCCCACATGACTGCTGTTAAGAGAATTTTTAGATACCTTTTGGGGACACAAGGCTTAGGGATTTGGTACCATAGACACTGCACTTCTTTTGAGATTATTGGTTTTTCTGACTCTGATTTTACAGGATGCAAGGTGGATAGAAAAAGCACTTCAGGAACTTGTCAATTCATTGGACAGTCTTTGGTCTCTTGGTCTAGTAGGAATTAAAACTCTGTTGCACTTTCCACTACAGAAGCTGAGTACATCGCTCTTAGAAGTTGTGTGGCCCAAGTCATTTGGTTGAAATAACAGGTATTGGATTTAGGATTATTTGTAGGCACCATCTCAATCTTTTGTGACAACACTAGTTCCATATGCATCTCTAAGAATCCTATCCAACATTCAAGGACTAAGCACATTGACATTAGGCGTCACTTCATTAGAGATCATGTGACTAAGGGAGACATTGAGTTACACCATGTGACAACTGAAAATTAATTGGCTGACATCTTTACTAAACCACTAGCCTTCGACACTTTCAGTTCTTTAAGGACCAGATTGAGTGTGATTGACATAAATGCATGAAACTTGGTCTTTTAGTTACTTTCTTTTTTCTTTTGTATTTTTATTTTTAGCTTTTAGTGTGTTTTACTTTCTTTTGCCTTTTTCTCTTTTACTTAGTTTTCAAAATCATCGCTGAAATGATAACACATTCCATGCCCTTATTTTTGAGAATTTGTAGTCAATGTGTTTTAATCTCTCAATCTCTTAGATGGTAAAAATATTTTGTGATTGTGTCTCTTTCTCTAACCCATTTTAGTGGCATAATTTTCTTTTCTAATCAAAAATCTATTTCAAATTAAAGATTGTGTATGAAATTAAGATCTTTTCTTAAGCTTTCTTAAGCAAAACTATCTTGTATTCATAATATTTAAAGTATTTTTGTCACATCAAGACCCCTTGTTACTCTTGTCTTTAATTATTGATTCTGTTTGTGGTAATTCTTCCTTATGTTAGAGAGATAGAGCTTCTATTCTCTAATATCTAAGAAGATATACTCACAACTAAGAATTTTTAAGAGGTAATAAAAGAGAATGTAGCTTGCAAAAAAAAAAAAATTATCCAATGATGCCAACAAAAGAAGCACAAAGACGCTAAAATTTAAAATCTATAAAAAGATGCGCAAAGCGCCACTCAATTGACAAGAGGCATAAAATGAGCCCACTCAAAAGCAAGCTATTCTCTCTTTTTAAATCTTTCAGAACTTAGAAGATTTGATTCTAGAGACTGATGCTAAGTAACCCTACACACACACACTTGAGAGACTTAGAATTTTTGTTTTTACTCATATTGTCCAGGACGATATTTACATCGTCCTGGACGATCGAGCTTAAAACAAAAAGTTTAAATAAGGATTCTTAATTAAGACAGCCTTCATTAATAGATCGTCCTGAACGATATGTGTATCGGCCAGGACGATAAGCTCAAAACAGAAAGAAGTTGCCACCATAGACAATTAAGGTATACTATATTTTTTAATAATCGGCCCGGACGATCATTGATCGGCCTGGACAATATTTATAAATTATGACTTAATTGATCAGGAAATCAAGGGATTAATTAAGGATGATTAATACGATCATATCGGCATGGATGATCTCAGAATCGGCCATGATGATCTATTCAAAAACCTTAGTTACTTCAAGAAGATAAATATCAGCCAGCTCGAATTCAGGGCGATGCTCTGGATGATTTTCCTCTGATTTAAACTTATCGGCCTAGACGATTGTGAGATTGTCCTGGACGATCACGCCAATTTTAAATAGTCCAATTTGCATTCACGATGATGCTCTAACCGATCTTCTGAGATTTGTACTGATCGGCCACGCTGATGTCCATATCAACCTGGACGCTATAGTCGGCAACTTGCAATTAATGAGCTCGTTTGAAGCCCTTCTATTTAAGAACTCTTATTCAACATTTTGAATAATCTTTGTTTCTTCCTTGACCTGAGAAGATCTTAAGGAGAGAGAGAGAGAGAGAGAGAGAGAGAGAGAGAGAGAGAGAGAGAGAGAGAGAGAGAGAGAGAGAGAGAGAGAGAGAGAGAGAGAGATAGAGAGAGAGAGAGAGAGAGAAAGAGAGAGAGAGGATCTTATGAGGGGGAGCTTGTGAAGGGATTCACAAGGGTGATTCAAGGATCGCTCTGCTTCTTCTTTGTCTAGAGTTTCTTATCCATGGAAGGGTCGGTAGAGGTAAGGTTTTCAGCACTGGATTGTGGTTCTCTGACAGCTTCAGGAGGAAGCAAAAGGAGATAGGTTCTCTGCCTTGTCGGGGTGGCAAGAAGGACTTCTTTGTGAGGGCTTCTCTTCCTAGCCGTGGGGGCTAAAGGAGAGAGACGTTTTGTAGTACAATACTTGGAGGGTGCCTCCAAGGAGTGGACGTAAGTCAAGTTGACCGAACCGCTATAAATTTATGTGTTATTGTTTTCTTGCTTCCGCACTTTAATTTCTGTATTGTTTTTATCTTGTGGTGTGATTTGGTTTTGGTTTGTGATCTTATTTCTTTTATTAAAAAGTAATTTTAAAATACCAATTCACCCCACTCTTGGTTAGCTTGGGACTAAGTTCATAGGGCTTAACATCCCAAACGAACTTTCAATTGAAATCGACCATAATAAAATAAAGATGATTATGGAAATGCCACCACTATAGAAACTTCAATAGCTTCGCTCATTGCAGGGCAGCTAGCTTTCATTCGATGATTCATGTTAAATATGTTGTGTTCGTGTCAGCCATTTTCAAAATTGATGAAGAAGATTACTCACTTTATAAAGGTTAGAGAATGCTATGACGATTTTGATAGTATAATGAGATACTTGTTAAGCCCACCTTTTCTTGTAACAACAATTCCAGGAAGCCTCTTTTACTATACACTGCATCAATAAAAGAATCCTTTGGAGCATTGCTAGCTCAACATAATTAAGAAGGAAAAGAGAATATCCTCTATTCCATTAGTCAAAGGTTTATTGGTGAAGAAATACATCACTCTCCATTTGAGAAGCACAGTTTTGCATTAATTTTTGCTATCTAGAAACTACATCATTGTAATCTTTTTCATAAAGTCACTTTAATATCAAAGGTTGATCCATTAAATTTCTTGTTGAAAGACCAATATTGAATGTTGCCTTTCTAGATGGGCTATGATACTTATGTAGTTTGATATCACATACGTTCCAGTAAAAGTGGTAAAAGGGCAAGTCTTACTAAATTTTCTTTCCACATATCCTATTCTTATAGACTCACCACTCAGTGATGATATGTCCGATGATCAAATTATAGCAATTTTAGAAGAAGATAAATTTTAAATATGGGAAATATATTTTTATGGTGCATCATGAATTAAAGCTTCCAAACCTATAAACCCCCCCCCCCCCCAAAGCTCAAGCCAGTATCGGCCTTATCTTCATAGCACCTAATGGATGGATAATGAGACATTCATTGAGTTTAACTAAGCCACAACAAATAATAAAGTAGAATATGAAGACTTATTAGCGGGTCTTAATATCACTATTATAATAAAAATTCAAAACCTAAGAATTTTTATTGATTCTCAACTTGTTAAAATCAAGTATTGGGTATTTATATGATTCATAAGGTTGGGATAGTTTATTATGATAGCTGACCTCTCAAGCTGAGGATAAAAATTATAAATGTTACACTAATTCAAATATTTTAAGCTCATAATATTAAAGCAAATTCTTTAGCAAATTGGCTAAAGAAATGAAAAGCATGAATGACGAGCCTATGTTAATCAATGTTAAAAATCATCAAGTACTTGAACCAGTAATTCTATGTTCCTTGTAGGAAGAGGGGTGTTGACCTCATTTTTATATATGGTCATCAGGGCCCATTCATTCTCCAATCACACAACACATGCTTCTATTAATCCCCATTTCAATTTTCACTCCAAAACTCAATCTAACTTTAAATCAAGCTTCAATCATATCTAATCGTAAAAATCATTCATTTGATTGTGATTGATGTTGATAATTAAAATCCAATTAATTAAACTCAAAAATGCATTCAAACCCATAATTCCAAATCAAAATCTAGGGTTAAAAGCCCATGTCCTAAAATTCTTTATGTGTTATTTTTTAATCACCTTTAAACCTAATCAAATAACCTTTGATTCATGATTTTTAAATTTCATATTTATTAGTCATTTCATTAGGGTCAACCCACTTAATTTGAGCTAAATTTGACATTTCTAACTCGGGAAACCAAATTAAAATATGAAGGCTATAAAACCTTAAAATATTTATAAGCTATGCCATTAGACCTGTCACCTTGTGAAATTTGACCATGGGAACTATCCTAAGACCCTTGAACTTGTCCATATCTTTTGATATGAAATTTTGAGTAGTAAAATATAATTTGTTCTTCCTATATTGAATGATAGTTACTAGAGGTCAAAATGACCAAAATGCCATTTAAGAAAAAATTTAGATTTTTCCCTTAAACTCAATATGGCATAGTTAAATTACACATTGGAACCTCCTATAGTACATCTAAATACCATTAGGTGTGCATTAAACTTAAATTCCAACTGTGGTTAAGCATGGTTGACCATGTCAACTCATTTTAACCAAATTGCCAATTAGGGGTTTAAATGGTCATTTCAATTGAAATAAATTCACCATTGCTTTAAACCATCTCCATTGGGTTACCCAAGCTGGTCTAACTTGGTTGACCAAGTCAACCATGGTTGACTAAATGGCCCCTTAAGGGTCCAAATGGTTATTTTGACTTAAATGACCATTCCAATGCATTAGACCATACCTAGAGGTTTCTATTAATCAAGTCAAACTTGTTGAGCCCAAATCCTACCCCTAGTTTAACTTTGTAGACCAAGTTAACCATATCAATAATAAACCCCATTTATACCCAAACAAGCTTTAAATCACCTTTATACTTTTTCAAATTTCATTGATCATCTACCTTATTAGTTTGGACCTGATAGACCACTTTGACCGACTTAATAGCTCAAATGGTCAATTAGACCCATGATTGGTAAAAGTTGATTTACATGGCTAAATTAAATGTATTCAATCAATTCAATATATTCAAACTTCATCAAACCTTCAAATCATGGCTTAAACATGTCACAACCATCGATGAATCAAATTAGGTAGATTTGACCAAAGTGAACCTATTAAAGGTTGGTCAAACCTTCCCAAACACATGTTTATTCAATTAAACCTTAAATACATGAATTCAAACCCTATCCAATTCACTTATATAACACTGAGTCACCATTTGGTTTCAACCTCACTAATGGTTAATTGTTTGACTAGTCCACTAGTCAATAAAGAATTCAAATTCCCTTAGAATAGTCAACTCTCCCTTTAAACTTCAAATGTTCTACTTAAAAGCATTGAAACCCACTAAGCCCATGAGTGACTATTCCCTCCCTTCCACCTCATGTAACCATTATCTAGTTTAACTAGTCAAATAGCCAGCATGTGGTTTGATTGGGCTAGAGTGGTCATATTTGTTGAGATAGTTGCATCTTTGTATTTTAATTGTTGATATTCTTGCAACATATATGTTTTTTATAATTCTAGATATTATTATTTTAATTACAATTTCTCTTAACATATTTTAGATGTATTGCATTATTGTTTGTGTGTACTAACATTTCAGGGAAATCATACTCTAGATTGTTGAAGACTTCAAATCAGATTAGATTTGGGTTCATTATAAAAGGAGTCTATATTTTTCATTTTATTAAATCTAAGAGAGTATGATTGTAATTGAGTAACTATGCATACACACCGGGGGAGTATTTTAAATTTGAAAATTTTAAATTAATTATACTTTGTGAACTCACTTCATACAGGGATGATTTATTCAGTTATTTTCCCCTATGAGCAGTCAAACGAATATAAGGTAGAAAATATTTCTAAGTATGGATATTACTGTATAAAGCGTCCTTTATATGTATGTTGTCTAGTGTATGAATTGGACGAATCCCTTTCCCTCCCGATGAATTCAAAGTTTTTTTGAACAGTTCGTTCTATACAATGTCATCATTATACATACACTGTCAAGTGTATGAGTTGGATGGGTCCCTTTTTGTCCCAATGAATTCAAAGTTTTTTTGAACAGCTCATACCATACAGTGTCATCATTATACATACACCATCAAGTGTATGAGGTTGACATATCCCTTTTCAATATGATGAATTTAAAGTTTTTTTGAAAGGTTAGTATTATACAATGTCGTCATCGTATGTATGCCATCCAGTGTATGAGTTGGATGGGTCCCTTTCATCCCGACAAATTTAATGTTTTTTGAACGATTCATACTGTATGATGTCATCATCATATATATGCCATCTAGAGTATGAGTTAGATGGGTCCCTTTTCATCCTAACAAACTTGAAGTTTTTTAAACTGATAATACCGTACGATATTGTCTTCATACGTATTGTCATCCAGTGTATGAATTGGGCGGGTCCCTTTTCATCCTGACGAAGATGAAATTTTTTTTTGAATGTTCATATAGTACTAACCGGATTCATACTGGGTAATCATCGTGTACAAAATCATTTTGTACAGATTCCCAAAGGTTTGTACATAATAATTTTTGAACTGTTCGTACGTACAAACATACGATTGTACTGTATGATCGTACATGCTAAAAATAAAAAAATTTAATTTTTTGGACAGTTTTTTGTGTCTTTTATATAAAAAGTCCTTAAAAATTGAAATGAAACAGTCTTGTCTTTGTGATTTTTCAAGAGCAATTGAAAGAGAGTATTTGGGAGAGTATTTGAGATAGATTTCTTATAAGTAGAGTGTGAAGGGTTCACAAGGTTACTCAGAGATAAGGATCTCTTTATGTTTTTGGTTATTACTCTTCCTTTTCACTTTTTAGTTGCTTGAGAGAAGATATTTGAAGAAGATCCAGTACTTTGCCGACACTTGGAGGGTGTGAAAGGATGACGGTACTCTGCCGACACTTAGAGGGTGTGAAAGGATAATGGTACTCTGTCGACACTTAGAGAGTGTGAACAAACGATGGTACTCTACCGATTCTTGGAGGGTGTGAAAGGATGACGATACTTTGCTGACACTTGGAGAGTGTAAATAGATGAATATTCTCTGCCAACACTTGGAGGGTGTGAAAGGACAATGATTCTCTACCGCAACGTGGATTAGTGAAAGAGAGGAATTATAAAGGCTTCTCTGCCTTGCTATGGGGGCAAAAGGAGAGTCACTTTGGAAATAATGTAATATCTAAAGAGGGAGTCTTCAGAGAGTGGATGCAGGTCGTATTTGACTGAACCACTATAAATCTTTATGTCATTTTAATTTCTATATTTATTTTTTGTAATTTGTTTTACTGTGGTTGAAAAATTAATTTTTATTTAAATTTAAATTACTGAGAAAGTTTAAAAGGGTTGCTATTAAAAAATATAGGAGAATTTTTAAATTACCAATTCAACTCGCTCTTGGTTAGCCTTGGGACAATCATTTAGGTTTAACAACCTACGAAATCAACAAGTGGTATCAGAGCTTTGTTTCAAAACTATAAGTTTAGATAACTTTTTGAAAATGAAAATGGATACTTTTGGAAACCGTAACACACTCGAAGGATATTCGATCACTAGACCTCTATTATTTGATAATATCCCTTTCAATTTTTGAAAAACATGCATGTCTAGATTTCTTCAATCACTTGACTATCAGATGTGGATTTCAGTTCAAGAAGGGTATACTAGGCCAACTAGACTTGTAGATGGCAATAGAGTTGAAACACTCTTTGCTGACTGGACTATAGATGAATGTGACTTAGCATAGTTAAATGCTAAATGTTTAAATAGTTTACTTTGTGCACTTAAGTAAAAAGATTACATGCGGGGTTTCACTTGTAAAAGTGGAAAGGGCATTTGGGATAGACTTTGTATTATATATGAAGGGACTAATGAAGTAAATCAATCTAGATTAAATTTCTTATTACTATGACTATGAATTATTTCACATGAAACTCAATGAATCTATTTCTGACAATTTACATAAGATTCATTCAAATAGTCACTTCTTTACATACATTAGGTAGGGAATAAACGAATGCTGAAATGGTTAATAAAATTCTTTTTGTTTGCCTACTACTTATAATGCCAAAATAACTGCTATTATAGAGTCTATGGACTTAAATGTTTACTCTATTGATAATATTCTTGGATCACTAATTATTTATGAGCAAGGAGTGAGTCAAAGGAAGATTAAAGCAGGAGAACAACGAAAGGAGAAGAACATATCACTGAAAATGGATGACTCAAAGAGTGTTCAGTCACAACCTGAGGATGAGAATTATATTACCTTGATAACCAGGCAATTCAGGAGTTTTCTAAAAAGGAATCAGATGAGATGCTAATAGCGAAATAGAGATAAGTTTAACAAAAAATATTATGGTTTCTAATGATGTTATTTGCTACGAATGCAGAAAATCTGGACATGTAAAATTGGAGTGCCCTAATCTCAAAGACACTCCTAACAAGGAGAAAGTGGAGGAGAAAATGAATGTGAGAAAGGGAAAAAAGAGGTTTCAAAAAGCTTTTTGGGTGGACTCAACTTCAGATTCATCAAAAAATGAAAAGGAGGAGGAAGTCACCAACCTATATTTATTTGTCGATAATCTGGATCAATTAGATTAAGAAGAGATATGTGACTTAAATTATTCTGAATTGCTATACATATAATATATAGAAAACTCAAGAAAATGTATGCTAGACTGAACTTAGAATTATAAGAATTACAAAAGGAGCATGAAACCCTTAGGAAAGATCACACAATGGTTCATAACAATCACATAAACTTACTTGATGAATTTGATGATTTGAATAAGAAAAATGAATGACTAAAATAATCCAACACTGAATTGGAAAATTTTTTTAAGAAATTTAAGGATGAATATGAAAATAAAGAGCATTATTTAAAATATGATATAAATGTGTTAGAAGATGTAAACACATTTCTTAAGTTGAAAGTTAAAGCTCTTGAGAAAAATTGGACATCCCCTGCGCTTGAAGATTTTATAAATCCTATTTTGATGTCAAAAATTTTAAAACCTAAGAAGAGACAAATTTATTATCGGAGATTGAAAAACCCTTTTCTTGGAGTTAAATGTTTTACTTGTGGGATGATTGGATATATTTCACACACTTATACTTTAGATAGAAAAATTCAATTAGTGTAGAGAACTAAGATGCATAAATCGAATTATATGATACATACATCTAGTTTTTTTTTTGCCAAAAGCAGAACCCAAACTTGTTTGGGTTCCCAAGTCTAACATTTGATTATGTTATAGGTACGCTATCTAACAAGAATTTGTAAGATCTTTTGGTACTTGGACAGCACGAATGGACTGGAGTCACTACACAATTTATATCACTAGAAGCCAAGAATGGAAGCAAGATTACACTAGGAGAGAATACCACTATGAAAGTGGTTGGCACAAGTATGATCGAAAACCTGAATAATATTGACATAGAGAATGTTTTATTTGTAGAAGGCTTAAAGTATAATTTGTTAAGTATTAGCCAGCTATATGAAAAAGGGTATAGTGTTAATTTTTTTCCCACTAGCTATATATTAACCCTAAATGAAAATAATGTTTTGGATGGAACCAGGAAAAACAATGTTTATATGCTAAATTTGAAATATATTAAAACTCCTAATGGCTTCTATTTTAAAAAATTTCTGTTGAATCTTAGTTATGGCATATGAGACTTTGTCAGGCTAACTTAAAAAACCTTATGAAAATTATTCAAAAGGAATTGGTTAGAGGTATACCAAAACTAGACTTTAGTAAGAATCACTTATGTGATGTATGCTAACTAGGAAAATAGGTGAAGTTCTCATTTCATTTCAATAAGGATCTTAGAACTAGCAAACCATTGGAGATTATTCATATAAATATGTTTGGATCGGTTAGCACTGTAAGTCTAGGATGGAAGGTTTACGAATTTGTGTAGTTCATGATTTCTCAATATTTACATGGGTTAAAATTTTATTTTATAGGAGTGAATCATTTGAGAAATTTAGAGATTTTTTGACTTAGATTCAAGGGAAACGAGGATGTCAAATTTTAACAATTCAAAGTGATCACTGAGGTAAATTTGAAATGAAAATTTTGAGAATTTTTGTAAAGAACTTGGAATTGATCACAATTGTTTTGAACATAGGACCCCACAACAAAATGGGATAGTCGAAAGAACGAACATAACATTCATTGATGTTACTAGAGCCATGTTGGCTGAATATTCATTTCCTAAATATTTTTGGGCTGAAGTGGTTAGTACTACATGTTATGTTCTAAATAGGGTTAATAAAACACCCTATGAGCTTCTAAAGGGAAGAACACCTAATTTGTCACATTTGCATGCTTTAATATTTAAGGTGTTCGTAAATAATAATAGAAAATCTTCTTTAGGAAAATTTGATAAAAAATCATATGAGGGAATTTTTCTTGGATACTCTAGTGTTGGAAAATCATATAGAGTATTTAACAAAAGAACTTTAACTATTGAGTAGACCACACATGTTATATTTTATAAATCTAGGATTTTGAAGAGCCAAGTTTGGAAGAGGATGATATAGAAAATAAATCCTAAAGGATTGAGAAGATTAATTTGGAACAATAAAACCCTTTGCCTAGAGATTTGAAATTTTCTAGAAACCACCCTAAGGAATTAATTTTAGGTTAGCCTAGTGAGGGTGTTAGGACTAGGCAAGGACTTAGCAAAGAAGTCAACCATTCATCCTTTTTTTTAATGATAGAACCCATAAATATAAATCAAGTACTTTTAGATGAATTTTTTATTTTGACCATGCAAGAAGAATTAAATCAGTTTGTAAGGAATAATGTTTGTGAATTGATTGCAAGGCCAAATGATCAAAGTGTAGTTGGAACTAAGTGGGTATTTAAAAATAAAATAAATGACTCAAGAGTTGTTATTAGAAATAAGGCTAGATTGGTGGCTAAGAGGCATAATTAAATTAAAGGGATTAATTTTGAGGAGACTTTTACCCCAGTAACAAGACTTGAAGCAATTAGGATTTTATTAGTGTTTATCTATTTGAGAGGATTTAAATTATATCAAATGGATGTTAAACGTGCCTTTTTGAATGGGGTGATTCAAAAGAATGTTTATGTTGAACAACTTCTAGGTTTTGAAAATTCAAAATTCTTTAATCAAGTTTTTTTATTAAAAAAGGCATTATACGGATTGAAACTTACACCTAGGACTTGGTATGAGAGGTTAAGCATGTTGCGAATCTGTTTTCAAGGATTATCATTTTGATGATGGCAAATACTCTTGTTTCTCTACGACTGCCTTACCTACTGACATTTCAGATCCATAAGATCAGACTGTAATTTGGAACCAGCTCATGATTGGGTAGACTAGGTCTGAGTCAGCTTGAACCTTTTTCCTTTCTTGACTCTATTGTAATTAGCGTGGCTACTGATTCTAAGTAACTTTGCACACACACACCTAGGAAGGACTTTTTACTATTCCTAAGAGTTGACTGTTTTTGGTCACATCGTCCGAGATGACATTTATATCGCCCTAGATGATCGGTTAAAAAATAAAAACCCTAATTAGGGCATCATCCTCATTAAGGAAGCCGTCATTAAGCCGATCGGTCTGGATGATCCTTATTCCAGTTAGGATGATAGGCTCAATTAAGAAAGAAATTAGCCACCATGATCATATTAGGTATTCTTTATTTTAGGACATCGACCAGGACGATCTAAACATCGGCCTGAACGATGCAGCTTAATTATGCCTAAATTAATCTAGTAATTATGGAAAGGAATTAAGGCTGATTGATATGATCACATCGGCCAAGCCGATCGTAGGATCAGCCAGGACGATGTCCTAAATGATTAACATCGGCCAACCTCTATTCAAGGCAATGATAAAGATGATTATGCATGAATTTGAACTAATCGGTCCGGAGCATATTATATCAGCCTGAATGATGTAACCATTTTTCTTCTGATCGTTCGAAATTGTCCCGGCTGATTGAGCTTATTTTATCTGATCCACCAGGATGATATTTCTATCATCCTGGATGATAAAGTCGGTAAATTATATTAATCAGCTTGTTTTGGGATCTTCTATTTAAGCTTTAATAAGACACTTGTAAGTGTCTTTGGCATACATTATAGCTTTGTTCTTTTGGGGAAAACTTGAAGAGAGAGCTTGAAAGGGAGAGAGGAAAGGGTGGAGTTTGAGAGAGGAAGAAGATCCTTAGCGGGGGACTCAAGGGAGTTTGGAGGGGGATTCCACACAGTTGCTCCGGCGACCTTGCACCTTAGTACCATTGGATTCAAGACTTATCTTAAGGGAAGTTCACAAAAGAAGAAGATCTCTTTGGTGACAAAGGACTCGGCTACTCTGCCGCACCGGGGTAGGTGGAAGTGATTTTATAAGGGCTTGTCCGCCTAGCTGTGGGGGCTAAAGGAGAGACACTTAGTTTAATGCAATACTCGGAGGGTGCCTTCGAGGAGTGGACATAGGTCAAGGTTTGACCGAACCACTATAAATCTGGTGTATGTTTTCTTTTATTATTTTCGCATTTAATTTTTGCATTGTGTTTTCTTTATGGTGAATTTTTTGTTAGGTTTATTATTTTTTGAATGAATGATTTTTAAAATACCAATTCACCTCTCTCTTAATTAGCCTTTGGCCAGTTTATAAGGGCCTAACATCCCTAACAAACTCTCAAGTGGTATCAGAGCGGGATTCATAAAATAAGTTTTTGAAAGCTTTTGAATTTTTGATCCATGGTTAATTTTGAAAATCGTAATACTGCGGAAGGGTATTCAATCACCCGTCCACCTTTATTTAAAAATATTACTTTTGATTTTTAGAAAATTTTCATGTCTACTTTCTTGCAATTAATATATTTTTGAATGTGACAAATGATTTTAACTAGTTATTTTGTACCGTCTCATAGTTTAGAAGGAATTAAACTAAAATTCCTTTTAATCAATGGAGTAAAGAAGAGAAAATCAATGCTCAATTGAATGCAAAATCTTTAAACTATTTTTTTTGCACTTTAAATTTTGAAGATTATATGTCAGTTTCAAACTTGCACTACTTGTAAGGAAATTAGGGATAAATTACACACCATATACAAATGCACTAGTGAAATCTAGCAATCCAAGTTGAATATTTTAATACATGATTATGAACTTTTTTGAATGAAATCTTACGAGACGATCTTAGACATGTATACTAGGTTTATTCAAATTGTTACATCATTACATGCTTTAAGAAAGGAGTTTTTAAACTTTGAAATAGTCAATAAAATTCTTCGTTATTTACTTGATAAGTTCGATGCAAAAGTTGTTGCTATTTGTGTATAAAAAAATTTGAATGAGTATTCTATTGATAATTTGATTGGCTCACTCATTGCCTACGAGCAAAGTTTGGGACAAAGATTTTTAGATGCAGGTGAAATGATAGTACTAAATGTTGAACACATAGAGAAAAGTGGCTTAGTTTGAAATGAAAGTGATGACTTATCAAGCGAATTGGAAAGCTCACTAAAACATAAGCATCAATAAAAGTGGAATAAAGATAAAAATGGTAAGAATGTCAAGATTTCTTCTGATGTTATTTGCTTTGGATGTAAGAAATATGGACATATGAAAAATCAGTGCCCTAATTTGAGAATTCATCTTGGAAGAGAAAAGGCTAAAGCTAAGCAAATTATAGAAATGACAAGTATTGTAAAGCAAAAAATCTCCTAGGCATACCTAGCTTCTGAATCATCAGACCAGGAGCAAGATGCTGTTTAAATTTGTTTGTGTGTTTATTTATTTATATTGCGTTTGGCTTATTTTTCTATGTTTTTGTTTATTTTCCTTTGATTTTATTTTTCTTCTTTTTTTGTTATTGCTTTGAAAATTTTAAATTAGCTTTTATACTTATTTTTTGTGAAGTTCTCTCTGATCAACACACACGTTCACTTTTCTAAAATTAAAAAACCTTCCTATTATTTTTCTTGAATTCTTATATAAGTTGTGGTTGCCTTCTCTAAAAACAGTCAAAGGAAGGAAACTCATGATTTTTTCTCTCTATCTCTTTTCTTAAAAAGGTCATTTTACCTTTGATTCAAAATCTTCATCATATTATAAATTGGATTTTGAAACTGATCTTTTTCATCTTCCTACATTTTGTTTATCGTATAGAGATCCTTTGCAAGTTGTTGAATCTACCTCATAATTTTCTTAATTAAGTAGTTCACTTTATCAATTGAATGGGTTTAATTTTGTTGTTATAAATTTTAGAAAGGTAGCATATTTAATTAAACGAAAAAGTGGCTAATGATGCCAAATAAAAAAAAAGGCCAATGATGTCAAATCAAAAGATGCGTAATGACGGCAAATTGAGAAAGATACATAAAGTGTATAAAAAAGTAAAAGATGCGCAAAGTGTGCCAAAAACTGACAAGAGGCATAAAATGAGCCCATAATGAGTATGCTTACTTTTTCTGTTATACGTAAAGTTTAAGAAAACCCTTGATATTTTTTATGCTTGATCTTGAAAATCATGATTCTTGATTCATTAATTTTTGCTTTAATCTTCTATTATATATGTTTTATGAAATAAGTTTTTGAAAAATTAGTGTTTCTTCTTCTAATTTTTTCTTTGATTTAGATATTTGATTAAAAAGTTTTTGAGCCTTTAAAAGAACTTGAGCTTGAATTAATAATTTCAAAATTTCTAACCTTTTCTGGATTATGCATTGTTAATCCATTCCTTACTAAGTTTATGAATAAAATCAAGAGATAACTTTCTCGTTTTAAAACCATTTGATTTTGTCTTCACTTGATCAAGGATCATTTTTTTTATTATCCTGATTGTTTGTGCCCCTTCTCTTCTTGATAATGTCAAAGGGGGAGAACGTATTATTGTATTTGTATCTTTTTTTTCTTCTTTCAAAAATTTAAAAACAAAATTTTTAATTTCCCCTATTTTTTAAAATTTTATTTTAGTAAGAGGGAGATTAGGAGAACATGATTTCTTTTTTGCAAATTCAACCAGTAATGTTTGATATCATAAAAAAGGGGGAGATTATTGCGAATCTATTTTCATGGATTATGATTTTGATGATAGAAAACATTCTTATTTCTTTACGACTGTCTTACATACTGACATTTCTAGTCATCAAGATTAGAATGTAATTTGGAACCAGCTCAAGATTGGGTAGACTAGGTCTGAGTCATCTTGTACCTTTTTCCTTTCTTGAGTCTATTATAATTTGTGTGGCTCCTGATACTAAGTAACTTTACACACACACAGCTTGGAAGGACTTTTGATTGTTCCTAAGAGTTGATTGTTTTTGTTCACATCGTCCGGGATGATATTTATATCAGCCTGGAAGATCGGTTCAAAAATAAAAACTCTAATTAGGGCATCATCCTCATTAAGGCAGCCATCATTAAGCCGATTGGTCTGGACAAACCTTATTTTAGCCAAGATGATAGGCTCAATTAAGAAAGAATCAGCCGCCATGATCAATTTAGGTTTTCTTTATTATAGGACATTAGGTAGGATGATCTAAACATTGGCCTGGATGATTCAGCACAATTCTACCTAAATTAATCTATAATTGTAGAAAGGAATTAAGGCTGATTAATACAATCACATCGGCCGGGCCAATCACAGGATCGGTCAGGATGATGTCCTGAATGATTGACATCGAATAACCTCTATTCAGGGCAATGATCAGGATGATTGTACTCGAATTTGAACTAATAGTTCAGGATGATATTGTATCGGCTTGAACGATGTAACCATTTTTCTTCTGATCATCCCAAATCATTTAGGTTGATTGAGGCCTAGATGATAAAGTCAATAAATTGCATTAACGAGCTCATTTTGAGATGTTCTATTTAAGCTTTGACAAGACAATTGATAAGTGTCTTTGGCAGCCATTGTAGCTTCGTTCTTTAGGGGGAAACTTGAAGAGAGAGCTTGAAAGGGTGAGAGGAAAGGGTAGAGTTTGAGAGAGGGAGAAGATCCTTGGAGGAGGACTCAAGGCAGTGTGGAGGGGGATTACATATGGTTGCTCTGAGGAGCTTGAACCTTAGTACTATCGAATTCAAGGCTTGTATTGAAGAAAGTTCACGGAAGAAGAAGATCTCTTTGGTGTTAAAGGACCCAGCTACTCTGTCGCACATGGGAAGGTTAAAGTGATTTTATAAGTGCACTACTGGTAAGAAAATTTGGGATAAGTTATACACCATATTCGAAGGCACTCGTGAAATCAAGCAATCCAAGTTGAATATTTTAATACATGATTATGAACTATTTTGCATGAAACCTTATGAGACAATCTTAGACATGTATAATAGGTTTATTCAAATTATTACATCATTACATGCTTTAGGAAAGGAGTTTTCAAATTTTGAAAAAAGTTAATAAAATTCTTCATTGTCTACTTGATACGTTCGATGCCAAAGTTGTTGCTATTTGTGATTCAAAAAATTTGAATGTGTACTCTATTGATAATTTGATTGGCTTACTCATAGCCTACGAGCAAAGTTTAGGTCAAAGACTTTTGGATGCATGTGAAGCGATAGTACTAAATGCATAAGATATGGAAAAAAGTGGCTTATTTGTGTTGCATTTGGTTTTTTTATGTGTTTTTGTTTATTTTCCTTCGATTATTTTTTTCTTCATTTTTTTTATTACTTTGAAAATTTTAAATTAGATTTTATACTTAGTTTTTGTGAAGTTCTCTCTGATCAACACACACGTTCACTTTTCTAAAAATTTAAAACAAGTCTCCTATTTTTCTTGAATTCATATGTAAGTTGTGGTTGACTTCTCTAAAAACAATCAATAGAAGAAAACTCATGATTTTGTCTCTCTATCTCTTTTCTTAAAAAGGTTATTTTACTTTTGATTCAAAATCTTCATCAAATTATAAATTAGATTTTTAAATTGTTCTTTTTCATCTCCCTATATTTTATTTATCGCATAGAGATCCATTACAAGTTGTTGAATCAACCTCATAATTTTCTTAATCATGTAGTTCGCTTTATTAATAGAATGTGTTTACTTTTGTTGTTATAAATTTCAAAAAGCTAACATATTTAATTGAAAAAAAAAGTGGCCAATGATGCCAAATTAAAAAAAAAGTGGCCAATTGATGCCAAATTAGAAGATGTGCAATGACGCCAAATTGAGAAAGATACACAAAGTGTATCAAAAAGTAAAAGATGCGTAAAGTACACCAAAAACTGACAAGAGGCATAAAAGGAGCCCATAATGAGTAGCTTACTTTTTTTGTATTATTAAAGCTTAAGAAAACCCTTGATATTTTTATGTGATCATGAAATCATGATTATTTATTGATTAATTTTTGCATTAATCTTCTATTAGATATGTTTTATGAAAGGAGTTTTTAAAAAATTTGTGTTTCTTCTTCTAATTTGTTCCTTGATTTAGATATTGGATTAAAAAGTTTTTTATCCTTTAAAAGAATTTGAGCTTGGATTAACAATTTTTGAATTTCTAACCTTTTCTGGATTATGCATTATCAATCCATTCCTTACTAATTTTTTGAATAAAATAAAAAGTTAACTTTCTCATTTTAAGAATATTTAATTTTGTCTTCACTTGATCAGGGATTATTTTTTGTCTTTTAATCATTTTTTGATTGTTCTTATTGTTTGTGCCCCTTCTCTTTTTGATAATGTCAAAGGGGGGAACGTATTGTTGTATTTGTATCTTTTTTTTATTCTTTTAAAAATAAAAAAAACAAAAAATTTTGATTTCCCCTATTTTTAAATTTTTGTTTTAGTAAGGGGGCGATCAGGAGAATATGATTTCTTTTTTGCAAATTCAACCAGTAATATTTGACATCATAAAAAGGGGGAAATTGTTACAAATATATTTTCATGGATTATGTTTTTTATGATAGCAAACACTCTTATTTCTCTAGGTCTGCCTTACCAAATAACATTTCAGGTCCACATGATCAGACTACAATTTGGAACCAGCTCAAGATTGGGTAGACTAGGTCTGAGTCAGCTTGTACCCTATTCCTTTCTTGAGTCTATTATAATTGGTGTAGCTCCTGAAGCTAAGTAACTTTGCACACACACATACCTTGAAAGGCCTTCTGACTGTTCCTAAGAGTTGATTGCTTTTGTTCACATCGTTTGAGATGATATTTATATCGGCCTGGATGATCAGTTCAAAAATAGAAACCCTAATTAGGGCATCATCCTTATTAAGGCAGCCGTCATTGAGCTGATCATCCTGGACGATCCTTGTATAGGCCAGGATAATAGGCTCAATTAAGAAAGAATCAGCCACCATAATTAATTTAGGTATTCTTTATTTTAGGACATCAACCAGGATGATCTAAATATCATCTTGGACGATGCAGCCCAATTATGCCTAAATTAATCTGGTAATTATAGAAAGGAATTAAGGCTGATTGATATGATCACATCAATCGGACCGATCGCAGGATCAACCAGGATGACATCCAGGACGATTGATATCGGCCAGCCTCTATTCAGGGCAATTATCAGTACGATTGTGCTTGGATTTGAACTAATCATTCAAGATGATATTATATTGGCTTGAATGATGTAACCATTTTTCTTCTGATTGTCCCAAATCATCTTGGTTGATTGAGCTTATTTTATACTGATCGGCCAGGACAAGATTCCTATCATCCAGGACGACAAGTCAACAAATTACATTAATGAGCTCAATTTGAGATCTTCTATTTAAGCTTTGACAAGACACTTGGTAAGTGTCTTTGACAACCATTGTAGCTTTATTCTTTTGGGAGAAACTTGAAGAGAGAGCTTGAAAGAGAGAGAGGAAAGGGTGGAGTTTAAGAGAAGGAGAAGATCCTTGGAGGGGGACTCAAGGTAGTGTGGAGGGGGATTCCACATGGTTGCTCCGAGGATCTTACACCTTAGTACCATTGGATTCAAGGCTTGTATTGAAATAAGTTCATGGAAGAAGAAGATCTCTTTGGTGTCAAAGGACCTGGCTACTCCGCCACACCAGGGAAGCTAGAAGTGATTTTGTTAGGGCTTCTTCGCCTAGTTGTGGGGGCTAAAGGAGAGACACTTAGTTTAGTACAATACTCGGAGGGTGCCTCCGAGAAGTGGACATAGGTCAAGATTTGACCGAACCACTATAAATATGGTGTGTTCTTTCCTTTATTATTTCCGCATTTAATTTCCACATTGTGTTTTCTTTGTGGTGAATTTTTGGTTTAGTTTGTTATTTTTTATTGAATTATTTTTAAAATACCAATTCACCTTTCTCTTAATTAGTCTTGGGCCAGTTCATAAGGGCCTAATATCCCTAACAAACTTTCAAGTGATATAAGAGCGGGATTCATAAAATAAGTTTTTGAAAGTTTTGAATTTTTGATTCATGGCTAATTTTGGAAATCGTAATACTGTGGAAGGGTATTCAATCACCCGACCACCTTTATTTGAAAATATTACTTTTGATTATTGAAAATTCGCATGTTTACTTTCTTGCAATCAATTGATTTTCAAATGTGGCAAATGATTTTAACTGGTTATTCTGTACCATCTCATAGTTTAGATGGAATTAAAACTGATATTTCTTTTATTCAATGGAGTAGAGAAGAGAAAATTAATGCTCAATTGAATAGAAAATCTTTAAACTATTTTTTCTACGCTTTAAATTCTAAAGATTGTATGGTAGTTTCATCGTGCACAACTGGTAAGAAAATTTGGGTTAAATTACACACCATATACGAAGGAACTAGTGAAATCAAGCAATCCAAGTTGAATATTTTAATACATGATTATGAACTATTTTGCATGAAACCTTATGAGATGATCTTAGACATGTATACTAGGTTTATTCAAATTGTTACGTCATTACATTCTTTAGGAAAGGAGTTTTCAAACTTTGAAAAAGTCAATAAAATTATTTGTTGTCTACTTGATAAGTTCGATGCCAAAGTATTTAATATTTGTGAATCAAAAAATTTGAATGAGTATTCTATTGATAATTTGACTGGCTCACTCATTGCCTAAGAGCAAAGTTTGGGTCAAGGACTTTTGGATGCAGGTGAAATGATAGTACTAAATGCTGAAGATATGAAGAAAAGTGGCTTAGTTGGTAACAAAAGCGATGACTTATCATGTGAATTGGAAAGTTCACTAAAACATAAGCATCAATAAAAGTGGAATAAAGGTAAAAATGGTAAGAATGTTAAGATTTCATCTGATGTTATTTGCTTTGGTTGTAGGAAACCTAGACATATGAAAAATCAGTGACTTAATTTGAGAACTCGTCCTGGAAGAGAAAAGGCTAAAGCTAAGCAAATTTTAGAAAGGGCAATTAATGTAAAGCAAAAAATCTCTTGGGTAGACCTAACTTCTGAATCATCAGACCAGGAGCAAGATGCTGTTTAAATTTGTTTGTGTGTTAATTTATTTGTGTTGCGTTTTGTTTTTTTTTCTATGTTTTTATTTATTTTCCTTCGATTTTATTTTTTTTTCTTTTTTGTTATTGCTTTGAAAATTTTAAATTAGCTTTTATACTTAGTTTTTGTGAAGTTCTCTATGATCAACACAAACGTTCACTTTTCTAAAAATGAAAAACCTAACTCCTATTTTTCTTGAATTCATATGTAAGTTGTGATTGACTTCTCTAGAAACAGTCAAAGGAAGGAAACTCATGATTTTGTTTCTCTATCTCTTTTCTTAAAAAGGTTATTTTACTTTTGATTTAAAATCTTCATCATATTATAAATTAGATTTTGAAACTGATCTTTTTCATCTCCCTAGATTTTGTTTATCGCATAGAGATTCTTTGCAAGTTGTTAAATCTACTTCAAAATTTTCTTAATCAAGTAGTTCTCTTTATAAATAGAATGGGTTTACTTTTATTATTATAAATTTCAAAAAGGTAGCATATTTAATTAAAAAAAGTGGTCAATGATGCCAAATCAAAAAAAAAAAAAAATCCAATGATGCCGAATCAAAAGATTCATAATGACGCCAAAATGAGAAAGATACACAAAGCGTATCAAAAAGGAAAATATGCACAAAATGTGCCAAAAACTGACAATGGGCATAAAATGAGCCCACAATGAGTATGCTTACTTTTTCGATGCTTGATCTTGAAAATCATGATTCTTGATTCATCAATTTTTGCTTTAATCTTCTATCAGATATGTTTTATGAAAAAAGTTTTTGAAAAATTAGTGTTTCTTCTTCCAATTTGTTCCTTGATTTAGATATTGGATTAAAAAGTTTTTGTGCCTTTAAAAGAACTTGAGCTTGGATTAACAATTTCTGAATTTCTAACCTTTATTAAATTATGCATTATCAATCCATTCCTTACTATGTTTTTGTATAAAATCAAGAGGTAACTTTCTCATTTTATAAATATTTGGTTTTTTCTTCACTTGATCATGGATCATTTTTTGTCTTTTAATCATTTTTTTATTGTCCCGATTATTTCTGCCCCTTCTCTTTTTGATAATATCAAAGGGGAGAACGTATTATTGTATTTGTATCTTTTTTTTTCTTCTTTCAAAAATTAAAAAACAAAAAATTTTGATTTCTCCTATTTTTTAAAAGTTTTATTTTAGTAAGGGAGAGATTAGGAGAACGTGATTTTTTTTTTTGAAAATTCAACCAGTAATGTTTGCCATCATAAAAAAGGGGGAGATTTTTGTGAATCTGTTGTCATGGATTATGATTTTGATGATAGTAAATACTCTTGTTTCTCTATGACTGCCTCACCTACTGACATTTTAGGTCCGTAAGATTAGACTGCAATTTCGAACCAGCTCAAGATTGGGTAGACTAGGTATGAGTCAACTTGTATCGTTTTCCTTTCTTGAGTCTATTATAATTGGTGTGGCTCCTGATGCTAAGTAACTTTGCACACACACACCTTGGAAGGACTTCTGACTATTCCTAAGAGTTGACTATTTTTGTTCACATCGTCCGGGATGATATTTATATCATCCTGGATGATCGGTTCAAAATTAGAAACCCTAATTAAGGCATCAACCTCATTAAGGTAGCCGTCATTAAGCTGATCAGCCTAAACGATCCTTGTATCAGCTAGGATGATAGGCTCAATTAAGGAATCAACCGCCATGATCAATTTAGGTATTCTTTACTTTAGGAAATCGGCCAGGATGATTAAAACATCGGCCTGGAGAATGCAGCACAATTATGCCTAAATTAATCTGGTAATTATGGAAATGAATTAAGGCTGATTGATACGATCACATCGGCTATCTAATCGCAGTATCAGCCAGGATGATGTTCTGGATGATTGACATCGACCATCCTCTATTTAGGGCGATGATCAAGATGATTGTGGTCGAGTTTGAACTAATCAGCCAGGATGATATTATATCGGCCTGGATGATGTAACCATTTTTCTTCTGATCGTCCTAAATCGTCCTAGCTGATTGAGCTTATTTTATATTGATATGTCAGGATGATATTCCTATCCGCCTGGATGATAAAGTCAACAAATTGCATTAATGAGCTCATTTTGAGATCTTTTATTTAACCTTTGACAAGACACTTGGTAAGTGTATTTGGCAGCCATTATAGCTTCGTTCTTTTGGGAGAAACTTAAAGAGAGAGCTTGAAAGGGAGAGAGGAAATGGTGGAGTTTGAGAGAGAGAGAGAGAGAGAAGATCCTTGGAGGGGGACTCAAGGGAGTGTGGAGAGGGATTCCACACGGTTGCTCCGGTGAGCTTGCACTTTAGTACCATCGAATTTAAAGCTTGTCTTGAGGGAAGTTCACGGAAGAAGAAGATGTCTTTCGTGTCAAAGGACCCAACTACTCCGCCACACCGAGGAAGGTGGAAGTGATTTTGTAAGGGCTTCTCCGCCTTGTTGTGGGGGCTAAAGGAGAGACACTTAGTTTAGTGCAATACTTGAAGGGTGCCTCTGAGGAGTGGACATAGGTCAAGGTTTGACCGAACCACAATAAATCTGGTGTGTTTTTTCTTTTATTATTTCCACATTTAATTTATGCATTATATTTTTTTGGTGGAGAATTTTTGGTTTGGTGGTTTATTTTTTGATTGAATGATTTTTAAAATACCAAGTCACCTATCTCTTAATTAGCCTTGGGCCAATTCATAAGGGCCTAGCAACCCTAACAAACTTTCAAAGCACTTTCATATTATAGATATCTTTTAAAAAAGGAAGTGTTGACACCACTCACTTTTTGAAGAAAATGGGAGATGAAATACTCATTTTTCAAATTAATGTTGATGATATTATTTTTGGATCAACAAATAAAAATCTTTGTGATAATTTTTATAAAATAATGAGTAGTAAACTAAGATGAACTTAGTTATTTTCTTAGTTTTAACATTAAGAAAATTGAGGAAGGAATATTTCTTAGGTAGTAAAAGTATATTAAGGACATCCTCAAAAAGTATGGAATGGACAATGCTAAACTAGTAAGTACACCTATGAGGTCCTCAATTCAGTTTGATAAGGACCCAAAGGGAAAATTTGTTGATAAAAAAAATTTAGAGGAATAATTGGATCTTTATTTTATTTGATAGCTAACAGACCAGATATTATGTTTAGTGTTTATTTGTACGCTAGATTTCAATCAGAACCAAAAGAATCACATTTGACAGTAATAAAAAAGATTTTGAGATATCTTTTATGAAATCAGAACTTAGGAATTGGTATCATAAGTACAACTCTTTATTTGAAATTATTGGATATTCAAATTCAAACTTTATAGATTGTAGGGTTGATCGAAAGAGTACATCTGGAACCTGTCAATTTATAAGAAAATCATTAGTTTCCTGGTCCAATAGAAAATAGAATTTGTTTCCCTATCTACTGCTGAAGCTGAATACATTACCTTAGGAAGTTGTGTGGCACAAGTTTTTTGGTTGAAATAATAGTTGATTTTTTTAGGATTTACAATAGTCATAATTCAAATTTATTATGATAACACTAGTTCCATTTGCATTTGAAAAAATCCTATTCAATATTCTAGAATCAAATATATAAACATAAGGCATTATTTTGTTAGGGATTATGTATCGAAAGTAGAAATTGAATTGAATCATATTTCAATTAAAAAGCAACTTGCAGACATTTTTATAAAATCACTAACCTTTGATTCTTTTAGCACATTAAGAATAAGTCTTTGTGTAATTGATCTTAATGCTTAGATAAAAACTTATGTAAACTTGATATGTTTCTTATGTTTGCTCTCTTTTTTTAAATGTTTTTGTTTGTGTATTTTTTAATTTTTGTTTTTATTTTTGTGTTTTGTTTATTTTTGGACATGCATCATTTATCAAAAGTTATTTTCTAGTTTTCATAATGATTTTTTTAAGTATTTAAATCATACTATACAAAATTATATTTGTATCATACGAATTCTGTAGCATGTCAATGTTGTTTTGGAGTGAATGCATAAAGTTTTGATTTTTTAGCATAGATCATACTGTACGATACTTTCACCACCTGTATGATCTATATACATTCATCTGTATGCATGTAGCCGTTTATCTGGGTAGAATCAGTTTTTATATTTGATCGTACGTATGAATGAAAATTTCATTTGTATAATCCACATGTCATTTTTTATGGGGGATAAACCTAACCATCATTAAAATGATCTTAAATAACTGATTGTCCTAGATGAACACCTATTTGACTGTACGATTGTATGGTCAAAAAGTCTGTATGAAAGGATGCCTCATAAATTATGTGTTTATGAAAAGTTGTTTTATTTTGGATGTTATCGATCATCCATATGAAAACATTTTTGTCTCGTATGATCTCAAGATCATACGTATAAATGCATTTTCGTATTATATGAAGGGTCATTTTTCTCTAAATATGAGGGCTTTAAAATTCATTTTCATTCACTTCCAAACCCTCATTGAATCCCTCTAGAGGCTCCAACCTAAGAATGACAAGTTCTAGCAAACGCTCTAGAGTTACATTGGGGTCATCATCCAGTGGAGGGGAACGACAATTTTCTATTTAGAGCAAATGAGGATTCCTTCTATAGGTTTATAAATCACTCCTTTAAGATTACTAATTTATGTTGAAATCCACTTTCAAGTTATGCCTCTATTTGCTTTAGCCCAGTTCTCCTTCATTTTAACATTGATCCATGCTTATTATAGGGAGGCCTTTCACTACTTCTTAGCAAATATGAGATTTAGCGAGGATGAGAGTAGGATAACATCATTTGTTAAGAAACAATGGGTAGAAATCACTAAGGAAGATCTAGGAACCTTTCATCATTTAAGGACTTGTGGAACTTGATCACACACTTTAACTTCCAAATATGACTATGATTGGTCTGAAATAAATAAGGCTCTTAGAGGTGTCACTCAAGTTTCTCACTTGGCTAGAGTATATACTTTGAATCAAAATGCCAGGGTCATCCAGCATGTCCTTAAAACTTCAATCATTTCTAAGGCTGGTGATCACATAAATATTACTCCTATTCTATCCACAGTTACCTATTTGATCATGAATAGACAACAAATTGATAAGGCCCAACTCATTTTGGATTACATTCATAACCTTTCTAAAATTGGGTTTGCTTCTCATAAGAGGAATAAAAATATTGCTCTAGGATATTTAGTGACCTACATTTTGAAAAAGAAGTACAACATAATTAATTTTGATTCTCCCATTGATTTGCCAATATTCTTCATCAATGCCTCTTTTCGATCTCTTTGTGGGAGGAATGAGAGTTCAAGTGAGGATACTGAGGGAGAAGTGGGAGTACCTACACCTACTCAGGGATCTGACTTTTAGGAGATGGTCCAGCGATTTGATCAATTGGGGAGCCATTTTGACCAACATTTTGATCAAATTCATACTCACTTAAAATAGTAGGATGCACAGTTCCAACAAGATATGGGTTGGATCAGAGATTAGTTTAACTTGGTGAACACTAATGTAGCTATGATGAATAATTTTTTCTAAGTCTTCAACCAGGCTCCTCCTCTAGATCAAGGTCCTTAAGATTTATAGATGTACTTCTTTATATTTTTATTTTCCAGTCCTTTCCTTATGTGATGATGTCAGTGTTTATTTCCTTCAGTAGTACTTGTTTTTCTTTAGATTTGTCATGAGGTTATGATGTTTAGAAGAAATGTTAATTGATATAAATGACTTTAATGTATCCGATCTTTATTTGATATCAATAAAAAATGTCATGTTTTGTTTTTAGTTGATTTTGTTTCTTATTTGAAATGTGAGATTGCCAATATGAAAATCCTATTTTAATTGATCTAAAAAGAGTTATAAACTAACTTGCATTACAAAATTAATTTCGTTGTGAAATCTAATTTTTTAAATATTTAAGTTAACTTATAACTCTAACAAGTTAAGGATCTCATGTTCTTTTTAGGCAAACATAATTTGAATATTATTATTGTAATTTTGATGTCTTATTTTTTTTTATTTCTTTTTTTTTTTATATAATTATTTTTTTAATTAGAAAATTTTGATTTTTTAGATTATTAGTTTTGGAAAGATCAAATAAAAAAGGGTATATAAAAAAGAAATATACAGTATGTATAAAAATCAAAAGAATGCGCAACGGTTCGCAAAATAAAAAGAGGTAAAAAATTAGTCCAAATAGAAAAAGATGCGCAAAATGTGCCACAAACAATTGAATATGTTCTTTCCACTATCGTTTAATCTTTAATTCAAATCAATGTAATTTTTAATTATGTTTTATATTGAAAATTGAAATTTACTAATCTTTATTTCATCATTTTTGCAATAATCCTCTATATCTAATTGACTAAAATGCTTAATGACCATGATAATTTTTTCCTATCTAAGTTGTTATTTTAAAAATTTGAATATTTCTTTTTCATTTTATGGTAATTGACTTTGTTATTGCAACTCTATTTCAATCTCTTTCCAAATCAATTATTATAGTTTCTCATTTGACATCTTTCATTTCAATTTTTTTCTTACTTTTTGTTGTTGTCAAAAGGGGGAGTAATATTGTTTTTGCTTTTTTTTGTGTTTTATTGTTTTGTGTTTCATAACGTGTTTGTGTGCTTTTGGATGTGTTTTATTTTGTTATGTGTATTTTATTTTGTTGTCGTATGATGTCACCATCGTCCTTATGTCATCTACTATACAAGTTGGATGATCCCTTTTCTTCCTGATGAATTCAAAGCTTTTTGAATGGTTCGTACCGTACGATGTTGTTATTATACATGCACCGTCCAATGTATGAGTTGGACGGGTCCCTTTTTGTCCTGATGAATTCAAAGTTTTTTTAGAATGATTCGTATCGTATGATGTCATCATCATTCGTATGCCATCCAGAGTACCAGTTTGATGGGTCTCTTTTCATCCAGACGAACTTGAAATTTTTTTGAATGGATCATACTGTATGATGTCGTCTTCATACGTATGTCGTCTAGTGTACGAATTAGATAGGTTCGTTTTCTTCCCAATGAAGGTGAAAAATTTTCTAATTGTTCATATAGTAGGAACTGGATTTGTACTGGATGATCATTGTGTATGAAATCATTTCATACATAATCATAAAAGGTTTGTATGTAATTGTTTTTTAATTGTTCGTATGTACGTACATACGATTGTACTATATAATTGTACACGCTCAAAATGGAAAATTTTAGTTTTATGGATGGTTTTCATGTCTTTTATATAAAAGGTCCTTAAAAACTGACATGAAACAGTCCTATCTTTATGATTTTTCAAGAGTAAGCGAAAGGGAGTGTTTGATTGAGATTTCTTGCAAGTGGAGTGTGAAGGGTCATAAGGTTACTCAAAGGTAAGGATCTCTTTGTGTTTTTGGTTATTACTCTTTCTTTATTCGTTTCAGTTTCTTGAGAGAAGATCTTTGAAGAAGATTCGGTACTCTGCCGACACTTGGAGGGTATGAAAGGATGATGGTACTCTGCCGACACTTAGAAAGTGTGAAAGGATGATGGTACTCTGCCGACACATAGAGAGTGTGAAAAGACGATGGTACTCTGCCGACACTTGGAGGGTGTGAAAGGATGACGGTACTCTGCCGACACTTAGAGAGTGTGAAAGATGATAGTTCATTGCCAACACTTGCAGGGTTTAAAAGGATGTCAGTTCTCTACCGCATCGGGAATTGGTGGAAGAGAGGTTGTAAAGGCTTCTCTACCTTGCTGTGGGGGCAAAAAGAGAGTCACTTTGGTAATAGTGCAATACCTAAAGAGAGAGTCTTGAGGGAGTGGATGTAGGTCGTGTTTCACCGAACCACTATAAATCTTTGTGTCATTTTAATTTCCATATTTATTTATATAATTTGTTTTATTGTGGTTGAAAAGCTATTTTTTATCTAAATTCAAACTGCTAAGAAAGTTTAAAATGCTTTGCTATTAAAAATCTAAGAGAATTTTTAAATTACCAATTTACCCTCCTCTTGGTTAGCCTTGGGATAATTATTTAGGTTTAAAAACTTATACAAAATCAACAAAATTGTCTTACACTTTAAATCCATTTTAATCTTTCTTGTTTAGGCTTTCTATAAGGGACCTAAATATTTTTTATATACATAAGAAACAAAGCCTAGCATTTAGTTAACTCAAAAGGGAAAGAGTGGCCCCTTATCACATTCAATGTGATTCCAACAAAAGGTGGCCCTTAGTATATCCAAGTCACATTGCTTGTGATCCAAACATTTTCAGTAGTTGATTTCTTCTGCAAATTCATACGAGGATAGTCTATAAGATCAACCAATTCAACATCACCCAAATCCATCAGTTGGATTTAAGTATAAATTAAACCCTAGCTTTCTACACTTAGGTTTAAAGAGATTTTTAAATAGCTACTTTTAAAGCTAATCAAATAATCCCCCATTAATGCTCTTAATATATGTAAACTCTAGTTAAATATTTATTAAGATGGATCGAGTCATTTGAGAGAAAAATCCATTTGTTTAATCCTAGGATTAATTACACTATATATACAATTGTATGTTTTTTGGGTCATTCATCGTGAGATCAACGCCTTTGATCTGGCCACTCTACCATTTGATTAAATTATAGGATCGTGAGACTTTGATCTGGCCACTCTGCCATTTGATTAAATTATAGGATCGGTCTCACAGACTTGTTATTTATCCAGATAGATCATGATCGTTCATCCAAACCACTCAAGGATAAATGATAATCATATCTTGTTGACTCAGATATGTGATGCACGAGCGCGTCCCGTGCCCCCCATTAATTACTAATGATTATTCCTATTAAATCATTTGTTATTAATGCCTATGGTTTTGATCCAACAGCTTGTATGCTGGCGTATGGTCACCTCAATATCACGATTTTGATTTGGCGGACCATAAATTTAACTAACCCAAGACTAGCCCTTGATTAAGCCTGAAATTTCAAAAAGCAATAATAAACTCAAATTAAATCTCAAAAATTTAAATAATTTATCAAATTGAACAAAATTGAACCTCGAACCAAGGAAAATTGAAAGCCCATTGTCTATATCCTCAATTTAAGCATAATTTATTTTTTTATGAAAATCCTCCAAACACTTGGAAACACTCCCTTGGGCTATTTTGCACCTTTGTGAGTGATTTCATGAAATTTGGAATAGTTTGGATCAAAATCATTAAAGCACTTAATTACCATTTAGATAATTCAATTAATTACTCAACTTTAAAAAATTCATAACTTAATCCAGAAAATTCTAAAATTATAAAACTTAGAGCCCTTAGACTCCATTAAGAGTCTAGTATTTAATAAAATTTTTAAACCACCAGAAATAAGGTAAAGTGAAAAAAGTCAACTTTTTAGTCAATTATAATTTAGAAATAGGTCAAAACGTCAAAACTTAATAAATTTATCTAAAAAATTCAAATTCTAGAAAATTAAGTGTCTAATTACTCATCTTATTATCTAATATTTTGGAAAATATCAAAATTTTATAATTCACTTTAATTTATAAAGTCAAATTTTGACCCCTTATATACTTGCATTAACACATTCATAAAAATCTTGGGAATTCAATAATTAACTAAAACTCTAGAAAATATTAGCCTAATTAATAAAATCATCAACCAACCGTTTAATATTCAATAGGTACTCCAAAGATGAAGTTTTTAGGATGGACTACCTTGAGCTACGGGACAAGGAGGTTATGTCTTTTAGCCCACAGTGATAACATCATGAATGGATTCAATAGAATGTAAAACTTTAAAATTAATTGATTATTAATTACTTAATTAAATTAAAATTCCTAATTCAACAACATCTACTAGGTTTTTTTGATGGAATATCCTGAGCTATAGGGCTACGTATCCTAAAGAGGTTTCATCCTCAAGCCCATTGTGATAGGGTTATGAATTGGCTGATGACAAACTTAATTAATTCAATTAATAAAATTAGCAACCAATTAATTAATAAAAAATTAATGAACTCCTTTTTGCATCAACCAATTAAATTAACTTAATAAAAGTAGTTACTACTTGTTAACCAAATCCTACTAGGCTATTAGCTTAGCCGCATGGAAGGTGAAATAAACTTCATGGCCATGGTGGAAACAAATATACTAATCACTTAACAATTAAAATATACTTTAAAATAAACATAAAAATATTAATACTTAAACTTAAATCAAAATACTTTGTTAACCTTCAAGTAATCAAAACACAAGATAACTTTAACAAATTATCATATATAAAATATATCCAAGCCACAAAACCTTCTCCACACAATTTACATGGTTTTCTAAGAAAACCAACTTTAGTCTTATACTAAGCCAGTTTTTACTTTTGAGCTACTTATAAGCTAGGTTTTCTGCCATTTTTATTGCATGTTGGTTGTATAATTTATTGATGTGTTGTTCTGATTGATATGTTAATTTTATTATCTAATCTTTTAATTTATGTGATGAGTGATATATTACCCCTTGGTTAGGAATAATTTTGATGCTCACAAATTTTTTTATAGGTGTCCATGATCATGCAGGGTGAAAATCCAGGGTTCAAATTAAAGCATAAACTGACAAACTTTTGTAGGTGCTAAAAAATGCTAAGCCCCTTCAAAATTAAAAGAGCATGTCCAAGTATGATTGTATTTTAATTTGAGTATATATATAACCTCTTGTTATGTAGACTTTAAATATAACTGCTTAGGTTAACCATGTAGAAGTTCTAGAGGCTAATATTATTTTTGAGATGCAGTATAATTTAATTTAAGTTAAAGTGTTGTGAAAGTTGAGTTTTGGGGTTGGGTATTAATTATCCAACCTGAAATCCAAAGAGAAGGATAATATCCGTTAGGGGAGAGTTACTCTTCATTTGGAGATTAAGGGTAGGATTTAGGATATTTAAAAAATCTAAAGAGAAAGGAAACCCTTCAGGGAGGAATTTATTTTCATTTGGATATTTGAACCTGACAAATCCATGGAGCTCATAGAAGAATAGAAGATGAAGAAGTGAAGATAGAGAATATCCCACTCTCAAAAGTCCCTTTCATCATTTCTAGGATTAGAATAAGAGTTATTATTAGTGGGAGTCGGACACTTTTAATTTTTCTACACTCTGGGTTGTAATTAAGTGGCGCTTGCCACATGGATATTTAATTAATTTATTTATTTGATTTAATTTATTTTCATTGATTACATAATAGGAATTCTATGCCTTTCTAGGTTTTTTTCTTGTATGTCGATCATTATTTTAGCCTGGAAATGCATGGAAGATCGTGAGGGTACTATTAATTCTTTTTTCTACTCAAATCAAATAATTTTTTTAGGCTCACATAGTAACTCTAATGATTTAGGAGTTCACATTGATACTTCTTTTCCTTATTAGGCACCTCCCCGTAGTCGGTATCTGGAAAACCACTTGGTCTATTTAGGTGCAGTTCTGTCAAAGGAATGTTGTTTAATCTCAAGGATAATTTTTTTAACCCATATTCTAAAACTTCTTCATATCAATTTTATTCATTCAAAGGTGAATAATCATGCATTGCATTAGAAAAAAAATTAAAATTGTTAATATAATTTTAATTGTATTTCAAGCATTAATCAACCAAAATATGTTAAGGGGCTAATTAAGATTTGTTCTAGACGTTAGTCCCAATTCATCAAAACATAAATAATAATGGCCTATTAATTTTTATAAAATGATTGGATATATGATTTTAATGTGCCTTAGCGGTTAGATGGCTCCTAAATCCAGGCCGGGTAAGTCTAGACTTACATTGTATTAGCTTGGTTTGGGCTACTACTATTTAGCTTAAAATTAGACTTAGGATCTAGGACAGTCTCAAAATCATAAGACCCCAACTTTTAGAATATAATTCGAACTTTCTAATAAATTTACAACTGAAAATAAAATATCTCCTTAAATCAAAACTTAATTCCAAACACTTAGGATAGACTAGGGCTTTTCTAAATTATTTTAGAATCCTAAAATTCTTCCTACTTCTCCTCTTTTGAATTCCTAAAATATGTGTTTAATGTTTGATCCAATTGTGATTTAAAAATATAACCTCACTCCCTTTGATATCACTCCTTTAAAATATCAAAATGAAATTTCTACCGTTATTTCAATAAAATTTTTTTATAGGAAACTTAAGTTTCCTATGATGTAATTAATTATAAGGACATGCACTTATATGAGATTTAAAGACCCCTGATCAATTTTCAAAACTTAATTAATTTTTTTATGGGAAAAATCAAGATCAATGTTGATCGTTATTGTACTATCGAATAACTGATAAGGGATGATATCTTCTCCCCTTGGGAAGATATATAATTCATTTTCATGACTTTAAATATGAAATTAACAATAGCACATCTAGATCATTATTGCTAAGGATTTGATAGAACATCATTTTGACCCTTCAGGTCATAAATAATTCATTCATGAATTTGTCTACAATAACAAGGATGAAATTTACTTTTTTTTATTTCAACCATTACGAAATGATTTTCTTGCCTCTTGAGGAGATATATTATTTATAATGATGTGTTCAACTTCAAAACTAGAAATTCTAGAAAACAAATTTATAAAAGAAATTTAATTGCAATTTGTTCTACTTTTTTTTAAAGCAAAGCAAAAACTTCTTTTTTCACACAACAAAAAAACTGGCAACTCCATCGGAGATAAATCTCTCTCTATCTTTAATATCAGTAGAAATTTATTACATTGGAAGTTTTGACTAACTTTATTCCATGGTCCCTCCACCCATTTCTTTCTTGGGTGAGTGTTCCCAACTTCAAAAATAAAAAAGAATTGAGAGATGAGTAAGGAAACCTCTATCAAAATTCAGGCTTTGACATTTCACCCCAATTAAATTTGTTGAATGAAAGAGTCAAGCCAAATTCTTAGGACTTTACATGTCAATTTTGTAAACCTGCATGATCTAGTAAAACTCAACATGCTGAGTTTCAAAATTTAAAGAAAACTTATTAATTTCAAAGTTCCAAATGCCTTTTACAAAATCATTAAAATCAAATTCAATCATCATTGTCAAGCCAAAAGTGCATATGCAATGAAAATTTAAATCTCTCTAAGTCATAAGTGACCATTTCATTTTATCATCATATGTTGACTTATAGCTTTCTATATCCCAATGTTAGTGATAAAGTATAAATCCCTTATGATTTTACAAATTCAACTTCAAGATTATAACCCAAACTCTCTTTTAAATTCTAAAAAATTGACTCTACTACAATGGCAAAAAAGCTAATTTTCTCTCTAGATCAAGACATTTTTGTCGAATAGCTGATCTGTAATAATACTATTCAATTTGGTATAGGATTTAAGACTCTTAAGTTATTTGTCTGCGGAGGTGTAATTATTAATCTCACTATTATGGGGGGGAAAGGATAAACCTCTCATGGAGATCACTATTGGATCAGGGATTAACTCCCCCACTTTTAAAAAAGAGGCTATTGTTACCTTTGTATCTACTATATCCTCTACTAGAGGGAAAGAGAATTTAAAATCTCTTTTTGAGAGTATTGAAGTTAAGTCCATTTTTTAGAAGGGGTCAAGTTCTGGAATCCCCTTTATAAGTAATAATTAGTGGAAGAATTACCTGAGAAGGTTAAGGATTAAAATAATAAAATCTATAAAGTTTATTGAGTTGAAGGCTCTAGGCTAGGTAGAGCCTTAGAATGTTGAGGAGCTACCTATTCTTACCTCCTCTCCACTCATTAAGGGGAGCCACTTTTACATCCTTGGTACAACTACAGGGGAGTAGAGAGTCTCTATGATAGCTAGCTCTCCACAATGTCCGTTGTTCTATATTGTTAATAGGACTCTAAAAGAAAAATAAATTTAAAGAATTAGGATACTGAGGAATATAATTCACACCTATACTTCCCAGGCAGAAGAAATAAAAAGGGAGAAAATGAGACACCTGAAGGGTGTGTTCTCTCAAAAGTTTTAGAAGGAAATTCTAAAGGTAGAAGAAATTGAGGCCAAAAACTAACTCGTCAACATCTAAGGAGAAATAAGAAATATGTCAAGTAGCCAGTTACTTCTGTGTTAGTGGATGGATAACACTAGGCACCTCACCTTCCAACTGCTAAGATGAAGGAGATCATTTAGACCTGATCCACCAGAGTTTCCCATATAATGGTAGGCCACCAATCCCACCAGTGAAAGCTATAAAATTTTCCTCAATGGTAGTCAAGCAACAAGAGGCAAGTAAAGGCAATAGATTGACTAAAATCAAGGACAAGAGGTCTAAGTCTCTTGAAAAATAGTACATTCCAAATAAATTTAGCAAGAATGAAGAATGTATATATACTATTTGATATCCCTTTGCTCCATACTCAGAGATGTGAGGAATCCACCTCATGTAATGTAGGAGCTTCCATTCCTCAAGCTCCTCCATTTCCTCTATGGAGGATATCCTTCACCATGTTAAGGATGTCACCCTTGCGACTACTGACCTTGGGATGAACAACCTCCACAACTCCACACATTTTCTTGTCACACGTTTTATATCTTCAGTAGAGTTGCAACCTTTAGGACTAGAAAAACCATCTTGCAATCTCCTATAAGACATGAATTGAAAAGATGGAATAGCATTACTGTATAAATGCCACTCGAACACCTCAACTCATGGCATAAATTTAGTCTTTTTGATCCACTTCCATTAAAGTCTGGTAGGCTGATTTTGCTCTAAAGCTTTAGAAGCTATTAATAAGATTGATCTCCTAGAATTCTTGAAAATAATTTCCACCCAATCATCACACACCTTGGGCATAACTTAAATTTATTAGTTTAACTTCACAATCTCTTTTTCAAAAAATTTATTGAGCTCAACTACATTCCAACCCCCGTCAATAATGAGCTTATCTAACGTTAACTCATCACTTTCTGTAGTTGTCCAAAATTTTGGCCACTTATTAATGCATTTCTCAAAAATCCAAAAATCCTTGAACACATCTATAGAGCTACTATCCACTATTTTCTCCCTAACAATATAATTCAGACATCTGTAGCCATTAGAGATAATTTTTCAATATGCTATGCCTCCTTTCTTAGAACCAACTTCCCTGTACCGAGAACCATATTTTGGTTCAAGGATTTCATGTAACAAAGAATGTTTATCCTGAACATATTTCCAAGCCAACTTTCTCTTAAAGGTCTAATTTTACTTGTAGAAGAGTATAAACCACGTCCTCCCCACTAAATTGGCTTGGACAACACATTCCAACTAACATAATGGAGACCAATTCGCCCATCCAGCTTATTCCATATAAACTTCTACACAGATTATTAAGCTCATAATGAACACCTTTAGAGATAAGAGAGTGCATACAAGGAAAATTAGGATAAGATAGCATAACTAATTTAACAAGAATAAACTTCCCCGCTAAGGAGATGAACTTACTTCCCAAAATATTTAGCATTCTTAAAGCTTTGACAATAATGAACTTGAAATCTGCCATTACCAGCCTCCTCAAGGCAATTTTAACTCCAAGGTTACTAAACTCTTTAACTTATTTAAACCCCATGATATGAGTTATGGCTTTCTTTTTCCTCCTCTTAACATATTTGCCAAAAAGAATAGAAGATTTGTTAATATTTATCCTCTGCCCTTTCCAACCACATAAATATAATAAAATACCTTTGATCTCCTTGACAACGTTAGTATTAGCTTAAAAAAAATAATATTATCATTCACATACAATAAATGATAAATCCTTGGTCTGTTTGGACAAATACAAACATCAATAGAATTTCCTTTCTGAATAAAATTATTGGAAAGAAGTTGAGACCAAAGAATAAAAAGAAAAGATGATAAAGGACAACCTTAACGAAAACAACTCATAGATGTTAAGAGAGTTTCTATGTGCATGTTTTACATTCTTGCAACTTATATAGTTTTGATGATTTCAAATATTATTATTTTATGAGTAGTTATCTCCTAACACTTTTTGGAAGAGTTATTTTTTGCTCTTGTGTGTACTAACATTTCAGGAAAATCAAACTCCAGACTAGGAAAACTTTAAATCAAATTCAGTATGAGAAACTTTGTGTATTTAAAGCTTGTATTTTTCTTTGAATTAAGTTTAAGAAGGAGTGATTGTAATTGAGTGAATAAACACACACATTTAAGGAGATCTTGAAAAATTTATACTGATCTTACGAGATGAATATAGTTCATACGGGACGATCAGGTCAGCTATCTCCTCGTAAGAGCAATGGAACGAATAGGAATTGAAGAAAATTTTTCTAAGTACTGATCGTCCAAAATAAAGTGTATTCATTCCAGGATGAAATATTCTCTGGAAAATTTTTATTCGGAAAAAATTTATATTCATTCCAGGACGAGTTGCTCTCTGGAGTATTTTCGTCCAGGATAAAGTGTATTTGTCCCGGGACAAAATCTCCTCTCATGAATTTTCATTCAGACAAAATTTATAATCATTCCAGGACGAGTTGCTCTCTGGAAAAATTTTGTCCGGACGAACCCAAGTGAACTAACTCTAAAATTTTAGTGACGTTCTACAGTTTTTGGGAACTGACCTAAAGAATAACCATTCGTACCAGACAAATCTAGTTCGTACGGAATGATGTGTGTGTATGATGTCATTTTGTACCCATATATATTAGGTTCGTTTCCAACGCATTTAAGTAAAATTGTCCTGGACGATCCATGATCGTACGGGACGATCCAATGCATATTGACTTGAAAATTTGCAGTTTTTGGATGGTTTTTTGTGTCTTTCCTATAAATAGTCCAATCTAAACTGCCACTTAATCTTTTTGCATACTGATCTTCATGCCTATTGAAAGAAGAGTCAAGTAGAGAGTGTAAGAGAGTGTTCGAAGGAGGATTCTTACTACTGGAGCGTGAAGGCTTCACTTGGTGTTCAAAGATAAGAATCTTTACTTTTAATTTGTGTTTACTTCACTCTTTTCTCTCCTCCTTCTAGATTTCTTGTGAAGAAGATCTATCAAGGAGATCTGGTTCTCTGCCGATATTTGGAGAGTGTGAACAAATGAAGGGTTCTCTGCCCACACTTGAAGAGTGTGAATAGCCGAAGGGTTCTTTGTCCACACTAGGAGAGTGTGAAAAGACGAAGGGTTCTCTGCCCACACTTGGAGAGTGTGAATAGCCGAAGGGTTCTCTGCCAACACTAAGAGAGTGTGAAAGGATAAAAGATTCTCTGCCCACACTAGGAGAGTGTGAAAGGATGAAGGTTTCTCTGCCCACACTAGGAGAGTGTAAAAGGATGAAGGGTTCTCTGCCCACATTAGGAAAGTGTAAAAGGATGGCAGTTCTCTACCGCACCATGTAGTGGTGGATGAGAGTTTTGTAAAGGCTTCTCCACCTTACTGTGGGTGCAAAAGGAGAGTCACTAGTGGTATTAGTGCAATACTCAGAGGGTGCCTCCGGGGAGTAGATGTAGGTTTGGTTTTTGCCGAACCACTATAAATCTCATGTCTTTATTTTTTTGCTACTTTTTATTTATTTTTTTATTTTTGTGTTTTTACTTTTAAAACTGTGGTTGAAAAACATTTTCTAGAAAAATTCTCTAAAGTTTTATTTTTGTTTCCTAATTTAAAAAGAGGGTTAAACTTTTTTAATTACCAATTCACCCCCCCCCCCTCTTGGTTAGCCATGGGACATAAGCTTAGGTTTAACAACCTAATTCATAGTGAATGAGTTTCAACAATAGCATTGATCGACTTAGAAGAATTACTATTAATCATAAAATAAACCTTGGATTTTCAACACATTCCTTAATAAGCCTTGAAACATCACAGGGAAACAAAAAGACTCAAAAATTTTCCTCAAGATATCCAAACTCATGCATTCATAAGCTTGATCCATATCAATCCTAAATGAGACTAAAATTTTAGAAGATTTAGAAAATCTAAACTTATGGAACACTTCCTGAGCTTCTAGCATATGGTCTGACAATGCCCTCCCCTTAAAGAATGCCTCTTGCTCTTTTGAGATCATCTTTAACAAAATAGATATCTATCTATTCAAAATAATCTTGGTAACCTCCTTATAGACCATCTTACAAAGGCTGACAGGCCTATACTTAGTAGGAATCATAGGATTACTCACCTTAGGGATAAGCACAATTAAGGTCACTTTCCAATCATCATTCATTACCCCAAAATTAAAAAAACTAGTTAATAGCATTCTAGAAATCTACCTTAATAATATCCCAATATGCCTTGATAAACGAATAAGAAATATCATCATTTCCTGGAGCAATATTACCACCAACTTGACTAACAATTCCCTCAACCTCCTCCAAAGAAACAACCAAATTCAACAAACCTCTATTGTCTTCATCAAGAAAACAAAAAGGTGCAGGCCAACCTTCCAGAACATAATCCCTCTCCTTCCATTTTCCATTAAAGAAATAAATAAATATGTCTTCAATTTGATTTTGATCTTCCACCAATGCTCCATTATCATCAATGAATTTAAAGATCCAGTTTCAATTCCTCCTTGCACTAGCAAATGATTGAAAAAATCTTGAATTAATGTCTCCCTCAACCATCCATTTAAACTTTGCACATTGCCTCCACCAAGTATTCAATGAAGCCAAAGTAGAATTCAGCCCAGTTACTTTTACCTTGAGCTTCTAGCTATCTTCTTTCGAGAGATACCCCATTTCAGCTTCTATCATCAGCAGCACCAATATCTATTTCATGAGAAAATCCTTTAATAGAATAAAATTCTTCAACTTGGCTTTATTCTAAAAGAAAAAAGCTTTCATGGTTCTATTGCACTTGATATTAATAACAACAAAACAAATTCCACCCACCCTCTTACTCCATGCTTTACTAAACAAATCATAGGATGCCAGAAATGAAGCCCAAACATTTTTAAATTTAATAAACCTTTTAGCCAAAGAATTAATTTTCAAAAGATTTAGTAAAATAGGATAATGGTATGCAGCAACTCTTGCAAGATACCTAATGACCATTCAATGGGAAGACTTGATCACAGTTGAATTCAAAAAACATCTATCCAACCTTTCTAAAATTCGAGCCCCACCAAACATGTTATTACAACACGTGAATTTGGGACCAATAGAACCAACTTTATGAAAGTCATTCTTGGCTAAAAAGGACTTTATTTCCTTGGGCCCTTGGGAAAAAGTAAATGTTTTCCATCCCTTTTTATCCTCCATAGATAACAAGCAATTAAAATCACCTCCACTACCATAACACATTTTTGGAAGAGTAAACTTTAACTTCCGCTAAAGCTCCCTCCTTTAATTAACATTCTTGCTCACATAAATAGAATAAATCCTACACAAAACTTTATTCATCACATTTAACTCCATAATAAAAAATTGGTAAGAAGATTCTTAAACAAAAAAAAGGAGGCCACCCTAGTCTTCCACAACTCTAGAATACCTCACGATAACCATTATGAGGGAACTTGATAATAGTCCTAATCCACTCCAATCAACACATTAACTTCCCCTCTGTGAATAGAAGAGAGTTTAGTTTCCAAAAATCCCACAAAAAAAAAAAAAAAAAGAACTCCATGCTCCTCAACAAACTCCTTAAGATAAAGAGAAGCTTGCCTCTTCCTCACTCCTCTACAACTCCAAGAAGCAATTGATTCCATTATTAATTAAGAGGGGAAGAGTTCCTCTCCTCATCTTTCAAACTCCCCATCCAATCTTCTATTTCTAAGAGACAACGTAATAGGACCCTATCCTCTATGCTATTTAGAAAGTTTTTTCTTTGCAAAAGAAGAGCTTCCTTCCTTGAAACCATAATCATCCTTGAAATCACCACCTCTACATTCGGGATAACCAACTCCACCTTCTCCTTTGGAAATAACTAGAGAAGACACTCCATCATCAAAAACTGAGTGTATCTCCCCCTCTTCTCCAATCTTATATAAAACATTAAACTTATTATCATCATAAGGAAGAATTTGAGATTTAGAAACCATACCAATTCTAAAATCAGAATTATCCTATGTACTGGACAATTCTATGCAGCAACAACCTTTGGAGGAGAATGCACATCTCCTAAAACTAGCTCAGCAACACCTTCTCCCTTAGACACATTCACCTCATTAGAATCCCTTTCATCTCTAATCAACTTAATTAAAACAGAGCTATTAGACCCATCTTCATGAAACCCGGGTCTCCTAGCTCCAAGATTTCTAAATTTTTTTTCCCATACTTCACATTGACCTAGGGTACATAGACGACTCCACAAACATCATTTTCACCATTCACATTGCATTCTTTAGCTTTGACCGAAGTCACCATAGGAGGAACTTCACCTTAACCCATGATCTTAGATTGCTTAGAACTAACCTACACAAAATCCACCCTTAGCTCTGAATAGCTATTTTTAGCATGAATGATCTTGCCACTATTGAAATAGAGTTTAGAGATCCTTTCATATTCAATCCTCTGAAAGAATCTATCCGAGGACACCTCCACACAAACACCAAGGGGAAGCTTTTTCTCCTACTTGATATGAACACAAATTCTTTCAAACTCCCTCCTTACCCACTAAATCATGTTTCCATCAATTATATGGGGTACCAACCTTTGATGCAATCATGCTCATATTGACTTCATCCCAACACTGCAACAGTTGATTTCGCATTCTAATCCACACCTGAGCTGATAAACCATTTAAAGAATAAGGAGAAAACATTGGCGACCACTTATCCCTACCAATGATATGTCCATTAACATACCGTGGGCATTTTTTAAGAACTGAATCTACAGCTTGTTCATCATTAGAAGCACATAAAGTCCATTCCATACCAAGCACGGTAAGGTGAAACTTGCCAAACATAGGCCATTTCCTTCTATGTTGTAGGCTAATTACATGAAGAGTAACATTTTCACCAAAAACTTTAACCACTAATCCATTATGAAGTTTCATAGCATTTTCCATTTCATTTTACATATGCAACTTCACCGTAGTGTCATCATGTGACAAGAAAGGCCCGTAGTCTAAATCTATAAATGAATATTAGATTTTTTTCCTCCATGCATTATGCAAATCATTTCCACTAGATTATTTGGGTGTCACAATAGAAATACCTTTAAGATTGAATGAATCTAACTCTCCAGACTCATTTTGTAAAAACATATTTAGGCAGGATATAAGCCCAGGTGTATTAGCTAGGACATTGGTGTCAGTGTTGGGTAGAATGCTAATCCTACCTTAGATTTAGGGTTCAAAGCTACTACGTTGGGTGCCTCATAGTATGCCTTATCGATGGATAAGTGCACTTTTCTCCACGGACTATAAATCTTGCTTTTCCACATCACATAGAGGATGCCTCTTATATCTTTTCCCTATAGATGCTTTGAGTGTTTGTTTTCCTCTCTCTTTCTCTCATTACTTCCTTAGTCCCTCCGGATGCTAAAATGGACCATGCATGTTGACTAAGCCACTTAAACCTTTCTTCCCTTTGAGTAGGATTTCATAGTTTCCATTTTGTGCCAATCTCTCTTTTGGGAAGAATAATATCGAATCCTTAATCGAGAGTATTATTGGGCTCCGACATGAGATGTAATTAACCATGAGGGCTTGTGCCAATGGGAAACATAATTCCATAATAAATAAACCCCACTCGAGATAATGTATCGGGTGGGGGGAAACCCCGTGACACTGATCAGGTCGTGCATATTATAATCCATTGGGGCGCATTGGCGAGAGATGCTGTCCTTAATGGTTAATCGTATGTAGTATCTAATCTACCTTCCATTAGCCCGTTTGTGAAGTGCGCGGTGGCCTGCGATCATATCTATTCTTTGGGGTGGTGCGATCGTATATCCTTTGCATTCTGTAGCCGATGGATCCCTTTAGGAGGTCCACAACAATACTGGAGCACCCATGACATATAGTCAAAGGTACTATAGATTACAACCACTTCAATATTTCCCAATGTCCACCTTTATATTATTCATTTATCAGGTTTATACCTTAGTGGATGACACCATTAGGCTTATCGTCATCCCTAACATAACAAGATATTCTTTTATAAGAAGGTCTACCAGTTAAGGAAAACCAACATGAACATGGGTAAAAACACTTAGATTTGGATGCACAGTTATAATGATAAACTGGATTAACATCGAATCAATACACCTTAGGGACTAAAGCTATTTCGTGGCATCAATATACTTAGCTTCTATTTTTTTTTAATGAATCATGTTTATAATGACATACATTAAATACATATCTTGGTTTAAAATATAAGTTGTTCTTGTTATATTTATATGTATTTTTTTTAATGCATATTTAATTTATTATATGATATTAAACATAATACTAAAAATAAATGATAGCTTTAAATAAGTAATGTTTAAAAAGATTACATTAAATTTTTTTGTACCAAACCTCCATTTTAATGAACAAAGAATTGAATATTTATAATCCACTAAATAAAATTATGCTCAAATATTTGATAATTACTCTATCAATCTAGCTGATACAACTACATACTTGCAATATAATTAGGACTTTAAAGAAGTACTTTTCATTAAGCAACATATACATGCACTCAAACTCATACTAAATGTCTTACTAGTCATCGCCATTTAAAAAGCTTCTTCTCTAACCTCTAGGCCATATTCTCTTTATACGTGTCTTATAGCTAACCAAAATAGAACAATTATCCCTTGATTCCCATGGATGGTAAAGAATAACATTCTTAAGATCAAGTGGTGGTTTTTGAACATCAAATATATTATAACTTTCTCTTTGATGTCATACCTCATGATACTGCAACTGAAGAAAGTGAAGGTCAACCAGATGAGCACCTCATTCCAAGAACTTCTCTCTACATATTTCCAACCCAAACCATTTAAGAAACTTTCTTCTTATTCTTTTCTATCCTTATATCATTAGCATGCCAAAGTCAAAGTAGAGAATCCCTATTATTTGTACACACATGCATGGAACACCTAAAAACTTCCCATGACTTTTCCCTTAACTCTAGAGGACTATGAAAAGACCTTGCTATATAGGTGTGTATTCGTTTACTTGTACAAAAAATCTTTCATGGGGTTGCCTCGAGGCATCTCTAAAGTCAACCAATGCATTATGAAGAAAAAAAAAATATAAAACAAAAGTAATTAAGTTTTTTGCAAGACAAACTTAATTCAAGCTAATTCAGTCAATTTTCAACTCCACTTGGACATGCATCACTTATATAGTAGAGCTTAAAAAGATGCGGTATTAATACTAAAATAAAAAATTAATTTCTAGAAAACTACTCCATCTACTACAAGAAGTTGATTGGACATTTCCACTTTATAGCTCATACAATGTGACATGTTTTTGTCAGCAATAACATCAAATAAATGATCTTAATAAACAATCATAACATGTACAAGATCATATGCTATGAAAAATATTTATTTCAAGAATCCAATACCATCAACAATATTTAACCTTTAATAACTATTGCGAATTTATAATTTTTTTATTATTTATTTTAGGATAAATTTATCTTAATTTTGAAATTAATAATATTTATATATATTTTTTTAAAATCTAAATTAAAATTATGTCTTTATCAAATTGAACATAATAATTCTTATATTTTATTTCACGTGTTAGTAATTCTCAATTATCATTTCTCTTATTACTCTTTCTAATTACTAGTTGGCTCATTTTTAAAATTTTACCATTTAGATATGGTCACAAATCAAACAAAAATCTTTTATTAATTTAAAGTAATTGTTTACATATCAAAATATTCATTTCAGATTTACGTTCACTCAATTGCCTATAATATTAATACACACACAAAGATATATATATATATATATATATGGTGAAATAATTATTTTTGTTACTAATTAATTATATTCTCCTCTCCTAATTCTTTAAATTAGCAAACCCAGTGTCTTGTATTGTGGCTTGAATGAACAAAACAAATTGGTACATTCAATAGAATGCGCCAAAATATTAGTTTCATTCAGAATGCGTCAAATCATTTGGTATGCTTTCTCCTTAAATTTACTCTTTTTTGTGCTCTTTTTGCTAATTTAAATGTTAGACCGCTCAAATTTAAAATTACTCAATTATTGTATTCCATGTCATTCTCATATTTCTTCCTGATGCATTTGTCTAAAGGTTTTTTTTTTCCAATTTTTTGAAAATCAGTCTTGAAACCTTTAATTTTACATCATGTATTGCATTCTTAATTACTTTATTCAAATTGAATGTCCCAATTTTTGGTGATCCAATAAATCAAATTAAGATGAAAATCTTATGCTAGGTCCATTTAACATCTCTTTATTTAACTCTTTAAATTTTTTTTCTAAAATCTTCAAAAAGTATTTGATCTATTGTTATAATTCAATCATAAAAATATTAATAAATTTGTAATATAATTATTTTTATTTCCAATAAGTTATACTTCAATTTTAATTTGTAAAAAAGTTATAAATAAATAAATAATAACTTGTTACTTCAACATTAAATCCATAATAATTCAACTAATATTTTAAAAAGTACACTAATTTTTTTTAATATAATTTAGAGATTATGTGGTCTTTTTTTGAGAATATGCATATAACATTAAAAGGAAAAATAGAAGCTATTACAAACTAGAAAGAAATTACTAGGCACTCCTTTCAAAACAAAAGCAAATGGAGGCCTTATTAAAAAAGCAATTTAAGCATAATGAAAATATTAGAAAAGTAGGAATTGTCATAATGAAAATAAGACCCTCATCATTTTAAACCAATTGGGGTGGAGGGGATACCAAAGATAAAACAACCAAAATGGTTGATTAGTACCCTAGAATTCCCAATTAAGTAAAAAATAAGAGATAGAATCATTCTTAAATTCCATTATTCTAGTTCCTTTGGTCAAATACCAATCTATGCTTAAAATAAATCTAGAAAAAATAATATTGCTAAACTAAATAAATGAAATGAAATGTAAGCAAGAGTAATTTGCCAAGAAATAAACTTTAATTTTGATGACTCCATAAGTTATGTTCTTCACAAACTCCATCACCTTCAACCAATCCACAAACCAGCCTTGAACTCCGACTTCACCAATTATAAGCATGTCATGAGATAAATAATGAAGTGGCTCCAACACTTCCACCAAGAATAACCACTTTCCTTCCTCTAACGCTCCCTTTAATAGGACAAAAAAAAATTAAATATTTATTAAACTTTTTCTTATGAAGAATTGATTTGGTTGGGAGTTGGAATTTTTCATCTTCAAACAAGGCTTCTCTACTATTCATATTACCAATCTTGGACAAAGGAGTAATCATAACTTGGTTCAAATTTTTAGGATCTTGAGAACTTTATAAGCTTCCCGAACCTCCTTCACCAATTATTTTAACATCCAGATCAGTCTCTACTTCAATCACACCTTCATAATTCATATTCTCCTTACAAGCTAAATTAGAAGCCAAAATAAATTCTCCATCTTCTGAATTTGGAAAACTTCTCACAATACTTTCAACAACCTCTTCTCTATAATCAATTTCAGTATTAATAATTTTTTCCTTGCTTCCATTCGGTATTGATAAATCAACAACCTTGTCTCCATGGAGCTCCTCTTCATGATTAGTATTTGCATCCAGACCTTTATCCATAATAAAGTTTTTAGCATTTTGATCAATCTCTCTATCTTCTAATTGAGTTGGAACTTCATCAACAAAAACTGTATCTTTGGACAAACCTAACTCAGGATTTCCTACTTCAAAAGCTGAAACTTCAAAATCTAAATCAATCTTGTGAACTTTGGCTTGCTTAACTAGCTCTTGGGCATCCAATCTAGTCAATCCTCGGCAAAGACTTGAGACAACAACTTAAATTTATTTCCTGAAGGTACTTCCATATATGCCATAGTATTTTTAGGATTCTCAGTTGCGGGCAGAAATTCAGATTTTTGATTCCGAATATTTTTCATTCTTCTATTTCTCTTAAACTTCACATGTATCCAAGGGCCATAACAAATTTCTGAATCTGCAATATCCATTTTTCCATCAAACTCTTATCAAAACTTATTACATGAACCTTTGATTTATTTCCCTGAATTACATTCTGAATTTTGTTTTCAGCATCTTTAAGAACATCCGCGCACCTTTCAATTTAGTGACCTATCTTGCCACATTTGAAACAAAAAGAATATATTTTTTCATATTTAACTCACTGAAAAAATTTCTCGCATAAACCTTCAATCCAAACTCCTTGAGATAATTTAGAGTATAGATTAATTCAAACACAGGCTCTAGCAAATTCACGTCTACCACTTTTAAACATTTTTCCATCCAATAAAATGGAACTTCTATCTTTGAGATAATCTTAGTAACATTGATCTCATCCCAACAATGTTATGCCAAATGTGGCAATTGAATCCAAACATGTAAGGATAATCCTTTCACCGATGTTGGAGAAAATTGAGGTGTCCATTTATCCATTCCTATTATGTGTCCTCCCACATACCAATGACCTCCACTAAGCACTTCTTCCATAACTTGAGAAGAATGAAATGAACGCAAAATCCAGTTAAGACCCAATGAAGTGATATGAAAAATCTAAAATCTATTCCATTAATTTCTAACTCAATGCTACAAAGAGAGAAAGGAATTTCTATCCCAAATACTATCACCACCAGAGATTTTCATAGCAAATTAACATTTTCAGAAACCTTCTCCATATTAATTTTAACTACATCCGAATCCACATGTTCTACCAGATCTGGATTAATTTGGGACACTTTAATATGCTGGTTCTTAAACCATTCATTTACAAAACCATCATTGCAGTTAACTAGGTTTCATAAAACATTCTTATCACTAACCAACTATGTTTTCACTACAGAATTCAAAAAATCATTCTGCTTTGACATTTTAAAATTCAAATTCAAAACCTTCCACTTTTTTGCACATATTGACGTACATGATGAATTTGTGAATATATTTACCTTTAGCTTTAAACCGGAGGATGACAAGTCTCTGAATCATTGGCTACTCCACACAACAATTTCTTTGAAGGTGTAGAAAGAGATGTCAGTACCATCTTCTTTCCTAGAATTTCCATTGATTCTTTTCCCTTGCCCAGTACCGATACCACATATTGAATCAGAGGTAGATGACCTTCGGTGATGACCAAAGGTTGTTGCTTAATCACAAAATCTTGATTTATAAAACCTCTGGGTTTGGATCTACAATGAAATGAATCATTAGGATACCTATCAAAATAGGGATTGGAGGTATTATGGTCATCACAAAATGATGACCAACAACCCTCTGCCACCTTACAAGTGAAACCAGGGAAATCAGATCAGAAAAAATTTGAAAAAAAAAAGAAACTTTCTCTCACTAGAATTCTGGAGTCTCTCTCACTAATACTTAAGGACCAAACATATATTCATGAAGTCATCATCTACCCCAAGAGATTATGTGGTCACCCAATAAATAATTAAATTATTTATTCATGTTTTTCTATCAATTTTAATAAAATTTTAATTTTTATTTATTAATTTTGTTTATTTATATACAAAATAAAAATTTAAAGTTTATAATACATGATTATATTCTCACATCTTTTATTAAATTTTCATATGGTTTACAAATAATTCTTAATTGTCTTTTTGTAAGATCAAGAAGAGAGAGAAACTATCGCTAGAGAGAGAAACTGCCAGAATTTTAAACTTTTCAATTCCCGGTTTTCTGCAATGCTTCATCGCCAGAGATAGGTGATGACTGGAGAAGACCGTCGACCTCCTATCGACGGGCTTAAGTCAATGAAAGAATCAAATGGATGATTCAAGAACAATGATGATCAGCATTGGTTGTTTCACCGATCATAAGCAGGAAAGGTTCAAACTAGAACATTTCTAAACCTCTCATTATCAAAGAGGTTAGCGGTGTTCCTATGAAGAAGACGGTGGAATACATTGAAGGTAAGGGCAAAAACATTTTGGGTTATTCAAATTGTGTTACACCATTGTTTGGAAAATCACGATCAAGCTTGAAACAGAAGGAGTCGGAAGCTTCTTCTTCTGATTTGATGATCTATGTAAACAAATTTGAATGTTCAAATGCAATCTCTGACCTATGGCCAGCGATAAATGCGAACATTTCGAATAATGTTAATAATAAATCTCAATCAAAGGATAAGTTACCGTCTGTTCCTTGCTCTAATTTTTTAATTAATCCTGTATCTCAATCTGGAATAGATGGAGCTTGTTTAAGAGATTCAGATGCAAAGATTTTTTAGAATGTTTCTAAAATAAATTCTGTTAATGCGTGGAAGAAGACTCAACACATAAAGGTTAATTACAACATGGATTCGACTCCTGTTACTGATGACAGGATTGTAGTGGTTATGAATTCCGAATTAGAAAATGTTAATTCTCAAATTCTCAAGAATTCCCTGGTGATCAAAGTTTTGGGTAATAATATCCCATTTCCAGTTTGTAGTAGAGAACGAAGGAGACAATGGGCTAGATTTGGTAATTTCCATCTTACAACTTTGGGACTTGACTGGATTTTATGTTCCTTTTCTAAACCAGAAGTAGTTGAAGAAGTATTGGAGGGGGGTCCTTTGTTCATTGGAGGAAATATTATTGGACTAGATAAATGGTCCCCTAACGTTTCTCCCGAATCCCTTAAAGGACTTACAGTTCCTATATGGATTCAATTTCCATGCTTACCATTGCACTGTTAGGATGAATAAAACATCTGTCGGATAGCTTCCAAGATAGGAACGCCAATCTAGATCAAAATTCTTTTAAATGTGAGAAGAGAGAGTATGGTCGGGTATGTGTTCCCATGGATTTGGTAAAAACAATTCCTAAAGGAATTTGGATAGAAGTATTACATTGTAGATCCTTTCAAAAGGTAGAATATGAGAAGATCTCTTCTCTTTGCTACCATTGTGGTAAACTTGGCCATTTTAAAAACAACTGCTCTTTGATGAATAATGCTTCCTCCAAAACAGTAGCTGCAGTATCAAATGTTATTGGGAAGATGATGGAACAAGGAGGTATTTCCAAAAATCAAGATGAATTAGGACCTTGGATACAGGTCAAATTCAAGAAAAATAGAACTGCTGGAAAAACTTTTTATAAGCAGAAATTAGGAATTTCAAGTGTTCATCCTCAAACAAAATCTATACCAGAAGATGCTGAGATAATTGAAACAGAAGGATAATATTATTTCTCATGGGAGAAAAGGAGGAGGTCTTGTTAAAGGTAGGAAAGGGAGCAATCCCTGTTCTTATCAAATATGACTTCAATAATCTTTTGGAACTATAGGGGGGGTAGGAAAAAAAGAAGCCTCCCATTATTTGAAGGAATGCATTAAGAAGAATGATTTGATCTTTGTTGGGCTTTCAGAAACAAAGATTTCTTCCTTTGATAGGAAATATTGTGACAAGTTCATTTGTAACATATGGGATTATTATTTAATTCATGCAGAAGGACTTTTAGGAGGTCTTATAGTTTTTTGGAGGAAGGATCATGTTTCCTTTTCAGTCTTGGTGACCTCATCTCAAGCTATAGTGGGAGATTTAAACATCTTCAATAAAGGTGTTTGGCTCATTGCTTCTATCTATGGAAGTAATGATTTATACAAAAGAAGGAGCCTTTGGAAAACTCTTGAAGACATTTCCAATTTAGAATTGTCGATTATCATATGTGTAGATTTCAACTGTATTCTAGCTCATGAAGACAAGTTAGGAGGAAAAAAATTTAAATTCTCTCAAGGAGTTCAAGATATGAGAAATTTTATTAGCTCTAGTGATCTACACGAATTGAAATTCATTGGACCAAGGTATACTTGGTGTAATAACAAGATAGGAGGAGCTAGAATAATGGAAAGATTGGATATATGTATTTTGAATTCTATAGCCTTACAAACAATTCAAAATCCTGTTATTAAACACCTACCAAGATTAGCATCGGATCATTGCCCCATTTTATTAAATCTGATGAATCCAGAAAATCGGAAAAATACAAAGATTAGATATGAAGAAGTATGGTTTTCATATGCTACTTCAACTGGAATTGTTTACAGCTCTTGGAAAAAAAATATGAATGGAGATCCTGTCAATGCTTTGAATAAGAAATTTAAAAGAGCTTTAAAGGTTCTTTATTACTGGAGTAAATCAATACATCAGGATTTGATGTCAGTAAAAAAAAATTTGTTAAAAGAAATTTTAGAATTGCAATTTGAAGAAGCAGAAGCTGGAGGTCTGTCCAATAATAAGTTATAATTGATGAAGTCTAAAATTCATGAGCTGAATATTACTTTATCTCGGCATAACACATAGTGAAGGCAAAGAGCTAATACAAAATGGTTGGTAGAAGGTGATTCTAACTCTAAATTTTTCCATCTTTATGCAACTGGATGGCGGAACTCCAACTAAATTCATCAAATTAATAATAAAGAAGGAATTGTTATTGAAGAACAAAGTCAAATTGAAAAAATCTTTTATGATTTTTTCAAAAACAAATGGGAGGAGAAGGATTGCTTGTTGTCAGGTTGGCCAAAACCTTTCAATGTTTTGAATGAAGCGGATAAACAAATTCTGGCTGAAGAATTCAGGGAAGAAGAATTAGAATAAGTGGTTAAACACCTTGATTCCAACATCTCTCCAGGTATAGATGGAATATCTTACTCTTTTATCAAAATTTTTTGGTTAATTATCAAAGAAGATGTGTGGAAAGCTATTGGCTCTTTTTTTGAACAAGGAAATATGAGTCCTAGTCGGAAAGAAACTTTTGTAGTCCTCATACCAAAAACTGATAACCCAATTTTGCCTTCCAACTTTAGACCGATAAGTCTTTATTTATCAGTCTACAAGTTGGTAGCAAAGATGCTATTAAACAGGATGATTGGTCTTATTCCTAAACTTATTTCTGAAGACCAAGTTGCTTTTATTAAAGGGAGAACTAGTTCAGAACATATTTTATTAGCACAAGAAGTTTGTAAAAAATTTAGATTTTCTAAATCTAAAAAAGGACTTATGGCTATTAAAATAGACATGGAGCAAGCCTATGATAGTATGGGGTGGTTTACACTTAGCCAAGTCTTGAAGAATTTGGGGTTCCCTGATAAATTTGCTAATTATTTTATTCAATGTGTTACTGGTTCCAACTTTTCTATTATAATTAATGGTAACAACACTGATTGGATCAAAGATGAAAGAGGGTTCAGATAAAGTTGCCCCCTATCTCCATTTCTTTTCATATTATGTTCTCAACATCTCTCGGACGCTGTTATGCACATTGGGAAGGATTTGGGTATCAAAGTAGCTCCTAATGCAGAAAACATTACCCTTCTTTTGTATGCGGATGACATATTACTGTTCTTGGAAGCAAATAGAAATAGGGTGAAGGTAGCTAAAAAGATTTTGGAACAATTCAGTAATTGGACAGGGCAAGTGATCAATGTTCTTAAATCCTCTTTTATTGGGGAATTCTGTTCACAAAAGAAGAGGTAGGAATTTCAAGGTTGTAAAAGGTCTCAAATATCTTGGAATCAATATGGAATTGAAAAGAGCTTCCTGCACAGATTTCATTCATTTGCTGGACAAAGCAAATAAACATCTGAATGTTTGGGGTAATCAGTACATTTCATTAACTGGAAAAATTTTACTACTCAAATCAATTTTATCTTCATTACCAATATATCACATTTCTCATTCTTTAGTACCTTTGGGAATACTAAAGGAATTGGATAGAATGAGTAGGGTCTTTTTGTGGAATAAATCTGATGGTAGTAAAGGATTACACTATGTATCATGGGATGTTCTTTGCAGACCTATTAAAATGAGAGGACAAGGTATTCAATCTATGGCATCCAAGTCTGGTCCACTTCAGGAAAAATTTGCATGGAAGCTAATATCTGGTTCTAATTCTAAACTCTATAGAATTTTGAAAGTTAAATATGGTAATAAAATTTGGGATTTTCAGATTAAACAACAAAGTTCACCATCAATTAGAGTTATATACCATGGCTATAATGCTCTTAAAGATATTTTAAGATGGAAGGTGTATACAGGAAACAATATTAACATAATGCATGATGTTTGGATTTATGACAAATCCATATCAAGATGGCCAACCTTTGTCAATAACATGGAACCGAATTTTCAAAATTTGGATTTCCTTATCAATAAAGGTGAAAGGGATGCTAATAAATTGAAGTTATTCTTTGGACTTGATTTGATTGAGATCATAAAAAAGGTTCATATTTTTTCTGAAACAGAAGATGATAAGCTGGAACTTAAATACAAATTTTCTGGAAAATCTATCTCATCATTAATATCTATGGAATCTGATATGGATAGAGATGAAGATCAAAATTGAAGATGGAGGAAAAAATTTGAGCTTAGACCATGGGTGAATTTATTTTGGTGGAGACTTGGAATTAATGCAATTCCTACTAAAGCCTTTTTGAAATACAGAAAACTGTCCAATAATGAAGATTGTCCGAGAGGTTGCAATGCCATAGAAAATGAGTTACATATCACGGTGAATTGCAAGAAGCTGGAAACAATTCTCAATGTCATTAGAAGTTCGGGATTTTCAATTCCTGTTTTCAATTCTTTTCAAAGTTGTTATTTAACTTTGAAAATAATGGCAAATACTAATCCTTTTATTGGGAAGATATACTGTTCTGCAGTCTTTTTAAATTGGATTAACAAGGAATATGTTTGTTCATAATAGTAAGGAAGATATCACCACTTTTATAGCAGCCCATGCTTTGAGTATGGCTGAAGCATCATTCAACAAAAATTTGGATTACTGGGAAACCAACCAGCTTTCACAGCTGTCCAATCATTGGTTTCCTCCTCCTCCCGAATGGATTAAATTAAACATAAATGCATAGGTCAAGAGAAATTATAATGCAGGAATTGGTGGAATCTTCTGAGATCATAAAGGAAGATTTCTATGTGCATTTGGATTGGAAAATAAGCATTGGGATTCAGCTCAAATGGAGATGCAAGCAATTTTATCTATTAAATCTTTCATTATGGAATGGAGATATGACTACAAAGGTATTATCATAGAGGGTGATAATAAAAATATTATTGATTTTGTCCAAAAAATCTTTAATAAGCAACCTGCTGGAGAAGAAGGAAATTGCAATTGGGACTTCTCTTTTCTTTCAGAGTTTAATCAGGTGATTTTTCATTTTGTCCATAGAAATAGCAATAAGTTAGTGGATTTTTGTGCTAACCTTGCTTGCTCTTTAGATTTATTTTGGGATGATCTTATTAGCAATAAGGTTCCTTCTTATTTTTTTTCTTTACTTAAGGAGGATTGTGATTGTGGAGCAATCACTTAATAGTTTGTTTATATCTTTTTTTTAATAAAATTGCTAAATGCATTTCTTCAAAAAAAAAAAAAAACAAATAATTTATAATTAAATTAGTTTCTTAAAAGTTTTGATTTTATGTGATATATTTTAACTAATTAAATAATTTTCATATATTAAGTTGATCAAGCATTTATTTATTTAACTCTTAAATGTTTCTTCTTTTTAATTATAATTTTAAAAAGAAGATCTTAACATAATTATTCTGTCTCCTTACTAATTAAACCATAATTAGTTTTATCAACATAAAAATTGTTAATGATAAATAAATCTTAAAAAATATAAAACATTAAATCAGAATAATAGTTAAATATATTTAAAATTCTAACGACGTTCACTATGAACATGTAATTCATGCACTGTATACAAGTCTACTTTGCCCTTTTTAAGAGTCATTAGTTAAGATAGTTGCTCAGTTATGGGCTATGGCAGATTGGTTTGGACATAATAATTTGCCCAAAAAAAAGACAAATACCAACTACTAAATAATTAAGGCCCATTAAATAATTTCATAAATGCCTTTCTCTTTGATCACATCTCTATAACCCCACAAGATTTGAGAAAAATCTTTTTATTCGAGCAAGTTCTTGCACAACATACAATTTTTTTCTCCTCAAATAAATTTTTTGAGCTATCAAAATTCAAGGGAGAGTTGTTTGTAAACTTGTTAATACAATAGGAAGGAGAAACTTGGCACCAAAAACAAACAAACAAACAAAGACCTTTTACTTGAGCAATGCAGCTACAAATTTTGTTGCATTAATTTGTTCCTACATAAAGAATATGCTTATTACTAAATAGTCTTAACTTAAAATTTTCTTCCTTCCATCTGTAAATAAAAAAAAATTATTTAATTAACACATAAGCCGTCTGTGAGTTTTAACCAAAAAAATAATAGTAATTTGATAATTAAAAAATTAAAAAAATGAAGAAATAAGATAAACTTGCTTTAGGACATATTGAAGTTAATAAAATTGATCCATTTAGTTAATTATCGATGTTGATATTTCTCTTTATAGTGTGTTTGCACTAGAGGTCTAACTTACGAACATTTGGGGTTCATTCTGGTTCACTATAGTTATATAATTGATATGACACTAAAAAAATCATATGATCAACATAAATCTCGAGGCAATAATTAAATTAGAAACTTTTAAAATCAAAATCATGATCATCAAAACTTCAAATTAGGCATGCTTATAATCAAATCGAGCGACTCGATGAGATGAATCCAATGGGCCAAAAACACTCAATTACAACATTGTTAAGATACTTGATGTGGAAAATAATTCATAATCAAGGGAATAAATATGAATCATATGATAGAGTATTTTGATTCAGGTTTAAATTAAAAAAATGCTCATCATAAAAAGCTTATAAATGGAGCATCAATCTCCACATGGAAGGGTAAGCACAAGAGCTAAGAAAACTAGAGAGCTTATTGCATTCACCATCGCTCCCCATGACCACCACCAGCTATCACAGCTGATGACCACCACTAGAAATCATTACCACCATCTTTAAACTTTTGTCAATATTTAATTATATTATCAGGTACTATTTGTCTTCTTGTAGAAATAATACTTTAATAATCCCTACAGTGGAAATCAATCCCTGTTATTGAGTATTTGTTCCCTATCTATGGGCATTTGAATCTTGTAATGCCCCTTGAAAATATAGATATTTTCTCTCAAATAATTCCATCTTTATTAATTGTGATTAAATGAGAATTCTTTTTTTTAGCTCACAACTAATAAATCATGCTTTCACAACACTTTCTATAGCCTTCTATAGTGGCTTAAACACCTATAATTTTATTTGCTATAGTTTAAAAGCTGCAGCTAATTTGATGTATTTGAATTTGTTGGAAGGCTTTAGCAATGGTTTCATGACTGTTGTGGTAGGAAGGCTTTAGTAGCACTTTTATCAAGGATTAAAACTATTTTTTACTGGCAACATAGATTAAAAAATATATAATGCCAAAATTATTTTTTGAAATCAGTTTATAAATATCAATAAGATATTATACCAATATAAAAAGAGTGAATATTAAAAACATATAAATTTATAGTAAATCAAGGCTAAACCTTGTAAAAAACCTTGTAAAACTAAAAAGTAAATATTGATCTATATAAACTAATAACAACATGAGAGGACACAATCAAATTCACGTAAAAAAATACTCAACAAGCTCAACACTTGTCCTAGATATTTGATAAGAAGCACAACTTCAAAAGTAGGTGAAACAACCAAATCCACTACAAATATAAATCTACAACAAATATATTAAAGGTTTATTAGAACTTAAAATTTTTTTAATGCCCTATTCAATTAGCATCACAATATGCCCAAACATAATCATCACCAACTTTAAGAATGCAATCTTCATTAGGTCAACTCTATGGTGTAAGAAAGCCCTATATGATTGCATAAGAAGTACTAATGAAGTTTATGATTTATCAAAAACATTAGAATGAATAAATATATAAAAAGTTACCCCCCCCCCTCCCACAAAAAAAGCATTTTTTATGAAAATATCAAATCTTTCACCATACATGTTCTAAAAAGAAAGAAATAAGATTAAGGTATTTTCATTTGTTGAAATCCACTTTAACGTAAGGATCATGTTCTACCATGTTTTTAGGCTTAAGTACTACATACTTGAAAACATTAAAAATAGTTCTATAAAAAAAACTAGAAGATAACTATAACAAAAGAATAAATATAGCAACATCTATTGAAGATAAGATGATTGCACATAAACTTATATGAATTAAATGTACTTGAGATGGGAAAATATAACAAATAAAAATTGAATAGAAGAAAAAAGGAGAAAATATTTAGATTAACACACTTGTATTTGAGTTCACTTTTGGTAGGCTCAATCTAATTATGTCTAACAGTCTTCTTAAAAACAAGTTTGATATCATCCTAAATGGATGACATCAAGGAAGCTTAAAAAATATTAATTATCTAAATACATCCACAAGATTAATTTTCTAACTATTACATTCAAAAAAATAATAACACTGTTGTGAATCTATGGCTTATGATTTTGATGATAGCAAACATTCTTTTTCTCTACGACTGCCTTATGTACTAACGTTTCAGGTTCACACGATCGGATTGCAATTTGGAATCAGCTCAAGATTGGGTAGACTAGGTCTGAGTCCGTTTGTAATCTTTTTTTCCTTTCTTGAGTCTGTTGTTTTTTATGTGGGATATGTTGTTTTATTTCTTGGAAGATTTCCTATTTTTCCCTATAAGATTTCTATTTTTGGTAATATCGTCCGGGACGATCTGTCAAAAAATAGAAACCCTAATTAGGACATCCTCATTAAAGAAGGTGTCATTAGCGGATCAGCCTGGACGATACCTGTGTCGGCCAGGATGATAGTCTAAATTCAAAAAAATCAGCCGCCATAATCAGTATAGGAATTCTTTGTTTTAGGAAATTGACCATGATGATATTTATATCATCCAGGCCGATCTAACTCAATTATGCCTAAATTGATCTGGTATCTTTGGAAAACATTAATGGTTGATTGATACTATCACATCGTTTGGGACGATCGCCTGATCGGCCGGGGCGATGTCCTGGACGATCTACATTGGTAGCTCAAATTCAGGGTGATGATCAGGACGATTGAAATCGGTTTTAAACTAATCGGCCTGGACGATCGTTACATTGGCCAGGACAATGTAGCCAATTTTCTTCTGATCATTCAAAATCGTCCCGAGCTGATAAGCTGAATTTGTACTAGTCGGCCAAGACGATATACCTATCATTCTGGATGATAAGGTCGGCAACTTGCATTAATGAGCTCATTTTTTAGCTCTTCTATTTAAGCTACGACAAGGCACTTTGTAAGTGTCTTTGGCAGCCATTGTAGCTTCATTCTTGTGGGGGAAACTTGAAGAGAGAGCTTGAAAGGGAGAGAGGAAAGGGTGGAGTTTGAGAGGGAGAAGATCCTGTGAGGGGGGGGGGGGGGAACTCAAGGGAGTGTGGGGGGGATTCCACACGGTTGCTCTGGCAAACTCACAGCTTAGTACCATCGAATTCAAGGCTTGTCTCGAGGTAAGTTCACCAAAGAAGAAGATCTCTTTGGTGTCAAAAGACCCGGCGACTCCGCCGCACCGGGGAAGGTGGAAGTGCTTTTGTAAGGGCTTCTCCACCTAGCTGTGGGGGCTAAAGGAGAGACACTTAGTTAGTGCAATACTTGGAGGGTGTCTCCAAGGAGTGGACGTAGGTCAAGGTTTGACCGAACCACTATAAATCCGGTGTGTTATTTTCTTATTATCGCTTCCGTATTTATTTAATTTTCTCACTTTGTTTGTGGTGATTTGGTTTGTGATATTGGTTTTTTTTGTAAAGAATTTTATTACCAATTCACCTCTCTTCTTGTTAGCCCTGGGCCAGTTTTATAGGGCTTAACTTCCCTAACAAACTTTCTAGTGCCATCAGAGCACTTTCAAGTGGTATCAGAGCACTTTCTAGTGTTATCTGATCACTTTCAAGTGGTATCAGAGCAGTATTCCTAAAATAAGTTTTTAAAAGCTTTTAAATTTTCGATCCATGGCTATTCATAATGTTGGAAGGTTATTCAATCACCAGACCTCCTTTATTTGAAAATATGTCATTTGATTTTTGGAAAACTCGCATGTCTATTTTCTTGCAATCGATTGATTTTAGCATGTGGCATATGATTTTAACTGGTTATTCATCACCATCACGTATTGTTAATGGAGTTAAAACTGATATTCCTTTTAATCAATGGAATAGGGAAGAACAAGTATATGCTCAATTGAATGCAAAATCTTTAAACTGTTTTTATTGTGCTTTAAATTCAGAATATTTTATGTTAGTTTCCACGAGCACTACTGGTAAGAAAGTTTGGGATAAACTACACACCATATACGAATGCACTAGTGAAATCAAGCAATCAAAGTTAAACTTATTAATGCATGATTTTAAACTATTTTCCATGAAACCTTATGAGACGATCTAAGACATGTACATTAGGTTCATTCAAATAGTAACATCATTGCATGCCTTAGGAAAAGAGTTTTCTAATTTTGAAAAAGCCAATAAAAATATTCGTTGTTTACTTGAAATATTTGATGCCAAAGTTGTTGCTATTTGTGAATCAAAAGATTTGATTGATTATTCTTTTGATAATTTGATTGGCTCACTCATTTCCTTCGAGCAAGGTTTGGGTCAAAGATTTTTGGATACAGGTGAAACGATTGTTCTAAAAACTGAAGATATGGAAAAAGATTGCTTACTTGGTAACGAATGCATTGACTTGTTAAGCAAATCACAAAGCTCACCAAAGCATAAGCAGAAGTGGAAAAAAGGTAGAAGTGGTATGGATGTCCATATTTTTTCTGACATTATTTACATTTGATGTAGGAAGCCTGGACATTTGAAAAATTAGTGCCCTAATTTAAGAATTCTTCCTACGAAAGAAAAGGGTAAGGCGAAGCAAAATTTAAACTTGGGAAATAATGAAAGGCAAAAAATCTCATCGGTAGATCTGGTTTCTGAAGCATCGAACCAGGAGAGAGATAATGGTTAAAAGTATTACATATTTTTGTTATATTTTTTGTTTATATATATATATATATATATATATATTTTTTTTTTCTGTTTTGTTTATTCTTTAAAATTTTTTTTTTCATAAAAGTTTTTTTTCTGATCAACACGCATATTCACTTTTCTAAAAAAAAAAATCTACTTGCTATTTTTTCTTGAAATTTTGGTAAGTTTTGTTTGAGTTTTCTAAAACAGTCAAAGGAAAGAAACTAATGTTTTTTACTCTGAATCTCTGTTTCCTAAAAGAGGTTATTCTACTTTTGATTTAAAATCTTTTTCACCTTTTAAATCAGTTTTTGAAACAAAATTTTTTATCTCCCTACGTTTCATTTATCGCATAGGAATCTTTTGCAAGTTGTTGAATCTAACTCATAATTTTCTTAATCAAGATATTCTCTTTGTCACTAAGATGGGTTTTCCTTTGTTTTTAAGATTTAAGAAAGGGAGCATATTCAAAAAATTAGCGAATGATGCCAAAAATAAAAGGTGTGCAAAGACGCCAAATTGAAAATACACAAAGTGTATCAAAAATTTAAAGATGCGCAGTGCGCCAACCAATTATCAAGAGGCATAAAATGAGCCCACAAAATTTAATGGTTACCATTCTTGTACTTCTTAAAGCTTAAGAAAACCCTTGATACTTTCGATACTTGAATTTGAAAATCTTGATTCATGATTCAACAATTCTTGCATTGATCTTCTATTAAGATATATTTTATGGAAGGAGTTTTTGAAAAATGATTGTTTCTTTCTCTAATTTATTTCATCATTTAGATATTAAATTAAAAAGTTTTTGAGCCTTTTTAAAGAACTTGAGTTTAGATTATCAAATTTTGAATTTCTAACCTATTCTGATCTATGCATTGTCAATCCAATTCTACTAAGTTTTTAATTAAAACCAAGAGTTAACTTTCTCATTTTAAGAATATTTTTTTTTTCACTAGATCAGGGAACATTTTTGTCTTTTGTTCATTTTGTTTTTTTTTTGTGCCTCCTCTCATTTTGATAATGTCAAAGGGGAAGAACGTACTGTTGAATTTGTATCATTTTTTTTCTTTTTAAAAAATTAAAACAATAAAAATATTTATATCGCCCCTATTTTTTAAAAGTGTTATTCTAGTAAGGGGGAGATTAGGAGAAAATGTTATTTTTTTGCAAATTCAAATTGAAATATTTGCCATCATCAAAAAGGGGGAGATTGTTGCGGATCTATGGCTTATGATTTTGATGATAGCAAACATTCTTTTTCTCTACGACTGCCTTATATACTAACGTTTTAGGTTCACACGATCGGACTGTAATTTGGAATTAGCTCAAGATTGGGTAGAATAGGTCTGAGTCAGTTTGTAATCTTTTTTTCCTTTCTTGAGTCTATTATTTTTGATGTGGGATCTGTTGTTTTGTATCTTGGAAGATTTCCTGTTATTCTCAATAGGATTTCTATTTTTGGTAATATCATCCGGGACGATATTTATATCAACCTAGACGATCTGTCCAAAAATAGAAACCCTAATTAGGGCATCCTCATTAAGGCAGTCGTCATTAGCGGATCGACCTGGATGATACCTGTATTGGCCAGGATGATAGTCTAAATTCAGAAAGAATAAGCTGCCATAATTTGTTTAGGAATTCTTTGTTTTAGAAAACCGACCAGGACGATATTTATATTGTTCAGAACGATCTAAGTCAATTATGCCTAAATTTATCTAGTATCTTTGGAAAGCATTAATGGATGATTTATATGATCTCATCGTCTGGGATGATGTCCTAGACGATCTATATCGGACAGCTCAAATTCAGGGCGATGATCAGGATGATTAAAATCGGATTTAAGCTAATCAACCTGGACGATCGTGACATCGGCTAGGATGATGTAACCAATTTTCTTCTAATCATCTGAAATCATCCCGGGATGATAAGCTGAATTTGTACTGGTCGGCTAGGATGATATACCTATCATCCTTGATGATAAGGTCGACAACTTACATTAATGAGCTCATTTTTAGCTCTTCTATTTAAGCTTTGACAAGGCACTTTGTAAGTGTCTTTGACAGCCATTGTAGCTTCATTCTTGTGGGGGAAACTTGAAGAGAGAGCTTGAAAGGGAGAGAGGAAAGGGTGGAGTTTGAGAGGGAGAAGACCCTGTTAGGGGGGAACTCAAGGGAGTGTGGAGGGGATTCCATACGGTTGCTCCGTCAAACTCGCACCTTGTTACCATTGGATTCAAGGCTTATCTTGAGGTAAGTTCACCAATGAAGAAGATCTCTTTGGTGTCAAAGGACCCGGCAACTCCGTCGCACCGGGGAAGGTGGAAGTGATTTTGTAAGGGCTTCTCCGCCTAGCTGTGGGGGTTAAAGGAGAGACACTTAGTTAGTGCAATACTTGGAGGGTGCCTCTAAGGAGTGGATGTAGGTCAAGGTTTGACCGAACCACTATAAATTTGGTGTGTACTTTTCTTATTATCGCTTCCGTATTTATTAAAATTCCGCACTTTGTTTGTGGTGATTTGGTTTGTGATATTGTTTTTTTTTTTTTGTAAAGAATTTTATTACCAATTCACCTCTCTTCTTGTTAGCCTTGGGCAAGTTTTATAGGGCTTAACATGCCTAACAAACTCTCTAGTGCCATCAGAGCTCTTTCAAGTGATATCAGAGCACTTTCTAGTGTCATCTGATCACTTTCAAACACAGCATCATGATAATTATACCAGCTAGCTATAGATTTTGGTTAGCCCAAAACATATCTAGATAATATAAAAGTAACAGGGATACGTACACAAGTATAAATACATCCTTGGAATTTTAGGGACAGTGAAGCTAATAAAGATCCAACCTATATGGACTCAAAATATCTAAAAAACTTTCATCCACAGATTGAAATTAATAGATGGTTAGTCAATTCCTTGGTTTTCGGATAGACCATGCTAGGGAAGATAATAAGGCAATTAGAATGAATTTCAAAACATCATTGTCCAACAAAAAGAAATACATCACAAAATCGACACATCCATTATGGTATCATTTTTCATTCTCATTAAAATAAAGATAGCAATAAGTATTTTTTCAATCTTATAGACATGCCATTGGAACATATTATAGCTAACCATTCATTATAAAACAAATTATAGAAAAAAAGAAATAAAAGCATAAATGATCAAACCAGATAATGCATTATAGAGCTCAGAATAAGTAGATATAAAACAATTCTCTTAAATTTCCCTGATGACCTTCCAAGGGAGCAAAAGAAATCCATATAAGGCTGTTCATCATATCCACCAATAGTCAAATAAGAAAAAGAGTCATCAAAGGTTAAATGAGAGTCTAGCAAAGCTTCTAGAGGAATAAAAATAAAGCTATCAATTGATCCAGCAGTTAATAAATATACACCAAACCCTTAATCAACTAGACAATAAGATGGGGGTGTAATAGTGTTGAATTTGTTATGATAATATAATGGTAAACTAATGTAAAACTCATTGGGCTTGGTTTTTTATGTAACAATTTGAAATAGCCCACTAATTTATGTAAATATATATGCTGAATTAAGAAATAAATTAATAGAGTTTGGTGTCAAAACCACGAGGAAGTGATCTACTATACTACAATTAAAAATGATGTTTCTTAGTCCAAATGTAAGAAAGTATCCTACTAAAAAAATTACTTATTTTGAGTTCCTACCACTTAATGGAATTAATTAAAAAAATTTGTACAATTTTGATAAAAATATTTTGAACTGATACATGTAAATAACATATTTTTTCTAATAAAAATTTTAATTGTAGGTATGGATTAGAGCACGTGCATCCCTAGATCACTGTAGAGCGTGTAAGGATGAAAATAAAGATAGTTAGTCTTCCTATAATTTTAATATTTTTATAGAATATAGAGTATTTTAGCTTTGCACTGGATTTTTGGTGGAATACATTCTGATGATAAAATTAATGTCAAAAAATTATTTGCGATAGATTTAATCCATCGTAAAATATTTGAGACAGATTTACAGTGGACCTAATCCATCACAAGTCTTGTACGGTGGAATTATTTCCATTAGAAATTAAAAATACTAATTGTCATTTTATTAAATTTTCTTATCAACCAATATAGTCCCCAGAACTCGCCCAACACATACCCATACAACCTTCGAAGAAAGGAGACCTGATCAGTGGTGAGCCTGCAACAAGTCCCCAAACCACATACATAAGACCAACCCAAATTCTCTTAGTAGTGAATCCAATACCATCACTAGACCGCACACATTGACCCATTTAGAGCCTGCTTTGACTGGTTGTGATATTACTTTGCTTATAAATGACAAAACACATCTTTCAATAAGCAATGTGAGTTTAAGATAAAGAGAAATGTGGAAGAGGTGGACCAACTATTATCTTTTAATATTTTATTGAACTAAGTTAATTACATAAACTAATTTAACAAAATTGATGAATTTAAACTTAAGTTAATTAATTTAACCATGAGATTGTAAAATAATTTTTTAACTAGTTATTTTAAAATTTTTAATTAATTAATTAGTTAATTTAAACTTAACATAATTAACAAATTTAAACTTAATATTAACTTAACTATGGGATTTCAATATAATTAGTTCATTCAAAGTAGTTTTCAAGTTAAATTAAATTAGTTATTTAGATAAGTTAAATTACTTAAATAGTAAATTAATTAACATAAAGTTTGAATTAGTTTATTTAATTAAATTATTTAAACTAAAATTATTTATTAATTTTTTTATTTAGTTAATTTGAGAATTTAGTTATTTAGTTAATTGAATTAATTTAACTGTATTTTTTTTTAATTATTTGTGACCAATTTACAACTAAAAAATTCACCACAAAATTTGTTCGGGAAATTCCGTCACAAAAATTAATCATTTTCATTCGTATAGTTACTTTTTGAATAGACAGAGATAACTTTTGACTTTTGGTACTAACGACAGAACGCTTGAATATATAGCACAAAGGCATTGTATAATTAATTAAAGCATTATGGTGTTCAAGCTTATTATATTGTGGAAATTCAAATGAGTATTTTTTTCAAGAGCTTAGCACTGTAATGTAAGTTTTGAATGTGCAGTACTTATCATGTGAATGCAACGGTGCTTTCAACCCCAGTGCTGTGGCACTAGTTCAAAATTTAACACCTCAATTTTCTTAAAATTTAAATCAAAGCTTTGATAAAAATCAAATTTAAACATACAAAATTTTTAAGAAAACAAAACATGAAACATAATACAATAAAATTGTAATAAATCTAAATATGTAGAATAACACCAAGATGGGTTACCTTCAAATTAGCGCTAAGTTTATATTCTTCATTCATATTTTCTTATATTTATTAATTTGGCTGGGTGCATCCCTACCACTCCACAAGTTTTTTGCACTAGAATATTTTCCTTTATCTTTGGGGAAAACATCAGTACTAGTAGGAAGAGACCCAAGAGGTCTATTACTAAAAGAAATTGCAAGCTATCCTTATTGAGTTTTCAAATTTTTAATTAAAGAAGCTTGGAATTATAAATAAATTCATAATTAAGTAACACCTCTTCCAAACGTGGCTTTCTATTCTAATATTAATTATTTTGATTAGGTTTTTGAGGATAAGAGGGTCAAAAATTAACGACAAGATATTAAGGATAATTCTAATTTCCTCCTTGATTAGAATTGAAAGTATGAGGTGCACTAAGAGGGGGGAGTTGGAAATTTTTGTAATGAAGTAATCTTCCTAAACAAGAGTTCTATTTTTTTTTTAAACAAAAACTTAAGTTGATGCAGAAGCAAATGATTAAAACATGATTTCATGTAATTGCTTAAATTTTAATCACATAACAAAAGATCTAGAAAAGACTTTTCACCAAGCAGTTATAATAAATGTAAAATGCAAAACATAAGTAAAGTGCAGTAAATGGAAAAAGCAAATCAGAAGATTTATAGTGGTTCGGTCACTTGACCTACGTCCACTCCCCGGAGACCTCCACTCTGAGAATTTCACCACTTAAAAGTAATTCTGCTTTTTCCCCCACAGTAAGGCAGAGAAGCCTTTACAAAACATCACTTTCACCTTCCCCAGTGTGGCGGAGTACCAAATGCTAGGTCTCCTTCCCCGTAATGGCAGCGAATCTTCTCATTTTTCTTCCTCCCAGAGAAGGAAGAGTACCTTAGAGGACATTGACCTTGAAGGATCTCCCCCTTAGAAAGCTTCCCATAATATCTTCTCGGGCCACAGAAGAAGAAAGCATGCAACAGGCTTAGAGCAACTCTGTGATCCCCTCACACTCCTCCTTCACAAACTCACCTTGTCCTTCCTCTCACAAACCCAAAATCTCACCAAGTAGCTCTCTCTCAAGAAGTCCCCTTCTTGTCACGTTCCTCTCTTATATATACTATTTCAAAAGACTAAAGTTTCATACATAAATTAGGCTCCAAGAAACCATAAATTTTCAATTTAGCTGTTAATGTTCGTATAGTATGATCCAAGATGGTATAGTATGATCAGCTCAAAATAGCCTTCATCTTGATATGAAAGAGTATGAACAAGCAATTTTTTAGAATAATATTATATAGTATGAAACAAATATCATCAAGTATGATATGTTATATTTCTTCTATTTATATATGATAAATATTGGGCTGACCCATACTATTCTCTATTCATCATCTGGTACAATCCAACTCGTATAGTATGATATGTTAAAAGCTTCAGGTCATCCTATATAATTTTTCATTGTCAAGTACAATTAGTTCAAAAATCAAGGAATCATACAGTACGATGTTTGGAATGATAAAAAACAGTCTCAGTTTATCATACAGTACTAACCATGTCATACGGTACGATAACCAATTAGAAATTAATCCTTAATTTAATGAATAATCATGGGGGTTAATTTAAGTAAGTATTCAAATATTCGTATTGTATGATTTGATCAAATAGTATGATCAGTTCAAAAATTTTGATTGAAGAACTTACTTAAATTAATTTAGCAGCTAGGGTTTCAAATAAAAAACACATCATACAATATGTTAATGATCATACAGTATGATAAGTTCATCGATAGCCATTGACCACAACAGGCCATACAGTACGATCTAAATTTGTACAGTACGATCTATAGAGAATAAAATTTTTTTCTTTGAAAGAAAACTCTCTCCTTGTGTGTGTGCATGGTTGCTCAGTGTGTATACACTTTATGGCCATACTCAATAAAAGAAAAAACCAAAAAATAAATGAAAATTATAGCATTGCAGACATCACATCCTACTCTTCCCAGTCTTGAGTCTTATTGTTGTCTTGAGTAATATGTAATCTTCCAAAAATGTTAGTACTCACAAATAAGAGAAAAAATCAAAATATTTAATGAATAATGACATAATTTAAATCAACATTATCTATCATCATCAAAATCTCATGCTAAGTGTCATGGACTACAACTATCTCCTCCTTTTTGAGGATGTCAAATAATATTATAGATAAGATAGTTGGTATAATTTTTATGTTTTTTTATGTAAACATAAAAACATGAATAAAAACATGAACATATAAACAAACCTGCATTTTATTAAAAGTAGATAAGGAAAACATGATAAATATGACATCTAAATAAAGCATACTAACTAAAGTAGACAATAAACTTCTCCCTCTTTTAACATCACCAAAAAGAGGAGTAACAAACAAAAAATAGAAAAATATAAGAATGATATGTCAAAAAGTAGGATCTTGGTCTGGTGGTGGGGGAGGTGGCTGAAAGCTCTTGTGGATGGATGAGAACTTTTGTCAATTGAAAAGAATCTTTCTGCAAATATTCACATGTCCTCCTCATGTTATGAGTGTTGTTCTTGGATGTGAGTATCAAGGCTGATTTGGAGTTCACTGATTCATTCAATTGGATCATCATGAGGACAAGCAGGTGCAAGTCCTTATTGTGGTGCATGCCTTCTTGGTGGAGCAGGTTCTCCTGCTGGAGCAGCTTCTCCTTCTTCATCAAAATCTAGCTCATCATTCACTTTCCCCTGATGAAATAAAATATGGAAGAGGCATCCATATAGAAAATAGGTAGATCATGGGGTTCTCCAGGATATGTTAACTAGTATTTGTAGTGAAGTGTGAAACCTATGAGGTGGCCAATAGCTAAGTTGAGTTTTGTTCGGGTGGTATGAAGGCGAATTAGGGTCATGTTTTTGATATAGTTAAGAATTAAATCACCTTGATTAAATTTAGTGTTTGACATTATGAATTAGGTAAAAATAGATAAGATTGGGGTCATACAAATCCTATCATCAGCCTTAGATATTATTGATGTTCTAAGAACATGTTGAATGATGTGAGCAATTTGGGTTAGAGACTGGTCAAGTGGTTGGCATTGGTTAAAAGCAACATTTCTAAGGAATAGATTGATATCACACTAGACAAATTCATTTGTAAGAAAAGAGTGGGTTTTATGACCTTTAGTAGAAAGCCCAAAGTATTGGACGAGGTCTACTTTAGTAATTTCTACATTTTGTCAGCAGATAAAGGAGGTGAGGTTCAAGTTTTCTACATTCATAGTTAGATTTGCAAAGAATTAAAAGAGGAGCTCAAACTTGTAAGGGAAATCCAGGGTAAGTAGGAATTGTAAAGTAGTGGACGCAAATAGGCTCATTACCTCAATGTTTAAGGCTGTTTGATTTATTATTTGAAAGGGGGTTATTTTGCGAGCCTTAAACTTATGGTATGATTCCTTTTCCTTAGCGAACAAAAAGCAATCATTATGATGATGAGAGGAAGAAGGGCTTCCTAGGATGAGTCTGCCACATTTACTTGAGCTTGTAATCGAGTAAGAACAAGTGAGAGCAAGTGTAGTGAGGAAAGGATGAGTGAAGTGATCTTAGTTCCTCTCCAATATATAGAATTTTTGGTTGATCATATAGTACAATAAAGAGTTATGTCATCTGGATGAACGGTCAGGAAAAAGTGGTAAAATCATACAGTACGATCAGTATCATATAGAACGATCTGAAGGAATTGCGTTCGTCCATACGAGTCATCGATATGATATTTGACAAAAATGTTCATATAGTATGAATGGGTGTTTGTATAGTCTGAATCTCAATTATATCATAATGATTGACTTTAATTTATCCCAATCCATTTGAATATATGGATCATATAATACAAAGAATAAATGTCATACAATACTACATGTAATTATATCATACCAAACTATTTGAATGCACAACCATGTAGATCATACAATACGGTAGATATGCAGAGAAGAAATTGAATCTAAAACATTGGTTTAATAGAGATATATTATTTGTGCAATTTTGATAGATCCTACAGTACAAAAGTGAATTGTATAGTTTGATGAAAAAAATTGTCGATTTTGGGGTTCAGTGTGGTGAGTGAGTGACAATCAGGAAACACCTTAGACCACTTTTTTTTATTGGTTTTATTTATTTTTGGATCACACATGAATGTTTATGACACCAAGTCTTGTCCTCAAAGTTCTAAAGGCATTGTAGGCAAGTGGTTTCTTGAATATGTCTGCTAATTAATCTCCTATAATTATATGTTGAAATTCTATGTCTCCTTTAGCTACATGATCTCTTATGAAGTGATGTCTAATGTCTATGTATTTTGTTTGAGAGTGCTGAATTTGATTTTTAGATATACATATTACACTCATATTGTCACATATGATTGGGATGGTTCCTATGGGTAATCCAAGATCTAAAAGTTATTATTTCAACCATAGTACTTGTGCAATACAACTTCCTACTACTATATATTTTGCCTCAGCTATGGAGAGGGCTACCAAATTTTTCCACCTACTAGACCAAGAAACGAAAGATTGTCCTATGAATTGGAAAGTGCAAGAGGTGATTTTCCTATCTACCATGCATCCTGTAAAATTAAAATTTGAGTACCCTAAGATTTCAAAGAAAGTACTGTTGTTCCTAGGATAACAAATTCCTAAGTTTTGGTTGCCAAGTAGATATCTAAGAATTCTCTTGGTAGTAGTTAAGTGAGACTCCTTAGGATCAGCTTAAAATCAAGCACAGTGGCACACATTAAACATTATGTCTGTTCTATTAGAAGTTAAGTAGAGGAAAGATCTGGTTATTCCTCTATATTTTTTTTTGGTCTACTGATTTCTCATTCGGGTCTTTGTCTAGTTGAATCATAGAACTTAATGGAGTGTTCATGGGCTTAAAATTATCCATTTCATATTTTTTTTAGAATATCCTTAATGTATTTTGTTTGGCTAAGAAATGTTCCATTTTCTATTTGTCTTACAAAAAAACTAAGAAAATAATTAAGCTCTCCCATCATGGTCATTTAAAACTCATTACTCATTGTTTTTTAGAATTCATCACATAAGGTTTTATCTGAAGATCCAAATAGAATGTCATCTACATAAATCTGAACAATGAGAGTTTCATCTTTTATCTTTTATAAAAAGTGAGTGGTGTCCACACTATCCTTTACAAATCTTATTTCTAGTAAGAATGAGCTAAGTCTTTCATACTAGGCTCTACATTTTTTCTTTAACCCATATAGTACATTTTTTTTTAATTTGAATACTTTATTTGGAAATTGTGAGTTTTAAAACCCGTGGGGTTACTCAATAGAAGAATCCTCTTTGATTACCCCATTTAGAAAAGAACTTTTTACATCCATTTAATATAATTTAAAACCTTTGAAGCAAGAAAGGGCTAAGAGCACCCTTTTGGCTTCTAATTTAGCTACTGGGAAACATTTTCTTCAAAGTCTATGCTTCAATCTAGTTATACCCCTTAGATATTAGTCTGGCCTTATTTCTTACTATGGTTCCTGAGTCATTCACCTTATTTTTAAAGACCCATTTTATTCCAATTACACTCTGCTCTTTAGGCATCTTGACTAATTCCCAAACATCAATCCTAATAAATTGGTTCAATTCTTTATACATTCATAGGATCTAGAATTCATCTACTAAAGCTTGATATATACTTGTTTCTATCATAGAGATGAATGAAGAATGACTAATCTCCTTCTAAAGTTCGTGCCTTATTTTCACACCTTCTGATGAGTCTCATAAAATTATTTTGTTAGGATGACTAGAAGATTATCTCCATTCTCAAGAAAATTCTTCCGAAGATTCTCTCCTTTCTCCTATGGTCATAGTTTCTACTCCCTGGATTATTTCTTCTTCATCTTCTTCAAATTTTAGTTTAAAGGACGTATCTAATTCATTAAATACTACATGGTTGGACTCTTCTACTAATAGAATTCTCTTATTAAAGATTTTATAGGCCTTACCTACAAATGAATTACCTAAGAAGAAAAACTCATCATCCTTGGGATCAAATTTTCCTAAGGGAAGTTTTCCATTAATTAAGATAAAATATTTGCAACTAAAGACATATAAGTGTGAAAGATTTGGTGTCCGACCCTTAAGGAGTTCATAAAAAGTTTTTTTCAACTTCGACCAAATGTTTACCCTATTTAAGATATAACATGTCATGTTTACCTCTTCTACACAAAAATATCTAGGAAGAGTGTACCCAGCAAACATTGCCCTAGCAGCTTCTACCAAGGTTCTATTCTTTCTTTCTACTATTCTATTTTGCTGAAGAGTTCTAGGGGTAGAGAAGTTATGTTCTATTCCTATCTCTTGAGAGAAGAATTCAAATCTTTCATTTTTAAACTCTCCACCATAATCACTATATACTGTTGAGATTTTGTATCCTAATGTTTGTTGAATCCAAGTGGAGAAAGTCTTAAATTTGTCAAATGACTCATTCTTATGTCCTTAGAATCTTACCCAAGTGAATTTAGTGAAGTCATCCATAATCAAAAATCCATAATTCTTCCCACCTATGCTAGATGTGCTAACGAGACCAAATAGGTCCATTAGAAGGATTTCTTGTGGCCTAGATGTATTCACATCCTTGACCGAATGAAATGATAATTTTACTTGTTTTCCTAGTTGACAACCATCACATAGATGGTTCTTAATGAAGTCTAACTTAGGTATACCTTTAAATAGATTTTTCTGAGTGATATTCCTAAGTGTTTTCATGCTAGTATTGCATAGTCTCCTATGCCATATCCATAAATCATATATATTTTTTTAAACATGATGAATTTAAATTTTAAATACAATCAAGATCTAATACTAGTTTATCATTTAAATTAATTAATCATTTGTTAGAAAGAAATTTTATGTCAAACCCTTTATCACATAATTGACTAATACTTAACAAATTATGCTTTAAACCATCAACTAATAAAACATTTTCAATAAAATTTTTTTAGCATTTCCAACAATACTTGAGCCCACCACTTTCCTAGTGGTGTTGTTTCCTAACATCACTTTTCCTCCAGTCCTGGTCTCTAGTGTAATGAACTTCATCATGTCTCCAATCATATGTCTTGAGCAGTCACTGTCTAGGTACCACATGCTCTCATTAGGACTTTTGTGAGAGCACCCCTACAAAGTCACTCAAGGGTTAGATTTGGGAACCTAAGTGAGTTTGGATTCCTCCTTATGCTTGAATTAAAGAGATGTATGCATATTATGTTGTGATGAATGCAATTTAGGTCTCCAGGCTAGGTGTGTTCTGGGGTGAATCATGCAAGTGCGGGCTATATGGCCTAGCATGCCATAAGAAATCACCTAACACCGGGAAATGGGTCACTAACCTATGTAGATGGGAATGCCTCTTTCTAAAGTTGTATGATGTATGCAATGCCAGGGGTTTGCTTGGTTGGGCTAATGTGAAAATTATCAATTGAATAAATATTTAAATCTTTGGATTCAATAATTGCAATAATTTTAGCATCATAGGAACATAGTAAGCATCTCAAAATCTTATTAAATTTTTCAGAATTAGAAATTTCTCTACCTAGTGCATGCAAGGATGTCAATATTACAACTCGAGCTTATGAGTTTATGTTTTTAATGGTAACAAATATTGAGGCTCACATTTTATTTTCTACCTATATTTGCAATATAATTTTGTTTGTGTGTATACTAACTTTTTTAGGATTATGATGCACCATTCAAGGCTCAAGTTTTGGTTGATAATGTTTTATTTTTAATATTCATTAATGTATTTTTTAGTCATATCCTGTAAGGGTGAATGCTTACTTGTAACCTGTTGACCTCATTTTTGTATGAGGTCACTAAAGCCCTTCCAAACTCCAGATTAATTTTAGATCCTAGGATCTACTCTAGACCTTAGGATTCTTTCCTAGAGCTAGACCTTAGAGCCTACTCTAGAGCCTAGGGTTCCCTTAAATTCTAGATCTCAGAATCTCTCTAGATTCTAGGACCAATCCAGATTCAAATCAATCCCTACCCTTGATCAATTCAAACCCTATCAATCTCTCTCCACTCAAGCTCTCTCAAACCCAGCCCCCTATTCCACTGAGCTCCCCAGACATCCCCAAGCACATCCCCACTCAGATCCCGGCGATCAAACCTATCTCCGGCGATCTTCCAGCGAGATCTAGCATAATCCATTCAAGGAGTTATTCCGGTCGATCCAGGCGATTTCGAAGCTCGGAGTCAACTAGGGATCTACACTTGGACAATCTACAAGCTCAACCATCCTTTTAACGGTTCAATCCATCCAAAAATCAAGGTGAAAACCGAAACCCTAGATCTAGGTACACTAGATTAAATAGCTTTAGTTTCACCGCGTTTTAAGTTCTAAAATTACCTCCCCACAATTTCTGTTTATCCCCTTTATCTAGATTTAAAATTTTAGAAACATTGATCTAGCCGATCGAGAGAACGAGTCAAAAAACACTTTCTAGGGTGTTTTCGTAGTCTCGTTCAGGTGTACACTTTATGGACCGTTGATCACTAGATCAACGGTCCAGATTGAGCCTTTCGGGACCAACATCCGACCGTGTATCCGTTTGGCGTTCGGCTTTTGGTCCGGCGACATCCTGATCGTTCGTTTGAGATCACGGGATTAAATTCTAACTGTCCGATCTTTCTTAACGAGATCGAACCGCGGGATTAAATCCCGTCCGTTGAATCAAACTCGCGGTTTTGATCCAACGATCCACGCCAACCGCTGACGTGGTTAAGTGAAATCGCGTGAGGCGGTTTTCAACCTAGGCATATACAATTTCAAATATTAATTATATGATTATTTTAATTATTATTTAAGTAAAATAATTTCAAATTTCTTCATTTTTTTTTTAGAAAAGTATTTTTAATCTTTTCTGAACTTCCAGAAAATTTTCAGAATTATTTAAATAAAACCTTTTTTATTTTGAATTATTTGAGTATTTTAATAGTTTATTAATATTTAATTAAGTATTGAATATTTTAAAAAATAAAAAAAAAACTTATTTTCAATAACTTCAAAAAAAAATCAGAAAATCTCTCAAGTCTTCAAAAAATATTTTGTAAATTATTTTAAATTTATGTTATATATATATATATATATATATATATATATAAGCATGTTTATATGTATATTTATTTATAAAAAAATAATATTTTGAAAATACACATATATTGTAGACCCTTAAACTCTTGAGAGATTTATTGAAGATCTAAATCTAGATCAAGCCTATGTGAATGGAATTAATGGGGATGATTAGTGAGTGACCACTTCTTGGTTCATTCACTAACCTTGATTTAATTATGTCTATTTTGTCTAACCCTTGCATGTTTAAGGTACACACACCACCTAGCCTAGGTTCTCCTAGATCTAAGGACTTGTTTGCTTGCTATTGTGTATGTATGCCATTCTTATTCAAAGGGTTAGAGGAACTTTAATTTGAACCTATTCAAAATTAGTGACACAATTAAGGACAATAATTAGGGACTTTGATTAGAAAACTTAGAAAATTTATTGTGCTTAGAATTGATATCCTCTTGACTTGAAATTTGAACCACTTAAACTTAGTGACATTCTCAGCCTTAGACAAAATTTTTACTGATTTTTGAAATCATTAAGACCATTAATTAATTTTCTAAGTCTTAAACGCTTAATTGAGCCTCTAAACTTCCAAAAAATGTAATAAACTCAATTTAAATCCAACAATTATGTTTAACCACTCTAACTGACCATAATTGAACCCTAACCAATGAAAATTAAAATCAAAATTATTTGACAGCAATTTAAACCTTAATCTAATTTTAAGTGAAAATTAATATTTAATTAAGATAATTAATTAATTATAATTAAAAATTCCAAAAATTTCCCAAACACTTGGGAATCTCTCCTTAGGTCATTTCTGACCTTTGGAGTTGATTTCAAGGAGTTTGGGATACATTTGGAGGAAAATCACAAAAGAGGCCTTCTAATTAAGAAATTCCCAAAATTCATTAAAATACCCAAACTTCAATAATTCATAACTAATTCCAGAAAAATCCAAATCACCCAAACTCACTTGCATTCAACTCCTAATAAGGTCTAATATTTACTAAAAATATTAGATTTCAGAAAACTGTAATATTTCAAAAAGTCAACAAATTGGTCAAACCATAGTTCAAAACTAGTTCAAAACTTCAAACCTTCGTAATAAAATGTAGAAAAATCCTATTTCAACGTACTTACCTTCTAACTGATTGTAGTAAGGTCTAGTATTTTAATAAAATACAAAAATTCCAGAATTTGAGCTTAATTAAAAATTCAACTTTTAACCCTTTAATTAAGTGATTAAAATATTCAAAATTCTTAAAAAACTCATAATCATTCTAAAACTCAGAAAATATTGACTTAATGTCTAAAACACTTAACAAATCCTTTAAAACACAACAACCACCCTAAAGATGAAGTTTATCGGCTGGACTACTCCGGGCTGCGGGGCTAAGTGTCCTAAGGAGGCTGGTTCCTCGAGCCTGGTGGCACAACGCCACGAATGGATTCTAAGGGGTGTTAAATCTTAAAATAGATTAATTTTTAATTATTTAACATTTTAAAAATCTCTAATTCAATTACATTAATTTGGTTTATCGGCTGGACTACTCCGGGCTGCGGGGCTAAGTGTCCTAAGGAGGCTGGTTCCTCGAGCCTGGTGGCACAACGCCACGAATCAATTAATGGCAAACTTAAATTAATCAACTTTAAAAATCAGTAACTAACCTTTTTTTTATATTAATCCACCCTTTTAATTCTAACCCATTTAAATAACTTAATCAACCCCGATTGCTACTGGGTAACCCAGGCCTACGAGGCTATTAGCTTAGCCCCAAGGAAGGTGAAATAAACTTCACGGCCTCGGTGTGAAACAAAGGTAGCAATCAATTAACTTTTAAAACATGTTTAATTAAAATTCTTAATTCATTAATATTTAAATTTTAATCTAAATCCCCTTCTAAACCTTAACGAACCCAGACTTTTAGACAATTTCAACTAATAACCTACTTTAGGATCTATCCCCGCCACACGACCTTTCTCACACACTTTAGATGATGTGCTAGGACAACCAACTCTAGATCTAGGTTAGGCCGGTGTTTATTTTACTGCTGTGTGCCGGATTTTTTCGTAGTTTTCACTGCATGTTCTGGATAAAATTGCTTTGCTGTGTCTGCTTACTTTTTCTGTACTCTGTGGATGGATTGATGTGTTTGGCGACTAGATTACCCTTAGGTTAGGTACGATCTGGATGTTGACACAATTTTCTGCAAGTGGCCACGCTCATGCAGGGCAATATAAAAAGGGGGCAAATCAAAAAATGCATAAATATTATAAATTCTTTGCACAGGTGCTTCAGCTGCTAAAGCCCCCAAATCATGAAAAGAGCGTGGCCAGTGTGTTTACTTTCTTTTCTGCTCATATACAACTGCTTGGGAATAACTGCTTTTTATATATTAATTGCTTAGAATAACCCTGCAGGTGAGTCTAGATTTTTATTTTGTTATTAATGTAATTTGTGTAAGTGTCAAGTGTTGTGAAAGTTGATTTTGAGTTGGGATACATAAATCCAAAGCTTGGATTCCAAAGAGGAAAGGATACCCCTTTAGGGAATACTCCTTTTCGATTTGGAAATCCAAATTTGGATCATACCTCTTCCTTACCCAAAGAGGAAGAGTGGCCTTCTCCTTAGAGGGAAGTGCCCTCTTGCCCATTTGGGTAATCCACTACGAAGATTCCAAGAAGATTGAAGAAAACGAGTCCAAAGAAGAATGAGGTTGAAGATTTGAAGATTTGAAGATTGAGAGTATCCCACTCTAAATAACTTGCGTCATTACTAGGTTTAGAATCCGGGTTGTTGTCAGTGGTGCCCGGCCACTTTACTTTATGTAATATTCTGGTTTGTAATAAGCAAGGCAATTCTGCCTATGGACATTTATTAATTAATATTTGATGTGATGATTTGATTGCCTTTAGGATTACTTGTTTTTACTAGTTTTTTGGCGATTGCATGCCGCTTTTTGTTTTCGCCTGGATACGTGAGACTCGTGAGGGTGTGGAAGTTTTCTACTCATAACCTTGAAAGTCTAAAATTTTAGTGAGTCTAAATAACATAGAAAGATAACGAATATAGGGAATTAGCCGGGGATCGACCCCGGGGTCGCATGCATATTTCTGCATCACTCTCTCCTTGCTTTAGACCCTTCCCTGCCTGCGGGTAGAGTCCGGATAGTCTGACCTATGAGGACGAGGTGCCGGACCTGGGGAAGTCTAGTCTTCTAAAAAATTATTTTATAAGCCTGTTTTTAAAATTTCAAGCATACTTGATTTGGAAGTTGTTAACCAGCATGCATTGCATTAGATACAAATTAAAAGAGTCAAAATTTTAATTTCATAGTCCTTAGCATTTTAGTACCCAACATAAGTCAAAGGGGCCAATTAGGAGAATCTCTAGATGTCGGCCCCAACTCTCCAAAACTTTAAATAAAACGTCCCTATCACTCTTTCATAAAAGATCGGACTCATTTCTTTTAAATCGATTAGGTGGTTAGCTGGCTCCCCAATCCAGGCCGGGGTAAGTCCAGATCTTGCATTGCATTAGTTAGGATCGGACGACTGTGGTCCAGTGTCCAAAATAGATTTAGGTTCAGGGGCAGATCTTTGATTATAAGACCCCAAATTTCGGGAATATAGTCCCAAATTTCTAATAAAATACTTAACTCTAATTAAAGCTTCAATTCAATCCTAAAACATAAAGCCCAACACTTAGATTAAGTTGGGACACTTCCGGATGGTTCTGAAATCTCAAAGTGTCCCCTACCTCTCATCCTTTAACTCCGTTAATAACTGCTCAATTTTGATCCATTCCCTTTTAATTTTCCAATAACTCTATTCATACTTTGATATCACTCCTAGAAACTCTAACAAAATTCTGCCACCATTTTAATCAGGAGTTTTCGCAGGAGATTTTTGTCTCCCTACGATGTAATTAACTACGAGGGCTTGCGCTCGTAGGAGATTTGGAACTACACACCTGATTTTAAAAAATTAATTTTTAAAATTTTATTAGATTTCCTTGGGAAAAGTTAAGTAATGATCGTCATAGTTGCATTAGAAGGATTATCGTAGAATGGTCTCATTTCCCTTTGGGGAGATACACCCTTCTTCGATAAGGCTTTGGATGTGAATGCGACGATCATGTTTCTTGAATATTGTAATTGGGTACTTAGTTGAACTATACTTTGTCCCCTCGGGGCCATATAAAGTTCTCCTTGGAACCCGATCATAGTACTCAAGATGAGTTTACATAATCCTAAGTCTGAACACCGTTATGAAAGTTTATTTCCATCCTTCGGGGTGGTATACTCTTTCTAACGAGTTTATTCGACCTTAGAATTGGAACTCAACCTTAATCTTAAAATTCCCAAAGAGAACTAATAGTTTTCAAAACCTATTTTCAAAATTCCACCAACATAACCTTGCACACACACACTTGGAAAAATTCTATTTGCTTTTTTAAAGTTTTTTATTCTTGATCACATCGATCGGGATAATCCAAATATCATCCTGGATGATCGGTTAAAAATAGAAATCCTAATTAGGGCATCCTAGTTAAGACAGTCAGAATTAAGCAAATCTTCCTAGACAATAGTATCATCATACAGGACAATAGGCTCAAATCAGAAAGAATCAGACGTCATATCTATTTAGGCATGTGTTATATTTGGTCATCATCCAAGACATCATCCTGGATGATGCAGTACAATTATGCCTAAATTAATATGGTACTTAAGGAAAGCAATTAAGGTTTGATTGCTCGATCATATCGGCCTTGACGATCACAGGACCATCCAGGATAAACAATTCATATACTTTAGTTCTTTTTGGACTATCAATAATCAGCCTAGCTTCATTCAAGGTGATTCTCAAGATGATATGTGCTTTTTTTTACAAATAGGCTTGGATGATTGTGAGATTGTATTGAATGATCAATTTACTTTTCCATCATCTAGACATGCAATTAGGGCGATGATCTGGATGATGCTAAACAATTTGAACTAATCATACAGGATGATATGAATATTATCTTGGACTATAATGACGGTTTATTAAAATTAAGACAAAATTTGGAGCTCTTTTATTTAAGACCTCTTGTTTATACAAGTTAGTGTCACACCAAGAATTAAAAATAATAAAATGATGCATTGAAAACTCAGATAAAGATACATCAACCAAAACAAACCATTGTAAAGAACTAAAACACAATCATAAACCCAATAGATTTACACCACAAACACAATTTGCAAAATTATAATTGTCTTGCATGAATATCAATAACACCCGATTTGATTCTCAAGACGTTCAATGTTTCAAAAACAAGAGGTTTTATGAAAATGTCTACAATTTGATTTTATATTGCTACATGATATAGCTCAATTTCTCCTTACGTTATATGGTGCCTAATAAAATGATGTCTTATGTCTATATGCTTAGTCCTGGAGTGTTAAATTGGATTCTTTGAAATAAAAATGGCTCTAATATTTTCATAAAAATTTGGAAAAGTCTCAATTGAAAAACCTAAATCCATATGTTGTTGTTTTAACCTTAGAACCTATGCCACAGAACTTCCAAGAATATATATTTTTCTTTAGCAATAAACTTTTTTCTACTGGACTAAAAAACTAAAGAGTTTCTAAGGAATTGACAAGTTCTAGAAGTGTATTTTCATTCAACCCTACATCGTGTAAACTTTGATTCAGAATATCTAATAATTTCAAAGGAATTGTTGTTCCTAGGATACCAAAACCTATGTTTTGTGTTCCTAAAAGGTATGTAAGAATTCTTTTAACATCTGTCAAATGGGATTCTCTTGGATCTGCTTGAAATCTAGCATAAAGATAAACACTAAACATGATATCAATTATGCTAGCTGTCAAATAAAGTAATGACCTAATTATCCCTCAAAATTTCATTTGATCAACATATTTGACTTTAGAATCCTTATCTCATTGAACGGAGGAACTCATTGGTGTAATTTTTGGCATTTTATTCTTTCAATAACCTAAAATAGTAAGTCTTATCTTGTGTGATTTTCTTCCAAATAAAAAAAATAAAATTTTCTTGTATAACAAAGATTAAACCACAAAAATAACATCCAATAGATAATAATAAAATCAACACATTGAACAAGAAAATAAAGGAAGATTAAGTCATAACTTTTGCAATAATTATAACTATCAGATAAAAGTCAATTAGAACATGAAAATGATCTCTTTATCTGAATCCAATTTAATTTGATTTAAGGGTTGAGAAAAAAAAGTTAAAGAACTAATATCAGAATGCAAATAATTTTTTACCCTTTAATTCAACATTTTTGAATAGTCAATAATAACTCACAAATAAATTGAGATGGAACATAAATTTTAAGAAGAACAAAACACTCCCTTTTTTTATGTAGAACATAGTCAAACTCAAACACAAAGAAAAAAATCATAAAGAAAATACAACAATTTTAAAACAAAACATCTAAATTTAACTTCACAAATAAAAAACTACAAACAGATTAAAATATAAGAACAATAAAATAAGTATAATAAATATACTAATAGCATGGTGGATCTTCATATGTAGAAGGTTGTGGAGGACTAAACTAAGTAAAGTAGCTATTGATGGTAGTTACTTGAGTACTAATTAAATCAACTTGTCCTCTCACCCAACCCATATCATCATTATATCTAAAATTGTGCCAATCTAAGTGAGTCTCAATATGATCAAAAAGTTGATCAAAATGAGACTCATGTCTATCAAATCTCTATATCATTTCTTGTTAGAAATGATGCTCTAGTCCAGGAGCAGGTACAGGGGCTGGAGCAGGGGACTTTCTTATCCAATTTCCTCTACTCCTTCCCCTTGATCCTGATGAAATAGAATATGAAAAGTGGCATCAGAGAAATAGATATCTAGATAATTTGGGAGATCGGGATGAATAAGATTGTACTTCTCTAAAATGTATGCAACTAAGTATGCTAAAGCCACATTCTTCTTCCTTCTAATGATATGGAGTCTAATGTCAGTAAGATTATTGATGTAGTCTAGAATCAACTGGGCTTCATCAATTGGTGTGTCGGGCATTATAAAATATATAACAGAGAGAAAAGAGTTGTTGTCTTTGCCAATCCATTGAGATGTGATGATCTTAGTAATGCTGTCAAGGGTTTGTGTACTTATCCTTATTCTAGTTTTTGTATGATATTATGTTGCTTTTGTTTTTATGACTTGATATTAAAAGTGCTTCAATGTATTTCATCTTTAAATTGATATCAATAAAAAATGTCTTATTTTGATTGGTTGTTTTTTGTTCATTGTTTGAAATATAAGTTTGCCTGTATGTTAATCATGTCTTAAATGACCTAAAAAGTATTATAAATTAAACTGCAATATAAAAATTATTTTCATTATAAAATTTAATATTTCAAATTTTTAAGTTAACTTATAATTCGATCAAGTTAAAGATATCAATCTCATATTTCTTTTAGGTAAACATAATTTAAATATTATTATTATTATTTTGATATCTTATTATTTTTTATTTCTCTTTTCAATATAATTATCTTTGTAATTAGATTTTTTTTTTAGATTATTAATTTTGGAAAAATCAATTTAAAAAAAAAAGGTAACAAATAGAGATGTATAATGTATACAAAAATCAAAAGAATGCACAATGGTTTGTAAACTGAGAAGTGGCACAAAATTAGCTCAAATACAAAAAGATGTACAAAGTGTGCCACAAATAATTGAAAGATGCACAGTGTCATGAAATTGAATATGTTCTTTCCTCTATCATTTAATGTTCAAATTCAAATCAATCTAATGTTCCATTATGTCTTATATTGAAAATTGAAATTGTTTAATCTTCATTTCATTACTTTTGCAATAATTCTCCTTATCTAATTGTCTAGAATGCTTCATGACCTTGATCAATTTTTTTCTTATCTATATTATACCTTAATTTAAATATTTTGAATCTTTTTTTTTATCTAATGGTTATTAATTTTGTTATTGCAATTATAGTTGAATCTCTTTAAAGATCAATTACTAAGGTTTCTCATATGTCTTCTTCCATTTCATCCTTCATTTTCCCTTTTTGTTGTTATCAAAAGGGGAGTAATATTGTTTGTGATTTGATGTTTTGGATTTTTATTGTTTTTATTTGTGTTGTGTTAGTGTTTTGTGTTAGTGTGGTTTTATTTTTTGTTTCTTTTGTGCTTCGTCATTTATGAAAAATAAAAAAAAAAAACTTTTTGGTTTCTTCTTAAAAGAATTCCCTTATGTTAACATATTTATTCATTTAGGGGGAGTTAAGGACAAATTTAGAGTATTCAATTTTATTCAAACAATAATTATTTTGCCATCATAAAAAAGGTGGAGATTTTTTAGATAGTTGCTACTTTGTTCTTAATTATTGACATTCTTGCAACTTGTATGTTTTTTATGATTCCAAATATTATTGCTATGATTTTTATTTCACCTAACATATTTTCAATTTTTTTTTCTCTTGTGTGTATTAATATTTTAGGAAAATTATACTCCAAATTATTGAAGACTTCAAATCAGATCAGTTTAGGGGTTTTTGTAATTGAAGTATGTATTTTTCATTTTATTGAGTCTGAAAGAGTATGATTTTAATTGAGTAACTATGCACACACACATTGGGGAGAGTTTAAGATCTAAAATTTTTAAATTGATTGTATTATACAATTTCCTTTTATATGGGATGATTTGATCCGTTATTTTCCCTTCGAGCAATCAAACGAACAAGAAGTAGAAAATTTTTCTAAGTATGATTGTACTATACGATATACCATTCGTATATACCTTCCAGAGTATGAAATGGACGGGTCACTTTTCATCCCGACTATTCATCCTGACAAACTTGAGAATTTATATAACTGATCATCTTATATGATATACGATTCGTACATGCCTTCCATAGTACGAATTGGATGGGTCCCTTTTCATCCCTACTTTTCATCCTGACAAACGTGAAAATTTTCTAACAATTTGTACTGGATGAACTTGATTTGTACCGGAAGAAGATCATGTACAAACTATTTCATACCAATTCACAATAGGTTCATACGTAATAGTTTTTTACTTATTCGTACGAACGAACATACGATCGTGGATGCTCAAAATTGAAAATTTTAGTTTTCTAGATGGTTTTTCATGTCTTTGATATAAAAGGTCCACTAAAACTGACATGAAAAAGTTTTTTCTACATGATTTTTCAAGGGAAAATGAAAGCGAGAGTGTGGGAGAGTGTTTTAGAGAGATTTCTTGCGAGTGGAGTGCAAAGGGTTCACAAGGTTCCTCAAAGGTATGGATCTCTTTATAATTTTGGTGTTTACTCTTCTTTTTTCTTTCTAATTGCTCGTGAGAAGATCTTTGGAGAATATTGGGTACTCTGCCAACATTTGGAGGGTATAAAAGGATGACGGTACTTTACCGACATTAGGAGGGTGTGAATGGATAAAGGTACTCTGCCTACACTTGGAGGTTGTGAAAGGATAATGGTTCTCTGCTGACACTTAGAGAGTGTGAAAGGATGACAGTTCTCTACCATACTGGGGATTGGTGGAAGAGAGGTTTTATAAAGACTTATTCGCCTTACTTTGGGGGAAAAAGGAGAGTCACTTTGTAAAAAGTACAGTACCTGAAGAGAGAGTCTTATGATAGTGGATGTAAGTCTTGTTTGACCGAACCACTATAAATCTTTATATCTTTTTAATTTCCACATTTATTTTTTACAAGTTATTTGTTGTGGTTGAAAACTTCATTTAAAAACTTAAATTAAATTGCTACGAGATTCCAATCATTTTTCTATATAAAAATCTAAGAAAATTTTTAAATTACTAATTCACCCCCCTCTTAGTTAGCCTTGGGACAATAGCTTAGGTTTAACAACCTATACAAAGTCAACATGTTTAACATTATAAAATGTGTAATATTAGAGTGAAAAGGGGTAATATTTATTTGATCACCAAAATTAGGAATAAAATATTTTCTTAAGGCAAATTGAATGATCTTGGCATTTTGATTCAATGTATTAATAAGAGGTAAAAGTTGGTTTGAAGGAATACCCCTAAGAGTTTGATTAAAATCAAACCATTAAAAATATCTTCTATATATCATGGAATGTGTCCTAATTCCTTCATTTCTAAGGCACAAAAATGTTCCTAAATCTTCCTTAGTAATATCAACTCATTGATGGAAAATATAGGGTGAGAATGAAAGAAAATTATGTAGAATCAAAGAGAGGAATGATTGAAAAGTTTATGTCTTTTTGAATAAGAAGACATGAAGGAGTGATTTTGTCTTGAACAAACCTATCACTGGATTTCTCATTTTCTCTCGAGAGAAAGTTGTCATCTGGTTCGGTACGAGATGAGCTTCCCTTGGTCTGACAAACACTCTTGCTTCCATTGGCCATTTGAGAAGACTTGAACATGAGTATTGAAAATGGAAAGGATTATGATAAATTCTAAGAAAGGCTTACGATTTAAGGAAAACAAATGATTTCATACAGTACAAAATTAGGTTAATATGTATGATTTAAAAGTTCATACATTACAAACAAAAGTTCGTATTAACATAAATATCATACAGTATGATATGTATTAGAAAATCAAAACTTTATATATTCAGTCCAAAATAATGATCGTCATACTACAGAATTCATATAGGACGAAAATAAATTTGTATTGTACGAATATAACACTTAGAAAATTCAGCATGAAGGATTAGAAACAATAATTTTGATAAGTGGTGCAACACATAAAACATAAAACAAAACAAAACAAAATCAGAAAATACGCACAAAAAATAAAACATTAAAAATGAAATACAAGAAAAACACACACACACAGACAACACATTGAAAACAAAATAGAAAATACACATAGAAACATATCAAGTTTGCATAAAATTTTATTTAAGCATTATGATCGATCACACCAATACTTGTTCTTAATGTGCTAAAAGTATCAAAGGCTAGTGGTTTTGTAAAAATGTTTGCAAGTTGAATTTAAGTAGAAATATTTTTTAATTCAAATTCTACTTTGGAACAAATTTGGAAATTTTCATATGACATCGCTTGGGAGGAACTGGGTCTTATGCTCTTTCAAATGTGAGAAAGCGATGAATGAAGTGCTGAACGATGGACCATGGCATGTTGGTGGATACATTGTGGGGATGGAAAAATGGTCTCCAGCATTTAATCCTAATTCTTTCAAAGGAATCACTGCTCCAGTGTGGATTCGTCTCCCATGTTTACCGCTCTATTGTTGGGATGAAGAAAACATTACTCGAATTGCATCGAGAATTGGAGTTCCTATGTTTGTTGATGGAAACTCCTTCAGATGGGGAAAATGGGAATTCGCTCGTGCAGTGTATGTATAAGATTGAATTTAGAAAATAGTCTCTTGAAAGGTGTTTGGATTGACGAAATTGCTGGGAGGTTCTTCCAGCAAGTTGAATATGAAAGGTTGATTTGCTCTGTTACCAGTGTGGCAAGGTGGGCCATGACAAGAAGGTATGTCCTGAAATGCTGAAGGCTGGGTTGCCTGAGAAGGTGAACAATAAGCAGGATGTGATGGCTGAGATTCTGGCAGAAAACAAAAAAGTGGATCAGGAATATGGTCCTAGGATCCACTTCAAATTCAAGAACAGGAATATTAGGAGGAATAGAATTGGAAAAGGAGGAAGGATGCACTCAGCAAGGTGATGGTTACAGATTAACAGGATACTGTGGAAGCAATTACTGAAGCAACTACTAATTCGGTACTTGTTGACATCAGCAGGAAGATAATAATGATGCTCTGGTATTGGAAATGTCAATAAGGCTAAGGAGGTTAATTTTGAAATGGATAACATATTCCATATTCTAATGAACGAGGTTGAAGAGGGGGAAATAATGACTCAGTCCAATGAGGATAAAACTGAGGAGTTATGGGAGGCAGAAGAAAATATGGGTTATCTGAAGGCTATTGGGGTACACAACAGTAATTTGGCTAAGTGTAAGTTGGCCAAGGAATTGAAATCTTTGGGTCTTGTTGAACCCGAGCATAGGAAGAAAAGAAGAGATGGGAAAGGAAATCTGAATGGTGGGGACAGTTCCCCTTTGTTTGATTAATGTCATCTTCGTTGTTTTGGAATTGCAGGGAGGCCAGAAAAAGAGAGGCCTCTCTGTACTTGAGGGAGATTGTGAGAGAGCACAATGTGGATTTTATTGGAATTATGGAGACAAAGCTTGATAGCATTGATAGAAGAGATATGGATTATTTTATTGGAGGTGATTGGGATTTTTTTCACGTCCCAGTTGTTGGAACCTCCGGGGGAATTCTGAATGTCTGGAACAAAAATAAGGTTTCTTTTAAAGTTATAGAGGGCTATTATCAAGCTGTCTATGGGATTCTTTCTACCCCTTTTATGGGGGAGTGGAAGGTAGCAACTGTATATGGGAGCCAGTGTTGGGTGGAAAGAAGGGATCTTTCGAGTTCTCTTGAGAAATTTATAATGAGTTCGGGTCCATCATTAGTGGGGGCAGATTCTAATTGCATTCTTAAGAAGGAAGAGAAGAAAGGTGGGAAGAGATTCATCTTCTCTAGAGGACCTAGAGAGATGAAGAATTTTATGTCTAACTCTGTTTTTCATTATGCAAGTTTCATTGGACCAAGTTTTACTTGGTGCAATAACAAAGATGGATCTTCAAGATTTGGGAAAGGCTTGATAGATGTTTGGTGAATTCAAGTGCTTTGCATTTGGTACCTTTTGGAAGAGCACATCATCTGGCTCAGGTGGCATTTGATCACAGCCCCATTGTTTATAAGATGGAAACATTGAAAATAAGCAAAGAGAAAAACTTCAGATTTGGGGATACTTAGAGGTCGTATCCAGCTGCAAGAAGTATTGTTCATAACTCTTGGAAGAAAGTATATTTTGGAGATTATTAGGAGATTCTTCATAGGAAGATCAAGAGGACATTTATAGCTTTTTTTTTCTGGAATAGGAATAAATGCAATGATTTATGAAAGTTAAGAGATGAATTAAAAAGTGAAATTTTGGACATACAAGCCAAGGAAGCATCTGCTACTGAGTTCTCGGTGGAGAACCTTTGTCTCCTCAGACACAAAGTTCATGAGCTGAATATTACCTTAAAGAGATTTTCTACATGGTGGAATCAACATGCCAAGGCAAGGTGGAATGAGGAGGGTGATACAAACTCTAAGTATTTTCACAACTTTGCTTCAGCCAGAACAAGTGAAAATCTAATTAAACAAATTAAAGATGCTAATAATATGTTAATTGAGGATGATGAGCAAATTGAACAAATTTTCCTTCAATTTTTTCAAGACAAGTGGAAGCATAGGGAGTGTCAGCTTATGGGCTAGCCTGAAATTTCTGCTTCACAGAGATTAAATGAGATGGATAGAAAATTACTAGAAACTGATTTTTTACTGGATGAATGCAGGATGTGGTTTTTCAACAATGAAGTAACAAGTCGTCTGGCATTGATAGAGTTACATCATCTTCTTTCAAAAGCTATTGGAGCATTGTTGGAGAGATTGTATGGTTGGCTATTAAGAAGTTTTTTAAAACTTGAACAATGCATAAAGAGTGGAAAGATACATTGATTGTGTTGATCCCCAAGGTGCATAATCCGTGTATGCCTTCTCATTTTCGGCCTACCAGCCTTTGTCAAACTATATAAAAGATTGTTGCTACTATGATTGTGAATAGAATAAAGAGGCTTATGCATAAGATGATATCCGAGGAATAGCTTGCATTTATTCCAGGGAGATCAATGTCTAAACACTGTATTTTGGCTCAAGAGATCTTTCATAAATTCAAAACCTCCAAGAATAATAAAGGACTGATGGTAGTAAAGCTAGATATGGAGTAGGCTTATGATAACATGGGGTGAAGTACTTTGCAGAAAATTCTTGTTTGGTATGGATTTCCTATGGATTTTTCTTATTTTATTATGGAATGTGTGTTAAATGTGAGATTTTCGATTATCTTGAATGGCAAAAAGCTTAGGTTGATTGAGGCATGTAGTGGATTCTGTTAGGGATGTCCACTATCACCATATTTGTTCATTATGTGTGCTCAATTGCTATAAAATGTTATGGATCAAAGGGGCTAAAGTTTGGGTATTTGAGTATCTTCCTATGGACAAAAAATTACTCACTTACTGTATGCAGACGACGTACTTGTATTTTCTCAAGCTACCTGTGGATTGGCTAGACTTTTGATGGAAATCCTTGAGGTTTTCTGTAAATGGACGGGCTTGAAGGTGAACATTAACAAGTCTTAAATTATGTTTGGGAAAGCTATTGGAAGACCCAACAAGAAGAAGTTGGCTAGAATTATCGGGTTCAAGGCAATTAAGGAGTGGAAATACTTGGGTATCAAAATCTCTCTTGAGAGATTGAAGATGGCTGATTTCTAAGAAGTTTTGAGTCAAGTGATGGATAAGTTGAATGTTTGGGTGAAGAAATCATTGTCTATGGGAGGTAGAATTGTACTCCTAAAGGCATCTCTTTTATCTCTACCAAACTTTTTTATTACACATTCTAGGGTCCATAAAAAAGTATTACATGAGATAGAGAAGGTATGCAGAAACTTTGTTTGGCATAAACCCGATGGAGGTAGAGGGTTACATTATGTTGCTTGGGATGAAATGTGTAAGCCTAGAAGTGTTGGTGGACTTGGATTATAGTCTTTTGCCATTTAAAGTGGTACATTAAAAGATAGAATGGCTTGGAATTATATCCAGAACCCGAATTCTCTCCTCCATCGAACTCTTAGTGCTAAGTACAAAGATGGAATTATGGATGGGAATTGTAAGCATAATTCTTCTCATGCTTGGAAGATTATGATAGAAGGAGGAAAGTATCTAAAGAATGTTTTCAAGTGGAAGGTGGGTAAAGGTGATAAAATTGATGTTCTAGGTGACATTTGGATTCTTGACAAATGTCTTAATGCTTGGCCAACTTTTCTAAATTGCATTGCATTGGAAGATATGAAAGTCCAGCAACTTATAACTGATGAAGGAGCTTGGGATGATATGAGGTTGAGTTTATTTTTTTCATGAAGATTTAGCTTGGCTAATCAAACAAGTGCCGATTGACAGAGATGGTGGAATAGATACGCTGGACACAGTAAAGAAGTTCTCGGGTTGTTCTGTTTCAGCATTGGCTTCTGAGGCTGTTACGATTAACATATATATGGATGATGATGTAGGATTCTATGAGTGGTTAAGGAAGCTTAAACTCAACATTAAAGTTGAATTATTTTGGTGGCGACTTGGTAAGTATGCTATCCCTACGAATTCCTTTCTTAAATACAAACGGCTAACTACTATTGACCTATGTGCTAGAGGTTGTTGTGATGTTGTAAACTATGAGCACATTATAGTCCAATGCAAGTTTTTTACTGAGATAGTTTCCAAAATCAGAGAATGAGGATTCAGTTTAAACACTTTCAATTCTCTTAATGAATGCTTGCTGGAATTAAGAAGAAATTCCTTTAGTAATCCTGGATTGGTTAGACTTTACTGTACCTATATTTTTCTGAATTGGAAAAATAGGAATCTGGTTAAACATGGAAAGGCTGCTTTATCTTCTTCTATGGTGGCGGTGAATGTTATTTCTTTAGCTAAGTCTAATCTTCATCCATTCCTAGATAATGTGGTTGCTTCTTTGCTAGCTAATAACCAGGATGGTATTTGAGGCATTTTCAGAGATTATAAAGACAGATTTATACTTGCATTTGGGAAGATATTGCTGCATTGGGATATTGCCCAACTAGAATTGGAAGCAATCCTTGTTCTTCTGAATTACATTCAAGGATGGATGCTTGAGAGTAATTCATGTTATCATTTAAAGTGATAACATCAATGTGATTACATACATTCAACAATCTATGAAGATGATTGATTGGCATGTGGAGGAGTGCTTGAATAAGGAGCTTTTCTTTCTTAATGATTTTAACAAAATCATATTTCACCATGTTAATAGGAAATGTAACTGAGTAGCAGATTTTTGAACTACTTTGGCTTTAGAAGATAGTTTTTGTTTGATAGTTCTTCATTTGGTAGTATTCCGTCCACCTTGATGGATTTGATCAAGGAGGATGGCTACCCATTTATCAAGTTTAATTAGCGTTCTTTGTTTCATCTTTAATGCAAATTGCAATTTAAAAAAAAAAAAACAAGTTTAGCATGTATGTTGTAATCTTCTTATACTTATATTCATATGTGATAGTCAATTCATTACAGATAGGTGGACAAATAAGTTTTTCAAAAATCATAAAAATTGTTATCAAATAAATGTGGTCTGGTGATTGAAGATCCTTCAGGAGTATTCCGATTTCCAAAATTAGCCATAATCATATTTCAAAAAGTTGTCTAAACATTAACTTTTGAAATTTTCTCTGATATCACTTGAAAGTTTGTGTAGGTTGTTAAACCTAATAGAACTATCCCTAAGCTAACCAAGAGGGGTGAATTATTTATTTCAAAATTTTATTGGACTTTTTAAAATAATTTTGAGCATTATGAAATATAAAATCACTAATTTAAAATATGAAGTTTTTAATAGAGATGATTTTCATAGATAGTTTTTTAAACACATAATTTAAATGTGGGATAAAGTTAACAGAAGAACACCAAATTTTCTTGTGGTTTGGTCCAACTAGACCTACATCCACTCCCTGGAGACTCCTTCTCTAGGTATTGCACTAAACATAAGTGACTCAAATTTTGCCAGAATAGTAATGCGGAGAAGCCCTTACAAACTCTCTTCTTCCAACTCGATGCAGTAGATAACCATCTTCTTTTATACTTTCTATGTGATGGCAGCATACCTTTTCATTCTTTTTCACTCTCCTATGGTAGACAGAGTACCTACACATCATTTTTCACCCTCCTGGTGAAGTTGATAATAGTCACATACTTTTTCACCCTCATGATGAAGGCAGAGAACCATTACAACCTTTTTCACCCTCTTTATGAAGGTGGAGAACCTTGGTCCAATCTAGAAAATCATCTCCCAAGAAACTCCAAAAAAGTTGTTAGAAACTTGAAGAAGATAAAGGAGATCCTCACTTTGGTCAACCTTATGAATCCCTTATAACTTCCCTTCACTTGATCTCTAACCCTTCACTCACAACATCTCTCCTAAACACAATCTCCAAATGATCACTCTCTAGAGAAATTTGAAGCAAAGGAAATGATGATAGTTTTTATGACTCCTGATATAGAAACTATTTGAAAAACTATCAAAAAATTAAAAATTACAAGTCAACCAACTTAACTTCATATTGTATGATCGTAGATCGTATGGTATGATCAGTTCAAAATATCAGGGCTTTGTTTAATATGAACTGAGATGAACTTAGTTTTATCTACTTTCAGTCATATGTACAAAATTAAATAGTATTGTATGAATAGTTCAAAAACAAATATATTCATATAGACAACCATGTATGATCCTACTTTCATGATCTATTAGTTTTCTGTATGACCTGATAACATATATAATGAATAGTTTAAAATGAACTTGTTTGTATGGTATGATCAGAGATGAAAGAAATTTCATACATTATCAGTCGTTGATATAACCTAACATTATATAGTATAAACAATTAAAAAAAAACTAGTTTGTATGGTACAATCAAGGATGAAAGGAATTTCAAACTCTATCAGTTGTTTGTACAACCTGACATCATAACGTACAAAACGTTAAAAAATGAACTAGTTTGTATGGCATGATCTGGGATGAAAGGATTTTGTACTCTATCACTCATCAAAATGGCCTAACATCGTACATTATGAATAGTTCAAAAATGAATTATTTTGTATGGAACAATTAGGAATAAAAGGAATTTCATTCTCTGTCAGTCATTTGTATGACCTGGTATCATACAGTATGAATAGTTCAAAATGTTTAAACCTTGATTTGATTAGATGCATTCTAGAGGAAAAAACTATCAAATCATATAGTACCCTAAACCCTAAATATCATACAGTATGGTTAGACATAAAAAAATTTTTAACTCTCCCCCTTTGTGTGTATGCATAGTTACCCAATTACATTCACTCTTGCTTAAACTCAAAAAAATAAAACTATTTAGACTCTATTACATCACATCCTTTTCAACTCTTGTCTTGAATTCTTTAACATTTTTAATTAGTAAATGAACTCGTTGAAATGTTAGTACACAAAATAACAAGAAATATATAATTCATTCTTGGAGAAACACTAAAATCATCAGACCAAAAATATTTTGCTATCATTGAAAAAATCACATTCTTAAACTCTTCTTGCATAGTTTTTTGATGATTATTCAAGGTTCATTTGGATTTGATTCTTATCACTTAAGAGTGAATCATTTGATGAGTTTAGAAAATTTTTTACTTGGATTCAAAAGAAGCTAGGTTGTGAAATTTTGCAATACATAGTGACCACGGTGGAGAATTGGAAAATAAAAAATTTGAAGTTTTCTGTAAAGAGTAAGAGATAAATCACAACTTTCAACTCCTAGACCCCTCAATAGAATGAAGTTACTGAAAAAAAAAAAAAACATAAATTTGGTAAAAGTCGTTGGAGTAAACATTGGTTGAATATTCACTTCCTAAAAATTTCTATGCTAAACAGTTAATACAACATGTCATGTTCTAAATATGGTTAACATTAGATCTAAGTTAAATAATACACCTTATGAACTTCAAAAGGGTAGGACATCCAACCTCTCACATCTACAAGTCTTCATATATAAAGTATTCATTCATAATAATGGTAAAACTCTTTTAGGAAAATTTGATCCTAAATTTGATAAGGGAATTTCAGGATATTCAAGTGTTGGCAAATCTTATAGAGTTTTTAGAAAAAGGACATTGGTAGTGGAGGAGACCACTTATGTAGTTTTTTATGAATATGATATTTCTGGAGAGTCTAGGTTAGAAGAAGAACATGTTGAAGAAATTTCCCAAGAAATTGAAAATAGAAATCTTGAAGAAAAGTTTAGATTAGAAAATTTATTGCCTATAGAATGAAAATATTCTAAAAGTCATCCTAAATAATTAATTTTAGGAGACCCGATTGAAGGGTTAGAACTAGGCATGGACTAAATAAAGAAGTGGACCACTTAGCATTTATTTCAAAGATCGATCTCACGAATTTAAATCAAGCTTTTTCAGATGTTTTTTTATTCAAACTATGCAAGAAGAGTTGAATCAATTTGATAAAATTGATATTTGGGAGTTGTTAAAAAACTTAAAAATCAAAGTGTTGCTGAAACTTAGTGGATTTTCAAAAATAAGATGACTGATTCTAGTGTAGTGGCTAGAAATAAGACATGTTCGGGTGCCAAGGGATACAATCAAATAGATGGAATTGGTTTTGTGGAGACTTTTGCCATTGTAGCTAGACTAAAAGCAGTAAGGATGCTTCTAGCCTTTACCTATTTTAAAGGTTTTAAATTATATCAAATGAAAGTTAAAAGTAAATTTTCTAATAGAGTTATAAAAGAGGATATTTATGTTGAGCAACATCCATGTTTTGAAAATTCACAATTTCCTAATTATGTGTTTAAATTAAAGAAGAGATAATATGGATAAAAACGGGCACCTAGGACATGGTCTGAAGGCTAAGCACATTCTTATTAGAATGATTTTTTATTAAAGCGAGTATGGACACCACTCTTTTCTTAAAAAGAGTAAGAGATGAAATTCTCATTATTCAAATATATATTGATGATATCTTATTTAGATCCACTAATAAAAATATTTGTGATGATTTTTCAAAAATATTAAGTAATGAATTTTAAATGAGTTTGATGGGAGACTTGAGTTAATTTCTTGGTTTTAACATAAAGTAGAAAGATAATGGCACATTTCTTAGTCAGTCAAAATATGTTAAGGACATCCTTAAGAAGTAAAAAATGGATAAAGCTAAATAAATAAGTATATTAATGAGTTCCTCAGTTTAGTTAGATAAGGACTCTAAAGAAAAATCTGTTGATTCAAAGAAATTTAGAGGGATAATGCGATCATTACTTTATTTAACTACTCGCATACCTTATAAAAGGTTTAGTATTTATCTTTGGGCTTGATTTCTTGCTTATCAAAATAAATCACATTTAACCATTATTAAAAGAATTATGAGATATCTTTTGAGAACTCAAAACTTAGGAATTTGGTACCCTAAGATTAGCACTTCTTTTAAAATTAATAGATATTTTGATTTAGATTTTATAGAATATAAGGTTCATCAAAAACGTACTTTTAGAACTTATCAATTCATTGGAACTCTTTAGTTTCTTGCTCTAAAGGAAAATAGAATTCAATAGTCATTTCTATTGCTAAAACAGAATATATAACTTTAAGAAGTTGCGTGGTATAGGTTTTATGGTTAAAATAATAACTTGTAGATATAGGTTTATCAATTGGTACTATTCCAATTTTATGTGATAATATAATTATCATTTGCATTTTAAATAACCCAATCCAAAACTCTACGACTAAGCATATCGACATAAGACATTACTTTATTAGGGACTGTTTGGAAAGTTGCTATTTGCAAATTTTACATTATTGCAACCTGTATAGGTTTGATGATTCCAAATATTATTGTTTTATGTGTTGTTATCTCCTAACATTTTTGGGAAGATTTGTTTTTGCTCTTGTGTGTACTAATATTTCAGGAAAATCACACCCCAGACTACGAAGACTTCAAATCAGTTTCAGCATGAGATACTTTGTGAATTTGAAGCTTGTACTTTTTATTTGAATTAAATTTGAGAGGGAGTGATTGTAATTGAGTGAATAAATTTACACACACTTAAAGGAGATCTTGAAAAAGCTTTTGTACTGATCGTACGGGATGAACATTGTTCGTACAGGACGATCAGATCTGTTATCTCCTTGTAAGAGCAATGAAACGAACAGGAACTGAACTGGAAAATTTTTCTAAGGAATGATCGTCCAGACGAAATCATTTTTCATCCCAGGACGAGTTTCTCACTGTAAAAATTTTGTCCAGACGAAGTCCAGTTCGTCCAGGACGATGGGAACCGACTATGGCAGTTTCTGGCAATGTTCTGCAGTTTTTGAAATCGACTTTTGATATAACTTTTCGTACCGGACAAAATATTTTGTCCCGGGACGAACCAATTTTGTCCAGGACAAAATTGGTTCATACAGATGAACAAATGGTTCGTACGGGACAATTTTTTACTCAGTTCAACCGTACTAACTCAATTTCGTACGGGATGATCCAGTGCGCAGAAAAACATGTTTTTAGCTGTTTTTTGAGCGGTTTTTCATGTCCTTTATATATAAGGAGTCCGATAAACTATTACAAGTGCCTTTGGAGTTGTTTTCTCTTGAGAGGGATCATTGAGAGTGAGAGTTTGAGAGAGATTATAAGAGTGAAGAGTGAGAGATCAAGTGAGGGGTTTGTGAGGGATTCACAAGGTTACTTGAAGAAGAAGATCTCTTTGTTTCTTCTCATCTCCTTTGAAGGCTCTCAAGTGAAGTTCAACAACATCGGTCCGGTTCTCTGTCGACACTTGGAGAGTGTTAAAGGACGACAAAGTGTATCTTTGATAACCATTGTGTCTTCGTTCTTTGGGAGAAAACTAGAAGAGAGAACTTGAAAGGGAGAGAGGAAAGGGTGGAGTTTGAGAGGGAGAAGATCCTTGGAGGGGATTTTAATGGAGTGTGAAGGGGATATTCACACGGTTGCTCCGGCAAACTTGCACTTCAGTACCATCGGATTCAAGGGTCGTCTTGAGGGAAGTTTTGGCGAGAAGAAGATCTCTTTGGTGTCAAAGAACCCGGCTACTCCGCCGCACCGGGGAAGGTGAAAGTGATTTTGTACAGGCTTCTCCGCATTGCTGTGGGGGAAAAAGGAGAGTCACTTTGTGGTATTAGTGCAATACTCGGAGGGTGCCTCTAGGGAGTGGACGTAGGTCAAGGTTTGACCGAACCACTATAAATCTGGTGTGTTCTTTCTTATTTTTCTTGCGCATTTAATTTCATTGCAAGTTATTTACTCTGGTTGAAAAGTTTATTTTTTAAACTTTAAATTTAACTAATATTAATAATTAAAAAGGTTTTCTAAAAATCCAAGAGTAGAAGTATAATTTTTTAAATTACCAATTCACCCCCTCTCTTAGTTAGCCTTGGGACATTTAATTAGGCTTAACATCCCAATTCATATTGAACGAGTTCCAACAAGTGGTATCAGAGCAAGGTTTCAAAATCATAAGTTTTGACTACTTTTTGAAAAACGAGTATGGCTAATTTTAGAAACCATAAAACATTAGAAGGATATTCAATTGTTAGACCACCTTTATTTGAAAATATTTCTTTTAATTTTTGAAAAATTCGAATGTCTACTTTCTTGCAATCAATAGATTATCGAATGTGGCATATGATTCAAAATGGTTATTCTGTACCGTCACGTATTATAGATGGAATCAAAATTGATACCCCTTTTTTTGAATGGAGTAGAGTAGAACAAATTTATGCTGAATTAAATGCTAAATGTATGAATTGTTTGTTCTGTGCTTTAAATTCAGAAGATTATATGAGAATCTCTACATGTACTACTGGCAATAATTGGGTCAAAGACTTTTGGATGAATATTCTATTGATAATTTGATTGGCTCACTCATTTTCTATGAGCAATAATTGGGTCAAAGACTTTTGGATGCAGGTGAAACAATAATGCTAAAAGCGGAAGACATGGAGAAAAGTTGCTTAGTTGGTGAGGAAACCGATGACTTAACAAGCAAATTGAAAAGTCCACTAAAGCACAAGCATAAGTATCAACAAAAGTGGAATAAAGGTAAAAATGGTAAGAATGTTTAGATTTCTTCAAGCATTATTTGCTTTGGATGTAGGAAATCTGGACATCTGAAAAGTCAGTGCCCTAATTTGAGAACTCTTCCAACTAAAGAAAAGGGCAAAGCTAAGCAAATTATAAAATGGGAAAATAATGAAAAGCAAAAAATCTCCTGGGCAGATCTATCATCTGAATCATCAGACCAGGAGAAAAATGATGTTTAAACCCTTTGTTTATGTGTTTTTGTGTGTATGTTTTTTATTTGTTGAGTTTTTATTTTTGTTTGTTTTATGTGTTTTTAAATTTTTAATTTTGTGTGTTTTGTATGATTTTGAGATATTTTCATATCGGATTCCATATTTATTGTTGTGAGACATTTGGAATGTGATATGAAGATTTTTATAGTTTGTGTACTTGTATTTTATTTAGTATTTTTATATTCTTTTATTGCTTTAAATTTTTTTTATGTTTAAGTGTTTTTATTCTGTGTTTGAAATGTTTGTTAGCCTATATGAAAAACCCTTAAATTTTTGATCTTACAAGTGCTATACTTTGAACTGCAACATAAAATTGAATTCAATAGAAAATCTAATTTTTCTAAATTTAAGTTGTGTTTATAACTTGATATTATTAAGATTGTCAATTTCATATCTCTTATTTAGACTACATTAATTTTAATATTATTATTACAATTGTGATATTTTATTATTTTATATTTCACTTATCAATTAATATTTATGCACTTAGAAAGATTTGAAGTTTTAGATTATTGATTTTGGAAAGAATATAATTACTCTTGAAAATTGTACAAATGTACAAAAATCAAACGAAATGCACAAAGATTTGCAATGTGAAAAATAGGCACAAAATAAGCCCAACAAGTGAAAAGATGCACAAAAATGTGCCACCAAATTGAAAAAGATGCGCAAAGCGCCACATGTGGTAGTTATTTCTTTCCTTAATTTTTTAATCTCTTAATTCAAATTTTTCTTATGTACATTTCTATTACATATTGAAATATGAAATATAAAATTTTTATATCATCATTTTTACAATTATTTTCTCTATCTTAAATGTCTAAATATACTCATGTGTTGATTAATTCTTTTTAGTTTCTATGTTATATCTCTTCTTAAATTCTATGAATTTTATGATTTGGCTAATGTTTTAATTTTATTTGCATACCTTATGTCACTCACTTTAAAGATTAAATTTTTAAATGATTTTCATATGTCTTCTTACATTTCTAGTCTTTTTCTTCTCCACTTTTTGATGTTGTCAAAAAGGGGGAGAAATTGTTTGTTGTGTCTTGTGTATTCGTATCATTGTGTGTTTGTTTTGTTTAGTGTATGTGTGTTTGTTTTGTTTTATTTTGTATTTCTAAAAATTTTGAAAACAAAAATAATTTTAATGCCTCCTTATTTTCATATGTTCATTAATTCAGGGGGAGTTTAGGGTATTCTTAGAATTTCAAATTATACAAACAATAATTGTTTTGCCATAATCAAATAGGGGGAGATTGTTAGGAAAGTTGCTATTTGCATATTTTACATTATTGCAAGTTGTATAGTTTTGATGATTCCAAATATTATTGTTTTATGTGTTATTATCTCCTAACATTTTTTGGAAGATTTGTTTTTGCTCTTGTGTGTAGTAATATTTCAGGAAAATCTAACGCCAGACTACGAAGACTTCAAATCAGTTTCAGCATGAGATACTTTGTGAATTTGAAGCTTGTACTTTTTATTTGAATTAAATTTGAGAGGGAGTGATTCTAATTGAGTGAATAACTTTACACACACTTAAAGGTGATCTTGAAAAAGTTTTTGTACTGATCGTACGGGACGAACATTGTTCGTACAGGACGATCAAATCAGTTATCTCCTTGTAAGAGCAATGAAACGAACAGGAACTGAATTGGAAAATTTTTCTAAGGAATGATCGTCCAGACGAAATCATTTTTCATCCCAGGACGAGTTTCTCACTGTAAAAATTTTGTCCAGACGAAGTCCAGTTCGTCCAGGACGATGGGAACTGACTATGGCAGTTTCTAGCGATGTTCTGCAGTTTTCAAAACCGACTTTTGATATAACTGTTCGTACCAGATGAAATATTTCGTCCCGGATGAAATTGGTTCGTACAGATGAACAAATGGTTCATACGAGACAGTTTTTTACTCAGTTCGTCCGTACTAACTCAATTTCATATGGGACGATCCAGTGCGCAGAAAAATATGTTTTTAGCAGTTTTTTGAGCGGTTTTTCATGTCCTTTATATATAAGGAGTCCTATAAACTATTACAAGTGCCTTTGGAGTTATTTTCTCTTGAGAGGGATCATTGAGAGTGAGAGTTTGAGAGATATTGTAAGAGTGAAGAGTGAGAGATCAAGTGAGGGGTTTGTGAGGGATTCACAAGGTTACTTGAAGAAGAAGATCTCTTTGTTTCTTCTCATCTCCTTTGAAGGCTCTCAAGTGAAGTTCAACAACATCGGTCCGGTTCTCTGTCGACACTTGGAGAGTGTAAAAGGACGACAAAGTGTATCTTTGACAGCCATTGTGTCTTCGTTCTTTTGGAGAAAACTGGAAGAGAGAACTTGAAAGGGAGAGAGGAAAGGGTGGAGTTTGAGAGGGAGAAGATCCTTGGAGTGGGTTTCAAGAGAGTGTGAAGGGGATATTCACATGGTTTCTCTGGCAAACTTGCACTTCAGTACCATCAGATTCAAGGGTCGTCTTGAGGGATGTTTTGGTGAGAAGAAGATCTCTTTGGTGTCAAAGAACCCGGCTACTCTGCCGCACCGGGGAAGGTGAAAGTGATTTTGTACAGGCTTCTCCGCCTTGCTGTGAGGGCAAAAGGAGAGTCACTTTTTGTTATTAGTGCAATACTCGGAGGGTGTCTCCGGGGAGTGGACGTAGGTCAAGGTTTGACCGAACCACTATAAATCTGGTGTGCTCTTTACTCTGGTTGAAAAGTTATTTTTAAAACTTTAAATTTAATTTGCATTAATAATTAAAAAGGTTTTCTAAAAATCTAAGAGTAGAAGTATAATTTTTTAAATTGTCAATTCACCCGCCCTCTTGGTTAGCCTTGGGACATTTACTTAGGCTTAACATCCTAATTCATATTGAACGAGTTCCAACAGGGACCATGTTACTAAAGGAGAAATTGAGCTACATCATGTAGATACTGAAAATTAACTTGTAGACACTTTTACAAAACCACTAATTTTTTGAACTTTCAGTACTTTAAGAACCAAATTGGGTGTTATTGATATTCATGCTTGAAAATTATAATTTTTCAAATTGCATTTGTGATGTATTTCTTTTGTGTTTATGATTATGTTTTATTCTATGTTTGTGGTTTATTTAGTTTGATTTTTCTTTATTTTGGGTTTCATTTTTCATTTTATTTTTTTGTTTTTGTGTTTCATGGACCTTGTTTGATTTATTTTTGGAAAAAATTTTGATCATCATGTGCAAGTCTAAAATTCATTTTCCATTTATACTATACAAACCAATTTTGTACTGTACGAATTCTCTAGATTGTGCATGATTTATTTTCTAAGTTGGCCAAAAGAAAATTTTATTTTTTTTTATGGTAAATGTTCATTATGAACATATCATCATCTATACAAACCTTCAAGTATTTATCTGTACAAACATGTTGGGCATTCTGAGAACAATTACTTTTTGAACATCATCTATATGATCCAATTATTAATTTGTATGCTGATGAATTCAATTGGGAGGTACAATCATTATTAACTTATCATGCCATACGAATACATGTTCATCTATACTTTCCAATTTGGTCAAAGGATATAGAAAATGACTCATTGAAAAGGTAACTTTACAATGTAATTTTTCTATAATAATTGTTCTTAATACTTTATGTTCGTTTATACAAACCCAAGTTTGTACTGTACGAAGTCCAAATTTGTATGAATGAACTCAATTTTGTACTGAATGAAATTATCTGATTTTTATAGATTAAAAGCCTTCCTTTGGATTTCTTAACAACATATTCCACATTCAATCCTTTTCAATCATTGTGTTCAATCCTTCTCCAATGGCAAGCGGTAACAAGTGAGTTCAATATACTAAGGGGATTTCATCTCGTACTGAATGAGATGACAATTCTCTTTTGAGAGAAAAATAACAAGCCTACGATAGGTTTGTTAAAGAAAGGATTTCTCCTACCCATCTTCTTATTCAAGAAGACAATCATGTCCCTACTTGACTCTACACAAATTTCATTCATTATCACTTTGATTTAAACATTCACTCTGACACCTTTTACTATTTTCTTGAAAATATGAGAATGAGATTAAATCATACTATAATGTTCTCTTATATCTTCCATCAAAGAGTTAAAATCACTAAGGAGGATTTGGGTATATTTTTGCATCTTAAATTAAAGGAGTTAGAGCATATTTGATGATTTCTAGAAGTAATTTTTATTGATCGTAAGTTAATCAAACTCTTTGGGGTATACCTTCAATTCAACACTTACCTCTTATTGACACTCTGAATCAAAATGCCAAAATCATCCAGCACGTCTTAAGAACTTTATTATTCCTAATCCTGGTGATCGAATCAATATCACTCCTTTGCTTTCTATTGTTACATATTTTATAATGTCATGCACTCTGATTGATGAAGCCAATTGATTCTAGACTACATCAATAATCTTACTAACATTAAAGTCTTTGCCACGAGAAGGAAGAAGGATGTGGCTTTAAGACACTTGATTTCATAAATTCATGAAAAAAATACAATCTTAATCATTGCAATCCCCAAAATAATCTACCTTTCTACTTTACTAATGCTTCATTTTGCATTCTTTTACATGAGGATCAAGGGGATGAGGGGGATGAAATTGGTGAAGAAGAGGCACCTTCTCTAGTACATGCACCTGCTCCTACTCCTGGACTTGAGCATCATTTCTATTAAGAAATGATCTAGAGATTTAATCTTCTTGAGTCTCATTTTAATCAATGATCTGAACATATTGAGACTCGCTTTGACCAGCAATATTGTAGATACAATAAAGATATGATTTGGGTGTAATGACAGGTTGATTTAATTAATACTCAAAAATCTACTTTACCCAGTTCAGTCATCCACAGCCTCATCCAAATCAAGACACCCCCCCCCCCCCACACCCGATCTATTAGTTTTGTTATTGTATTTATTTTTTTAAATGCTTTTATTTTGATTTTAGTTTTTTTTTAATGATGTTAAAATTAGATGTTTTTACATTGAATTTATTTTATTTTCTTTATGTTCGAGGTTGACTCTATGTTACTTTACTAATATATATATATATATATATATATATATATATATATATATATATATATATATTAAAATAGGGAGTTTGGTTGTTGTTGTTTTTTTGTTCCGTCTCAAATTATCTATGAGTTATTATTGACCAATCTAAAATATTAATTTAAAGGATGAGAATTTTAAATTATTTACATTATAATGTGAGTTCATTATTTTTTTTTTTTTTTTGTTACTCAAACATAAAAAAAAATTATAATTAGATTTATATGACAAGATCATTTCATGTTCCAATAGACATTTATCTTAAAGTTAAAATTGTTGTGAAAATTATGACATGTTTTTTTTATTTTCTTGTTCAATATTTTGATTTTTTTGCTATCTACTGGATTTTTTTTTTGTGGTTTAATCTTCCCAATACGAGAAACAAAGTATAAAGAATAGTATATCAAAAGATGCACAAAGTGAGCCAAATTTGAAAAGAGGCACAAAATGAACCCAACCAGAAAAGATGAACAAAGAGTGCAAAACTTGAGAAGAGGCTCAAAATGAGCCAAATAAGAATACAAAAAGTACAATGTTCACAATTTTAGTTCATAAAGAGACATAAAATAAGCCCACACTACATATAGTTCTTTCTTCTATATCTATAATTCCTAGAAAAATCTTTGTATTAACTAATAACTTCAACTATTGAAATTGAAACTATTTGGTTTTTGTGTTTTTTTTTTTTTTTTTTTGCTATAATTATTCTATTTTATGTTTCTTTTTTCTAGAACAAACATTGAACCTGATTAATTATTCTTATCATATTTATTCTTTGATTAAAATATGAGTTTAAAAAAAATTTCATAATACATTTATTGTTGTTATTGTAAATTTTATTTTTTTTTTACTTATCAACTTCTAGATTTTTTCATAATATCTTACATATTTAGTGTTTTTTTTTAATTTTTATCCTCTGTTTGCTGATTTCAAAGGGGGAGGTAATTTGTGGTTTTTTGAAGTCTTTTTGGTCTTTGTGTTTATGTTTTGGTGCGTGTTTTTGATTCTTGGTTATCATGTTTGTGTTTAGGTGTCTCATGTTTGTATTCTCATGTTTATGTTTTGATGTCAATGTTTTTGTATTTGTTTTAGTCTTGTGTATTTGTTGCAATTTATAAAAATAAAATATAAAAAGAGAAGAAAGAAATTATTTTTCCTTTTATTTTTATTTTTCATTCATTGCGGGGGAGGGAGATTGCTATAACATAGGAATCAAGATTGAGACTATTTTTTTATGATAGCAAGATATTATTATTCTAATAATTTTATTTTTTCTCCTAGCATATATAAAATATTTCTATTTATTTTTCATATGCACTAATATTTTTAGGGAATTATATACTACTCTAGATTGCTAAAGACTTCAAGATAGGGTAGAATAGGATTTTGTAAAATAGAGTTTGTATATCTCTATTTTTATTTCTTGAGTTTGAGTAAATGTTATTGTAATTAGGTAATTGTCCACACACATTGGTCAAGAGTGATAATTTTTTAAAACTAATTGTGTTCTAAGATATCTAATCGTATTATACGGTTTGACATAAGTCCTTCTAGAAAGAAGTTAATTAAACCATGGAACGTATTTTTTAACTTATCATATTATATGGTGTACAGTCATACAGATGACTAACATAGTACAAAATTAGGTTCATATCAAATCCTACCAAACAAACTCATTTATTTTTACTGATCATACAGTAAGATGTCAGGTCATATAGTTGATTGACAGAGTATAAAATTAGGTTAGTACAAGATCGTACCAAATGAACACATTTGTTTTTGAACAGTTTGTGAGGTGAAATAATAATTAGTATAGACAACTGAATGTACGAAACTAATTTCATCCTAGTTTGTACCAAATGAAGCCCTACTTTTTTTATTCATTTATACCATATGATTTAAGATTGCATAGTTTGAATATAAATCAGTTCACTTGAGTTTTTAAGTTTTTGGATTGTTTTTGGATTGTTTTTAATGTGTTTTCTATATAAAGAACCCTAAAAACTATCACAATGTCTTTTGGCTGTGAATTTCTTTTAGTAGGGACCATAAAGAGTGTGTTTGGGAGAGATTTTTTAGAGTGAAGAGTGAGATATCTAGTGAAAAGGAGTTATGAAGGATTCACAAGGTTGCCCAAATTGAGAATTTGTTTATATTTTTTAAGTTTTTACCCATCTTCTTTGGAGGCTCTTAAGAGAAGATTTTAAATTTTGGATCAAGGTAGTCTGCCTTCACCAAGAGGGTGAAAAAGGATATGACGGTACTTTGACTTCACTAGGAAGGTAAAAAAGGATGTGAAAGTACTCTTCCTTCACCAGGAGGGTGAAAAGGGATGTGACGATAGTCTACTTTACCAGAAGGGTAAAAAATAACATGATAGTATGGTGCCATCACTTGGAGAGTGTAAACGGCGATGGTTCTCTGCCACATCAGGTTGGTGGAAAAGAGTTTGTAGGGCTTCTCACCTTGCTTTGTGGGAAAAAGGAGAGTCACTATTGTTAAGTGCAATACCTGGAGAAGGAGATTCTAAGGAGTGGATGTACGTCAAGTTTGACCGAACGAATATAAAATTTTGTGTTCTTCTCTTATTATTTATTTTTCCTACTTTCTTATTTTCGGCATTTAAATTTTTGTGGAAGAAAAATCCTGTGATAATCATTTCTTTAAACAACTGCATACTTCAGGATCTTTGATTTAATTTTCTAAAAAGGTTTTTAAAAATCCAAGAGTTTTTTGAATAACCAATTCACCCCCAGTCTTTGTTTTCCTTGGAACAGTTCTAAAGGTTCTAACAACCAACGCAAACTCTAATTTATACTTTTCTTATAGCTATCCAAAATAAAACAATTCTTCCTTGATTCCTAGGGATATTAAAGAATACATGCTTAAGATCAAGTGGTGGTTTTTGGACATCAACTAAACTATAGATTTCTTTTTGATGTCATGTCTCATGATACTGCAAGTGAAGAAAGTGAAGGTCAACTAGATGAAAACCTGACTTAATTTTATTCTCAAACATTAATTTTATTCTCAACTAGATGAAAACCTATCAACTAGTGAAGAAAGTGAAGGTCAACTATATATATTCTCAAACATTTAATTTTATTACTAACTAATTGTATTCACCTATCTTAATTCATTAAATTAGCCAATCAAGAGTCTTGTATTATTGCTTGAATGAACCAAATAAATTGGCACATTAAATGGAATGCGCTAAAATGTTGGTTTCATTCAGAATACATCAAATCATTTGGTAAGTTTTCTCCTTAAATTTGCACTCTTTTGTGCTCCTTTTACTATTTTAAATTTTTAGGTTGTTCCTATTTAAAATTACTCCATTATAGTATTCCATGTCTCATTTGTCTTCCTTTTGCATTTGTCTAAAGATATTTTTTCCAATTTTTTTGAAAATTAGTTTTGAGACCTTTAAATTTTACATCATGTTTCAAATTCTTAATTAATTTATTCTTAGTGAATGTCACAATTTTTTGTGATCCATTAAATCAAATTAAGAGAAATCCCTTATGTTATGTCTATTTAACATCTCTTTATTTTACTCTTAAATAATTTTATTTTTTAAAATCTTCATAAAGTATTTGTTCTATTGTAAAAAATATTAATAAATTAGTAATATAATTTTTCTTATTTCCAAAAATTTATACTTCAATTTTAATTTGTTAAAAAAATAAATAATAAACAAATAATAACTTGTTACTTCTACATTAAATCCATAAGAATTAAACTAAATATTTTAAAAAGTACACTAATATTTTTAATATAATTTAGAGATTATTTGGTCACCCAATTAATAATTAAACTATTTATTCATGTTTTTTGTTTCAATTTTAATAAAATTTTAGGTTTTTTTTTATTATTTATATACAAAATAATAAATTAGATGTTTACAATACATGATCATATTCTCACAACTTTTATTAAATTTTCATATGGTTTACAAATAATTCTTAATTAATTTACTCTATTAAAATTTATATTTTATTTGATCAATTTTAACTAATTAAACAATTTTCATATATTAAGGCATTTCTATATTTTACTCTTAAATGTTTCTTGTTTATAATTATATTTTTTAAAAGAAGATCTTAACATAATTATTTATATCAACATAAAAATTGTTAATGATAAATAAATCATTAAAAATTTTAAAAACATTAAATCATTATTAATACTTAAATATATTTTAAATTCTAGTGACAATCCCTATGCACATGTAATTAATGCAGTGTATATATCTCTACTTTTCCCTATTTAAGAGTAATTGGTTAAGATATGTGCTCTGTTATTGGCTACGGCAAATTGGTTTGGACATCTCAATGTGCCCACGAAAAAGACAAATATCATCTCCTAAATAATTTAGGCACATTCAATAATTTCATAAATGTATTTATCTTTTATCACATATCTATAACCCGACAAGATTTGAGAAAAATCTTTTTATTTGAGCTAGTTCTTGAACAACATACAATATTTTTTTTCTCTTCGAATAATTTTTTTGAGCTATCAAAAGTCAAGGCTGAGTTGTTTGTAAACTTTTAAATACATTAGGAAGGAGAAATGTGGCACCAAAAACAAATAAACAAACAAACAAAGACCTTTTAATTGAGCACTGCAGCTGCAAATTTTGTTGTATTAATTTGTTCATACTAAAGGAATATGATTGTTACCAAATAGTCTTAATCTATTTTTTTCTTCCTACTATCTCTAAATGAAATAGTAAGATTCAATTAACGCGTAAGACCATCTTTGAGTTTTAACAAAAAAAAGGTAATAAGATAAATAAAAAATTAAAAAAAAAAGTAGAAATAAGATAGACTTGCATTAGGACATACTGAAGTTAATACAATTGATCCATTTTGTTAATTATCTATGTTGATATTTCTCTATATACAATTGATCCATTTAAAGTTAATTTTGGTTCAATATAATTATATAATTGATATGACACCAAAAAAATCATATGATCTACTTGAATCTCGAGGCAATAATTAATTATAAACTTTTAAAATCAAAATCATGATTAAAAAAATTCAAATTTGGAATGCTTATAATCAAATCGAGAGCTCAATGAGATAAATCCAACGAGAGAAAAACTCTCAATTACACCATTGTTAAGATACTTAATGTGAAAAATGTTTCATGATCAAGGGAATCAATAGGAATCGTAAGATAGAGTATTTTGATTCTAGTTCAAATTAAAAAAATGCTCATCATAGAAAGCTTATAAGTGGAGCATCATTCTCCAAATGAAAGGGGAAGCTCAAGAGTTAAGAAAATAAGATAGCTCTCTTGCATTCACCATCGCTGCCCACGACCACCTCCAATTATCATAGTCAATGACCTCCCTTAGCAATTATCACCACCATCTTTAAACTTGTGTCAAGATTTAACCATATTATCAGGTACTAATTGACTGCTTGGGGACATCAGACTTCTATAATCCCTACAGAGTAAATCAATCCCTGCTACTAGGTGTTAGTTCTCTATCTATGGGCATTTGAGTCTTATAACCACAACATGAAAATATAGATATTTTCTCTCAAATAATTCCATCTTCTTTAATTATGATTAAGGGAGAATTCTTGTTTCACCTCACTACTAATAAATCATGCTTCTACAACACTTTCTATGACCTACGATGGTAGTTTAACACACCTACCATTTTATTTGCTATGGTTTCGAAACTACTGCAAATTTGATGTATTTGAATTCGTTGGAAAAGCTTTAGCAACAATTTCATAAGTGTCATGGTAGGAAGGCTTTAGTAGCACTTTTAGCAAGAATTAAAACTTATTTTAAATGGCAACACAGATAAAAAAAAAAATACAATGCAAAAATCAAATTTTGTGATCAAATTACAAATATTAATAAAATAATATAAAAATATAAATAGAGTTTATATTAACAATATATAAATCGACAATAAATCGAGGTTGAACCTTGTAAAAAAAATAAGCAAATCATGAGCCATATAAACTAATTAACTTGAGAGAACACAATGAAATTCACGTAAAAAATACTCAACAAGCCCAACGCTTGTCCTAGATATTTGATTATAAGCACAACTACAAAAGTAGGTAACAACCACATCCACTACAAATATAAATCTGCAGCAAATGTATAAATGATTGATTAGAACTTAAAAAATTTTTAATACCATATCCAATCAACATCATAATAGGCATGGACATAATCATCACTAACTTTAAGAATGAAGTCTTCATTAGGTCAAATCTGAGGTGTACAAAAGCCATGTATGATTGCAAAAGAAGTAATATAGAAGTTTGTGATTGAAAAAAAAAATTGAATGAAGTAATATATATCAAGTTAACAAAACAAACCCTCAACAAAGTGTTTCAATGAGAATATAAAATATTTTACCATACACATTGTAAAAAGAAAAAAATAATATTAATGTATCTTCATTAGTTGAAATCCACTTTAAATCTATCTTTGAAATAAAGGTGAAAAATAATATACCTAAGCCTCACATTCTACCATGTTTTTTTGCTTGAGTTCTACATACTTGAAAACATTTAAAATATTTCTATAAAAAAAACTAGAAGATAACTTTAACAAAAGAATAAATAGAGAAACATCTATTGAAGATAAGATGCTTGCATATAAACTTATGTGATTTAAATGTGCTTGAGACAGGAAAAATATAACAATTAAAAATTGAATAGAAAAAATTAAGGTGAGAAAATATTTAGAGTATTAACTCACTTGTGTCTGCGTTCACTTTTGGTAGGCTCAATCTAATTCTCACTAAAAATCTTGTTTAAATCAAGTTTGATATCATCCTAAATGGATGACACCAAGAAAGCTTCAAAAATATTAATTAACAAAATGAATCCACAATATTAACTTTCCAACTATAACATTCAGAAAAATAATAACACAACATCACGACAATAGAAAAAGCCTTAGATTTTGGTGAGCCCAAAACATATCAAGATAACGTAAAAGTAACAGGGATATGTACACAAGTATAAATACATCCATGAAATTTAAAAGATTATGAAGATAATAAAGCTCCCAACTATTTGGACTTAAAATATCTAAAAAAATTCAACCATAGAATCACTACAGGAAATTCATCAATTACCAGCGGTCTAGACCGGCAATTCTCCTATCGCAGGTAATAATGGCGGTCTAACCGGCCATTATATAAATTAATGCCACCAGAAATAGCGGTAGTCCTGAAACTGCCGATTAACCTGCCTGCATTAAATCTTTCTGGCACGTTACTTTTCCGGTGGTCGAAACCGCTGGAAAATGCCCTAAAATAAGCCGTCCCGAGCCTTCCATTTCATTTCATCATGTGCTCCTCTCTCTCCTACGTGATACTCACCACCATCTCCTCCGCCCTCTCGTGATTGAGATGCGTCCTTCGGCCACCGATGAGATCCCTATGGCCGCCAAAAGGTCCTCCAAACGAAGATCTTGGCCCCACTATAAGGCTGAAGATCTCTCCCCGCTCCCCGCTCGTTCGCGAATCCGGCCTCCGAGGTTAGGGATTTTAGTTTTTTTTTAATTTTCAAGTTATTTTTTCTATTTCGGTTAGATTACATCAAGGATCAGCCTTGAGCCATTATGTTTTTGCTTTAGTCAAGGTTGTTCTCAGTAGACATTTAAACCTAACCGACTGTATACACCACAAGAAAACTGCTGGTGAAAGAAACCTTTGGAAAAACACCATAGGAAAAGGTTTTCGGCGCCATTGTTACCATCAGTTTTTTAACCGCCGACAAGCCTCTAGTGTTTTACAAAACCGCCATAAAATTAATGGTAACTGTTGGAACAAACAGCTGGTAATGAGTGATTTTCCTGTAGTGAATGAAATCAATAGATGGTTAGTCAATTCATTGGTTGTTAGATAGACCATGCAAGGGAAGATAATAGGGAAATTAGGATGAATTTCAATACATCATTGTCCAGCAAAAAGAAATACATCAAAAAATCAAAACATACATTATGAGATAATTTTTTATTCTCATTACTATAAAGATAGCTGTTAGTATTTTTTTCATTCTTATAGACAAGCCATTGGAACATACTATAACTAACCATTCATTGTAAAACATATTATAGAAATAATTCAATAAAATCATAGAAAATCAAATTAGATAATGCATTATAGAGCTCGAAATATGTAGATACAAAACATTCTCCTAAATTGCAATGATGACCTTCCAAGGGAGAAAAATAAATCTATATAAGGCCATTCATCATATCCACCAATAGCCAAATAAGAAGAAGAGACATCAAGGGTTAAATGAGAGTCTAAGAAATCTTCAAGAGGAACAAAAATGGAGATATCAAATGATCCAGCATGTAATAAATAGACACCAAACTGTTAATCAACTAGACAATATGATGGGGGTGTAATAGTGTTGTGTTTGATATGATAATATAATTTTAAACTAATGTAAAACTCATTGGGCATGAAATCCTCTTAGGTGTTTTTATATAAAAATTTAAAATAGCCCACTAATTTATGTAAATATATGTGTCGAATTAAGAAATAAATTAATAAAGTATGGTGTCAAACCCACAAGGAAGTGATTTACTATACTACAACTGTAAATTTTAAGTTAGTTTTCAAGTTAACTAAATTAATTTAAATTTATTTATTAATTATTTGTGACCAATTTGCAGGAAAAAAATACAGCACAAAAGTTCTACGGGAAATTTTGTCACAAAAAATTTGTCAAACTTTTTCATTTGTATGGTTTCTTTTTTAACACAAAAAGATGCCTATCGACTTTTGGAAGTAACCCCACAATGCTTAAAAGTATAGCACTAAAGGAACTATATACCTAACTAAAGCGTTGTGTAGGGGTGTTAATTTTTGACCCGACCTAAAAGTCGACCCGGACCTGACCCAAAAGAATCTGGGTTCGGGTCAACCCGTATATGAAATGGGTCGGGTTCGGGTTGACCCAGGAACCCGAAAATGACCTGAAAATGGTCCCTGCCTGACGCGTCCCTGCCCGGCTTCCTAACACATCTAGGGGCCTTCACGGTTCACATACCAGCACGGTAGAGCCCGCTTCATGTGCCCCTTCGGCTTCATCGCTCGCATGCCAGCACGGCAGAGTTCACTCACGTGCCACTTCAGCTTCGTCGCTCGTGTGCCAATGCTCGTGCCCGCTTGGGGTTTGGGTTCAGACGCGACTCATTCTGACTGGTCACTAGCCTCGGGGATACTGGTCTGCCATTGAACTCATCTTATTGCAGCAGTGTCGTGCCTGCTGCCGCTACTAGCTATCGCTTTAATTTTAAGTAACCAGGTTGGGTCGTGTCAACCCAGCATCTCGCACGGGTCGGGTATGGGTTGAGATAGCTGACCCTTTTATAAAAATAGGTCAGGTTTGGCTTAACGCATTTAGAACCAGGTCAAATCGGGTTTGACCCGAACCCAACCTGTCGACCCGAATTGACACCCCTAGCGTTGTGGTGTTCAAGCATATTATATTGTGGCAATTCAAATGAGTAATTTTTGATCAAGAGCTTAGCACTGTAGCGCAAGTTTTGAATGTGCATTGCTTATCATGTCACTACTATAAACTTAGATTTTTTGCACCAGTTGTTATGAGTGGTTTTAGAACTGCTTCTAAAAATCTCTTTTAGCACCAATTTTAATCAGAGCTTTTTGCACCATTTTTAACCAATGCAAATAATTCTTCTTTTAACATCCTTCTAAAGCTCTAATTCCCAATATATGCGTGCAAAACAAAACTTCGTGATTCATCTCCTTCCTGCACGCAACTCAAGCAAAGCATTCAAGGGTTTCGATCCCTCTTATCCTTCATGAGTCTGACTCAAGCGGAGTCTCCGATCCCTCTTCTCCCTCCTACATGCAGGTTAAGCAGATCAGGGAATAGAGTGTCGCACTATCGGAGAGGATCAAACTGCACATCCCGCTTGCATTTTGCTCTATATTCTCTTCACGCGACGACACATTCGGCTGGCTTCATTGTGAGTCTCCTCTGCTTCTTCTTCCTCTTCTTCTTCTTCTTCTTTTCATTTTTCTACTTATTTTGTTAATGTAATCCCTAAAATCATGAAGGATCAACATTAAACAAAATGGATGGTTCACAAATTATGTTAATGGAGGAAGATGAAATCAAAATTGCCTTTTCTCTTTATTTTATTATTGTTGCTATACCATATGAATTCTTAAAAAAAAATGACCTTTGTAAGATAGGATCAAACCTTGGGAAAAACCTCTTGAAATAAAATTTAATCTACCATAGAGAATGATCTCATAAAATATTCATATATTTAATTTGCTATCTGGGTACAAACGAGCCAATTTTTGTGGGAGGAACTAGTCAAGGCCACTTCTAAGCTACAACCTTTTTTACATCCTTTGCAAGGTTTGACCCTGTTTGAAGTATTTTTTTAGGGGAATTTGGAAATATAAACAGAGATGGTTCCAAATTAAAATTTAGTACTTCCATTCTTATCTTTAGTTTTTATTTGTTATTTTTTACATTTGGTTGGTTTTGTTTCTGCAAATAAATTGCCATGTTTCCTACAACAATCACATAGAGTGATACTTTTCCATACTTTAGAGTTTGTACATGCTAGTGTTTACTTTTTATCCATTAATAATTCCGATTTATAGGATTTCATGTTTCATTCTATAGTTGTATGAAAATTGGATCTTGGTTTGAGTAGTGGATTGGTATCTTAAATTTTATTTCTATGTTTAACGTCTCATATGCATGATATTCTACCTTACTGAATAGATTTTCTTTCTCATTCCACAAGAAAAATAAAGAAAGATACAATGTAATTAGTGCTAAAGTTGGTCGTCTAATGTAGTATTCCATGCATAAATTTCAAACTTTTGATCCTATTCTACATGTGGCAAACCTTCTGACTAGACAAAATGGGATTGTTCATGATCAGATAGAGACAAAAAATATTGTTAAGCATCTTAAGAAATTTAAGATAATATATTAATTTATTAATTTGTATTTATAAAATAAATAGACATTGGCATATCAATTTATCCAAAGAGACAAGGACATATTTAGGTTTGTTGAGGCAATCATAAATACTCTAATATTTAAAAGGGTGGTATAAATAATTACTTAAGATCAATTATAGGAAACAACCATACAACTAATCTTTCAGGGTTATATTGTAATAATAATGCATAACAGTAATAAAGAAGCATGAATAAAATAAATAAATAAAGCTTAGGGTTTGGTGAAGTTGCAGCAACCATAACTAACAGATGTTTTAAAAAGAGAAAATGATTTTGATATCCACACAAATATCAATATATTTTTAATATTTTTTATATTAAAAAGAATAAAAAAGATACAATCGATTATATTGATTGATCACATTAACTTCTCAGATAAGCTAAACTTCTTCAATCTAATATGATATCAAAAAATATGGCAAAGATATGTTGATTTTATGGATTTCTAAAGAAGTTTATTAAATATAAACACTTTATAAACTTCTATAACATAGCTAGGCATATTGGATGATTATTTATTAAGGTATTTAGAATTGTTTTTGTGCAAAAAGAATTATTTTTGAGTATAAGGATAAATGGATTTTTTTTTTTTTTTTTTTTTTTTTTTGAGAACCACGAACAAAGCTCCACTCTTCTTTCAAGGCTTCAAATGAACTAAAAGACAAACTAACCAACCATCTAAAATAGTATAGATGAGCTTGCTCTTCCATTTCAATATCAAAATATGAACAAGTAGGTCCCCATACACAACCAAATAATATTTAAAATTGAAGTAAAGAAAACATATGAAGTCAAAGTTAATCAAACTTGTTATACTGTCATACTAGCATGGTCTAACATGTCATTCGACTTGTTCGCCTATGTTGTTAGATAATGAATCATTCTACCAGCACCCAAAAAATAAAGCATAGATATGCTACTGCCATTTGAAATTCATAATTCCTTCAAGATAATAATAAATAGAGACTGGTGATTTATGAATTAATTTTTTACTGACCTAATGAATCTTTATTCTTAGCAGTAACATGGAAACTCATTTTTCACTTAATATGGATAAGAGTTGGATTACAAAAGCCAAGTGGAGCCGTGATTATGTAAATGTTGTAAACAATTTCGTAGAGTTTGCAAGTTGAAGCAAGAATTTGTCAGGGAAAATTTTATGTCCACGCAAGTCATGCATTAATAGGTACCTCCATTCGATGAAAGATGTGAAAGACCATTTAATTTCTAAAGGATTTTTTCCTGTATATGTTGTATGGAATCGACATGGGGAAGAGCATTGTATTATAGGTGAATATGCAATGAATGAAGCATCTAGGGGCACACCAAAGTTAAATGAAGGAGAAGCTCCTTCTGAGGATATAAGAATAGATGATATAGATGGATTATTAAGAAACATATTATGTCCAAATGATCCAATTCAAAATCCAGCAATGGAGTAGAATGAGTTCAATACCAATGAAGAAAATGATCATGATGAGAAATTTACTAATTTAATGCATGATGCAGGAGCTGAGTTATACCCTGGATGTAAAACCTTCTCAAAACTCTTGTTTATATTGAATTTGTTTCATTTGAAGTGTTTGCATTCTTGGATGGCAAGATCCTTTGATATGCTACTTGAGTTACTAGTCGATGCCTTTCCTAAAGGGGTCTTGTTGACTAAAAGTACATACAAAGTGAAGAAGATAATGAAAGCATTTGATCTTGGATATACAAAGATAAATGCATGTCCTAATGATTGTATGCTATTTTAGAAAGATCGATCAAATCAAAATATGTCACATATGTTGAGCATCAAGATGGTCAACTATGATAAAGAATACTTCTGAAGGAAAAAGAACTCGTATGAAGTCAGCTAAAATTGTCAGATATTTTTCATTAATTCCTAGACTTCAAAGATTTTTTAAAATAAAGAAATCTTTTGAGGAGATGATTTAGCAATCTAAATACAGAAATGTAGATGGATTGTTATAACATCCAGCTGATGGAGAAGCATGGAAAGCTTTTAACTCTTAATATCCTAATTTTGCTTTGGATCCACATAATGTTCACCTTGGTTTAGCTTGTGATGGGTTTAATGCATTCAAGATTATGAGTAGTACATATAGTATTTGGCCTGTTCTTCTAGTTCCATATAATATGCCACCCTAGGTTGGGATGAAACATGTTTCTTTTAACCTATCAACAATAATACCTGGGGAGAAAAGTCCAGAAAATGCTATTGATATTTACGTTCAACCTTTGATTCAAGAGTTATGTGAATTGTGGCATGAAGTTTAATGTTATGATGTAGTAAGTGGGTAAACTTTCAACATGCGAGCTGCATTACAATGACCATTAATGATTTCCCAGCATATAGCATGTTGTTTGGGTGGAGAAATAAAGGGAGATTAGCTTGTCCTTGTTGTGAGAAAAATACAGAATCCTTATGGTTATTCAAAGGAAAGAAATTCCCTTATATGGGTCATCATCATTGGATTCCAGATAATCATATTTTACGCCGCCAAAAAAATTACTTTGATAACACAGAGGAAGTCCGAAGAGAACCTAAAAGGAGAACTGGCACTGAAGTTCTATCATAGCTATATAATATAGAATTTCCCATTGCCTGCTTAAGTAAAGATGGTTTAAAAAGGGGATGTGCTGTACAAGGGATTGAAGGATGGAAGAAAAAATCAATTTTATTTAACCTACCTTGTTGGAAATATAATTTATTGCCACATAACTTAGATTTTATGCATATTGAGAAAAATATTAGTGATAATTTTATTGGAACTTTACTTGATCTGGAAAAATCAAAAGATAACTTACAAGCAAGACAAGATTTGGTTGACATTGGAATAAAAAAATGATTTGTATCCACAAATTTTAGAGGATGGTAGCTACTCATTGCCACCAGCTCCTTTCACAATGTCAAAGGAAGACAAAGTGATGTTTTGTGAAGTTATGAAGAATTGAAATTCCATAAAGGCTATGCCAAACATATCAAGATGTGTCAGTGTTGTTGATTGTAAAATTATGGGTTAAAAAAGTCATGACTTTCATGTTCTATTAGAAGACATTCTACCCATTGCGCTTCGTTCTTGTGCACCTTCAGATGAAGTTATGCGCATTGTGGTGGAGATATCACATTTCCTAAAGATAATTTTTTCAAAGGTTATCATTCCGACCAAGTTGGAGATGTTACAAAATAATATCATTGTGACTTTATGCAATATGGAAAAAATATTCCTTCATCATTCTTCACGATCATGATTCATCTTCTTGTATACTTAGTAGAGGAAGTTAAATTAGGTGGCCCTGTTCAATACCAACGGATGTATCCATTTGAAAGGTAACATATAACTTATTATCTCTATTTAGTAATTCATATCATAAACATTTTAAAAGTTTATATCATTTGCAGATTCTTCTTGATTTTAAAGGACTATATTGGAAATAAAGCACAACCTGAGGGTTCCATTGCGGAGGGATTTATTGCTAAGGAATGGATTTCATTTTGTTCCAAATATTTGGAGGGATATAGCCAAAATATTAGAGCAAAAGCATTTTCACTTGAAAATGAGACGTGTTTCTATTCTCCAGTGGTGGAGTTGCATTGGGGAAGGTCTCTTCAGTTTTGCTAGATGAGAAATCATTAACACAAGCACATAGATATGTGCTACGTCATTGTGATAGTCTTATACCAGTTAGAGAATGTTTCAAAGATGGTAAGAAAAGGAAGAGGCGTCAGCACACACATCTTATAATTAGGGATGTCAATAAACTCATTAATGAAAAATTTCATGAGTGGTTTCAGTAAACTCTAAACCTAATCTTTCCATTAAGTATTTAATGTTTCAATTTATGTAAAGGCTAATATTTCTTTTCTTAGGTCATGGTTGATGGTAGTCCGAAAGTAACAAAAGAAATTAAGGTCCTGGCCAAGGGGCCTAATAAAATTACACGTACATATAAAGGTGTTATTATTAATGGATATACCTTTCACGTAAAGACAAGAGATGAGAATAAGAAAACTAAAAGTTATGGTGTTGTTAATACTATAGAAATTGGAAATTTTAGTTGCTACAGGAAAATTAATGATATTATCAAGATAAATTATTCATACAGTTTCAAAGTGATACTATTCAAATGTGATTGGGCAAACATAATTGGAAATGGTGTAAGGAAAGATTAGTTTGGTTATACTTTGGTAAATTTTTCACGTCTTATACACACTAGTGATAAATTAGAAGATGATCCATTTTTTTTCTCTTTACAAGTTCAATCAGTCTACTACATTCATGATCCTAAAAATACAAATTGGAATTTTGTTGTTCCTGTAAGGCCCAGAGATGTATATGATTCAAGTATTTCTCGTAGCATAAAAATGTAAGTATGGACATATGTTTATACTTTAATGTTTTCTAATATTTCTTTCTTTATTATCATGATTTATGTTTTTAATATTTCATACTTCATTATATGTAGACATATCTATATTCATATTTATTTTATGACTTTTGATATTATATTAAACCTTACATTTGCAGGACATGACAAGGACAAATACATTCAGGTGAACTAAGAAGGTTGTATCAAGGGGTGGGTCTATTAGAGGATCTGAAACTCCTTCTACTCCAATCCACCTAGATTCTACTAGTGAGCAAACATAAGAGGAGAATCAATGCAGTGACAATCAACAATCACCACATCCTTCTACTTGTGAGTAGATTCAGGCTCCAAATGATGGGATATGGCTTACAGGTTTGATTTATTCTTTTTTTAAATAAGTGTAATTAATTGTGTAATTATTCTAACCAAAAATGTTATGCACATATGAGCAAGGTGTGCCTATACTTCGTAGGGAGCGCACCACATGCAGTGACATTCAAAACATGCCGCCAGGTAAATGTGTACATATAGAGGTGAATGAGAATAATGTGGCAAGCAACATTTTAGAGTCTGTCCTGCTAGGTTCTTATCTAGGTGTCATTGCTAGAGATCCAATATTGGCTCCCATATCCTTTACAGATTGGAGAAATAAGGGTATGGATCCCTTTAAGAAAAAAATGTTAGTTGAAGTAGAGGTAAGTAAAATATTAAATAAATTTCAAAATCTTTATTAATGTTATGAATAAGGATATACTTCTTTATATTACAGTCAAAGTTTGCATTTCCTGGACAAATGTGTCACTGAATTCTTCAATCCCTTAGAGTTAAGTGGCATACTATAAGACTAATCTAAACTGAGCACTGGGATAGCCATCCTATCAAGGAAATTATGGAGTCAATTTCAGCTGGTGTTGTTGCAGCACAGTGGTGTCAGCTAGTCACCCAGTGGTCACAACCAAAAGATAAGGTTAGTACTATCATTATAGTAAATTATATTTTTTTATAAATCAGCATGGAGTTAAATTCATATGTAACATAGCTTGAATAATTGTTTTATGAACAAATTTGTTTCTATAGTCTATCAAGGACAGATTATTATTATCGAGAATCAACAGACTTCACAAAGATGGCCCCTGATCATTTGAAGATGCTAAACAAAGATGGGTAATTTCAGTCTAGCTATAAATTATTGATATAGAATTCATTGTTATTTTTTATTTATTTAAAATAAAAGTTAACTAAATTATTATAATATAGATACAAGCTTGCAAGCTTTTGGCTGTGGATGGGCTGACACAAGAGTATGGGAATGTGGAGGCTAACCAAAGAGTGTTCAGTATTGTTATGGGACATGAATACCTAGGCAGAGTCAGAACCCATGGGTTTGGTGTCACTCCTACACAATATTTTCCTTATAGCACAAACGAGTGCAGGAATAATGGTGGAAGCAATTTGAGTGAAATAGTAAATCTGAGAGAGAAGATCAACTCATTACGTGTTGAAATGAGGCAATTGGCGCAAGAATTTTGAATGCAGCATCCACCTCAAGGAAGCTCACAAATGGTATGTAAAATTTCACATTCTAATTTTAATGTTGGTTATTTGAATACTAATATTTTACAATCTTCTTATAATTGATAGGGTGGAAATGAAACTTCTTCTTAAAGATTAAGTATAGAAGAAAGAGAAATGCATTTGGAAGATAACCCATGTTTGAGCAAATTGGTTTGAAATGCATCTTGGTATGTAATTATACGTTTTGGGATGTTGCTTAAAATTTTGATATTATAGATCACCAAATATGAATGATGAATGATCCTCTCTTTTTGAGATTATCTAGTATTATTTTTATTTCTCGGTGGCCATTACATGGTTATTTTATGCACTTTTCATAGCTCTTATATATGTTTGTGGGCATTGTATTCGTGTGGTAGTATGAAGCTTACCTTTTGGCTTTGTTTGTTTGTAAAATTCTTCTCTCATTGGAATAGTGGTTTGTTTAGAGATGATGACGTAAGGTCAATATCTAATAAAGTGGTATATGAGCATGATAATGAGGATCAAATCTAACATGTTCTATATTATTTAGGTTTTGTAGTGATATGTTGTCATACATCTGATTACGCATTGCTTAGTTTATATTCCTAGAACACCAGTTAGAATTAAATTGACAAACAATCTCTTGTAACTTTTATAGAAATCATCAATTCGTCCAATCTTGAACCTTCAAAATAAGAGTATGACTAGCTACTAGTTCATGCTAAAAAAACTAAGTGTTTCCAGTTAATAGTTCAAGCATTACCTAGAAATATCAATGATGCAAAAAAAAGCACACAGAAGGGCTGATGCTTTTTTTAATTCACAAAGTAAGTAAATCATTGAGGAAGTAGTTTTTAAAAAAAAAAAATTTGTGGAAAAAGGTGCAATTGAAAGGGCTTAATCCATTAGCCACATGTTAAAGTTTAGAATGTCTAAAATGTTCATTAAATAAGTAAAAAAAAACACATATAAGGAAATCATAGAGCGGTCATTTCTAGTATATGGAATCAGATTAAAAAATATGAATGCAAAATTGCAAATCAGACCCATTAATTGCTAAATTGTTCCTATACACAATTGAGCGATTTTGAACTCCCTACAAAAATGTTCGAACTTCCAATTACTTGCCTGTTTGGCCATAAGCAAAATAAGTTTCCTTGGTGCGCTGAAAGATAGCTGGGACAATTGGTTCCACGGTCTCATGATATAACTAGAAGATCCCAATAAAAGTTCAGAAAGGCCAACAAATTTATAGTGCAGAAAAAGCATTCATATTCTTTCTCTATAGCTTACTTCGCCATTTGAAACATCCTCGTCAAGAACAGCATCAAATACAAACACATACTTCTCAACATACTCCGTCAGGTCAACCTAAAATAGTAAATGAAATCAAAATTCAAGCATGAACCTCAAATTTCAAATGTCTTTTTTACTACTTTGTTCTTATTTTGTTGTAAAATTTTGGTTTAATAATCAAAATTCAAAATCAGTTTGAGCTTATAATTAGATCAATCATAAAAGAATTTCAATGCATTTTCATCAAAATCTGAAAATAATCATGAGAAATTGCTTATTTGTAGAGTAAGATTATATTTATCAAATATTTCCTAAAGCCCCTTGTTGCAGCAAGTCATTATTCATTATGCCTAATATATCCAATTTAGCCAAGCTTTTAGCATGTATATCAATCATCAAACTCATAGAATCAAACTTTTAATGAATAATGGCTGCTGAGAGTAATGATTTTGTGTTCTACAACTCCATTGATTTTATCTCTCAATTTGGTTTGTTTGTGTTTATATAGTTATTCTACCATTTAGGACCAACTGTTTCAATTAATTTTTTAAGTTTATAGTATAAATAAAATCATAGAAGCTCACTTCTTTCTTCTTATGTTATATTCAAAGTTTTTCATGTTCTCTTGTTTGAGTCATGTGACTCAAATATATAGTTCAATATTCTCTTGTTTTTGTTGTGAATCTCTATGACTTAACTAGTACTTTTGTTTCAGTTACATCTCCTATTTATGTGGGTTTTAGGTTTTGGTTTGGTGAATGTCTCATATTTGTTTTCTGTGGAAATTCAGTTGTCGTGTTTAAAAAAAAAATTCTGGAATGTAGTAGCGGTTTTAAACGCTACTAAATTCCAGAATTATGGCGGTTAAAATTGCCACTTTACTGGATATCATTTTTTCTTTACATTATTTGTGGCGGTTATAACTGGTACCATTCTGGAGCTTTTCACCGGTTATAATCGCTACTAAAGTATGCATTTCTACCCCACCGGTCCTGGAACTGCTGTAGAATGTCATTGCAATGTATTGCAATTACATCGGATGTGTAGTGGTTTTAGAACCGCTGTAAGTAAAATAGTAGCGGCTAAAACCGTTGGGATAGGTCAAAAATTGTGCTGCGGTAGCCCCATTTTTTGGTAGTGTGTGTATGCTATGGTGCTTCCATCCCCAGCGATGCAGCACTAGTTCAAAATTTAGCACCGTAATTATCTTAGGATTTAAATCAAAATTTTGATCAAAATCAAATGTAAACATACAAAATATTTAAGACAATAAAACATGAAACAAATTACAATAAAATTGTAATAAATTTCAATATGCACAATAACACAAAGATGGGATGCCTTCTAATTAGCTCTAAGTTTATTGTCTTCAATTATACTTCCCTATATTTATCAATTCGGGTGGGGTACATCACTACCACTCCTCAAGTTTTTTGCACTATATTCTTTTCCATTTTCTTTGGGGTTAACTTCATTATTACTTGGAAGACACCCATGAGGTCTTCTACTGAAAAAAATTACAAGCTATCCTAATTCAGTTTCCAATTTTTTAGTTAAAAAAAATTAACTTTACAATTTAATTCCTAATTAAGTCACCGCCTCTTCAAAAGATGACTTTCTATTTCAATATTAATTATATTGATTAACTTTTGGAGGATAAGAAGATCAAGGATTCAAAACGGGTTACTGAGGAAAATTCTAATTTCCTCCTTGATTAGATTGTCTTGAATTCTATTAATTATTTCCACTAGTATTATTTGACCAACTAAAATTATGGAGGTTCCTCCAACAGGGATTGTATGCATTAGAATAAGGATTAGTTTAACTTTCAATTTAATCTATATTAAAAGACCTAAAATAAGAGTGTCCTCAAAAACATTCAAATGATTCTTTTCCAATTATATTAGTAAGTCCAATCCTAAGATAACTCCTAAAGTATCTAATTTTTTTGAAATAACATCTACTTGAGTATTAAGAATTGACTAAACATCATATTCATAATCTCCAACTACTCTCTTAGGATTTACCCTATCAACAAGCCACTAGAAGTTATTAGTTTCCATTCCATCAATCAAATCATAAGTATCCTCAAATGGCTTAGACATTAAATATCCTTTAGTTATAGAATTTATGATTGAACTAAGAGATCCTACTAATCCAATATAAAAAGTTTAAATAACCTACTAATCACATAAAATATGGCGAGGGCATTTCCTGAGCATCTCCTTAAATCTTTCCCAACTTTTATAAATAGATTCTTATTAAAACTAGGCAAAAGAAATGATATCATTTCAAAGCTAAGTAGTTTTTGAAGTTGAGAAATAATTTACTAAGAATTTGTGTGGTAACTCATTACAAGTAATTATAGAGTATGGGGGAAAAGAATTTAATCGCATTTTATCCTCGTCCCTTAGAGAAAATAGGAATAATCCAAGTCTAATGGCATAATCATTAACACCATTGCACTTTAAAGTTACATACATTTATTAGAAACTAAAAAATATATGTTAGGATATTTAATTGGATTTCCCAAATTGGTAATTTTGAACCATTTTAATTCAAAATTATTATCCTATATAGCATGTCAATTCATACTCTGATGAATTCCTTCTACTATTGGGTCATCACACTCCCTAAAAGGTATTGCATGACCTTGATCTTTCTTGAACTAGGTCAGACATTATATATATATATATATATATATATATATATATATATATATATATATATATATATATATATATATATATATATATATATATATATAGGGTCCTTTTTATTTCTAGATCAAATAATAAAGACACCAAACTAGATCTATTAAACATATAAAAAAATATAAACCAAATACGTAAATAAAATATTTTTGAATTTTTTGAAATTTTTTAATAAATAAAATAAACATATAGGATGCAAGTAGGCCTAAATATACACTTATTTCATTAATATTATAAATCATAATAAGTATAAAACTTCCCCTACAATGATGCAAAAAACTTTATGGGAGTGTGTTGTGTTGAATTTATAATGATAAGATAATGGTGAACTAATATAAAACTTGCTGAATTTAAAATATGCTTAGGTTTTCTTTGTTATAAAAATTTAAAATGACCCACTAATTTATGAAACCAGACATGTTAAATCAAGTAATAAAGTGATGGATTAGAGTGTCAACCCCAAGAGAAAGTGATCTACTATATTATAATCAAAACTACTTATGCTTACTCAAGATGTAAGAATTTAACCTACTAAAATAAAAATAAGTTTTTTTGTTTCTACCACTAAATAGAATTTTCTAAAATAATTGATACAATTTTGATAAAATTGCTTAAGACTCATGCATGTAAATAAAAATTTTTTCTTGATGAGACTTTTAATTGAAGATGTTCATAATAGCATATGCATCCCTAGAACTTTGTCGAGCTTATAAAGGTGAAAAGAAATATGGTTAGTTTTACTACAGTTTTACTATCACCATAAAACCTATATTTCCATGTTAGAGGAGGAATCTAATGGTATTTGTTAGTTTTAAGTTTATTTTTTTTAATAATATTTTAATATAACTTGTTGTATTTTCTCCAAAAAAAAAAGAACCTATAATTTTCAAACATCCTATGTGTAGGCATGCCAATATTCTATTTCAATTTCCCAATTATACTTGCATTTCTTAATCAAGTTTATATATCAAAATAGGTTTTGACTACACACATGGCCATTGTATAGATTAAATGAAGAATGAGAGATATTGAAATCATTATTATATTTATTAAAAAATAAGTGTCGACAGTAATACTATTTATGTTCTTTATTTCATCAGCCAAAAATTGAAAATCTTGCTAGACCTTGAATAAATAACAAGTAAACTCATATTCATTTTATTTATAGAAGAATAAAGTATAAGAGAAGTAGTAAGAAGCTTATTACCAGGATGGATCTAAGTATCTTCGCTACACTTCTTCATTCACTTAAGGAGTTGCTTATATTAATGCTAGTTAGTCCCTCTAAAATATTGTATCTTACACTTCCCTAGCCTCCCTTTGATTTTTCTCTAAGGAGGGACTCACGAAATACAATAAAAAGTACTTAATTACAGTTAGGGATCTGAACAACATAAATTAAAAAAATTGAATTCTATTTATAGTAAGTACAAGATAATATTTGAGCACCATGATGTTGGATAATGTGGCATTGCAATGTTGAAAAGTGAACTAGAATTTTTGCACTGAAATGTTAGAAAAGTTATGACACTGAGTAACATGGTGTGATTATGTCCTAAATTAGAGAGTCTCTTTGCTAAGTCAGCACAACTTGCAATAGTTATAACTTCTCCACCAAGGTGCTATAAATGTTTTGTGATGCGGTGCTTCAAATGGCATTCTAACATCACAATGTTAGAAAGGGTGGCGCTTCTGCTTTAATTTTTCATAGACACAAAGCAATAAAATTGATATTAGGTGTAGTGGCGCTTACATATGTGATGCCATGGCACTTGCAAATAGAGAAGGTCGGTGTTGCCACATTAAAATTGGTACTTTGTTTTGATCAAAATGACAGTATGGAATAAATCTTGTTACTGCTACCAAACACTTGTAAATTCTGCCTTTTTCTGCACAATTCCTTACAAACACATCTAAAATGACACATTTTACTTTATTTAACATTTAAAAAATATTACTTAAACTACACTTATTACAATGCCTAATTTTGGAATAAACTCCTCTTTTCATCTTTCTATAGGTAGTAATTATGGTGTTAATATTACAATTGAGTCTCCTTAAATTTCTTTTTTTACTCTTATGTAATAAATTGAGCATGCAAGGATCAAAAAGTCAAGCTTTTTAATTGAAATTGAGCAATAATTTCTATCAGATATAACATTAAATAACTGCATAATGTTGGGCCTAAGCAAAAATGAAGAAACCCATGGGGAAAAATAGCTTATAATTTTGAAGGTATAATCACATTCAATGAAAGATGGCATATAGATTCATTATGAAGATGATAAAAAGAACAACAAGAAGGAATGCAAATAATCATTTTAGAAGCTATTTAACAATTATTAAGCGGCCCTTTATAGCAAATCATGTATAGAAATTAAACTAAAAAAGAATATCCTTTGTGCCAAATAAAAGAATTAGCAATATGAACATTAGCATAGAATTATTAAATGAAACTTTTAAATATAGGTCTACTAAGAATTTTCAATCAACAACATTGATAATTATGCCAAAAATCATTGTTGTAATGTCATGAGGAAAAGAGGAATGAATGCACCAAAAGCAATCTTTAATTAAAACCATTATAAAAGGAAGGAATGCACAAAAAGCAATCACAAGATAGATTTAATTTCTCTAATGGAAAAGGCAGGAACTCAATAATTGTTTTTCCCCATAATCGAGGTCCAAAAAATGATAAATAAGAATTAAGCTAGACATTGAAAAAACAATTTATGTATAAACAAGGAGACAAAATTACAAAGACTTTTCAAGTAAGAAATGTAACTCCATATAGTAAATAAGGAATCATTGTTCCATAGAAAATTAATGGGAAGACACTTGCAAGAGAACTAAAAATGCAGCAGAAAATATGCACTATGTATATTCCAACAAGCTTCATACTAAAAAATTTTAGGTTGCAACCAAAATCTCAAAAACAAACTTATCCCTGAATGTGAAATCTGAAGATAATATTTCTTAAATCTAAGTTATTATTCAAATTTTCCAAATCACATTATTTCAAAACTATCAAAGTATCATCATGCTAATAAGTAAAGAATTAAAAGTAACAAATTATATGTATTGCCCAAAAATATCAAGAAAATTCCAATTATAAACAAGCAAGAGGAAAAAATGGAAATGAAGCAGAGGGATTTGAACATTCGGACTAGGGAAAAGTAGAGAGCTTCAACAAGGGCATTGCTTCTAAACTGGGCGTCTAAACCATAGAGGATCCAATAGATTCAACTATGATTGAATATTTGATGATTTTAGTAGATTTGGGGGAGGTGGATTGAGCATCATCAATGGATTCAGTTTAGGAAAGAGCGAATGCCCACTAAATCAGCTCGAAAAAAGAAGGTAAGAGGATTTCTCCAAAAAATTAAGTTACATCATCGAATGGGTGGCTAGGGTTGGAATGGGAGAAATATATATATTTTTAGCAATAGTAAAAATCTCTGCCTATATCTATCTATTGAATCAATTTACTAATCTCCAATACGATGTGTTGTGGTAACCCTTCCTTTTAAGTAGTGCAAACTACATAGTGGATTTTTTTTTTCAATTGGCTCAAATCCTATAAGTTTTTTCCCTTTTTACTCAAGGTTTTTTCCTTTGTGAATACTAAATTTTTCTACAACACTTAGACATAAAATACACACTCTCCTCTTTTTCCTAATAATTATATTTCTAGCATGAATAGTTTATGGCTTAAACTGAAAAGGCTTAAGCATGGACTGGTGGAATCATAATGTTTTCAAAGATCTTTTTTCTAATATTTTACTTGCTGAAGATAGGGTTAATTCTACTGAGGATCTTTGTCAGTTGTACCCCTCTGTGTCAAACCTTTATCTTTTGAATGAAGCTAAAGGGGAGCTTTGTAAGCTTTAGGTTCATGAAGAATTTTTTTGAAACAGAAAGCGGTTGTCAAGCATTTGGTGAAAGGTGATAACAATACTAAATACTTTCATGCTTTGGTTAATAAGAAATATGCTATTAATTGCATTCATAAAATTTCTCATGAGGATGGATCTATTACTAAGGATAGTGATGTGATTGCTAATATAGCTATTAATTATTTTTAAAACCATCTTAATAAATCTTTTAAACCTGCTATGATTACTAGCCTGTCCATTGATCCTAATATTATTTCTTATGAGGAAAATTATGGTTTATCTAACTCTCCTACCATCGATGAGATTAAAGATACTTTATTTAGCATGAATGTGGATTATATGGCTGGCCCGAATGGCTTTACTACTAAGTTCTTTTAGAAAATGTGGCCTATTATTTTCAATGATATTTTCCTTGATGTTACTGATTTTTTTAATGGTACTCCTATTATGAAGTTTTTTTTCTTCTACTTATATTATGCTTATTCCCAAGAACAATGCTGTGAATTCTTGGAATGACTTTAGACCTATTAGTTTGTGTACTATTTTTTATAAATTGCTTTCTAAAATTTTGATGAATTGATTAACTATTTTACTGCCCAAGCTTAAATCTCCCTTTAAAATGGGTTTTGTTAAAGGGGATGCCATTGCTGATAATATCCTTTTGGCTCGAGAATTTTGTCAAGATTTGGATGTCAAGGTTAGAGGTGGTAACATGATTATGAAATTGAATATTGCTAAGGCTTATGATAATATTAACTAAAATTTTATTTATAATATCTTGAGTTTATTTGCTTTTGACTATAATTTCATCAATCTCATCAAGTCTTGTATTGAAAGTCCCTTTTCTCCATTATTGTTAATTATAAGCGCCATGGTTTTTTTTAGGGCTTCATGTTGCCTTAGGCAGGGGGATCCCATTTCCCTTACTCTCTTTATTATTAGTGTAGATTATCTTTCTAGGGGTCTTTCTGATCTTTTTAATAAATGTCCTAGTCTCTTTTTTAGAACTTTAGGTGGCATTAAAATTTCTCACATGTGCTTTGCTGATGATTTCATTGTGTTTTTAAATGCTTCTTTGAATAGGAATGACAAAATTTGAGCTATTTTTTAGTTTGAATCGGTTAGTGGTTTGGCCTTTAATAAACATAAGTGCTTTTTTATTGTTGCTAAAAATGTTTCTTTTGATCGTGTCATGGATATTAAGAATCTTACAAGTTTTACTCAAGGTATTTTTCCTTTAAAATATCTAGGTATTCCTCTCTATAAAGGAAGAAAGAAATCTTTTCCTTTTTATGATTTAATTTTTGTGGTTCATAACAGATTATCTTCCTGGGATTCTAACTTCTTAAGCTTTGGTGGTCGTCATATTCTTATTAAAAGTGTTCTTTGCTCTATTATGGTTTATAGTTTTCAAACCCTTTTTTCCTACTAAGAATGTGTGCCAATGAATTGATAGGATTTTTAATATTTTTTTTTTGGAAAGGTACTTGGAATAATTCTAAGATTCATAGGTCTTCATGGAGTAATTGTTGTGGGACTTTTCAAGAAGGAGCTTTAGGTTGCAAAACTATGTTTGATTTGGCTTCTTCTTTATCTTGCAAACTTTGGTATAATATTTGCTCCAATGTTAGTTTTTAGGCTAATTTTATGCTGGAAAAGTATTATGAGGAGAGATTGTGGACCTCCGAAAGTGCACCGCGCGAACAGGTCAATTAGAAGGGACAGATTGGATCGTGCATATGACTAACCGTTGAGGATAGAGGTTGTCACCAACACACCTCGATGGGTAGTAATATACACGACCTAATCACGGGTTTCCCCCACCCGATACATCAGTTTGAATGGGGTTTAGTAGATGTGGGACCAAGTTTTCCACAGGCGCAAGCTCCCATGGTTAATTACATCCCAGACTGGAGCTTGAGAAAACTCTAGATTAAGGATCATATATAATCCTTTTCTAAAGTGGGATTGGCACATGGGTATAGACTAGAAAATCCTATCCAAAAGGAAGAAAGGTCCGAAGGGCTGAATCAACATGCGTGGTTCATACCAGCATTTGGAGGCTCTAGGGTACTAAAGGGAAACTGGAGAAAATTAAAGTCAAGGCATTAAATCACATGCGTGAGAGAAGAAATGGAGGTGACATCATCCTGTGACGCGGATAAGTAGGATTTAGAGTCCCTGAAAGGAAGGGGCCTACCTACTATTTAAGGCATACTATGAGACTAAATATAGTAGCCTCGAATCCTAAATCTAGGTTGGGTTTAGTGTTCTATGAAACACTAAGACTCGTGTCCTAGCTAATGCAATGCAAAATTTGGACTTATCCCTGCCTGGATTGGGGGAGCCAGCTAACCACCTAATGGCTTCAAAACCATGCTATCAAGTCAATTATGAAAGATGGGTGGGAAGTACAGTTCTTTGGAAATAAGACCGACATCTAGAGAATTTCCTAAGTTATCCTTGACTTATGTGGGTCAGATGCTCCTAGCTAATGCAATTAAATTTTATTTAATTGGTTAATAATGCAATGCATGCTAGTTGAAACGTCAGCTCATGAATGATATAGAATTTTAAAAACAAGCTTATAGAAAATAATTTTTAGAAATGACTGAGTCTCCCTAGGTCCGATACTTCATCCTCATAGGCCAGATTATCCGGACTCTACCCGCAGGCAGGGAGATGTCTTATAGCAAGGAAAGAAGAATACAGTAATATGCATGTGACCCCGGACAATTCTGGCAGTTCCTTAGGTTCGTTAAATTTCTATGTTATTTAAAACTTAATTTTTTAGAGAATTAATTACAGGTAGAAGAATTTTATAGTCCTTAATGAGCCTAATTCGATCCAGGCAAAAACAAAAATGGCATGCAAGAAAGAAATCTAGAAAAAGTAGGTATTTCTACTGCGCACATCAGGAAAGCACATCAATATAAATCCAAAAAATAATCAACTAAATGGCCATAGGCAAATTGCCCTTATTACAACCCAGATATGCAGAAAGTAAAGTGGCCGGGCACCACTACCAACAACCCGGATTTCTAAGCCTATGACAGACGCTAACAACTTTGAGTGGGAAATTGGGTCTTCAATCTTTAGCATTCTAGATGTCTTCTCCTTAGACTCTTTGGATCACTCCTTATTGGACTCCTTGGATCTCACTTTTTTGGTCTCCTTGGGTCTCTTCTCCTTGGACTTCTTGGATCCATTGTGGCTTGAATATCCAAACGAAGAGACAATTCCCTCCAGCAGGAGGGTATTGCCTTTTCTCTTTGGATATCTAAAGCCATCCAACTCGGTCTTCCAAATGGAAGAAGACTCTCACCTTTAGGGATGTCTTCTTCTTTTGGAATCCGAGTTAGATAAGAATACCCCAACTCACAATTATTTTCACAACTCTAAAAAATTATTACAAATTTTATATCAAATATAAAGTGAAAAAATTCTAAAGGACCTACATGATTATCCTATTAAAAATGCTCAAACCATTGATCCTGTGCCAAGCCATTCTCTTAATCATGAGGGCTAAGCAGCTGCACCTATAGCAGTTATAATTATTTAATGATTTTAGCCCTCATTATATCAGGGGGGGCTGAGTAAGCACATACATAAGATAATATTAGAAATCATAACGATGCCCCCCCTTTATTAGCTTGAGTATGGCCACCTGCATGGAAGAGTAGTATATATATAATTCTCCTAACCTAGGGGTAAATCTAGCGCTCATCACATCATCCACAGAGTGCAAAAAAAGTAAGCAAACACACCAATCATTTTTCAAACAGCATGCAATGAAATCCACAAAAAAGCTCCGGCACACAGTAGAAAAGTAAAATCCAGCGGCCTAACCTAGATCTAGAAGTGGTGCCCTAGCAAACAATTTTATGTGTGTTTATGGTTGGTGTGGTTTGGATAGGTCCTAAGTAGGGTAGTTAGTTAAAGTTATCTAGAGTTCAGGTTTGTTGGGGGTCTGAAAAGGATATTTTAGTTGAAATTGAAATATTAGTGGATTAGGATCCATTTTAATTATTTCAGTTTGTTGATCAGTTCTAAGAGCTTATGATACTGATATTTAAAGTTTAAGTGATATTAGCGAATTTTAGAAAGTCCTGGGTTCTCCTAGGAACTGGACTAAGGATCCAAAATATCACTATAATAAATGGGCTAGGTTTGGATCTTCTAACACCTTAATAAAATACTAGATCTTAATAGGAGTAGTTAGCCAGGTAGTACACAAAAATTGGAGTTTTCTAGGCAAAGTTATGAATTTTCTAAGTTTTGGGCCCTAAATGAACTACGGTTGACCAAAAAGTTGACTTTCTAATCTAGACTAGTTTTTGGAATCCTAATATTTTTAATAAATACTAGATCCTAATAAGAGTCTAATTCAAGTGAGTTTTCCCAATTTGGAATTTTCTATAACTAGTTATGAATTTTCTAAGTTTAGGGTATTTAAGGGAATTTCTAAATTTCCTAATAAAGGACTGTTTTTATTGTTTAGATCCAAATCAACTCCAAAATGATTTTAATCACTCCCAAAGGTTAGGTATGACCTAAGAAAGTGTTCCCAAGTGTTTGGAGAAAATTTGGGATTTTTAATAATTTTTAATGAATTATTAGGGGCAAAATGGTAAATTCCACCTATGGTCAAATTAACGGTCAACCTGAAGTCAAACTAGGGATCCCTATTTATCTAAGGTCAAGGATCATATTATGGTCAGTTTTAGGTATTATAAATAATTTTATGACCTAAAATTTATTTATTGTAATTTTTGGAAGGTCTCGGGGCCTTAATTAGTAAGTTAATTAGGATTAGTTAATTAAGGGGTCTAACTAGCCCTAAAAATTCCTAGAAAATTCTGGGAGGTTTATGATGTCATTAAGTTTAAGTGTTAAGGTTTTCATGTCAATCAGTGATCTATCCTAAGGCCTAGAAAATTTCTAAGTTTGCTAGACAGGTCCTTAATTTTTGTCCTTAGGGTGTCACTACGTTATGTGGGTTTAAATAGAGTTTTACACTAACCCTCAAGGAAATAATGCATGGGAAACATATAAAAGCAGTAAACATGCCATCTCCTTAGATCTAGGAGAGACTAAGCTAAGTGCTCGTTGTGCGACCTACACATGCAATCTACGACAAATGAAAAATAAAAGAAACTAATGAAGGGATTAGTGAATGATTGGAACTCTGCCATCCACTAATCCACTCCCCCATGATTTCTCTTCATGCATAGAACCTATGTATCTAAAATTTTGTGTAGTAGGTCTCCCAAAATTAAGATTTAATATATATATGTAATTTTGAAAGTACTTAAAGTAATTATAAATTCATATAATTTTTAGAAAAATAATATAATTAAAAATAGTTTAATTCATATCTACATAAGTATATGGGAGACCTATTGACCACCCTAACGAGGTCTCAAAACGATTTGAAAATAGTTTGTATCTTGAAAATAATTATTATATTAATTAAGGGAATAATAATTAAATAAGTAAAATATACCTCAAGATATAAATTTGCCAAAACAGTGAAAATCAGTGATAGAAAATAATCTTAAAATAAAATTCATATTTTTCTTAAAAATTCAAGGGGTTATACGTGTAAATCTGATTTGAAACGGAAAAGATATGAATTTTCAAAGTTTAAATGCAATTATTGGGTATTTTTAAAAATAGTGGTTTTACTGTTTTAAAAATAGTTATAGATATACCTAACATTTTCAAATAGGAATGGTTTCAAATCGTACAGAATTCAAATAAAAATAAGACAAGGTGCTGTGCATCGAAATCCAATTTAAAATGGGAAAGAAATGATTTTCCGAAGTTTAAAACAATTAAAGGGATTTTTTAAAATAATTCAAAATAATAAAAAAAATAATAATAAAATGAAATGGAATAAAAATTTAAAATCACTGAAATTTAACATATATTAAAAAATATATGAATTATTTGTAATAACTTAATCACTAGTAGTATTTTAGATAATTTAACTAATTAAAGTAATTAGAATAATAATTAATTATTGAAAATACATTTTTATATTTAAATAAATATAATAATAATAATATTAATAATAATAATAATAGTAATACTAAATAGGTACAAAACAGTAAGAAATAGTTTAATCATAATATAATTATTAATGTTATAATTAAAAATAATAACTTTATAATATATAATAATAAAATAATCAAAATAGTATTTTTTTAAATAATAATTTTTACTGTTTTATTAATAATTAAAAATATATATATATATTTTAAAAAAGTTTTTATAGTTTGGAGAATAAAAATACAAACAAAATGAGGTATTATACGTAAAAAACGGAGCAAAAATAAATTTTCTATAAATTTTTGAAGTTAAAATAGGTTTAAAATAATTTAAAAAAGATTTAAAATTAAATTTGGCGGTGGCGGGACACGTGGCGCATCCCGGTTGGCTCCGCTATCCTCAGCCAATCATTGGCGGCGACACAATGATTGTGCCCCCAGCCAATGATTGCGGCGATCATGCCGCAATCATGGCCCGTGTACCGCGCCACTTAGCCATGTCGGACGCGGCTCTGTGCCGTCTGATCGTCCGTTGAAACGATCCAACGACGGAGATCTTGCCGGACCAAGCCCCGAACGATGGGAGCAGATCCACGATTGGACAGGTCCACGGGAAGAAGCGATCCAAGCCGTTGATCGATAGATCAACGGTCTGAAATGCACAGGGCTGAACGGAGAGCCAAACCGTGCCCTAATCCCATTTTTTGACGATTTCTCCCAATCCGCTCGATGGAATTTCACAAAATTTTAAACACACATTCTAAAGATGAACAGAAATCATGGGGATATCATTCATAGACTAATATTCACCCTATCAAAAGTTAATTAGCTTCGTGTATTCTAGCTAGGGTTTAAGATTATACCTAAAATACTCTATAGAATCGAGGGATCTCTGGCTTGTTGCACTTGTAGACTGTCCACGATCCTAGTTTTAGAAGAAATCTCGAGCTCTCGACGTTTAGATCGCATGCAAAATGAGTTGGAAGTTCCTTGGCCTCAGTTCGCCGGATATCTCGCCGCCGGTGAAGTTTCACCGTCGGGATTAAGTCGGGAAAGGTGGAGGGAAGATCCAGGAGCTCTCTCACGAAGGGGTTTCGGTTTGGAGCTCTTGGATTCTGAGAATTTCGTAAAAGATCCTAAATTTTTCTCCAAAACTTCTATTTAAGCTCCTTAACCCATATGATTAACGGTTGGGATCCGATTTATATTGAATTTAGGAGGGAAATCAATTTGATTCCATGGAAATTTGAATTATAAAACGTCCATGGGCATTAAAAGGCCATTAAAGGGGCTTTAATGAGCCTTAATAGGTCCAAATTGACCTATTTAAGACTTGGGCTGACCAAGTCAATGGTTGACCTGGTCAACCTAGTCAAATGGGTCGGAGGGGCCGTGGGTTTGAGCCAAGATGCCATTGAATTGATTTAGAATTGATTTTAGGCTTAAAGGGTCCAAATTGGTCAACCCTGGTTGACTTGGTCAACTGGGTTGACCCAAGGTCTGAGTCAGGGTTCAACAGACTCGACTGAGAGGGTCATGGGGTATGGCTTGGTCAATTTAACCAAGTCAACCTCTTTGATCAAGAGTCTGGGCAAAATCGAGATCAAAAGAGACATCATTCTATGTGTAGTTTTTCTAAAGGCCACTCTAAAGTTTGGCAGCGGCTGTGCTCAGTTAAATGGTTGGTGGAGTCATCTTTAGTGTGTGGTCTTAGTTTTGGCAATATTTTTTTTGGAAGGATCAGTGGTTGAATGGACAGTTGATTGAATCTTTATTAAATTTTTTTTCCATTGCTAAGGTGAAGATTAACTATTTATTTTATAATTATGGCTAAGATTTGGAGAAGCTTTCTTCTGTTCTCCATGATTTCATTTTTCAGCTTATTATTAAGATTACTCTTAACATTACCTCTAATAATGTGTTACTATGTACCTTTACTAAAAGTTTCCCCTATACTGTTTCTATCCTTATTTAGATAATTCTTCACAGGCTTATTCCTATGGATGAGAATTTGAGGAAAGGAGGTTTCATCTTTTCTTTTAAATGCCAATGTTGTTACCATGTTGACAATATGCATCATGTTTTCATTTATGGTCCTATTGCGATCAAGGTTTGGTCTTATTTTGAGGATCTTTTTCATCTTAATTTCTTTAATTTGAGGAGCTCCATTTACTACTTACTTGATTATTGTTTTGTCAATTTTAAAGGTCGTGTCAGAAATGTTATTCCTTCTCTTACCCTTTGGTTCCTTTGGCTTGTTATTCCTTCTCTTACCCTTTGGTTCCTTTGGCTTGAGAGAAATGATTCTCGTTTCAATGGGGTTAGTATGAATCACCAAAAAATTATCCTTAAAGTTAAGGAAAAAATGGCTGCCCTTTACTCTGCTAATATTCTCTCATTTATGAACTTCAAGAACTTTTTATTTACTAGCCCTACCTTTGGTATTAACTTGGAGGCGAATAAGTTGCATAAGGTGACCAGGTGCATTAGTTGGAGTAAGCCTCCCCCTAACTATGTTAAGTTAAATGTGGCTTGTGCTAATCTGGGTGATACTATTGCTTGTGGTGGCCTCATTAGAAATCATAATGGCACTTTCATTTTAGGCTATGATGGGCCTGTGACTAATGGTGATATAAAATTTAATTTTTTACTTTGCTGTGCTTCATGGTCTTAGTCTCTGTCCTAACCACTCTCATATTAATACTATTTTATGTTTGAATAGTTGCTATTTGAATGATTTATATTTGTGCAACTTATGTAGTTTTGATGATTCCAAACATTATTGTTTAAATGTATAGTTATCTCCTAACAATTTTAGAAGATTTGCACTTGCTCTTGTGTGTACTAACATTTCAAGAAAATCAGACTCCAGACTACGATAACTTCAAATCAAATTCAACATGAGATATTTTGTTTATTTGAAGTTTGCATTTTCTTTGATTTAATTTTGAAAGGGAGTGATTGTAATTGAGTGAATAAAAATCTTACCACACAAATAAGGAGATCATAAAATTTTATACTGATCGTACAGGACGATATTTATCGTACTGGACGATCTGTCAGTTATCTCCTATAGAGCACTTGGAACGAATAGGAACTTGCTTGAAAATTTTTTTCTAAGTCCTATTCGTCCAGGACGAAATTTATTATCGTCCCGGACATAGGGTTCTCTGTAAAATTTTTGTCCAGACGAATTTTATTATCGTACGAGGCGACCAGTGCTCTGGAAAATTTTCGTACAGACGAAATTAAATATCGTACAGGACGATCAGGTCTCTGGAAAATTTTCATCCAGACGAAAACAAATTATCGTTCCTGGCGATTGGTCCTCTGGAAAAAATTTTTGTCCAGACGAAATAAATAATCGTCCAGGACGATCGGGTCTCTGGAAAATTTTCGTCCAGACGAACATATTTTCGTCCAAACGATTAACCGTCTTAGAACAGTTTTCAGCAGTTTCTAGAACCGACCTTGTAATAACTGTTTGTACTGGACGAACCTAGTTCGTACAGGATGATCATATGTACGAAGTCATTTCGTTCACATATACAAATTGGGTCGTTTTAGATCGTTTAAGTAAAATCGTCCAGGACGATCCAGGATCGTACAGGACGATCCACTGCGTACAGAATTGGAAACTTGCAGTTTTTGGGCGGTTTTTCTTGTCTTTTACATAAATAGTCCAAATTAGACTGCCACCCAATCTTTTTGTCATTTGATCTTCGTGCCTCTTGAGAGAATAGCCAAGGAGAGAGTGGAAGAGAGCATTCAAAGGAGGATTCCTACCACTGGAGCGAGAAGGCTTCACTTGGATTACTAAGGTAAGAGTCTCTACTTGTGAAATTGGATTTCTTCACTCTTTTCTTTCTTCCTTCTAGATTCTTGTGAGAAGATCAGTAAAGGAGATCCGGTTCCCTGCCGACACTTGGAGAGTGTAAATAGCCGAAGGGTTGTCTGCCCACACTAGGAGAGTGTAAAAGGACGAAGGTTCTCTGCCCACACTAGGAGAGTGTAAAAGGACGACGATTCTCTGCCAGCACTGTGGATTGTGTAAAAGAATGACGGTTCTCTGCCGCACCGGGTAGTGGTGAAAAGAGTGTGTTGTAAAGGCTTCTCCGCCTTGCTGTGGGTGCTAAAGAAGAGTCACTTTGTTGTATTAGTGCAATACTTAGAGGGTGCCTCTGAGGAGTGGATGTAGGTCTGGTTATAGACCGAACCACTATAAATCTGGTGTCATTTACTTTATTGTTTTTACGTTTCCGCACTTTAAATTTTAGTTTTAACAACTCAGTGGTTGAAAAACATTTTTCTACAAACTTTAAAAGAAAATTTTATTTCGGTTCAACTTTATCATTAAGAGGGTTTAAAATTTTTAAAACTACCAATTCACCCCCCTCTTGGTAGTCGTGGGACATTTACTTAGGCTTAACAACCTAATTACTGGACTCAACAAGTGGTATCAGAGCGTAGTTTCAAAATCATAAGTTTGAACTACGTTTTGATTAACGTAGATGGCTACATTTGGAAACCGAAACACACCTGAGGGTTACTCTATCACAAGACCTCCACTGTTTGACAATATTCTTTTTGATTTTTGGAAAATACGCATGTCTACTTTCTTACAGTCACTTGATTATCGTATGTGGATGCTAGTCCAGGAAGGTTACTCAAAACTAACTAGATTAGTTGATGGAATTAGGGTAGAAACACCCTATGCAGATTGGACTATAGAAGAACATGTGACTTAGCACAATTAAATGCGAAATGTTTAAATAGTTTCTTTTGTGCTTTAAAATCTAAAGACTACATGCGAGTTTCCACTTGTAAAAGCGGAAAAGACATATGGGATAGAGTTTGTATTACTTATGAAGGGACAAATGAGGTTAAGCAATCAAGACTCAATATCTTGTTACATGACTACAAATTATTTCGCATGAAACCTAATGAATCTATATCTGACATGTACACAAGATTCACTCAAATTGTCACCTCTTTGCATGCACTTGGTAGGAAATTAACTAATGCTGAAATGGTCAATAAGATTCTTCGTTGTTTACCTACTGCATACGATGCTAAAATTACTGCAATTACAGAGTCTAAAGATCTGAACATTTATTCCATTGACAATCTTCTTGGTTCACTCATTGCTTACGAGCAAGGAGTAAGTCAAAGAAAGATTGATGCAAGTGAACCAAGAAAGGACAAGAATATTGCACTAAATGTGGAAGAGTCAGAAAGTGAACACTCACAACCTGAGGATGAAGACGATATTGCACTGATGACTAGACAATTCAGAAGCTTTTTAAAGAGGGAGCAGAAGAGACGCCAGCAATGGAATAGAGGTAAGTATAAAAGAAATGGCAAGGTTTCTAATGATGTGATTTGTTATGAATGCAGGAAACCAGGTCATATAAAGACTGATTGTCCAAAACTCAAAGCCACTCCTAGCAAGGAGAAGGTAGAGGAGAAACCAATGGTAAAGAAGGGCAAGAAGAAGTTTCAAAAGGCTTTTTGGGCGGACTCAGCTTCAGACTCATCTGAGACTGAAAAAGAAGAAGAAGTCACCAACCTTTGCTTGATGGCAGATAAAGCTGAACAATCAGATCAAGAAGAGGTATACTCTCACACAAGACCTCGTGAGAGTAAATGGTACCTGGACAGCGGATGTTCAAAGCACATGACTGGAGATACTGCTCAATTCATAACGCTGGAAGCCAGGAGTGGAGGCAAGGTTACACTTGGAGATAATACCACAAAGAAAGTGGTTGGATCAGGTATGATTGGAAATTTGAAAAACTTTTTTATAGACAATGTTTTATTAGTTGAAGGCTTAAAACATAATTTGCTAAGCATAAGTCAGCTATGTGATAAGGGCTATAATGTAAAATTTTTACCTACTAGCTGCATAATTAGCCTAAATGGAAAAATTGTTTTAAATGGAAAAAGGGTAAACAATGTCTACATGCTAGATTTAAATTATATTCAATCTCCTATTGCTTTTTGTTTGAAAACTGTTTCTGATGAATCATGGCTTTGGCATAGGAGACTTTGTCATTCTAGTATGAAAAATCTTAGAAGAATTACCCAAAAGAATTTGGTGAGAGGAATACCTAAACTAGACTTTACTAAGGACCATCTATGTGATGCATGTCAATTAGGAAAACAAGTGAAGTCCTCTTTTAAGTCCAATAAAGATCTTAGGACCAGTAAACCTTTAGAAATTCTACACATGAATCTTTTTGGACCTGTAAGCACTGTTAGTTTAGGAGGAAAGGTATATGGATTTGTTATAGTAGATGATTTTTCAAGATTCACCTGGGTTAAATTTCTTTTTCATAAGAGTGAATCATTTGAGGAATTCAGAAATTTTTCAACTTGGATACAAAGAAAACTAGGATGTGAAATAATTTCTATACAAAGTGATCATGGAGGAGAATTTGAAAATAAAAGATTTGAAGATTTCTGTAAAGAAAAAGGGATTGATCACAATTTTTCTGCACCTAGAACTCCTCAACAAAATGGAGTAGTTGAAAGAAAGAACAGAACATTAATAGAAGTCGCCCGAGCAATGTTAGCAGAATACTCGCTTCCTAGATATTTTTGGACTGAGGCGGTTAGCACTGCATGCTATGTTCTGAATAGGGTGAATGTGAGATCAAATTTGAATAAAACACCCTATGAGTTGCTAAAAGGTAGAACACCAAATTTGTCTCATTTGCATGTATTTGGTTGCAAGGTGTTCATACATAATAATGAAAAATCTGCCTTAGGAAAATTTGATCCAAAATCAGATTAAGGAATTTTTGTTGGATATTCAAGTGTTGGAAAATCTTATAGAGTATTCAACAAAAGAACTTTAGTCATTGAAGAAACCACACATGTTGTTTTTGATGAAAATGGAAACATGGAAGAGCCAAATGTTGTTGAAGAAGAAATTGAAGAAAACTCCCAAAAGATTGATAGATTAAATTTGGAAGAAAATGTGGAAGAAAATTTAGAAAGAGAATACCCTTTGCCTAGAGATTTGAGATTTTCTAAAAACCACCCAAAGGAATTGATTACTCAAAACTTAGGAATTTGGTATCCTAAGTTTAGCTCTTCATTTGAAATTATTGGTTACTCAGATTCTGAATTTGCAGGCTGTAGAGTGGATAGGAAAAGCACTTCTGGAACATGTCAATTCATTGGAAATTCATTAGTTTCATGGTCTAATAGAAAACAAAATTCAGTGGCACTATCTACTGCAGAAGCAGAATACATTGCATTAGGAAGTTGTGTGGCACAAGTACTTTGGTTAAAACAACAGTTGATTGATTTAGGATTAACTATAGGCACTATTCCAATTTATTGTGACAATACTAATGCTATTTGCATTTTCAAAAATCCTATTCAACATTCTAGAACCAAACACATTGATATAAGGCATCATTTCATAAGGGATCATGTATCCAAAGGAGAAATTGAACTCATACATGTTTCAACTGAAAATCAACTTGCAGACATTTTTACAAAACCTTTAGCCTTTGATACCTTCAGTACTTTAAGAACAAGGCTTGATGTTAATGATTTGAATGCTTAAACAAAATGTCTTTGCAACATTGATATTTATTGTGTTTTGTTTTGTTTTTTATTTTTTTGTGAAATTTTGTGTGTTTTGATGAATTGTTTTTGAATTTTTGGTTTTGTTTTATGTTTTCTGTGTTTTTGATTTTTTTTTTTAAAATTCAAAATTAAATTTTTTTTTTGGAGGAAATCGTCCAGGACGAAAATGGTTTCGTACGGGACGATGTGTGTAGGATCAGTTTATACGAATTTTAACCGAGTTTGAGAGCAGTTTTTAATTAGATCGTCTGTACGATCTGATGATCGTCCAGGATGAATTTTTTTTTTCTCAAACGTCGGGACGATTGAATGCAGCGATTGAGTGGATAAGACAGTTTTTAATATGAACTTCGTCTGTACGAAGTTTTTGTTCGTCCAGACGAACATGTGTCGGTTCATTGTAGGGGACGGTTTTCAAGAGTCATTAAAACGATTCACTTTTTGATCGTCTGTACGAAAATTTATCGTCTGTACGATCGGTCAAGTCAAAAAGCCTGTACGAAGGGACGCATCGTAAGTTGTGTTGATTATGAAAAGCTGTTACATTTTGGACGAATCGGATCGTCTGTACGAAAATATATCGTCCAGACGAACGATAATTTTTCGTCCAGGACGAATATTTTTGTCCAGGACGAACGTATCGTTTTTCTTTAAATATGAAGGCTTTCAAACTTAACAATCACACTTCCAAACTTCATTTTCAATCCCTTTCTACATCAAATCAACAATGGCCTCCTCTAGCAAAAGACAAAAGGTGTTGGTGAAGAAACCAAATAGGAATGCCCCAGACAACTTTCTTTCTAAGGCGAATGAGGAATCTTTTCCTCGTTTTGCATCCGCAAAAATCACTATGTCTCGCATTCTTATTCAAACTGAGTTGAAATTTTGGGTATTGCACCTCTTCGCCTCAACCCAATTTCATTTCATTCTTTCTCTCGTCCACTTCTACAATAAGCAAACCTACCATTACTTTCTAGCTAACATGAGTTTCAATTCTGACCACTCCACCATTAGTTCTTATGTTTTTAAGCAAAAAGTTGAGATCACCAAGCACGACCTTAGTGCATTTTTAAACTTAAGAACTGAGGCATATAGAGCCCACACCCTAATGCCAGAAACCTCCTTCAAATGGTTTCAAATCAATAGGGTGATTAGAGAAATAGGCATAACCTATCATGTTGCTAGAGTCTCCGGTATGACCCAAGATGCCCGAATCATCCAGCATATCCTTAGATCCTCAATTATTCCTAAAGCTGGTGATAGGATTAACATTACCCCTCTCCTTTTTGTTCTAACCTTTTTAATCATGGAAAGACATCCTATTGACGAAGCCCAACTTATCATAGACCATATCTATGGGCTTTCAGAAATAGGACATGCAGATCAGAAGAGGAAGAAGAACATTTCATTAGGATACTTAATCACTTATATTTTGGAAAAGAAATACAACATAGTGCATCCTGATGAAGAATATGAAGAGCCAGTTTACTATAATGATGCATCATTCAGATTGCTCTTCAAGGAGGAAAAAGAAAAAGAAAAAGCACATGCCAGTACTTCAGAAGAGGAAGAAGAAGAAGGAGTGCAAGCTTCTGCTTCTCAATCAGATTACCAGAATATGATTGAGAGATTTGATAGATTAGAGACTCACATTGATCAAAGATTTGATCAATTTGATGCTCAACTTACGCAGCAGCAACAAGACATTGGTAATATTAAAGATGAAGTTCATGAAATTAATACCAATGTAATGTTGATGGCCTCCTACTTCAACCTCTTTGGCGGCATTCCTCCTCCTCCTCCTCCTCCTCCAGAACAGTAGAAATGTTTTTATTATTTCTGTTGTATTTTTTTTTTGTTTTTATCGTGTCTGTTTTATTGTTAAGTGTTTGTGTTTATGTTGGTTTTTCTTTTTTAAGTTCAATGTATTTTCTTCTTTTTATGTAATCTGTTTCTTTAGTATCAATGAAAGTTTTTTTTAGATTTGTTTTGAAATGTGGTTAATGTTTATGAATTTTATTAGTATTATTTAATCTACATAGTGCTTAAATTCGATTGTAATTTGAGATTATCTATATTAGAAAATCTAGACTTTCTGAATTTATAAGTTGTTTATAACTTGTTGTAATTAGAACTTTTAAATTTATGTCTATTCATTTAGACTACATAAAAGTTAATATTACTATTGCAATTTAGATGTTTTCTTATTTTGTATTTCTATGCTCAAATGATATTTATGCACCTAGAAATATTTGAAATTTTAGATTATAGATTTTGGAAAGAATTGGTCCAATTACTCTTGAACATTGTACAAATGTACAAAAATCAAAAGGAATTTGCAAAGATTTGCAAAGTGAAAAAGAGGCACAAAATAAGCCCAACCAAGAAAAAATGCACAAAAATGTGCCCCAAAATTTTGAAAACGATGCGCAAAGCGCCACATGAGGTAATTCTCTTCTTTCCAAATTCATTAAATCTCTTAATTCAAATTGATCTTATGTTCATTTATATTCTATTGAACTTTGAAATATAGAATTTTTATACATCTCTCTTGTAATGATTTTCTATAATCAAATGTCTAAATTGAATCATGTCTTTGATAAATTCTTCTTACTTACAATGTTATATCACTTCTTAAATTTTATGAATTTCTATGATTGACCTAATATCTTTAGTTTAAAATTGCATACCCTATGTCAATCACAATTTAGATTAAATTTTAAAAATGAATTTCATATAATTACTTACATTTCTTGTCTATTTCTTCTTCACTTTTTGTTGCTGTCAAAAAGGGGGAGAAATTATTGTATTTTCTTTTTTGATTGTTCTGTTTGCAAGTTTTTTTTTACTTTGTAGTTGTTTGTGTTAAAATTTTAGAAAAATAAAAATTTTGTTCTTACAAGTTTTTTTTTACTTTGTAGTTGTTTGTGTTAAAATTTTAGAAAAACAAAAATTTTGTTCTTAATGCCTCCTTATTTTAATGTACTCATCAATTCAGAGGGAGTTTAAGAGATAGGAGATTTGTTTAACTTGAAACCATACAAATAATAATTGTTTTGCCATCATCAAAAAGGGGGAGATTGTTTGAATAGTTGCTATTTGAATGATTTATATTTGTGCAACTTATGTAGTTTTGATGATTCCAAACATTATTGTTTAAATGTGTACTAACATTTCAGGAAAATCAGACTCCAGACTACGAGAACTTCAAATCAAATTCAACATGAGATATTTTGTTTATTTGAAGTTTGCATTTTCTTTGATTTAATTTTGAAAGGGAGTGATTGTAATTGAGTGAATAAAAATCTTACCACACAAATAAGGAGATCATAAAATTTTATACTGATCGTACAGGACGATATTTATCGTACTGGACGATCTTTCAGTTATCTCCTATAGAGCACTTGGAACGAATACGAACTTGCTTGAAAAATTTATTCTAAGTCCTATTCGTCCAGGATGAAATTTATTATCATCCCGGACGATGGGTTCTCTGTAAAATTTTCGTCCAAACGAATTTTATTATCGTACGAGGCGACCAGTGCTCTGGAAAATTTTCGTACAGACAAAATTAAATATCGTACCGGACGATCAGGTCTCTGGAAAATTTTCGTCCAGATGAAAACAAATTATCGTCCGTGGCAATTGGTCCTCTGGAAAATTTTCATCCAGACGAAATAAATAATCGTCCAGGACGATCGGGTCTCTGGAAAATTTTCGTCCAGACGAACATATTTTCGTCCAAACGATTAAACGACTTAGAATAGTTTTCAGCAGTTTCTAGAACCGACCTTGTAATTACTGTTCGTACTGGACGAACCTAGTTCGTACAGGATGATCATATGTACAAAGTCATTTCGTACACATATACAAATTGGGTCGTTTCAGATCATTTAAGTAAAATCGTCCAGGACGATCCAGGATCGTACATGATGATGCACTACGTACATAATTGGAAACTTGCAGTTTTTGGGCGGTTTTTCTTGTCTTTTACATAAATAGTCCAAATTAGACTGCCACCCAATCTTTTTGTCATTTGATCTTCGTGCCTCTTGAGAGAATAGCCAAGGAGAGAGTGGAAGAGAGCATTCAAAGGAGGATTCCTACCACTAGAGCGAGAAGGCTTCACTTGGATTACTAAAGTAAGAGTCTCTACTTGTGAAATTGGATTTCTTCACTCTTTTCCTTCTTCCTTCTAGATTCTTGTGAGAAGATCAGTCAAGGAGATCCGGTTCTCTGCCGACACTTGGAGAGTGTAAACAGCCGAAGGGTTCTCTGCCCACACTAGGAGAGTGTAAAAGGACGAAGGTTCTCTGCCCACACTAGGAGAGTGTAAAAGGACGATGGTTCTCTGCCAGCACTATGGATTGTGTAAAGGGATGACGGTTCTCTGCCGCACCGGGTAGTGGTGAAAAGAGTGTGTTGTAAAGGCTTCTCCGCCTTGCTGTGGGTGCTAAAGGAGAGTCACTTTGTGGTATTAGTGCAATACTCAGAGGGTGCCTCTGAGGAGTGGATGTAGGTCTGGTTATAAACCGAACCACTATAAATCTGGTGTCATTTACTTTATTGTTTTTATGTTTCTGCACTTTAAATTTCAGTTTTAACAACTCTGTGGTTGAAAAACATTTTTCTACAAACTTTAAAAGAAAATTTTATTTCGGTTCAACTTTATCATTAAGAGGGTTTAAAATTTTTAAAACTACCAATTCACCCCCCTCTTGGTAGCCGTGGGACATTTACTTAGGCTTAACAACCTAATTACTGGACCCAACATTTTAAAGATTGGGTCATACTTTAAGTTCAATTTAATTAATATTGGTGTTCTTTTGGTTTAGTTCTCTTCTACTGGGTCTTCTGCTTCTTGTTGTTGTATTTCTAGTTGGATTGGTTAGGTATATTTTATTGTTGCTGGGTCTTTCTGTGCCTCTGCTACTTTTGGGGTGCAGGTTGTCGTGGTTTTTTGTTGGTTGACTATATGGTTTGGTTCGGTTTTCTTGAGTTATTGCATGTTTTTTATGTGCCACTGCATGGGCATTTTCTAAGGTGCAGGTTGGGGCTGTTATCGGTCTGTTGCTGTCTTGTTTCTTTTTGGCCTAACTATATCTTATTATTACTATTTTCCTTGTATGGACTTTGTGGTGGGAGTATTGGTGACTTCTTTTGGCTGTATTTTTTGGGTGGAGTTGGACTTTGGAAGTTGGTTCCTCCAGAATTTTGTTAGTTTAGCATTATTTTGTTATTTCTTCGCTGGTTACTTTCTCTATTCTACTACTTTAGTGGAGCCTAATCAGGAGGTTTTTTTTGGCTTTCTCTATTCCTTTTGAAATTTATAATTTTATTTTGGGCCACCCCTATTTATTGTTTAGGCCATATTACTACTATATCCTTCATGCCTATCAGTCGTTTTTGCAGGTTATTGTATGGATGGTTGATTGCAAGGTTGCCATGAGTTTTGGTTGTTGGGAGCATTTTAGCAATTACTTTTTGTTAGTTCCCTTTTTTTGGGTTCTTTTTTTTAAGCACTGTAGCTTGTTCTTAGGTTTTCTTGTACTACATTTTAGTGGGGAACTCAAGCTCCTAGGGTTTTCTTTTGTTTATTTTTGTAACTCTTTAAGCAGTAGCGAGCATGAGGTCCCTTTCAGGACTATGTACAATTTTTCCTTAATTAATGTGAAGGCCCCTTTGTGGGTTTCCCCTAAAAAAAAAGTCAATATTATATATAGTCTTCATTAATTATTATATAATAAATCCCTCATTCAAGACTAAAACAAAATAGGAGATGAAGTTTCCCTGGGCCTCACTTTAAAGTACCTTATATGTATGATATAAAAACTTCAAAGTTAAATTTAATAACTTTTTTAGAAGGTTGGACAACAAATGGAACCATCACAATATGATGGAGTTCTCCCTCTATGAGATCAATAGTAGTTTAGAGATAACACAGTCAGTGCCTCGTTCCTCACAAGCTTTTTTTTTCTCTCCAATATATCTAGTTTAACACATCCTCCCCACATTTATTGACCCATAATCCTCCACTTGTTATGGATGACTTTGTTCAACATCATTTTGTTGAAGCCCCTCATAGTTTTATAAGATAAATGTTATAATATATTATTTAGGAGGAATTCACTTTGATGGAATGAAATCAGTTCACTTCTCCACGTGACTTCCAAGAGTCATATGCCTTTAAAAAAATAAAATTCTATAATATTCTATTCAAGTGGGATTCATAATGCCCATTATTGACCAATATGATTGATCTTCTTACCCTTATTAATATATTGAACATTATAGAACCATCAAGCATATGTTGTAAGCTTCTGATGTACTTCTTTGTTATATATTTCTTGCTAGTCTCAAGGGTTAAGCTCACATTTTATTATACTTCCCCTCCATAAATACTATCCACAACTTCACCCAATTTGCCAGAACTTTTGTTGAACAATTCATTATCAATTGAAGAATTATCATGGATTCCTCCCGTCTTTCTAAAACTCTTTAAAATTTGAATGAAATGCATAAATATTACATCAAAATTTTTCTTTTAAAGAATGTCAAATTCTAGGAGTAAATCTAAAATTACTAAAAGGTGTTTTTCTTTAAGATATGTACCCTTGGTTGTTCTACTTCTCATTCATGTAAGGGATAGTTCTCTCATATGCTAATATAATTTATCAAGTAGAATATCAAATAACTACTAATGATGTAATCAATACTCATAAAAAATAATTTGAGCACCTCCACTAAATGTAAAAACACACACTAATTTGATTAGCCAATAGAAAGAAGAAGACAGGAAAAGTCAAAAGAATATCATCATCAAATTCATTTAGGGTCACTAAGCTATGCTCCTTTACATACATCTAGCGGTAATATAGAAATGGAGATTTAAAATTTTAAACAGCTCGAGTGGTGAAAGTTTTTAAGGTATCCAAATGGTGTAGATCAATCGTAATATACATTCAAGATTCAAAAGCACACTCAATTGAAATTTATTATGAACTGAAAGTTGAGATTAAATGTCTAATTCACTAAGTATATTTAGGCCATTATTTATAGGAGCAATTTTTAGATCATCACCCTTAAAATAGAGAAGATCAAAAGAGTTCATGCAAAGAAATTATTTGCATTTTTAACTTGGAGTACCATCACATTAAATTACAAAAAAAAAAATCTAACTCTTCAGAATTTTTAATTTTTTTATCTTTCATGTAAGTTTTTGTTTGAATTATTCATGAAACTTTACATAAATAATATTCTATCATTAAAATTTCTAAGAAGGCGCGTTCATCAGGTAGCCTTAAAGGGAAGCTAGTAGTAAGCATGATCCTCACTAGAAAATCCCCATGAGGGAAAGTGGCAAATAAGGACTCCATTCATAACCCTAAGAAGGCACACCCATAAGCTAGCCTTGATAGGAAGTTAGTAGTGGACATGATCCTTTTTAGAAGGAACCTATAAGGGAAAGTGGCAAACAATATCTTCATTCACAACCCTAAGAAGGCAATCCCATGAGATATCCATGAAGGGAAGCTAGTAAAGGATAAGGTTGTCTTACAAGTACTCAATGTCAACAAGTGGTTGATAGGGATCTAGTCACAAAAACTCTTGAATGTAAACTCGAGAAAACAAAATGTTTCCAATGATATATGTACATCTAAAACCCATAAAACATAAGCCTTATAAGGTATATAATAATCCAAAAATCTTGAAAGGCATAAACTTCATAATGTATAGGTAAACCAAAAGCCTAGAAGGCTAAAAGTTTGAATAGGCACATGCACATGTACATAAAAACCTCAAAGGCTAAAATATCAAAAGATAAGCATTTCTTTTATTGTTTAAAACCTTAGAAGGAAAAAAATTATAGAAGGAATAAATTTCTATGATTTCTCTAACTAGAGGGATGCATAAAAGACTTGGTTTTCTCTGAGGGTTATGTTCCTATATTAGAATTATTCTTACAAAAATATGGAGCATTCATTACTTTAAATAAACTAAAATAAAATGTTAATAAAGCTCATATAAACATCTAAAATATTTATACAAAGTTACTAGATTTACATGATGTCAACATAATAAATTTCAAAATTCCCCATTTGATTTAAACATACAATCATTTTTGTCTAAGATATAAATGTAAGGAGCCAACAATAAAACTCTATGAATTTAAGTACTTTCATCAACATCTTTTCTCAGTGGTATAATAATTTTTATTTTTAATTTATTACATCCCTTTTGGAAAAAAACTTTAGAGCTTTAAAAATATGTTGAATAGTCTCTCAAAATGGTGTCAATCAACTATCTTTCATGATAAAGACCGAAGCTTCACTATCAAAGTATTATTTTATCAGAATGTAGCAAATGGGAATTTCTTCCTATATAAGATAAGTAAGGGCCTCTCCTAGTAGAAGAACTTTAGAAGAGGAGGGGACAAAAATAATTCATTCTCATGAAGAAGGGGCATTGGTGCTTGAAAGGGGAAAGCACATTGCTTATCCAATATAATGTCATACTAAATCATTGAAAGGGGGAGGTATTGCCTATATAAAACATTAGAGGACCTATCAAAGGATAAAAGTTTTAGATTAGAAGGAGGAAAGAGCAATTCATTTGGCAAAGAAATGGGCACTAGAGCTTAAATGGGGATGTCTCCTATATTAGATCATGGAATGCCTTTCTTCATAAAAGAATTTAAGAAGAGAATTGGGATAAGAGTAACTTGTTCTCTAAAAAGATAGGCACAAGCATTTGAAAGGTAATAACACCTATACAAAATAGTGGAATCCTCTTTTGAGAGAAGAGTCAGAGAGAAAAAGTGGTGTAAACTTCTCCTCCAATGAAGGGGTATTTACAGTTGAAAAGAGGAGAGGAGAGTTTCATGTATTTAATGTGGACAATTACATGAATCTAAGAGGAGAGATACATGAATTTAAGAGTGAAAGTTACCTAAATTTAAGAAAGAGGGTACATGAATTTAAGAGAAAGTGTTACATAAATTTAAGAGTTGTTTATAAAACATTAAGGAAGATTATTTCTCTTTATATATATATATATATATATATATATATATATATATGTGTGTGTGTGTGTGTGTGTGTGTGTGTGTGTGTGTGTGTGTGTGTGTGTATGTGCGCGCACGTGCATGATATTAATTATATTTATATATAATTAATTAATAAATATTATAATAAAAAATAAAAAGAAGAACAATAGAAGATAGAGAAATATATAAAAAAAAATAAAAAATAGAGAACATTTTCACCTACTGCAACAGTGAATATTTTTCAGCCTGACCAGTCCCCACGAATTTTTCCCTTTTGGGATTTTCAACATAAAAAAATTGTAATCTTTAAACTTTTATGTATGCATATTTAATTTGTGTACAAAGCTGAGATATAAAATCCATACTCTACTAACATAAAATTTTTAGCACATAATTTAAGTAAAGAAAAATAAATCTTTTATGAAAAAATAAAGCATTTTAAAATTTTATGTATATTATGATTTTTTTCTTTTGAAAAATTTTGATAAGAAACTTTTGCAACTTTCATACTCTAATATATTTGATTGTAAAATCATACTTCTCATCATAAAACTTCTAAAAACAACATAAAATTTAAAGTTAGATAAAATTATGATAACTATTTAAAATGTTTAACTATAAAAATAAATGTCTTACATGGATCGTAGGTAAACCTTTTGACTTTCAAAAATAGTATTTTTACCATGACAAGCATGGAATTAAAAAATTTTCCACGCACTGCATAAAATGTGGCACTCAATATTAACGTAGAATAAGCATTGAAAATACTATTGCTTAATGTACTTCTTTTATACTAAGAAGTTGTATGATGTTTTACTAAATCACACAAATATATAAGATTGCTTCTTCACACCATCAATTTAATTGTGTTAAAATCTTGTTGCATGCACTAATTTTCATGCAACATTGCACATATCATTTGGTCTATATTTGTTGGTAAAAAGATTATATTCATTCTATGGAATGAATATATTTATGGTATTCATTGATTTCTACATCTTAATCCCACAAGCATTTAAAGAATCTCGTAAAATTTTAAGTGAAACTACTCTACAACTATTCTAAGCAAGGCCTATAATTATTATTTTACAAAGAAAAAATCTTCTCAATTTATATTGTCTCCAAATCTATAGAAGTTAGGTTATTAATTGATTGGCTTGTTCACGTATATGCTCATATAATAATTGAAATAAATCAATACCCAAATTTTACATGAATGAGATGAAGAATAAAATAAACACTAAAACATATTATAATATTTTTGATGTCCATATTTTATAATATTGAATCTAACCAGAACAAAAAAAATTTATGAATATCTAGAAATTAAAAAAAAAATCCTTCAAATTGAAATTTTAATTTTTCAATAAAAGAAAACATGAAACTCAATAAAAAAATTAAGAACTTCTATGGTCTAATATAAGCATGAAAAAATCTAACCTTCTCCAAAAAACACCCTCCAGTACTATATAAAGTTTGGGAAAATTATTATTGTACATCGATCGGAGTGGAGATAGAAAAAATAATACACATTTAAGATGTTCCAAAAGCACATGAACAAAAGTGCATAAAAATAATATTTTTTCTCAAAACCAAGTTCATTGAACTTTATCAAATAAGAATACCCACAAATTTTCATAAAAATTAAATATAAAACCTTTTAAATGTTCACCTTATTTTTTGGCTAGGTCAATCATCCAAGATTAATGTTCAATCACTGTGTTTAGTTATGGTTTTAAATCATTTGAGTTTTCAATCAATTTTTTTTAATGATCTTCAAGAATTTTAAATGTTAAATACCTCAATTATATACAATCATGCCATGATTTTCATTTATTTAATAATTAACCATCATTAAATCATTCAATAAACATCGAACATTTAATTAAAATCCAATTTAGAATATAATGTTTAAAATCTAGCTCAAATTCAAACCCTAAAAGCATTTGGACTTTTTCCTCTTTTATAGAGTTTTTTCATTAGATCAAAACCCTAGCTAAATGATTTAAAATTGTGCTTAATCATTCACATAATGAGTAGACATACCTCTAGAGCTTTCCTAATCATTTTGGAGGATTCTATACCCTTTAAAGCCCTAAAACACAAAGCCTCTTACTTTGGTCTAAAACCTTCAAAATAATTAAAATTCATGCTGATGAACATAACGTATTGGTTAAAAAAAAATTCAAGCCTTTGGAACCCATGAAAATATGTTCACAATCATCATTGCAAGCATTTGAACCCATTTAGGTACATGGTTGACATAGTATAACCAAATGGCCCTTAAACCCTAAATTATTTTAATATGTATTAACTATATTATAAACATCAATCTAAGACCAAGGTTTCATTCCTAGAACTTAACATTTATCCTTGATCTTCTTTAAACCTAAATGGACCTTTGAATGGGTTAGTTTAATAATGATTGAAAATTTTTACCATTAAGATTTGACACTTACACCTTCAAACATGCATCTAAATCAAAATACATCACACTAAAAGCATTCAAAAACTCCTAAACATTAAAACTTGCATTGTTAAACATTATTGAGCCATTGGTGTACCATTGTAGATCGAAACTACTTAGAACTTCAACATGACCAAAATGAACTCTACAAACATTTTTTGTTGGTTGAAAAAAAGATTTTCTTTGCATTGGAAAAATATAAAGCAAATTAGAATTAAATTTTCTTTAAGATAAGTCAAATTTCTTGAATTTGATTATTGAAATTTAGCAAATCATTATGAATGATATATCACTTTGGAAAGCAAAAATATCTTTCCCTAGTGCGTTTACAACACAAACTTTGACTTCATATTGAATATCATATTCAAATTCTAGGAAGAACCACATATAACCCAAAGGTTCAAAATGATATTCGTTCTAGTATTTGACTATGATAAATGACGATAATGAGCATTCACTTTATTTTTTCCAAAGAAAATTAATTAAATTTTAAAATTTCTATTTGGTTTCTTAAATCTCATGCAAGTGTAAACCCTTAGTTATTTACATCATAAGAAACATGGGTTTCCTATGAAAACTCTCGATTAAAATAATGGTAGGAATTTTATTTTGAATTTTTATGGATTGATATCATAGGAGAGATGTTTGAATTTCAAATGGGATTGGACCAAATTTTGAACACTTATTCTGGAGGTCAAAGGATGAAAGGTAGGAAGTGTTTTGAGATTTTGAAACATTTCAAAAACACCCAAGTCTACTAATGTTTGGCTTTCTATTTTGGATTGAAGAGAAATTTTAATTTGAGTTATTTATTTATTAGAATGTTGGGATTATATTCCCAGAAGAGGGGGACTTAATATTTTGAGTCTGCCCTAAAACCTAGATCTTAATTTGGGAACTAAATAATAATGACCTAAACCTAACTAATATAATGCAAATCTTGACAAACTCCATCTTAGAATATAGAGCCAGCTAACCACCTAAGAGATTAAAATTCATGAGTCTGGACTTTTTATGAAAGGGTGGTAGGGATATTGTTAAACTATATTTGAGGAATTGGGGCCAAAATCTAGAGCATATCCTAATTGGCTCCAAAATACATGTAAGGTGATTTGAGGCATGAAAGATGCAAAAAAAATTTATACACTTTTAGTTTATTTCTAATGCAATGTATGCTTGTTGACTTGAATGCATAAACGATATGAAGAATTTTTAAAATAGGTTTAAAAATAATGTTTTCCTAGATATTGGACAATATCCCCTATTTGGTTAGGTGGTATGCTATAACTCAAGTTCAGGGAGGTGCCTATTAAGAAGGAGAACAATTCAATATGAATGCATGAAAAATCTAAGTTATATTGATCTTACTTTTTTAAATGTTAGAGTTTTTATGTGAGTTTAAAATTTTTAATTTATTTGAGTAAAAGAATTTTTTTAGTGTGCCCTCACGAGCCTTTGGTCGTTCCAGGCTAAATCAAAAAAATGGCATGCAATAAAAAAACCTAGAAAATTGTGTCATTTTAACTACATAATCAATGAAAATAAATCAATTAAATAATTCTAAATTCCATGTGGTAAGTGTCAGATAATATTACAATCTAAAAGTTCATAATGGATGCTAGGCCCCTTATGAACTAGCCCAAGGCTAATTAAGAGAGAGGTGAATTGTTATTTTAAAAAAATTTCTTACAATCAAAGCACAATCATACCAAAATTCACCACAAAGAAATCAACGTGCGAAAATTAAATATGGAAATAATAAAGGAAAGAAGACACCAGATTTATAGTGGATCGGTCAAACCTTGACCTACATCCACTCCTTGGAGGCACCCTCTGAGTATTCCAGTAAACTATGTGTTTCTTCTTTAGCCCCCACAGATAGGCAGAGAAGCCCAAACAAAATCACTTCCACCTTCCCCGGCACAGCGGAGTCACCAGGTCCTTTGACACCAAAGAGATCTTCTTCTTCTGGGAACTTCCCTCAAGATAAGTCTTGAATCCGATGGTACTAAGGTGCAAGCTTACCGCAGCAACCATGTGGAATCCCTCTCCACACTCCCTTGAGTCCCCCCTCACAAGATCTTCTCCCTCTCTCAAACTTCACCCTTTCCTCACTTCCTTTCAAGATCTCTCATCAAGTTTCCCCCAAAAGAATGAAGCTACAATGGATGCCAAAGACACTTACAAAAGTGCCTTGTCAAAAGGTTAAATAGAAGATCTCAAAATGAGCTCATTAATACAACTTGCCAACTTTATCATCCAGGATGATATGAATATCATCCTGGCCGATCAATACAAAATAATCTTAATCAGCAAGGATTATTTGGGACGATCAGAAAAAAATTGGTTACATCGTCCAGGCCGATACAATATCATCCTAGACAATTAGTTCAAATCCAAGGACAATCATCCTGAACATCACCTGGAATAGAGTCTAGTCAATGTCAATCATCCAAGAAATCATCCTGGTTGATCTTGCGATCGGCCCGGACGATGTGATTATATCAATCAGCCATAATTACTTTCTATAATTACCAGATTAATTTAAGCATAATTATGCTGGATCGTCCAGGCTGATGTTCAGAGCATCCTGGCCGATATCATAAAATAAAGAATACCTAAATTGATCATGGCGGTTGATTCTTTCTTAATTAAGCCTATCATCCTGGCTGATACTAGGATCATCCAGGTCGATCGGCTTAATGATGGCTACCTTAATGAGGATGATGCCCTAATAAGGGTTTCTATTTTTGTACTGATTGTCTAGGATGATATAAATATAATCCCGGATGATGTTACCAAAAATAGTAAACTTAAGGAAACAATTAGAAATTCTTCCAAGGTGTGTGTGCGCAAAGTTATATAGCATCAGGATCCACTCCAAATATAATAGACTCAAGAAAGGAAAAAGTGGTACAAACTGACTCAGACCTAGTCTACCCAATCATGAGCTGGTTCCAAATTACAGTCTGATCTTGTGGACCTGAAATGTCAGTAGATAAGGCAGTCGTAGAGAAATAAGAGTGTTTGCTATCATCAAAATCATAATACATGAAAATAAATGTGTAACAATTTCCCCCTTTTTGAAGATGGCAAACATTACAGGTTGAATTTGCAAAAAGAAAATATTTTCTCCTAATCTCCCCTTACTAAAATAAACTTTAAAAAGTAGGGGAAATTTTTCTCCTAATCTTCTCCTTATTAAAATAAAACTTTAAAAAGTATGGGAAATCAAATTTTTGAGTTTTTAATTTTTTGAAAGGAAAAAATATACAAATACAATAGTACGTTCTCCCCTTTGATATTATCAAAAAGAGGAGGGGCATAAACAATAAGAATAATAAAAATCAAAATGATCCCTGATCTAGTGAACAAATAAAATATTCTTAAAATGAGAAAGTTACCTCTTAAATTTATTCAAAAACTTAGTAAGGAATGGATTGACAACGCATAATCCAGAGAATGTTAGAAATTCAAAAATTATTAATCCAAGCTCAAGTTCTTTTAAAGGCTCAAAAATATTTTAATCCAATATCTAAATAAAGGAACAAATTAGAAGAAGAAATAATAATTTTTTAAAACTCCTTTCATAAAACATATCTAATAGAAGATTAATGCAAAAATGGGTGAGTCAAGAATCATGATTTTCAAGATTATGTATCAAAAATATCTAGGGTTTTCTTAAGCTTTGAGTAAAATAAAAAAAGTAAGCTTACTTATTTTGGGCTCATTGTATGCCTCTTGTCAGTTTCTGGCGCACTTTATGCATCTTTTACTTTTTGATACACTTTTTGTATCTATCTCAATTTAGCGTCATGGAGTATCTTTTGATTTGGCATTATTGGCAACTTTTTTTTTATTTGGCATCATTGGCCATTTTTTTTTTAAATTAAATAAGCTACCTTTCTAAAATTTTAAAAACAAAAGTAAACACATTCTATTCATAAAGTGAACTACTTGATAAAGAAAATTATGAGATAGATTCAACAACTTGCAAAGGATCTCTATACGATTAATAAAATATAGGGAGATGAAAAAGAATAGTTTCAAAATCCAATTTATACTATGATGAAGATTTTGAATCAAAAGTAAAATAACATTTTTAAGAAAATAGATAGAGAGACAAAATCATGAGTTTCCTTCCTTTGACTATTTTTAGAGAAGTCAACCACAACTTACATAAGAATTTAAGAAAAATAAAAGGTAAGATTTTTAATTTTTACAAAAGTGAACGTTTGTGTTTATCAGAGAGAACTTCACAAAATTAAGTATAAATGCTAATTTAAAATTTTAAAATAATAACAAAAAAAGAAGAAAAATGAAGGAAAATGAAAAAAATATACAAAATAACAAAAACATAAAACACAACACAAACAAATAAATACACAAACAAATTTGGACAGTATCTTTCTCCTGGTCTGATGATTCAGAAGCTAGGTCTACCCAGGAGATTTTTTGCTTTACATTACTTACCCTTTCTATAATTTGCTTATCTTTAGCCTTTTCACTTTCAGGATGAGTTCTCAAACTAGGGCATTGATTTTTCATATTTCTAGGCTTCCTACATTCAAAGCAAATAACGTCATAAGTAATTTAACCATTCTTACCATTTTTACCTTTATTCCACTTTTGTTGAGGCATATGCTTTGGTGAGCTTTTTTAATTTACTTGACAAGCTATCACATTCGTCACCAACTAAGCCACTTTGCTCCATGTCTTCAGCATTTAGTACTATCATTTCATCTGTATCAAAAAGTCTTTGATCCAAACTTTGCTCGTAGGCAATGAGCGAGACAATCAAATTATCAATAGAACACTCATTCAAATTCTTTGATCCATAAATAGCAACAACATTAGCATCAAACTTACCAAGTAGAAAACAAAGAATTTTATTGACTTTTTCAAAGTTTGAAAACTCCTTTCCTAAATCACGTCATGATGTAACAATTTGAATAAACCTAGTATACATGTATAAGATCATCTCATAAGGTTTCATGCAAAAATGTTCATAATCACGCATTAAAAAATTCAACTTGGATTGCTTAATTTCATTAGTGTCTTCGTATATGGTGTGTAATTTATCCCATATTTTCTTACCAGTAGTGCACGTGGAAACTAACATAAGTCTTCAGAATTCTAAAGCACAAAATAAATATTTTAATAATTTTACATTCAATTGAGCATTGATTTGTTCTTCCCTATTCCATCGATTAAAAGGAATATCAATTTTTAATAAATACTAGACACTATATGAATTCTATTTCATTTAAGTTTGCTTAATTTGGAATTTTCTAAAATTTGTTATAATTTTTCAAATTTTTAGTATTTAATTTAACTTTTAAAATTATTTAATTAAAGGGGGTTCTAATAGTTTTGATCCAAATTTATTTCAAACTTCTTAAAATCACTTCTAAAGGTATGGATGACCTAAGGAATTGTTCTAAAGTGTTCATGAGTTTTTTTTGGAATTTTTAATTATTTCTATTTGATTAAATAAGCTAAATTTGAATTTTCTTTTAAAATTAAATTAAGCTCAAAATTGAAGTCCGGATAAGGGCCTTTTTATTTTCCTAAAATTAAGAGTTTAATTATGGTCAATTATATATATTTGGATTTAACTAAAATTTATTAGAAGTTTTTGAAGTTTTGGACTAAATTAAAGGTTTAATTTTTGATTAATTAAAGATTTTACTTAATGAATTTTAAAATTATTGAAAATTTAACCTAGGGCATAGAATGTCACAAAGTTTTAATATCTCAAATTTCACCCCTATTGGATGTACAATTAATTTTCTAGGCTTTTTTCTAAATTCCTATGAATGATCCTTAATTACTATCCTTGAGTATTCTAAGGTTCAGGGTGTAAAATCAATATTCTATTAACCCCTTTACACAATAAAAGTGCACACCTCAAATCAATCAAGAGAGCCCTAAAACTAAGTGTAAGTGCAATCTTAAGACATTAAGATTGAAGATAACTCGCATAATTGGAAAATAAATTAATGAAAAACTAAAACTACAATTGCTTATTGATTACTCACCATTCCCCATTAAATCTATTAAAATATGTCAAATCTCTATTAAAAATCTTAAACTTAACTAAATTCATACAAAATGAAATTTTAAAGCTTAAATTAACATATATTTTTAAAAATTTAGAGGTTAAATTTATCATTAAACTTTATAATTTCAAAATAATTTTAAAATAAAATTTAAGTGGTTCTAGAACAATCAGTGGAAACAAAAGATATTTTAAAATAATTTTACTCAAAATATCAAAATCAATTAAATCATAATAAATAAAATGTTAATTAAATTTAAAATATTTAAGGTTTAAAACTATTTAAAATATATGAAATATTTTTAAATAATTTTAATTTTAAATTAATGTACTTTAAATTCTAAGCATAATGGTGTATTATACTTAAATTTTGGATTTAAAATGGATTTTTAATAATTTATTAAAAATTATTTTAATAAAAATGATTTGAAAATTAATTAAAACAAATTAAAATGAAGTCGGTAGCACGCTGGTAGTAGGAGGGAAATGCAATAGGCTCTGATTCACAAATCCAAAATGTGGTAATGTGGCGACAATCATTTGACATCAGTGTGTGGTGGCACAATAATTGTAAAAAATTGACTAACGGTGGTAGCAAATGTGGTAATGACTTATCTAAGTCAACCAACAACACACACAATCAGGTCACCCTCAGTATTGGATCATTGGCTTAGATTAAGCCAAATAAAGATCTCCATAATGACATGATCAGTGCGATTGAAGAGGCCATGATATGGCTCAAAGAAGATCGTTGACCATGATATAAATGGCCTAGAAAATATATAGTTATTGCACCTTATGGTTAAACCCTAGAAATAATAAATTGATTCATTATTATAATATATACATTCAAACTCGATGAAATTTTAAATAGAGATAGAGGTTATGAAGAGCATTAATGGGGATAAATTTGTATAATTTAATAAGCATTTAATATAAAACTATCTAAATCTAGGTATCCTAGATAAGGTTAGGATTTATACCTAATAAAACCATTAGATTTTGATGCTTTTGGAATCTCTAAGCTTATAGATTATCTACGCAACATATTCTAGCTGAAGTCACGATAGGAAAATCATCAGATTGATTACTCTCAATCATGGATGGATGCTTACCTTGGTTCGCCGAAAAACTTATCGCCAGTAACTTCTAATAATTGGATTCAACTTGATGGAGGTCAAGTAAAGGCTGGAGAGTTCAAAAGAATATTCTAGAGGCTTTGGGGAGTTGGAGGTAGTGTGAGAAGGTATAATGAATGAATGATCCTCATTCCCTCTTTTTTCTTAGTTTAAATGCCTTCAAATTCATAGACACCTCAGATCGATTTGGAAGTTTCCTTGATCAATGACACTTGACTTAGGGTTATTAGGGAGTAAAGAAGAGTACAAGCTAATGACAACTTAGGTGGAAAGGTATTTCTATGCTCATATGCTCATGGATATTTGGATTAAATTAGAGCTTCAGATTAACTTAAGAACCTTTTAGAGGGTGACTAAATGGCTGGGGAGACATTTAGAGGTCAAGGAAAATCAAATAGTTAAGTGGTTTGACAGTATTGAACTTGTCTAAATGGCTTGTTGACTGTTTAACCAGTCAACAAGTCTACTTGACTAGTTAGGTGTCAATGGGGAGTTTGATTTACTTGTTTAATGAAGCATGGGTGTTTGAGATTAATGTTTAGATGAGTGAATTGGTATAAATGTGAGTCTGACCCAATTATAGTGAGTTGAATTGGTCAAACTCACTATGGTTTGAATCATTAATGATTAGGACATGTTTGATCAATGAATTTAAGTTGATTTAAGGTTTGATAAAGTAAGGATAACTTGAATTAATTATATGGAATGATTTAAACTCATATTGAACTAGTTTTACCAAGTTTGATAACTTGAGCAACACAAATCAAGTATAATTTGACTCATCCTTGGTTTGGAGCATCAAGGTGTGTAGTTGAATGTTCTTGGTGGTTTAAAATTCTTGATTGAATTGGAATTGAATATATAAATTAAACTAACCCTATATAGACTAGAATTAACATGATATGGGTTAGCTTGATAAAGTAAACTGTTAACTTGGTTAGGATGACAAGTTAAGCCTAAATTACTAGGGGATGTGATAAGGGTATTTGAATAGAATTTAGGACAAGTTTGAAGCTCAATTGACTATAAATAAGGCTTAAAGGTTAAACTAGTAAACCATGATTGAGTTGGTCAACCAAGTCAAACTAAGGGTTGGGTTTGGGCTTCACAAATTTGGTTTTATCATTAGAGACCAATTGATGTGGCATCAAAGGTTAGAATGGCCATTTGGGTCAAAATGAACATTTAGACCCTTAAGGTGTCATTTGGTCAACTAGGTTAGATTAGGGCTTCGGTCCAATAGATTAAAAGTGACATTTTGAGTTCAGTGGAGGTGGTCCCATGCAAAGGTGAGGTCATTTGGATTGAAATAGCCACTTAAACTCTTAAGTGGAAAATTGGTTAAAATTGGTTAAACTGGTCTACTATGCTTGACCAAGACCTGGATTTGAGTTCAATGCATTCATAATGGTGTTTAGGATGCATTTGAAGAGGTTTCAGGGTTTGAATTGAGTATACTATGTTGAAGTTTGAATGAAACTTCAATTTTACCCTGAATGGGTTTTTTTTATTTTAACTCCTGGTCAACTAAGGGTTAAATTGAGTCCACCAAAAAGCAATTTTATATTGAACATGTCATAAAAAAGCTATGAACATGATCAAAGTTCTTGGAAAAGGTCCCAAGGTTAAATTTTATAAGGTGGAAGCTCTAGTGGAATACGCTGTTGTTGTAAACCTGATTAAAGCGCTATATATTTGATGATAACAAACATTATTGTGTCTGATATTGCTTTATCTTATTTCTATGATATTATGCTTTATTTTTTTGTGTACAAATATTTTAAGAAATTAGTCCATCATTCATGTGCTATTATGATCCGCTCGTGGCTGGATAGACTAGGGATATAGTTATTTTTTATTTTGTTTAAATTTTTTCCTTTCTTGAGTCGTATCATATAATTGGGTGGGTATCATTGCCGTGTAACCTTTTACACACATAGGGGGAGAGAAAAATGTTTTTTGTGAGATTTTTTTTAAGTACATCGTAATGTATGAGATTCATACTATATGACTATGTTTCGTAATGTATAACTTTAATTTATACTGTATAATATATTATACTATGTCAAAACCTTAGCAGGTTAACTAGCTACTAAATGGTTCGATTAGTCTTTCACACCTATACCCAATTCAAATGAAAGGTTAAGAAAGATATTAATTATGTACTGATTATACAATATGATTTGGTTCATATTGTATGCCCTAATTAAAATTTTCTTAATTAATCCCTCGATATCAAAAAATCAAATCATGATCAATTATTATGATTGATCGTAATGTACAATATAGTTCATACTGTAGGATTACCTATGTAAAAATTGGTCATCCTAAATATCATACCAAATGAAATCCATGATTTTTTACTAATCATTTTGTATGATGTCTATAGTCCTAGAAGATTTACAGTGTATGAATTTGGCTATACCAAGGATCATCCCAAACCAATATAAGGAATTTCTATGGTTTGTACCATACAATAATTACTTGGATGAGTATGAATTACACTGTTTGTGCTACATGATATGTGTATCATTCTATAAAAATAAAAACTTGATCTCTTGAAGATAAGTGCTTCTTAAAGCCCACTACTTAAGATTTTCTAATACTCTTATTAGAAGTAGGAGAGAGAGACATGAGGGAGAGAAGAAAGAGATCTTTGTGAGAGAAAAGAGGGATTCTATGAGGGAGAAATTATGAGGGGATTCACAAGATTACTCTAGGCAATAATCTTGCATAGAATCTACAAGCGTCTGCCTAGATTCTCAGTGGATTTAGAGAAGAAGTTATTAAGCAAAGATCTTTATTCTCTAACCATTACCAAGAGAGTTAAAATAGAGTTATGGTTCTCTAACCATCACCAGGAGAGTGAAAATAGAGTTGTGGTTCTCTGACCATCACCAGGAGGGTCAAAATAGTGTTGAGGTTCTCTGCCCGTAAAAGAGCCACGGTTCTCTGCCACATTGGGGAGGTAAAATAGTGTCTATAAAGGCTTCTCTACCTTACTATGGGAGGAAAAGGAGAGTCATTATTCTTTAGTGCAATAATTGGATAGGGAGTCTCCAAGAAGTGGTTGTAGGTCAGTTGACATAACTACTATTAATTATTATGTATTTATTCTGATTATTTTCTACACCTTATTTTCTATAATTATTTTTGTGGTTATAAATTTTGATTTATTTCGTTGTTATGAAATTTACTTATTTCTATATTTGCTGTATCGATTATCATGTGTGGGATTGAAATGTTTTTTATAACGAAGTTGTTTTTCACAAAAGAATTTTCTAAATAACCATATCACCCCTCACCTCCCCCCCCCCCCCCCCCCCCCGCCCCCCCTCATGGTTAGCCGTGGAATAGTTATTTAGGGTTTGATAACCCTCATAAACTTTCAAGTAGTATTAGAGCTGAATTTAAAAAAAATAAGTTTTACAAAACTTTTGAAAAATGATTAATGGCTAACTTTGGAAATTTAAATACTATAGAAGGATAATAAATCACACGACTACTTCTATTTGATAATATATCTATTCATTTTTGGAAAATTGGTAGATATACTTTCTTACAATCAATTGATTATCGCATGTGGATGTTAGTTCATAATTAATATTATTCACCTTCATGTTTATTAAACGGTATTAAAACTGGAATACCATTTTCTGAATGGTGTACCGATGATAGATATTTAGCCTAAATTAATGCTAAATACTTTAAGTATTTTTTTTTTCTTTGAAATTTAAAGATTACATGCATATATCTACCTATACTACTGGTAAAAAATTTGGGACATATTATGCATCACTTACAAAGGAACATGTAAAGAAGTGAAATAATAAAATTTTTTGCTCCATGAACATGAACTCTTTTGCATGATACCTAGTGAACTATTTCTAAAATGTATATTAGGTTTACACAAATCATCACATCCCTCCATGCTTTAGGTAAGGAGTTATCAAACTCTATAAAAGTAAATAGGATTATGCATTATTTACCTTCTTCCAACGATGTAAAAAATAGTTATTATTACTGAATGCAAGGATCTGAATGTTTATTCTATTGATAACTTAGATCACTCATTGCCTACAAGCAAGGAGTAAGCCAAAGATAGTTTTATGTAGAAGAAAGAAAGAAGGAAAAAATTGTAGCCTTAAAGGCTAATAATTTAGACAATTCCTCTGATGCAAGAGAAGAAGAAATTGCACTAATGACTTGATAGTTTAGAATCTGTCTAAGGAAAAAATCAAAAGAATCATCAGCAATGGTGCAAAGGTAAGAATTATAGAAATTCTAAAGCTTCTAAAGATATTTTTTATTATTAATACAGGAAATAAGTTCACATTAAAATTGATTGCCTAAATCTCGAATGTCACCAAAGCTATAAGAATGTTGAAGAAAATGCAATGTCCTATAAAGACAAATGAATATCTCAAAAAGGTTTTTTAGCTGATTCCACTTCAGATTCATCTGAAACAAACATAGAAGAGGAGGTGACAAACCTATACTGAATGAAAAATATCGATCTTGATTAGTCTGATTAAGATGAGGTATGTAAACATTCATATGAAAAACTACTTGATATTTAAAAAACAATTCTTGATTCATACAGGAAATAGAAAAAGAAGCATGCTAGCATGAAAACTAAATGCTCAATTCTGCAAAAAGAAAATAAAATGCTGAGAATATATGGTACTAATTTAGATAAAGATCATATAGCTTTACTGAATGAATTTGATGAATTGAATAAGAAATATACTTAAATTCTAAAGAGTAATCTTCAACTTCGAAGTAGAAGAACTGAAATTCTAAAGAGAAATGCAAATGGGAGCAATCCCGTTATCATTCAAAAATAATGTATGTAATCTTTTGGAACTGTAGAGGGGCTAGAAAAGTAGAAGCCTCTCAATATTTGAAGGAAATAGTGAAGGATCATGATGCTCTATTTGTGGGTTTGGTTGAAATAAATTTCATTCATTGATACTCAATAATTAAAAATGTTCTTAGGAGAAAAATGGAATTACTTTCTGTTTCTAGCTGAAGGTATTTGTGGAGGTATAATGATTTGTTGGAGAAATGACGTTGCTTCTTTTTCAGTCAAAGAGTCTAAATCTCAAGTTTTGATTGGTGGCTTAACATAGCTAATAAGGGAACATGTAGTGTATCTACAGTATATGGAAGTAAAAATTATTTCAAAAGAAGGAGTTGTGGAGTAGCTTGGAGATGATAGCAAATATTAAAAATCTAGCCATTGTGGGAGGAAGGTTAAAAACTTATGAGTTCACTGAATTCATAACCATTTTCTAGTGAGAGAAACATCCATTTTTTCCTAGAGAGAGAAAGGTTCAAAATTTTGAAAAATTTCTTCCCGATTTTCTTTCCTTCCGATTAGGAGTTGACTGAGGGAATGGTGATGGATGGCCGGCGGCCATCTTTGGCTGTGGCGGTAAGAGGAAATATTGTTAAAAGAGTTATGAATCAAAATTTGGGTGGAGATGGTAACTTGACGGTTGGTTCAATAAGGTTTATAGATCATTCTGTGAACATAAATTCTAATGGTCCTTTGGTGATCAAGGACAATATCGGTGATTTTCTGAAAAAGATTTGGTATGTTGATGGTAAAGGTAAGGCTATTGCTATTGATAATGTTATTAAAACCCCACGGGTATCCAAGAGTTCTTCGGAGCAGGTGTTTGTTGATCCGTCGACGTCGTCTTCTGAAATGAAAATTTATGTTAATAGGTTCGACAATTCAAATGCAATCTCTGGAACTGTCCATGAGATAAATGCAAATTCTGGTATCAATGTTAACAGAATCATCATTTTAATGATAGTTTGATTTCATAAGGTATTGGTGTTGTGGACAAAGTGAATGAAGTAATGCCTATTAGGAATGGTATTGATGCAGAGGTAACCCGTGGAAGAAAAATCCATACATTATGTTGGACTTTAGGGATGAAGATATGGTATACTTTGAAGATGGTAAAGCCATGAAGATGAAGGAAGATGCTGAGATTTTGAATTCTAATAGATTGAGAAATTCCTTAGTAATTAAGGTGTTTGGAAAAAAAATTTTGTCGCATATTGTTTCCTGGGAAGTGAGAAGGCAATGGATACCATTTGGGAACTTTCATTTCACAACTCTTGGCAAGGGTTGGTTTTTGTGTTCTTTTGATTCAACATATATGATGGAAGGTGTTCTGTTAAGAGGTCCTTGGTTTGTTAATGGCCATATAGAGCGAATGGAGAGATGGACAGTGGATTTTTCTACTCTATCTCTGAACGGTCTAACTTCACCTATCTGGATTAGGATGCCTCACTTACCCTTACAATGCTGGGATGAAGTTAATGTGGCTAGGATTGATTCATCGGTTGGAAAACCTATAATGATGGATGGAAACATGTTTCAGTGGGGGAAAAGGGAATTTGCTAGATTTTGTGTGAGGTAAAGCTGGATAAACAGCTTCCCTTAGGAATTTAGGTGGAGAGTATTTCAGAAAGGTTTTTTAAGAAGTTTGAGTATGAGAAAATCTCAACATTCTGCTATAAGAGCGGATTGATAGGGCAAGTGAAATCAGATTGGTTTCAAATGCTGTTAATAAATAATTGGAGGAGGGGGAAATTCTTGTGGAATCTGATATGCAAATTTACGGGCTGCAGTCTGCTACTGTTGAAGATGTTGAAGTGATGAAAAAAGTTAATACAGAAGATGGAGATATGGTTAATGGTATGTTTCCTTATAATGAACATGTTATTTCTATAAATACAAACATGTTTGATGTTTTCAATGTGGAAGAGGAGGTAAGAGGTGAAGCTATAGAGGCTAATCCTAGCTCTATTCGGGATGAAAGTAATTGTGATGGTAAAGTGATTCTTGTAAATTCTATTAGAGATGGAGGAAATAAAGGTAGTGAGAGGAGATTGGGAGGTATGGAGAAGGACAAGGAAATTAGATCTAATGGGGATTTTATTAAATGCAAGCTTGCAAAAGACTCCAAGGCTTAGGTCCTATTAAAATCAATTCCCGTGGAAAAATGTGTGATGGAGGAAGTAAGAAGACGGATGGGGGTTCTTCCCCAAAAATTTTTTTAATGGAATCCATAGCTTTCTAGAACTGTAGAGGGGCCAAGAAGAGAGAGGCCTCTCTTTACTTGAAGAAAATTTTAGAAGACTACAAGATTTTTTGTGTGGGGTTGACAGAAACTAAAATCACCTCTCTTGATAGAGGTTCTTTTGAAAGAATGATGGGTAAAGGTTGGGATTTTTTCTTACAACCTTCAGTATGGCTTTCTGGTGGGATCATAATTCTTTGGAGGTCTGATATGTCTTCCTTCTCTATAGTAAAGACATCATATCAATGTGTTATTGGAGATCTTGATTTTTCAATAAAGATGTGTGGATGATTACCACGGTTTATGCTAGCAAGGAGGCTCACAAGAGATGAGGGCTTTGGGATTGTATGTAGGAATTTTCTCATAGGAAAATTCCATCCATTGTTGGTGGGGATTTCAATTGTATATTGGCTCAAGAAGATAAGAAGGGTGGAAAAAAATATTCTTTCTCCCAAGGCTCTTTGGATATGTTGAAGTTTATGAATGAGAATGACTATCATGAAATTGGAATTGTTGGTCCTAGATTCACTTGGTGTAACAAAAAGGTTGGAGGTGGAAGGATTTTGGAAGGATTATATAGGTGTATTCTGAAATCTTTGGCCATTAACAAAATTCAAATTGCTCTAGTTAGACACTTAGCCAGACTGGCTTCTGACCATAGCCCAATTGTGTTGAAAATCTTTGAGCAGGTTGCAAGAGAGAGAAGATGTATTAAATTTGAAGATGCTTGGTTATCTTACAAAACTGCAGCTCATATTGTTTCTAATTGTTGGAAGAAGGCTCTTTTGGGGGATGACATGGAAGTTCTTAATAAAAAATGCAAAAGGTCTTTGAAGGACTTATTTTATTGGAGTAAAGGAAGATTGAAAGAATTCTCTAAGGAAAAAGAGAGATTGAAGGTTGAAATCTTACAAATCCAAGAGGAAGAAGCTAGAGTTGGATGGTTGAATGAAGACAAATTATAGTTTCTTAGAGCCAAAGTCTAAGAGCTTAATGTCACTCTTAATTGTTTGAATACATGGTGGAAGTAAAGAGCTAAAATCAAGTGGAATGAAGAAGGTGATTCTAACACCAAGTTTTTTCATTCTTTTTCCAATGCAAGGAATAATGTCAAATATATCTCTCAAGTCAAGGATCATGAAGGGATTTTGACTGAGGAACTGAAGGAGGTAGAGGAGGTGTTTTTCAGATTTTTTCAATACAAATGGAAAAATATGATTTTTTGTTTGATAGATTGGCCTGAACCATGGATGGTGGTAGATGAGGAGGACAAAATCTTGACAGATAGGGAGCTTTCAGAATTTGAGATTGAGGAGGTTGTTATGAAGTTGGGTAAAAATAAAGCTCCAGGTAATGATGGCATCACTTACTCCTTCTTTAAGGCTTATTGGAGCATCATAAGGAATGATGTGCTTAGTGCAGTGAAGCAATTTTTTTTCACACGAATCATGTGCAGAGAATGGAAAGACACATTGGTAGTGTTGATTTCCAAATCCTCCAACCCGGTGTCTCGGCTTGCTTACAGTCCAATCAGTCTCTGCAATTCTATCTATAAAATTGTGGCCAAGGTTTTATTGAATAGAATGTTGGGAATCATTCCTAAAATTATTTCTGAAGAGCAGGTGGCCTTTGTGAAGGGGAAAACATTCTATTGGCTCAAAAAGTATTAAAAAAACTAAGGTATTCTAAAGCAAACAATGGTCTTCTAGCCTTCAAAGTTGACATGTGGCAAGCATAAATGGACCGGACAGAATATCAATTACTAGAAATCTTCACTGATTTGCGGCAATTCAGTTGAAAGGAGAAGGAAAGTACAGATTTCTAAAATTATGGGAGTAAAATTAGTTGAATAATTTGAATATCTAGGCATCACGTTAGCCTTGAGAAGATTAAAAAAGTTGGATTTTCAGTTGCTATTTGATTACTCTAGCAAAAAGCTGAATGCATGGGGGAAAAGGTTTATTTCTCTTGCAGGTAGAATGGTTTTGGTAAAAATCTTTTATCTTTCTCTCCCTATTTTTATTATGTCACAGTCTCATTCCTTTGAGAACTTTGAAGGAGTTTGTGAATCTTTGTAGAGATTTTATTTGGAACAAAAGTGATGGCACAAGTGGGATTCATTATGTAGCATGGGAGAAATTGTGCAAACCAAAACAACTTGGAGGATGGGGTTTGCAGTCAGCAATGGCTAGGAGAGATAACCTTAGAGAAAAATTTTCTTGGAAACTTTGGGAGAACCCGGGTTCTTTATTAAACAGGAATTTTCTGTCTAAATATGGAACCAAGTGGTGGGACAAAGGTCTACATAGAGGTGGATTTTCATCTTGGAAGATCATTTATAGTTGGTGGAATGCTCTTAAGAATTTCTTAAGATGGAAGATTGGAGCTGGATCTAAGATTAAGATTTTGAAGGATATCTGGATTCTAGATAAGAGTCTTCTCAAATGGCCAACATTTGTAGGATCTTTGTATGATGACAACACAACTCTTGACTTCTTTATTCATGAGGGAAGCTGGAATTGTGCAAAATTAAGCTTGTACTTCAGTAAGGAATTACTGGATCTTATCTGTAATATCCATATTTTCCAAAATTTAAACGAAGATGACTGGAAAATCTCTATCAGCCTTACTAGTGAAGGAGGATCATAAATATGTGAAGGACTAAAATCATATAACTTGGATATATAAGCTGAAGCTAAATGCAAAGGTGAAATTATTTATCTAGCGCTTGTACTGGGATGCTATCCTTACTGAGGTGTTTTTAAACAGAAGAGGTTTATCGGATTCCCAGCTTTATCCATTTGGTTGTGAAGCAGCAGAAGATGTTAACCATGTCTCCTCAAAATGTTTCAAGCTATTAAAGGTAAAGGAGGTTCTTAGAAGCTGGGGATTTCTATTACCAGATTTTGATGATTGGAAAGACTATTTATTATGTTTGAGGAGGCTAAAGGATTCTAATTTGATGTTGAGTAGAAATTATTTTACATTGCTATGGGCTGTTTCGAACAACATGAAATAATTAAGCATGGGAAAACTAAGATAGTAATGTAATAATAGCAGCTTATGTACTCGGTTTTATTAGCTCAGGAAATTAGTCTTTGATATGGTCGGACAACTGGGTTGTTAATCAGTCCTTTGGACTATTCTTTGATAAATGGCAACCTCCTCCACCCGATTGGGTTAAGATATATCTTGACGCCTCTTTGAAGGATAATTATGAAGCAGGTATTGGTGGCATTGTAAGGGATAACAAAGAAGATTCATTTTATCATTTGGTATGAAGAAAGTGCATTGGGATATTGCTCAATTGGAGCATTCAACAATTGCTGCCCTAAAAGAGGTGTTGCAAGGAAGACTTCAAAATGTAAAAGGCATTATTGTGGAAGGCGACAATAAAAATGTTCTCAATTTTCTTTAGAACTTGTACAACAAACTGAAGAAGAATATTTGGGACAGAGATAGCGGAGATTTATCATTCTTTAGCATTTACAATAATGTTATCTTTCATTATGTTAATCATAATTGTAACAAGTTAGCAAACTTTTGTGCTAACTTAGCCATTTCCTTTGATTTTCTTTGGGACTTTTTTTGTGAGTGATCTTTCTTCTCCCTTTGTACGGTTATGAAAGGAAGAATGTGATAGTTTGAGTCACTCTCATTAGCTTGTATCTAGGTTGCTTTTTTTTTTATGCAACTTTGTAATTCTCAAAAAAAAAAAAAAAAAAGCCATTGTGGGAGGAGACTTTAATTTTTTACTATCACAAGATGATAAGAAGGAAGGTAAAAAGTTTACCTTTTCTACATGTACTCAAGATAAGTATTCCTTTATGAGTAATTGTGACTTCAACAAAGTGGGAATAGTTGGCCCCAAATTCACTTGGTGCAACAAAAAAGTAGACAAAGCCAATATACTGGAAAGATTGGATCATTGTATTATTAATTCTGCAACTTTGAAGACTATTAAGTTGGCGGTTGTAAAACACTTGGCTAGATTGACTTTCGATCATTGTCCCATAATGCTAAAAACGTTTTCCTCAGGTTTTGGCAGAAACGGAACTATTATGTTTGAAGAAGTGTGGACTACTTTCCTTGTATCCTATTCTATAGTTTAAAACTCTTAGAGGAAACCAGTGAAAGGTAACAAGGTGAAGATTTTTAATGTTAAATTCATAAGATCTTTGAAGGCCTATTTTTTTGGAGTAAAGCTAAACATAAAAGCTGAGATGAATTGAAGAAAACTCATAAAAATGAAATTCTTGAGTTACAAATTGAAGAATCTAGTGATCAAGGGCTCTCGGATTAGAAGCTTTAAATTTTAAAGTCTAAAGTTCATAAACTCAATTCCACAATCGGTTGGCTTTGCACTTGGTCGAAATAAAGGGCAAGGGTTCAATGGATGAAAGATGGTGATTCAAACTCCAAATTCTTTCATGCTTATGCCTCGGCTAGAAAGAATTCAAATTGGATCAAACAATTAAAAATGAAGATGGAGAAATTATAGAGGATCAATCACAAAGTGAAAAATATCTATATAGTTACATTAATTTCAAATGGAGAGATCATAAATGTCATTTAATGGGTGGCCGAACCCGTCAACTATCTTGAATGAAGATGATAAGGAGATGCTTGGAAAGGAATTTTATTTTGAAGAACTAGAGGATGTTATCAAAAAGTTGGAGTTGAACAAATCTCCAGGTAATGATGGAATCTCTTATTCTTTCCTTAAATCTTATTGGAATTTTATAAAATATGATTTTTGGATGGGTATAAATTCCTTCTTCAACACTAGTGTTTTATGTTCTGAATGGAAAGTGACTAATGTGATTTTGATTCCAAAGGTGAATAACCCTTTGACTTCTTCCAATTATCTTGCTATTAGCCTTTGTAAATCCATTTATAAAATTGTGGCTATGATGTTATTAAATAGGATGTCTATTTTGTTTCCTAAAATCATTTTTGAAAGCTAATATGCTTATGTAAGAGGTAGATCCATGTCAGATCAGATTTTACTTGATCAAGAACTATTTAGCAAATTCAGATATTCCAAATCTAAGAAGGGGATGATGGCTGTTAAAATTGATATGAAGCAAGCTTATGATAGCATGAGTTGGCCAATTCTAGCCCAAGTTCTTGATGATTTTGGGTTTCCAAAGTCTTTTTCTAAATTGATATTGGAATGTGTGAGAGAGCTGAAATTTTTTATCATGTTTATTGGTAGTCAATCAGATTGGATTGAAGTAAGGAGCAGATTTAGACAAGGTTGTTCTTTGTCTCCCTATCTATTGATTATGTGCTCTCAATTACTAACTGATGCCTTTGCTCCAAGGGATAAGAATATTGTAGGTGTTTTTTATGGAATAAAAATGATGCCACTAAGTGACTTCATTATGTTGCTACGGATGTCCTTTGTAAATGAAAGAAAGATGGAGGTTGGGGAGTTCAATCTATTATGAAAAAAAAATTGGTCCTTTAAGGGCTAAGTATGCTTGGAATTTCATCAATAGGCCTAACTCACTGCTGAATAAAACTCTGATAGAAAAATATGGTAATGATATTTGGAGTTCGGAACACTTTAGCAATTCTTCATCTTCATGGAGAATTATTTCAAATGGAGCAAATTCTCTTCATCCAATTGTAAGATGGAGAGTATCAACTGGTATGGAAATCAATACCATCAAAGATACTTGGATCATAGAAAAATGCATCAACAAATAGCCTACCTTTGTAAGGAACATGAATGAAGATACAGAAGTAGTTACAGGATTCATTAATGACAGTAAATGGAATGAAAGGAAGCTGAAGGATTACTTTGGGAAAGAGCTTATTAATGTCATTTTATCTGTGCCAATCCGATCAGAAATACCAAGAGACCTATTGGGGTTGAAGTTCAAATTTTCCAGTAAAACAATTTCAAGTTTAGCTTTGGATGTTTCTAAAATTTATGAAGAGAAAGATAATGACTGGAGCTTGATGAAAAAAACAAGATTAAGACCAGGAATTGCTCTGTTCTGGTGGAGGTTGAAGAGAAATGTGATTCTTAGTAATCACTTTTTGAATTATAGAAGGCTAGCTGATTTTGATAGTTGCCTCAGAGGTTGTATTTCAGTGGAAAATTCAGAGCACATTGCAATTTTTTGCTGCAAATTGCAACAAATTTTCAAATTTCTAACTAAATGGGATTTTAATACTCCATCTTTCAATTTCTGGATGAATGTTATGATGTATTGAAGCTTCCTGCAAATTCTAACCATTTTTAAGGTAAAATGTTCTGCATAGTGATTTTTTTCTGTTGGAAGGGCAGAAAGAAACTAGTTCATGAAGGATTAGAAGACAGCTCTTCTTATATAGCTGTAAATTCATTTTGTAATTCTATTACATCATTTAATAAGAACCTCATTTGGGAGAACTGGAATGCTAATCAACTTTGTGAGATATCTTTACCATCTTGGTGTCCTCCACCTCCAAGATGGATAAAAATTAATAATGATGCTTCATTGCTTAATATGAACATGATGGAATTGGAGGAGTTTTTAAAGATTGCAAAGTTAGATTCTTATGTGCTTTTGGTACAAATTGCCTTCATTGGGATAGTTCACAACTTAAGATGTTTGCTATTCGTTCATTAAAAAGATTTGTTCAAGATTGGATGTTTGATGCAGAAGGTTTAGTAATTGAAGGTGATAACATTTGATAACATTAATGTTATCAAATTCTTCCAAGAGGTTATGAATAAGGTTGATGTTAAGAATGTCAACTTGGATCCAAAGGATATAGAATTCTTTATCATTTCTAGCAAATTGTATTTTTTCATTCTAGTAGAAGTTGTAACAAGTTAGCGGATTTATATGCTAACTTAGATTTGGTTTCAGATTTTTTTTGGGATGACATTAGCTCTAATAAAATTCCTCCTCCTTTCTCTAATTTGTTGAAGGAGGAATTTGATTGTTTATAATTCTTTTTAATAAAATTTTTTATTTACATTTCTTCAAAAAAAAAAAAAAAAAAGAAATATACTGCTTTATCTGAAACACTTGATTATTTGAAAGCATTGCACCTTGATTTAGAAAAATCATTTAAAGTTAGAAGCTTGCATAAACATTTTAGATCTTAGCGAGCACTCTTTAAAAATTGAAATATCTATTGTTGAAAGAGCTAATGAAATTTTAATGGAAAAAATAAAGGCTTTTCAAAATAAACCTTTTCATAAGCTCTCACCATGGATGTATCTCATAAATCTAGGAATAAGAATCATAAATATCATAGGTTAGTTAACCCTTTTACTGATGTTAGATGTTATTCTTGTTGCATGTTAGGACACATTAGCCACACTTCCCTATTCACTATAGAACACACCTGGTGTGGAGACCAAAGTTGCTCCAAACACAATATGACATGTATTTTGATTATTCATCCAAATTCATGAAGGGACCCAAACTAACTTGGGCTCCCTAAACTATTCTTCCATGATCCTTGAATTCAAGGGATCTCACAAAAGACCTAGAGGGAGCATGTGATTTTTAGACTTGATATTTATTTCCTATCACTTGAAATCATCCATTCATGAGCTTCTCAATGTATGTGTTTCATCTTGTATTTTTTATTTGTCACATTATTTAAGTTTCTTTTCAGTCTGTAATTTTTTTGTTGCTGATTTTATTTTTGTTCTTATTTTTATTCTTATTTTTATTCTTTTGGTTTTATTATTATCATTCTTTATGATTATGTCATGGTCATCACAAAAACCACTTTTTTAAACCTCACTATTTTTTTGTAAAACAAAAATATTTTATTCTCTATCATACTATACGAACCACCTTTGTTCTGTATGATCTGTACAACACTGCTTTGATCAAAACCCTTGACTCAATGGATGAATAAGATTGAATCTTTGTTTGACAATCATGCTATATGAACACCTATTCATTGTAATAATCCACGTGTCAATTTAGATTGGGATGAATTCATTTTGGTTGGTACAACATTTATTATTAATCATACTATACGAAAATCTATTCATATTTTATGAACCTTTTGGTCACTTACATTTTCTAACTCCTCGAGATGTTCTCCTTGTCTCTAATCAACCCGTATGATGTTTGATCATACTGTACAATCAGATAACCTTCTTAACTAGTCATCTAGCTGAATTAATTGCACCCAATCATCCTGTACAATCTTATGATCGTATTATATGATCCACTAAAATTCTATTTAAATAACTCTAATTCATTCAAATTCTTTACATAATCCTTCTAATCCTCTTTCTTGCAATCCAAATCTATTAAATGGCTGGAGGTGAAAAAAATAGTCGCCAAACCCAAGGTGCTTCCTCCTCTCATAACTCTATCGATGATCGCTTTCTGACAGCTTCTGATGAATCGTCCTACTGTAAACTAAAAAAATCCAATATCACACCTTCTAGGCTTCTAAATCAATAGGCCTTAAGCTTTCCAGTAATGAAATTCTTCAATATCAGTGTACTTCAAATTCTTCTAACATTAGCCTATCCTTTTTACTATAAAATCCTATACAAGTTCCTTGTATATCCTAGGATAAGTGGGGATGCACTTATAATTTATTCTCGTGTTTTCCATTAGAATATTACAATAACCAATGAGGATATAGGAATCCAACTTCAGTTAAACACCCAAGGAAACAAACCCCATTGCCATGATCTCCAAATCTAATTTTGATTGGGGTGCTGTAATTCTCCTATTATAAAAAGCTATTCTTAACTACCACCAACCCTTGGTTCGAACTCTGAATCAAAATACCAAGGTTATCCAACACATTATAAGAACATCTATCATATTTAAAGTTGGAGATCAAATAAATATCACTCCCCTATTGTCAATTGTCACCTACTTGAAAATATTAAACCCCTAAATGGATGAAGCCTAAATGAAAATTGATTACATCTAAAACCTCACTTCCATTCAACTCCTAACCACTAGGATAAAAAAAAGCATCACTCCAGGACATGTGATTGGGTATATATTTGATTAAAAGTAAAACCTCACATATCGTGCTACTCCTGACCACACTCTAATCTTCCTTTTCGATGCCTACTTCCGAATGCTCTTTCATTGAGATCAGGAGATAGAAGACCCACTGTTTGATGAAGAAGGAAAAGCTACTTCTGTAGTTGATCGTCCACCTACATAACCTCCTCACCACTATACATATGAGGAGTTGATTCAACAATTTTATATACTTGAGACTCCCCTGGATCAACAGCAAACCCAACATGAAAATGATATGGGGTGGTTCAGTCAGTAATTTAGAAATATCTAATTACAGTTCACCTCCATCCAATAGTAGTACAACAGCTTTAGCCACTTTTTCCAATCACCTCCACATTCACCTTCTTGTTGAGAAAGTTGCTACTTATTTATGCATGTTTTATATTCTTACAACTTGTATATTTTTGAAGATTCCAAATATTATTGTTTTGATTATTATTTTTCCTATCATATTTGAAAGAATTATTTTGCTCTTGTGTGTACTAACATTTCAGAGAAATCTTACACCAGATTATTGAAGACTTCAAATCAAGATCAATTTAGACTTTATTATAATTGAAGTATGTATTTTCCATTTTATTGAGTCTGAGAGAGTGTGATTGTAATCAAGTAACTGAGCACACAAACATTGGGAGAGAGTTTAAAATTCATATTTTTTAACTAATTATATTGTACGATATCACTTTATACGGGATGATTTAGTTAGTTATTTTTCTCGACGAGCATTTGAACGAACATAAATGAAAATAGTTTTTCTAAGTACGGATCATATGGGATGATCTAAGTTTTCATATAGAGATGAACGCTTCTATTTTATTCTCGCACGAAGATCATACGTGATGATCTTATTCTTCATATAGGGATGAATGCCTCTATTTGTTTCTTGCACAAAGATCGTACAGGACGATCCAAGTTTTCGTACAGGGACGAACACCTCTATTTTTCTTCTTGAATGAAATTTTTTTCTAAGAATGGATCATACGAGATGATCCCTATCTCGTATAAGGATGAACGTCTCAGGTCTGTTCTCGGTCATTTCATCCTAACATTTCGTACATATGAAATTTAAAATTTTCTAACTGTTCGTCTCGGATGAACTTAGTACGTACCAGATGATGATCATGTATGAAATGATTTTGTATTGATTCACAATGAGTTTGTACATAAAATTATTTGTACTATTCATACACACGATCATACTGTACGATCGTCCACGCTCAAAATTATAAAATTCAGTTTATTGGAAGGTTTTTCATGTTTTTTAAATAAAATGTCCATTAAAGACTAACGTTAAAATTCTTCTTTTTATCTTTGCTTCATGAATTTTCAAGGGAAATTAAAGGATAGAGTGTGAGAGAGTGTTTGAGAGAGATTTCTTGCTAGTGCAGAGGGAAGGGTTCACAAGGTTAGTCAAAGGTAAGGATCTCTGTGTGTGATTTGAGTTTTTCACTCTTCCTCTATCATTAGATTGCTCATGAGAAGATCTTTGAAGAAGATCCGATTCTCTGCTGACACTTGGAGAGTGTAAACAACTAATGGTTCTCTATCGACACTTAGAGGTTGTGAAAGGACAAAGGTACTCTACCTACACTTAGATGGTGTGAAAGGATGAAGGTACTCTTCTAGTACTTGGATTGTATGAAAGGATGAAGGTTCATTATCTACACTTGGAGGCTGTGAAAGGATGATAGTTCTCTGCAGCACCGGGAATTGGTGGAAGAGAGTTTTGTAAAGGCTTCTACACCTTGCTGTAGGGGCAAAAGGAGAGTCAATTTGGTCATAGTGCAATACCTGAAGAGGGAGTCTTCAAGGAGTGGATGTAGGTCGTGTTTGATCAAACAACTATAAATATTTGTGTCATTTTGATTTTTGTTGCTTGCTTACTGCAATTTTAATTCCATGGTTGAAATGTTTTTCAAACAACTTCAATTAACTTGTTACAAATCATTAACTAGTTTCAAATTTTAAAACCAAGGTAAGTAATATTTATAATTACCAATTCCCCCCCCCCCCCCCTACCTCCCCCCCCCCTCTTAGTTATCCTTGGGACATAAGCTTAGGTTTAATAACCTATTCAAGATTCAACAAGAATAAATAAGTGATATCAGAGCTTTGTTTCAAAACCATAAAATATACTTGCAAAAATGGAAAGGATATACGGGATAGACTTTGTATTACTTTTCATGGGACTAATGAAGTAAAATAATTTAGATTAAACATGTTGTTACATGACTATGAATTATTTTGTATGAAATCAAATGAATCTATTTCTGACAAGTACATAAGATTCACTCAGATAGTCACTTCTTTGCATGCCTTAGGTAGGGAACTAAAGAACACTTAAATGATTAAAAAAATTCTTCATTGTTTGCCTACTGCTTATGATGAAAAAATAACTGCTATTATAGAGTAAAGATTTAAATATTTACTCTATTTACAATCTTCTTGGATCACTAATTGCTTAGGAGCAAGGAGTGAGTCAAAGAAAGATTGATATTGGAGAACAACAAAATGAGAAGAACATTTTATTGAAAGTGGAGGAGTCAAAGAGTGACCTATCACAACCTAAGGATTAGGATGACATTGCCTTGATGACTAGAAAATTCAAGAGCCTTCTTAAAAGGAATCAGAGGAGACGCTAACAGTGAAATAGAGGTAAATTCAACAAGAATATTAAGGTTTCTAATGATGTAATTTGCTATGAATGTGGGAAACCTAGACACATAAAGTCAGATTGCCCAAACCTAAAAGCCACTTCTAACAAGGAGAAGGAAGAGGAGAAACCAAATGTGAAGAAGGGCAAGAAGAGATTCCAAACAGCTTTCTGGGCAGAATCAACTTTAGATTCGTCAGAAATAGAAAAGGAGGAGGAAGTCGCCAATTTGTGCTTAATGGTCGATAATCTTGATCAGTCATTTCAAGAAGAGGTATATGACTTAACCAAAATCACACCACGAGAAAAATAAATAATGCGGAAATTAAAGTGCGGAAGCAAGAAAATAATAACATAGAGATTTATAGTGGTTCGATCAACTTGACCTACGTCCACTCCTTGGAGGCACCCTCCAAGTATTGCACTATAAATGTGACTCTCCTTTAGCCCCCACGGCTAGACGGAGAAGCCCTCACAAAGATCCTCCTTTTTGCCACCCACGCAAGGCAGAGAACCTATCTCCTTTTGCTTCCTCCTGAAGCTGGCAAAGAACCAACAACCAGATGCTGACTCCTTACCTTTACCGACCCTTCCACGGATAAGAAAATCTAGATGAATAAGAAGCAGAGTGATCCTTGGAGCAACCCTTATGAATCCCCTCATAATCTCCCCCTGACAAGATCCTCTCTCTCTCCCTCTCTCTTTTTCTATCCTCAAGGCCTTCTCAGGTCAAGGCATCATAAAAAAGGTTATTCAAAACATTGAACAAGAGCTCTTAAATAGAAGAGCTTCAAAGGAGCACATTAATTGTAAGTTATCGATAATATTATCCAGGCCGATATAGACATCGGCCTGGCCGATCAGTACAAAACTCAGAAGATCGGCCAGAACGTCGCCCTGAATGCAAACTGGATGATTTAAAATTGGCTTGATCGTTCAGGCTGATCTCACGATCGTCCCGGCCAATCAGTTCAAATCAAAGGAAAATCGTCCAGAGCATCGCCCTAAATTCGAGCTGGCCGATATTTATCATCCTAAAGTAACTATGGTTTTTGAATAAATCGTCCTAGCCGATCCTGCGATCGTCCAGGACGATTTGATCGTATCAATCATCCTTAATTACTCCCTTGATTTCCTGATCAATAAAGCATAATTTGTGAATATTGTCTAGGTCGATCAATGATCATCCTGGCCGATTATTTAAAAATACAGTATACCTTAATTGTCAATGGCGACAACTTCTTTCTGTTTTAAGCTTATCATCCTAGACTATATACGTATCATCCAGGGTAATCTATTAATGACAGCTGCCTTAATTAAGAATCCATATTTAGACTTTTTGTTTTAAGCCTGATCGTCAAGAACGATGTAAATATCGTCCTGGCCGATATGAGTAAAAATAGAATTTCTAATTCTCTCAAGTGTGTGTGTGTAGGGTTACTTTGCATCAGTCTCTTTGACCATTACAAATAGAATCAAGAAGAGAAAAAACAAAGTACATACTGACTCAACCCTAAACTTACGCAATCTTGAACTGGCTTCGTTTGTTCGTTCGATCTTCGTTTCCTGAAAAGTTAGAAGCAACATGCAGTTCAAGAGAATCAATAGTATTTGTCAATCATCAAAACATAAGTCATGAAAATAGATTTGCAACAATCTCCTCCTTTTTGATGATGGAAAAACACTACGAAGACAATTAGCAGAAAAATTTAAGGATCGACAAGTGTAAAAAACATCCTAAACTTCTTCCCCTTTTGACATATCAAAAAGGAGGAGGGAACACAAAAGAATAATAGCATATCACAAATTTTTTTTTAAAACCAAGGCTTGAAAATGATGTAGTATTCCATGTGATTAATTTAAAAACTTGTGGGTTAATGAGTTATCAATCTCAACCATCCATAGAATAGTAGAATATCTGGTCATGGTTACCCTTAGCTCAAACGTTTTCATAGGGTAGAATCGTCTTTTGAAATTAATGACCTAACTCAAAGAATTAATTAGATATGAAAAAAAGAATCCGTCCATCACTTGTGGGTTAATGAGTTAAGAAAAAAACTATCTTTATAAAATAAGGAACCAAAGTAAATCTGTCACGATCGCAAAACAATAGAAATCAAGTCTTTGAGAGCAAAAAATTCTAAGTTCTAAAATATTTAAAAAGAGAGAATAACTTGCTTTTGAGTGGGCTTATTTTATGCCTCTTGTCAATTTAGTGGCGCTTTGCGCATATTTTTATAGATTTTTCAACTTTGGCGTCTTTGCGCTTCTTTTGTTTTCATCATTGGCCAAATAAATTTTTATTTTTGCAAGCTACATTTTCTTTTATAACCTCTTAAGAAAAACTTAGTTGTGAATATATCTTCTCAGATATTAGAGAATAGGAGCTCTCTCTCTAACATAAGGAAGAATTACCACAAACAGAATTAATAATCAAAGACAAGAGTAACGAGGGATCTTGATGTGATAAAAAACCTTAAACATTATAAATACAAGATAGATTTGCTTAAGCAAGCTTAAGAAAAGATCTAAATTTCATAAACAATCTTTAATTTGAGATAGACTTTTGATTAGAAAAGAAAACTATGCTACTAAAATAGGTTAGAGAAAGAGACACAATCACAAAATATTTTTACCATCTAGGAGATTAAGAGATGAAAACCACATTGACTACAAATTTTCAAAAAACAAAAACAAGGGCAAGGAATATGTTATCATTTCATTGATGATTTTGAAAACTAAGTAAGAGAAAGAAAAAAGCAAAAGAAAGTAAAACACAAAAAAAAAAAAAAAAAAAAAAAAAAGAAAGTAACCAAAAGATCAAGTTTCATGCAGTTATGTCAATCACACCCAATCTGGTCCTTAATGAACTGAAAGTGTCGAAGGCCAGTGGTTTAGTAAAGATGTCAGCCAATTGATTTTTAGTTATCACATGGTGTAACTCAATATCTCCCTTAGTCATATGATCTCGAATGAAGTGATGCCTAATGTCAATGTGCTTAGTCCTTGAATGTTGGATAGGATTCTTAGATATACATATGGTACTAGTGTTGTCATAAAAGATTGAGATGGTGCCAACAGGTAATTCTAAATCCAATACCTGTTGTTTTAACCAAAGGACTTGGGCCACACAACTTCCAAGAGCGATGTACTCAGCTTCAGCAGTGGAAAGTGCAACAGAGTTTTGCTTCCTACTAGACCAAGAGACCAAATATTATCCAATGAATTGACAAGTTCCTCAAGTGCTTTTTCTATCCACCTTGCATCCTGCAAAATCAGAGTCAGAAAATCCAATAATCTCAAAAGAAGTGCTTTATCTAGGGTACCAAATCCCTAAGCCTTGTATCCCCAAAAGGTATCTAAAAATTCTCTTAACAGCAGTCAGGTGAGACTCCTTAGGGTCAGCTTGAAATCTAACACAAAGGCAAACACTGAACATGATATAAGGTCGGCTCGCAGTCATGTAAAGTAAAGATCCAATCATGCCTCTATACGTCTTCTGATCAACAGACTTACCACTTGGGTCCTGATCCAATGGAGCACTAGAAGTCATGGGAGTGTTAATTGGCTTGGCTTTATCCATCTCACACTTCTTCAAAATGTCTTTTATGTATTTTGTTTGATTTAAAAAGGTTCCATCCTCAAATTATTTTTTGCTAAACCCAAAAAAGTATGACAACTCTCCCATCAAACTCATCTCAAACTCTCTACTCATTGTTTTAAAAAAATCATCACACAATTTCTTATTAGAGGATCGAAAGAGTATATCGTCCACATAAATCTGAACAATGAGTAAATCATCTCCAACTCTCCTAAGAAAAAGGGTGGTGTCTACGCTCCCCTTGATAATCTCCCTCTCTAGTAAGAATGTGCTAAGCTTATCATACCAAGCTCTCGGTGCCTGCTTTAAAACATACAAAGCCTTTTTTAATTTAAAAACAAGATTTGGAAATTGGGAACTCTCAAAACCTGGAGGTTGTTCTACAAACACATCTTCTTTTATTTCCCCATTTAAAAAGGCCCTTTTGGCATCCATTTGAAAAAGCTTAAATCCTTTATAACAGGCAAAGACTAATAGCACTCTAATGGCTTCCAATCTAGCTACAAGGGAAAAAGTCTCCTCAAAGTCTATCCCTTCTATTTGATTTTACCCCTTGGTGGGAAAAAAAATTGTGTCACCACGCAGATTTTGATTTCTCCTATTTTGTAATCGAATACTACATTGAGAATAAAATACAGTCTCGAGAGGCCGACACAATATTCTACAATGGATTCAATATCAGAATAGGGTTTTGAAAATTGATATTTCAATAATCAAACACAATTTAAAGAATAGTATATTATTTCGAAAAATAAACATGAAATTCTTAAGAATGTATTTAAAAATAGAAATAAGTTTTTCTTGAAAAATTTATTCATTCTTTTATTTAGATATAGCAAGGAGAATATTATATCATCTTGAAAGACGAACATAATATTCTTCAAGACATCCAAAAGCAAGAATGAATTTTATAAAATTCATCATTTCTAAAGTTGAATATATCAAATAGGAAATTATATTATCTGAAAGGACAATAATAACATCCTACAAACATATTTAAGATTAGAAATGAAGTTTTTTAAAGATATCTGTATTCCCAAAGATTCTTCCCTTGTTTTATATGAATAAAACAAGGTTTATTTTAGTCTGGGGTTCTCAAATTCCTATAGAGGCAAGCCCCTATAGTTAATTACATCCTAGGAGGAGTGCCCCTAAGAAAACTCTCGATTAAAGCAGTGATTTCATACTCTTTTGACTACAAAGTAGAAGACAAGAAAACAGAAGAAGGAATTTTCAAGGAGAAAGCTCAATGTTGAACATTTATTAGCAAGTCAAAGGAAGAAAAGTAAGAGGTGCCAGATTCTGAGAAGCTCAGAGACAACCTCAGTCTATCCTATGTTTGGCTTTACATTTTAAGAGAAAATTTTATGTTTAAGTTGACATTTTATTAGAAATTTGGGATTATATTCCCAGAGGGCGAGGACTTAAGATCTAAAAAGAATCTGCCTCAGAACCTAAATCTAATTTGGGTACTACAAAGTAGCGACCCGAACCTAACTAATGAAGTGCAAATCTGGACTTACCCCGGCCTGCATTGGGGAGCCAACTAACCACCTAGGCACTTTAAAACCATGTGTCCAGTCTCTTATGAAAGATGGGTAAGGATGTTTATTTAAGTTTTAAGGAATTGGGGGCCGACATTTAAGACAGTTTCTAATTGGCCCCTTAACTTATGTATGGTGAGAAATGCCTAGAAATGCTATTATTATTTTAGACTCTTTTTAATTTGTATCTAATGCAATGCATGCTAATTGACTCGAATGCATAAAATGAATATGAAGCAGTTTAAAAATTAGGCTTAGAAAATAGGTTTTTTCTTAGAGATTGTACAACTTCCCCTTGACAGAACTGCACCCTCATAGGTTAAGTGGTCTGCCAGAACCCGCAGGCGGGGAGGTGCCTAACAAGGAAGAGAAAGTATTAATATGCTTATGCTGACTCTCGGCGGTCCCGAGCTTACTTCTTAGATCGTTAGAGTTACTATTTGAGCCTAAAAATTTTATTAGAATTTCAAGAAAAAGAATTTTGAGCGTACCCTTACAAAAAAATCTCTCCGTTTCGAATCCAGGCTAAAACAAAACACGGCATGCAAAGTCCTAAAAAAATCTACTATACAAATAATGTAAACAATCAATTTTAATAATCAAAATATAATGTCCAATGTCCAATGTCCATATTACACCCAGAATTTGCAGAAAAGTAAAGTGGCCGGGCACCACTGACAACAAACCCGGATCTAATCCTAAGAATGACGCAAGTGATTTTTTGAAATGGGATATACTGTTCCTTAAATCTTCATTTCTTCCTCTTCTTTCTTCAATCTTCTTGTTTTGTCTTTTCTTCTTCTACGAACTTCTCGGGTCTGTCGGGTTCTGGATATCCAAATGAAAAGAAACTCATCCCTAAGAGGAGTATTTTCTTTTCTATTTGGATATTGAATCATCCTAATTTGGCTTTCCAAATAAAAGAGAATAATCCTTTAAGGTATATTCTCCTTTCTTTGGATTCCAAATTGGATGTAATATCCCACTTTCAAAAAAAATCACTTTCACATTAATTGGCTCTTGATATATTATATTTACATTACATTTCATTTCACAGAAAGGGAAGAAAAATCTAGTCCACCTGCAAGGTTATCCTAAGCAATTTATAAAAAATCATCCCACGCAGTTATATATATATGCAATTGAATTTAAATTATTAAGCCACACTTGGCCACACTCTTCTTCATTTGGGGGCTAAGCAGCTGAAGCACCTGTAGCATTTATTTATTATTAATTAATTAGCCCCCTTTTTCTGCCCTGCATGAGTGTGGCCACCTGCAAAAAATCATATTAACAATCCAGATCGCTCCTAGCCTATGGGTAATCTAATCGTCAATCAAACCAACACAGAGTGCAGTAAAAATAAATAAAAAACACACCAACATTTTACAACCAGCATGCAATAAAACTCGAGGAAAAGCCCGTCATAGTGCAGTAAGGAAATAAACACCGGCCTAACCTAAAACTAGAGTCGGTTGTCCTAGCAAACAAATCTAAGTGTGTGCAATAGGTTATGTGGTTTTGAAATGTCCTAAGTTAATTATTGGCTAAAGTTTTTTTTTTTATTGATTGAATTCTAATTTAAAGATGTTTACTAATTCTAAAGTGAGATGTCACTAAATTTTCTATGTTATAAGTTTCTATCCTAAAGTGTGCATACTTCCTAAGTCTAGATTTTCTAAGACCCGGTCCTTAATTTTTGTCCTTAAGTGTCCCTACTGTTGTATGGGATAAAAATTTGTTATTACTAACCCTTAGGACTTTGAGCATGTGTAAAAGGGGTTTAGGGATCTAAAATAAAGCAAAAAAGTAAACCTAATTAAATTGAAGTTACTACAGGGACCTAAAGGAATGGTTCACACATACCACATCAAGGGGCCCCTAAAGGTTTTCTAAGTTTAGAAATACTCACAGTCTCCGGGGGCTACGACCCGGTCGTTCCGCCCGTAGCACCTCTACCCGGCTGGATAGAGGCGACTGACGTCATTAGCTCCTTGTCCTTTTGTTCCCTCGACCGATACCGTTTCTCACAGTTCATGCAAATAAACAGAAAAGAAAAACAAGGATTAGAAAGCACTTTTAATAAATTATAATAAAATAATTGAAATTTACTAAAAATAAAGACGTACCTTTCTTCGGGCTTGATCACTGGTTTTGTTGCTTACTTCTTTGGAACCTTTACTTTTGGAAATACACTTTGTAATCTTCCAACATATATTTCAACCTTTAACACTTACACACAAAATAAATTACCTTTCATCCTCCATAAGCATCACCCTTCAAAATCTACATTTTTCATTCTTTCAAAACTCACACAAATTTTATAAAACGAATATTTTATCTCTTACAATTTGCATATTTCAACATTTCCAAAATCATACTCCACACTCTTCCTTTTCAAAACACTTTTAAACTCTTCAATATTCAATGCACATTTTCTACATATTTTAAACTTCAACACATACACTTTCCGAAGAAAACACAAAATTTTTACCTTTCAACACATACAATTTCAAATACATCTCCACTTTTACACATTTCATTTTCTAACATAAACATACACTTTCAATTTCTAAAACTTCCTTAAAACACATACAAGCATACTTTTAAAACCCATCATTTTACTTTTCGAAAGATACACATAGACATCTTACTTTTTAGATAACAATTTTACCTTTTCAAAACATTTTACCCTTTCACAATCTACATTTCACTTTCCATCCTTTCTTATACAATACTCTTCTACCATCATATACGAATTCATCACATCACCCTTTCTAAAACATGTAGAGCATATATACATATAAAATGAAGGACGATTATGCACAATAATTTTCACCAAATATTTTTCACCATAAACCCATATATGCTTATTTACAATTCAACAATTCCCAAAATATAAATAAGAAAAGAAAGAAGACTTGATGCAAATTTACTTTTCTAAAATTCAAGAAAATATTTCAACCATTATGAAGTGATATCACATATGGGTTTTTGCAAAAACTTATATTTGAAGCACATGAGATCTATATATGTTATATTAATTTGAGAAATCCACCAAATGTTTTCAGATCCACATATCTTAGCCACTTCTACAATTCTTGTCGTTAATATTTTTAGAAATCTAATGAATCAATATAACATTCGTTTCTTATTTTATCATAAAAGCAAGAGGTAAAGATACTAATAGATTTATGGAAATCAAACATCAGCATAACTTAAACAGACAAAATCCTCTCAGATTATTTTAAGAATATGAATGAAAGCTCTCTTTCATTCTCTAAGAAATGAGATACAAAATTATTTGTTACTGGTTTCAATAGTATAGCAAGAAAACAAACTTCATTATTTCCTTTTTTTTTTTTTTATTAGCAAATTCCATTATCATTTTCTCTCTAGGTAACTATAATTCTTATCATATCTTATAGCAATCACTTCTCTAAATCAACAAAGAAGATGAAGAAGAATATAGATGAGGAAGATGATGGAAAAGATAGGAGAATGGGATGGATGAGAAGAAGAAAGAGGTGATTACCTATAGCGAAGAGGATCAGCGATGAGAGCAAGTCGACGGCTAGGATGGTTGGTGTTTGGGTTCTTGCAGCACAGGGAGGCAGTGGAGAACTTCAGCGAACAGGGAGGAGTGACGAGCGAATAAGGAAATTCACCTGTAGCTCTCTGCGAAATGAGGGAGACGAGTCTTGCGAACTTCCGAACTGGGGCTTGCCAACTGGAGGAGATGAGCGTGCTGTGCTTCGTGTGAACTGCAGTGGAGATCGGGAGAGAGTGACGGGCTGAAGGGGCTTCGTGCATCAGAGATTGTGAGAGTGGGGAGGCCGTTCGCAAACTGCAGTGGAGGTTTCTCACTTGAACTGGAGAAAGGGGACGGGGTCTTCGCGAACTGGGAAGAGGCGAAGCTCTGTGCGAACTGCCGTGTGTTCGGAACTGCAAAGAGGAGAGGGATTTCACGAACTGAGAGGCAACGGCTGGGTGGTTCACGAACTGCAGGGGAGGACCGATCGTTGGACATTTGAAGGGCTTAATGATGTCAGAATGTAATGATCTTGGGCTCGTTGGATTCGTCTCGTCGATCCGTTCGATTCGAGTATAAGCTCGTCAAAATCGGAGACCGTTTGGTCACTCAAATTGCGATTTGAACCTTCCAACAGCGATTTGAGCCCTTGATTTGGACTCATTTGGGCTCGGATTGGGTTGATCTTGGTGTTGTTGGGTTTGTATTCCTGAGACGCTCAGTTCGACTATAAGTTTGCTGAAATCGGAGTTCGGATGGTCTCCGAATTAATTTTTGAAGTTTCCAAACTTGATTTTGCATCGAGATTCGTGCCCGATTAAGATAATTTTTGACAACGTATCAATTATTATAATATATATACTTGTGACGAGTCAAAACGGGTTAATCGGAGCCATTGAAATCAAATTCAATTTGAGTTAATTTTATTTGATTTTGATTTGATTGGAGAGTTTTTTTAAGTCCAATGATATATCAATTTGATCAAAATCGAATTAGATTATATTAAATTGAGTCGATTAACATCGACGAATCCTAAAGAGGGCTTGATTTGAGTTCATTTGGAGTTGAATTAAAATTGGATTGAATTGATTTTGATTCAAGTTGAGTGATAGGTTCGAGTCGATGCTATGTCATTAAGTGTCCATCTAAGGGAAATCCTGCAGGTGCGACATCTACACTAGGCTATGAAGACCTAGGTGCTAGAATTGAATCCGGGGAAATTGACCTCAAATAATGAGGTCAACAAATGAACCCCCAATAGGCATGATAAACTTGCCAAAGTTTATCGTGCGTATTGGCGTTGACCGAAACGATCAACTAGATCCAGAGTTGAAGTTTAGCATCTTAGTATATTTTTTGAAGGGATTTTGAGAATTGATAGAAAATCTAGATAAAAGTTAATAGAGTTTTGAGTTGATTCAATGATTTTGAAGTTGATGTTGGCATTGATGGCTTTAGCAAATAATAACTAATGAAATTAGTATTATTTAATAAAGCCAATATATTGAAAAGTTGAATGAGGTTTGGCACGAATAGGAATTTTGAATTTGATTTTGATATGATTGAAACATTTTTTATAAATCAAGACTAACTTCAGAAGTATCAATAGAATGAAGAGAAGATGCCGCTGGGGATGCTTATACTTCTCCTCGGAATGAAGATTAGGATGCCACTAGGGATGCTTACTCCTAACACCATAGATGTCAATTGGATGCCGTAGGAGGACTTATACCTAAAGACGGATTTAAGATTTAACATTTAATGAAGAGAAGATGCCGCTAGGGATGCTTATACTTCTCCTCGGAATGAAGATTAAGATGCCACTAGGGATGCTTACTCCTAACTCCAAAGATGTCAATAGGATGCCGTAGGATGACTTATACCTAAAGACGGATTTAAGATTTAACATTTAATGAAGAGAAGATGCCGCTAGGGATGCTTATACTTCTCCTCGGAATGAAGATTAGGATGCCACTAGGGATGCTTACTCCTAACTCCAAAGATGTCAATGGGATGCCGTAGGAGGACTTATACCTAAAGACGTATTTAAGATTTAACATTTAATGAAGAGAAGATGCCGCTAGGGATGCTTATACTTCTCCTCGGAATGAAGATTAGGATGCCACTAGGGATGCTTACTCCTAACTCCATAGATGTCAATTGGATGCCGTAGGAGGACTTATACCTAAAGACGGATTTAAGATTTAATATTTAATGAAGAGAAGATGCCGCTAGGGATGCTTATACTTCTCCTCAGAATGAAGATTAAGATGCCACTAGGGATGCTTACTCCTAACTCCAAAGATGTCAATTGGATGCCGTAGGAGGACTTATACCTAAAGACGGATTTAAGATTTAACATTTAATGAAGAGAAGATGCCGCTAGGGATGCTTATACTTCTCCTCGGAATGAAGATTAGGATGTCACTAGGGATGCTTACTCCTAACTCCAAAGATGTCAATAGGATGCCGTAGGAGGACTTATACCTAAAGACGGATTTAAGATTTAACATTTAATGAAGAGAAGATGCCGCTATGGATGCTTATACTTCTCCTCGGAATGAAGATTAGGATGCCACTAGGGATGCTTACTCCTAACTCCAAAGATGTCAATAGGATGCCGTAGGAGGACTTATACCTAAAGACGGATTTAAGATTTAACATTTAATGAAGAGAAGATGCCGCTAGGGATGCTTATACTTCTCCTCGGAATGAAGATCAGGACGCCACTAGGGATGCTTACTCCTAACTCCAAAGATGTCATTAGGATGCTGTAGGAGGACTTATACCTAAAGACGGATTTAAGATTTAACATTTAATGAAGAGAAGATGCCGCTAGGGATGCTTATACTTCTCCTCGGAATGAAGATTAGGATGCCACTAGGGATGCTTACTCCTAACTTCAAAGATGTCAATAGGATGCCGTAGGAGGACTTATACCTAGAGACAGATTTAAACAGGATGGCTGCCGTAATAGCAGACTTAAGCCAGAATTTAGAATTTAGATGCATAGTTGATTTCTTTAAAGCCATGGATCATTTCCCTTTCATCACAAATGACATTAACAAATTGCAAATATTCTATTAGAGATTATAACATTTGTATATGTCATTTTCTAAAAGGGAAAGAAAAACGTTTGGAAGAATAAAAATTTTGAAATTCATTGAATTGAAAACTTTGTTCCTTTTTTTAATATAGATGATCCTTATAACATACAAATATTCCACTAGGAATTTTGTTTTTTATATTGGATCATCATATATGAGGAAAACAAAAAGAGAGTAGTTTGATCATCTTTGATAAGTAAAGACTTATCAAAGCATCTCGACCACCAAAGGAGAAATGCAAGATTTTGATTAAAGATTGATTCTATGATTAAATTTGTTTCGATTAACTCGAAGAAAATAATATGAATTTTCTAGAGTCTTCGTTTATATGTTCTAAGAGAACTAAATGTAACATGATAAAAATTTCCTTAGAAAATTTTAACTTTTGCATGAGTTATTATAGAACAAGGAGAATATTTGAGCATCCTTTATAGTGAAAGCACAAAGGAATATCAAATTCTCATAATGATTGAGAAAAGTTTGATTTTCATCAAAAAGTAAAAGCTTTATTTTTCATTTCATAATTTTCTTATAGTATTTGATTGTGATCGTTTAGGTTTTAATCATCTTAACCCAATGAAAAAGACATGGGAAAAGATTCAAAAACTCAATGAAGAATAGGTTGACTCCCTCTAAATTAAATAGTTTGAATATGACCAGAACGATTTCAATCAAAAGTTAAAACTTAACAACTTCCTTCAAAGAAAATTGTACTTTCAAAATATTTTAAATTTCAATGCTATGAAAAGAAATGGGGATAGAGTTTTTTAGGCTCTAACAACCGAATCTAGTTTATGATAAAGATATACCGTGAATTGAATTTCATATCTTTTTGACGAAATTACCATAGACTTTATAAGGAATAGAATCCCTCCAATTCTAACATCCAAGATTAGTCAATTATGGACTTAGTCAAATTGTAGCTTGATTTTGTTTTGAAGTTTGACAAAGATTCAAACAAAGGTATCATCGACATTACTAAGGATGGAACCCCTCATGTTCTAACATCCTACTTCAGTCAATAATAGATTTATATTTGTATGATATCTGCTCAATAGTGAATGAGAACATTAGACAATTATCTCAGAACCAACTAAGGGATGTCCCTTAGTTTAGTTTCAAAAATTTGAATCCAAAGAAAGTGATTGTTATATCTTTAAATATCACTGTAGATCATCTAGCATCACGACTCTATCTAGAATCTCATTCAAATTGGAAGATACTCAAAAGAGAGTTGAAGATATTTGGATAATGGTTTGTTTATGCATCTCAATTAGGTTAGATACGTGAAACCCAATAATGCACAATCAGAACCATTATAAATCTAGTTAGATTGATCATCTATTTAATTTTTCTTGATAATGATTTGAAAATCTGAACTGACCTACTCAAGTTTGCTAACTAGAGAGATCTCGAGATTTAGATTTTGTTAACCCAGATCAAAGCTCCCTACAAGCAAAACTGGGGTTTCCTTCTTTATGTTTTCATTAAATTAAGAATTATATCGAAAGAGAATCACATTAGAGGTAGAAATTCAATATTTTCAAATCTTGTAGATGATATTTATATTTTACATCTAATAGAACATCAATGCTTGATGATGAACAAAAATTTTGAATTCTCAAAATCAAGTGTTAAAAATACTAAAGGATAAATAGGTATTTTGATATTTAAGATTTAGAAAGGGAAGCCACTTTTTTTTTTTTTTTTTGCTACACATTTAATGAATGTGTCTCTTTTTTTCTTTTCTTTTCTTTTCTTTTCCTTCTTCACTTTTTTTTTTTTTTTTTTTAAAAGAGGCTTCCTTTACTTAAATCTTGTAATTATTATTTCAGTTGTAAAATCATCTTCCAAGTATAAGAGTAAAAAAAAAATTAATACTCTTATACAAGGAAGATTGATTTACAAATTGGACCCGATCCTATAGTATGAATAGACAACTTATTTGAGATAATTATAAAATAAATTCATCAACTCGCAAGATGCTTATGAGATGTATAACGATAAAAAGATGAATAAAACTTCCATCTCCTCCAATTTCAATTTGACATAAATCTTAATTTAAAAGAAGTTATTTATGGATATCATAATGGGTGAACCAAAATATGATAAATTTTTTATCACTTCTTAAGAAGGAAACCATTAAAGATGTAATAAAGTCGACTAACTTAGTATCAATTCAAGAAATATCAATTTATTTTGATGGAAAATCACATGATAGAGGGAATATTAATCATATCATGGATTAACTATAATAAAGAACCTTGAATCATCCTAAGTTTTTGACCAAACAAAAATTTAAGATGATCAATCTTAACAAGATTTGCTCATGAGTTTTCTCAAATGGAGTAATAAAGCTAAGAGTAAACTTAGCTAATATTTGATTTATAAAATATCACCATAAGAGAAAACAACATATGATGATTAAAAGCTTTTATATAACTTGTCTATTTATCTTCATCACATACCTTAAGATCCACATTCTATAAGAGTTAAATCACATAGTAGAGGATAAATCGTCGTATCCATGTAGTACTCTTAGGAAATAGGATTTATAGGCATATTAAACTTTAACCTATAAAAAGGTTTAAAGGTGAGGGAATTTAAAATGATTTTCAAACTTTCAATATATCAACCAATATTTATACATTCCTAAGATTAGAAAAATCATAATATGGTTGAATGAAAAATTTGAAAATATATTTAAATTTAATTCAGACGATTGCTAGGAACCTAGCAAAATTAGCTGAACTTTTGTGCTTTAACGTTCCAAAAGGAAATGAGATTAGATATATCTTCATCTAAAGCGTTAATCCATCTAAGTGGAGGGAGGGAGGGAACACACTTTTCTTTTTAGAATTGATAACCATTGGTCTTATTCTTTAAGTGTTTAGAGGAGTCAACCACAATGAAGTTTTAATTACAATTTAAGGAAGATAGAGGTAAATTTCTTTTTAAAAGAAATCAACCTACTATTTTCTCTAGCAAAATTATTTTTATAAGCTTAACTTCTATTCGAACCTTCAAACTTTTCTCAATGTAAATTGAATTTAATCTTGAAAATCTTGTATATATCAAATTCTGGACCCTGTCCTAGCAAACATATCAAGCTACAAAGGACATGTAACTACAATATGTTATTAGGACAAGCAGAATGTTTTGATTTAAAGGTTTGAGCTTTTGGACCCTATCCTACCACACATATTAAGCTATAAAAATATATAACTATAATATGCTTGTTTAGATAAGGAGAAAACTTTGATTTAAAAGCTCAAATTTTATTGAGATTTGTCCAGCCACATATCGAGTTATAAAAATATATAATTGTAACATATTAGCTAGGACACAGAAGTTTAAAATTTTTGAAGTCTTAAAGTTATTAAGACCCAATCCAAATAATACATTAAGTTACTAAAAGAAGTAACTATACATATTACTAAAGATTGGGTAAATTGATTTTGGACCCAGTGCTAACTCAAACATCAAGCTACAAAAAAAAATGTAACTACAACATTTGAATTAGCATGGGGATTTATTTTACAAAAAGGTCGTATAAAGGAGCTTCCCAGTAGTTTTCTAACGGGGTCCAAAATAATACCTCTAAAATTTTTTAGATACCAGCCAAATTATTCAAGAATGAAATGAATAAAAGAACCGGCGGAAGAAAGGAAGTTACAACCTATGACGAGCACAAGTATACTACCAATTAAATGGTATAAAACACTGCTAAAGATGGAGAGAGGATCGATCCCCAGCGGAGTCGCCAGAAAAACCTTGGTGGGAAAAAAATTGTGTCACCACGCAGATTTTGATTTCTCCTATTTTGTAATCGAATACTGCATTGAGAATAAAGTACAGTCTCGAGAGACCGACACAATATTCTACAATGGATTCAATATCAGAATAGGGTTTTGAAAATACTTATTTCTATAATCAAACACAATTTAAAGAATAGTATATTATTTCGAAAAATAAACATGAAATTCTTAAGAATGTGTTTAAAAATAGAAATAAGTTTTTCTTGAAAAATTTATTCATTCTTTTATTTAGATATAGCAAGGAGAATAATATATCATCTTGAAAGACGAACATAACATTTTTCAAGACATCCAAAAGCAAGAATGAATTTTATAAAATTCATCATTTCTAAAGTTGAATATATCAAATAGGAAATTATATTATCTGAAAGGACAATAATAACATCCTACAAACATATTTAAGATTAGAAATGAAGTTTTTTAAAGATATCTACATTCCCAAAGATTCTTCCCCTGTTTTATATGAATAAAACAAGGTTTATTTTAGTCTGGGGTTCTCAAATCCCTATAGAGGCAAGTCCCTATAGTTAATTACATCCTAGGAGGAGTGCCCCTAAGAAAACTCTCGATTAAAGCAGTGATTTCATACTCTTTTGACTACAAAGTAGAAGACAAGAAAACAGAAGTAGGAATTTTCAAGGAGAAAGCTCAATGTTGAACATTTATTAGCGAGTCAAAGGAAGAAAAGTAAGAGGTGCCAGATTCTGAGAAGCTCAGAGACAACCTCAGTCTATCCTATGTTGGGCTTTACATTTTAAGAGAAAATTTTATGTTTAAGTTGATATTTTATTAGAAATTTGGGATTATATTCCCAGAGGGCGAGGACTTAAGATCTAAAAAGAATCTGCCTCAGAACCTAAATCTAATTTGGGTACTACAAAGTAGCGACCCAAACCTAACTAATGAAGTGCAAATCTGGACTTACCCCGGCCTGGATTGGGGAGCCAGCTAACCACCTAGGCGCTTTAAAATCATGTGTCCAGTCTCTTATGAAAGATGGGTAAGGATGTTTATTTAAGTTTTAAGGAATTGGGGGCCGACATCTAAGACAGTTTCTAATTGGCCCCTTAACTTATGTATGGTGAGAAATGCCTAGAAATGCTATTAATATTTTAGACTCTTTTTAATTTGTATCTAATGCAATGCATGCTAATTGACTCGAATGCATAAAATGAATATGAAGCAGTTTAAAAATTAGGCTTAGAAAATAAGTTTTTTCTTAGAGATTGCACAACTTCCCCTTGACAGAACTGCACCCTCATAGGTCAAGTGGTCTGCCAGAACCCGCAGGCGGGGAGGTGCCTAACAAGGAAGAGAAAGTATTAATATGCTTATGCTGACTCTCGGCGGTCCTGAGCTTACTTCTTAGATCGTTAGAGTTACTATGTGAGCCTAAAAATTTTATTAGAATTTCAAGTAAAAGAATTTTGAGCGTACCCTTACAAAAAAATCTCTCTGTTTCGAATCCAGGCTAAAACAAAACACGGCATGCAAAGTCCTAAAAAAATTTACTACACAAATAATGTAAACAATCAATTTTAATAATCAAAATATATTGTCCAATGTCCAATGTCCATATTACACCCAGAATTTGCAGAAAAGTAAAGTGGCCGGGCACCACTAACAACAAACCCGGATTCTAATCCTAAGAATGACGCAAGTGATTTTTTGAAATGGGATATACTGTTCCTTAAATCTTCATTTCTTCCTCTTCTTTCTTCAATCTTCTTGTTCTGTCTTTTCTTCTTCTACGAACTTCTCGGGTCTGTCGGGTTCTGGATATCCAAATGAAAAGAAACTCATCCCTAAGAGGGGTATTTTCTTTTCTATTTGGATATTGAATCATCCTAATTTGGCTTTCCAAATAAAAGAGAATAATCCTTTAAGGTATATTCTCCTTTCTTTGGATTCCAAATTGGATGTAATATCTTACTTTCAAAAAAAATCACTTTCACATTATTTGACTCTTGATATATTATATTTACATTACATTTCATTTCACAGAAAGGGAAGAAAAATCTAGTCCACCTGCAAGGTTATCCTAAGCAATTTATAAAAAATCATCCCACGCAGTTATATATATATGCAATTGAATTTAAATTATTAAGCCACACTTGGCCACACTCTTCTTCATTTGGGGGCTAAGCAGCTGAAGCACCTGTAGCATTTATTTATTATTAATTAATTAGCCCACTTTTTCTGCCCCACATGAGTGTGGCCACCTGCAAAAAATCATATTAATAATCCAGATCGCTCCTAGCCTATGGGTAATCTAATCGTCAATCAAACCAACACAAAGTGCAGTAAAAAGAAATAAACAAACACACCAACATTTTACCACCAGCATGCAATAAAACTCGAGGAAAAGCCCATCACAGTGCAGTAAGGAAATAAACACCGGCCTAACCTAAAACTAGAGTCGGTTGTCCTAGCAAACAAATCTAAGTGTGTGCAATAGGTTATGTGGTTTTGAAATGTCCTAAGTCAATTATTGGCAAAAGTTTTTTTTTCTATTGATTGAATTCTAATTTAAAGATGTTTACTAATTCTAAAGTGAGATGTCACTAAATTTTCTATGTTATAAGTTTCTATCCTAAAGTGTGCATACTTCCTAAGTCTAGATTTTCTAAGACCCGGTCCTTAATTTTTGTCCTTAAGTATCCCTACTGTTGTATGGGATAAAAATTTTTTATTACTAACCCTTAGGACTTTAAGCATGTGTAAAAGGGGTTTAGGGATCTAAAATAAAGCAAAAAAGTAAACCTAATTAAATTGAAGTTACTACAGGGACCTAAAGGAATGGTTCACGCATACCACATCAAGGGGCCCCTAAAGGTTTTCTAAGTTTAGAAATACTCACAGTCACCGGGGGCTACGACCCGGTGGTTCCGCCCGTAGCACCTCTACCCGGCTGGATAGAGGCGACTGACGTCATTAGCTCCTTGTCCTTTTGTTCCCTCGACCGATACCGTTTCTCACAGTTCATGCAAATAAACAGAAAAGAAAAACAAGGATTAGAAAGCACTTTTAATAAATTATAATAAAATAGTTGAAATTTACTAAAAATAAAGACGTACCTTTCTTCGGGCTTGATCACTGGTTTTGTTGCTTACTCCTTTGGAACGAAATACACTTTGTAATCTTCCAACATATATTTCCACCTTTAACACTTACACACAAAATAAATTACCTTTCATCTTCCATAAGCATCACCCTTCAAAATCTACATTTTTCATTCTTTCAAAACTCACACAAATTTTATAAAACGAATATTTTATCTCTTACAATTTGCATATTTCAACATTTCCAAAATCATACTCCACACTCTTCCTTTTCAAAACACTTTTAAACTCTTCAATATTCAATGCACATTTTCTACATATTTTAAACTTCAACACATACACTTTCCGAAGAAAACACAAAATTTTTACCTTTCAACACATACAATTTCAAATACATCTCCACTTTTACACATTTCATTTTCTAACATAAACATACACTTTCAATTTCTAAAACTTCCTTAAAACACATACAAGCATACTTTTAAAACCCATCATTTTACTTTTCGAAAGATACACATAGACATCTTACTTTTTACATAACAATTTTACCTTTTCAAAACATTTTACCCTTTCACAATCTACATTTCACTTTCCATCCTTTCTTATACAATACTCTTCTACCATCATATACGAATTCATCACATCACCCTTTCTAAAACATGTAGAGCATATATACATATAAAATGAAGGACGATTATGCACAATAATTTTCACCAAATATTTTTCACCAAAAACCCATATATGCTTATTTACAATTCAACAATTCCCAAAATATAAATAAGAAAAGAAAGAAGACTTGATGCAAATTTACTTTTCTAAAATTCAAGAAAATATTTCAACCATTATGAAGTGATATCACATATGGGTTTATGCAAAAACTTATATTTGAAGCACATGAGATCTATATATGTTATATTAATTTGAGAAATCCACCAAATGTTTTCAGATCCACATATCTTAGCCACTTCTACAATTCTTGTCGTTAATATTTTTAGAAATCTAATGAATCAATATAACATTCGTTTCTTATTTTATCATAAAAGCAAGAGGTAAAGATACTAATAGATTTATGGAAATCAAACATCAGCATAACTTAAACAGACAAAATCCTCTCAGATTATTTTAAGAATATGAATGAAAGCTCTCTTTCATTCTCTAAGAAATGAGATACAAAATTATTTGTTACTGGTTTCAATAGTATAGCAAGAAAACAAACTTCATTATTTCCTTTTTTTTTTTATATTAGCAAATTCCATTATCATTTTCTCTCTAGGTAACTATAATTCTTATCATATCTTATAGCAATCACTTCTCTAAATCAACAAAGAAGATGAAGAAGAATATAGATGAGGAAGATGATGGAAAAGATAGGAGAATGGGATGGATGAGAAGAAGAAAGAGGTGATTACCTATAGCGAAGAGGATCAGCGATGAGAGCAAGTCGACGGCTAGGATGGTTGGTGTTTGGGTTCTTGCAGCACAGGGAGGCAGTGGAGAACTTCAGCGAACAGAGAGGAGTGACGAGCGAATAAGGAAATTCACCTGTAGCTCTCTGCGAAATGAGGGAGACGAGTCTTGCGAACTTCCGAACTGGGGCTTGCCAACTGGAGGAGATGAGCGTGCTGTGCTTCGTGTGAACTGCAGTGGAGATCGGGAGAGAGTGACGGGCTGAAGGGGCTTCGTGCATCAGAGAGTGTGAGAGTGGGGAGGCTGTTCGCAAACTGCAGTGGAGGTTTCTCACTCGAACTGGAGAAAGGGGACGGGGTCTTCGCGAACTGGGAAGAGGCGAAGCTCTGTGCGAACTGCCGTGTGTTCGGAACTGCAAAGAGGAGAGGGATTTCACGAACTGAGAGGCAACGGCTGGGTGGTTCACGAACTGCAGGGGAGGACCGATCGTTGGACATTTGAAGGGCTTAATGATGTCCGAATGTAACGATCCTGGGCTCGTTGGATTTGTCTCGTCGAGCCGTTCGATTCGAGTATAAGCTCGTCAAAATCGGAGACCGTTTGGTCACTCAAATTGCGGTTTGAACCTTCCAACAGCAATTTGAGCCCTTGATTTGGACTCATTTGGGCTCGGATTGGGTTGATCTTGGTGTCGTTGGGTTTGTATTCCTGAGACGCTCAGTTCGACTATAAGTTTGCTGAAATCGGAGTTCGGATGGTCTCCGAATTAATTTTTGAAGTTTCCAAACTTGATTTTGCATCGAGATTCTTGCCCGATTAAGATAATTTTTGACGACGTATCAATTATTATAATATATATACTTGTAACGAGTCAAAACGGGTTAATCGGAGCCATTGAAATCAAATTCAATTTGAGTTAATTTTATTTGATTTTGATTTGATTGGTGAGTTGTTTTAAGTCCAATGATATATCAATTTGATCAAAATCGAATTAGATTATATTAAATTGAGTCGATTAACATCGACGAATCCTAAAGAGGACTTGATTTGAGTTCGTTTGGAGTTGAATTAAAATTGGATTGAATTAATTTTGATTCAAGTTGAGTGATAGGTTCGAGTCGATGCTATGTCATTAAGTGTCCACCTAAGGGAAATCCTACAGGTGCGACATCTACACTAGGCTATGAAGACCTAGGTGCTAGAATTGAATCCGGGGAAATTGACCTCAAATAATGAGGTCAACACCCCTTAGCCACCAATCTTGCTTTATTCCTAACCACCACTCCTGAATCATTCACCTTGTTCTTAAAGACCCACTTTGTCCCAACTACACTTTGTCCCTTAGGTCTTTCAACAAGCTCCCAAACATCGTTTCTAATAAATTGATTCAATTCTTCTTGCATTGCTAAAATCCAAAACTCATCAGTAAGGGCTGGGTTAATGGTGGTGGGTTCAGTCATTGAGATAAAGGCAGAGTGGTTCACCTCCTTCCTAAGTCCATGTCTAGTCTTAACTCTACTAGAAGGGTCTCCTAAGATCAAATCCTTGGGGTGACTTGTAGAGTATCTCCAATCTCTAGGCAAAGTGTGTGAAGGTCCAACCCTTTCATTCTAATAAAAATTTTCTACTCCTTGGGTGACTTCTCCTACTCCTTCATTACTTTGGTGTTCTACCCCCTTCCCAAATTTTCTACTCCACTAGTAATCTCTCCAATCTCATCATCATTCTCAACTTCGTGTTTCATAGGATCAGACTCATCAAATACTACTTGGGTTGTCTCTTCCACCATTAAAGTTATCTTATTAAACACCCTAAAAGACTTCCCAACACTAGAATATCCCAAGAATACTCCTTCATCAGATTTAGGATCAAATTTTCCCAAGTGAGACTTCCCATTGTTGTGAATAAAAACCTTACAACCAAAGACATGAAGGTGGGAAAGATTGGGTGTCCTACCCTTAAGGATCTCATAGGATGTCTTTTCTAATTTGGCTCTAACATTCACCCTATTCAACACATAACAAGCTGTGTTAACCACTTCAGCCCAAAAGTATTTTGAAAGTGAATACTCAGCAAGTATGGCTCTAGCAGCTTCCACCAATGTTTGGTTCTTCCTTTCAGCTACCCCATTCTACTGAGGGGTCCTATGAGCTGAAAAATTGTGGCTAATCCCCTTGTCCTCATAGAAATCTCCAAATCTTTCATTCTCAAACTCTCCCCCATGATCACTATGGATGGTCAAAATCTCACAACCTAGGTTTTTTAGAATCCAAGTAGAAAATGTTTTAAACTCCTCAAAAGACTCATTTTTATGTGAAAGAAATCTAGTCTAAGTGAACCTCGAGTAGTCATCAACAATCACAAATCCATAGACTTTCCCTCCCAGGCTGGAAGTGCTAATGGGTCCAAACAAATCCATGTGGACTTCTAAAGGTCTAGAGGTGCTAATGTCCTTAATGGGGTGAAAGGTGGAGTGGACTTTCTTTCCTAGTTGACAAGCATCACTAAGGTGGTTTTTGAAAACTTGAGTTTCGGGACACCTCTAACTAGGTCTTTTTTGGTCACTTTCCTAAGGGTTTTCATACTTGCATGACAAAGTCTCCGGTGCCACAAACATGAATCATCAATCACTGTTTTTAAGCAAAATAAAGCAGCACATTCAATGTTATTTAAATCAAGCATGTAGACATTGTTGATCCTCTTTCCCTTCAAAATAGTGTTGTTACTTAAACTTACAATGCATGAATTTAGAAAGAATTGCGCGATGAAGCCTTTGTCACAGAGTTGACTGATGTTGAGCAAGTTGTGCTTCAATCCATCTACAAGCAAAATATTTTCAATCATAAGGTTCTTGGAATTACCAATTATACCTGCACCTACCACCTTCTTGGCGGTGTTGTCTCCAAGAGTAACCTGGACTCTAGTACAACAAACTGGTTGGCATCACTAGTCATATGTAGAGAGCATCCACTATCCAGGTACCACATACTCTCATGAGGCCTTTTGTGAGAGCCCTCCTGCAAAATTATCAAATGTTAGATTTAGGAACCCAAGCAAGTTTGGGTTCCTTCTTATGAAGAGTAGAATGCAATGCATGTGTGGTATGTTGTGGATCATGCACCTTAGGTCTCCACACTCAATGTGTACTATGGTGTACTGTGTAAGTGTGTGAGATGTGTCCTAGCATGCCACATAAAAAATATCTAACTCCAGGAAAAGGATTTCTTAAGTGGTTTGAGTTATAATGCCTCTTCCTTGGTTTTGACAATTGATCAAAAGTAGGTGTCATCCTAGTTTACTTACATGTTTCTAATTCATTTTGAATCTTCAAATTTGTGCTTTTTAAGACCTCATTTTCAATTCTCAAATTTTTCTCCATCTCTTTAGACTTCTTAAAATCAGATTCATGTGATGTGTGTGAAACTTTTAATGCATCATGCTTTTCAACTAATTCACAATAATTTTTATTTAACTCATCAAATTTATCAAGTAAAGTTATATGATTTGAATCAATCATTTGATAGTCTTTAGTCAAAATTTCATGCTCTTTTTGTAGGTTCAAAAATTTTAATTTCAAGCTAACATGTGTTTTCTTTTATTTCCTATATGATGCATGAATTTTTTCTAAAACTTTAAGAAGTTGATCGTAGGAAAGTTAACATACCTCTTCTTGATCAGGATTGTCGTCTTCCATCAAGCATAATTTTGATGTCTCATCTTCTGGTCCTGTCTCCGATGAGTCTGATGCCAAATCTGTCCAAAATGCTTTTTATGCTCTCATCTTGTCCTTCCTTAGCTTAGGTTTCTCCTCACCCTTTCCTTTACTTGAGTGATCTTTAAGTGTCGGGCAATCAGTTCTCACATGTCCTTGTTTCCTGTATTCATAACAAATAACATCAGAAGATCCTTTAACATGTTTATGATCCTTACATTTTCTCCAATTTTGATAATACTTTTGTTTCTTCCTTATAAAGCTTTTGAATTGCCTTGTGATGAAGGCAACTTCATCGCTTTCAGACCCGGAAGATTCGGAATCTGATTTGTGCACCTTTAGTGCAAATGTTTTCTCCTTCTTCTTCTCACCTACATAAAGATTTCTTTGATTCACCCCTTGCTCGTAAGCAATGAGTGAGCCAAGTAAATAATCAATTGAATAAGTGTTCAAATATTTAGAATCAGTGATTGCAGTGATTTTAGCATTATATGACGAAGGCAAGCATCTCAAAATCTTGTTTACTTTTTCAAAGTTTGAAAGTTCTCTTCCTAGTGCATGCAGTGAAGTAACTATGTGAGTAAACCTAGTGTACATGTCAGAAATTGATTCATGAGATTTCGTATGAAAAAGTTCGTAATCATGCAAGAGATTATTCAAACAGGATTATTTAACCTCATTAGTGCCTTCATAGGTGATACACAAATTATCCCAAACTTTTTTACCAGTTTTCCAAGTGGAGACACACTTGTAATCCTCAGATTTTAAAGCACAGAAAAAACAGTTTAAACATTTTGCATTCAATTGAGCTAAGTCTCGTTCATCGAATGTCCATTCAGTAAAAGCAACTTCAATTTTAACACCATTAATTTCACGAGAAGGTGGAGAATAACCTTCTTTGATAAACATCCACATGCGATAATCAGTAGATTATAAAAATGTTTATATGCGAGTTTTCCAGAAATCAAAAGGTAAGTTGTCAAACAAGGGAGGTCGTGTAATTGAATAACCTTCCGTAGTGTTATAATTCCCAAAATTAGCCATGAATCTAATTCAAAAAGTTTTCAAACTTAAATTTTTGAATCCCGCTCTGATACCTCTTAAAAGTTCATTAGGGATGTTAAGCCCTATGAACTTAGTCCCAAGCTAACCAAGAGGGGGGGGGGGGGGGTGAATTGGTATTTTAAAAAATTATTTTCACAAAGAACAAAAAACACATAAACCAAAATCACACCACGAGAAAAATAAACAATGCAGAAATTAAAGTGCGGAAGCAAGAAAACAATAACACAGAGATTTATAGTGGTTCAGTCAACTTGACCTATGTCCACTCCTTGGAGGCATCCTCCAAGTATTGCACTACAAACGTGACTCTCCTTTAGCACCCACGGCTAGGCGGAAAAGCCCTCACAAAGAACCTCCTTTTTTCCACCCCGGCAAGGCAGATAACATATCTCCCTTTGCTTCCTCCTAAAGTAGGCAGAGAACTAACAACCAGATGCTGAATCCTTACCTCTACCGACCCTTCCACGGATGAGAAACTCTAGACGAAGAAGAAGCTGAGCGATCCTTGAAGCAACCCTTATGAATTCCCCTCACAAGCTCCCCCTCACAAGATCCTCTCTCTCTTCCTCTCTCTCTTTCTCTCCTCAAGGCCCTCTCAGGTCAAGGCAGCAGCAAAAAGGTTGTTCAAAACATTGAATAAGAGCTCTTAAATAGAAGAGCTTTAAAGGAGCTTATTAATTGCAAGTTGCCGATAATATCGTCCAGGCCAATATGGACATCGGCCTGGCCGATCAGTACAAAACTCAGAATATCGGCCAGAGCATCGCCCTAAATGCAAACTGGACGATTTAAAATTGGCTTGATCATCCAGGCCAATCTCATGATCGTCCCGACTGATCAGTTCAAATCTGAGGAAAATCGTCCAGAGAATCGCCCAGAATTTGAGCTGGCCGATATTTATCATCCTTAAGTAACATTGGTTTTTGAATAGATCGTCCTGGCCGATCCTGCGATCGTCCAGGACGATATGATTGTATCAATAATCCTTAATTACTCCTTTCATTTCCTGATCAATTAAGGTATAATTTGTGAATATTGTCCAGGCCGATCAATGATCATCCTGGCCGATTATTTAAAAATACAGTATACCTTAATTGTCAATGACGACAACTTCTTTCTATTTTGAGCTTATCGTTCTGGCCGATACACATATCATCTAGACCGATCTGTTAATGACAACTACCTTAATTAAGAATCTATATTTAGACTTTCTGTTTTAAGCTTGATCGTCCAGGACGATGTAAATATCGTCCTGGCTGATATGAGTAAAAACAAAAATTCTAATTCTCTCAAGTGTTTGTGTGTAGTGTTACTTAGCATCAATCTCTTTGACCATTACAAATAGACTCAAGAAGAGAAAAAACAAAGTATAGACTGACTCAACCCTAAACTTACACAATCTTGAATTGGCTTTGTTTGTTCGTCCGATCTTCAATTCCTGAAAAGTTAGAAGCAACATGTAGTCCAAGAGAATCAATAGTGTTTGTCAATCATCAAAACATAAGTCATGAAATTAGATTTGCAACAATCTCCCCCTTTTTGATGATGGAAAAACACTACGAAGACAATTAGCAGAAAAATTTCAGGATCGACAAGTGTAAAAAATATCATAAACTTCTCCCCCTTTTGACATATCAAAAAAAAGGAGGGAACACGAAAAAACAATAGCAAATCACAAATTTTTTTTTTAAACCAAGGCATAAAAATGATCTAGTATTCTACGTGTTTAATTTAAAAACTTGTGGGTTAATGAGTTAACAATCTCAACCATCCATAGAATAGTAGAATATCCGGTCATGGTTACCCTTAGCTCAGATGTTTTCTTAGGGTAGAATTGTCTTTTGAAATCAATGACCTAACTCAAAGAATTAATTGGATATGAGAAAAAGAATCCATCCATCACTTGGTTTAAGAAAAAATTATCTTTATAAAATAATGAACCAAAGTAAATCTGTCACGATCGGAAAACAATCGAAATCAAGTCTTTGAGAGCCAAAACTTCTAAGTTCTAAAAGATTTAAAAAGAGAGAATAGCTTGCTTTTGAGTGGGCTCATTTTATGCCTCTTGTCAATTTAGTGGCACTTTGCGCATCTTTTTATAGATTTTTCAATTTTGGCATCTTTGCGCTTTTTTTGTTGGCATCATTGGGCAAAATTTTTTTATTTTTGTAAGCTACATTCTCTTTTATAACCTCTTAAAAAAAAACTTAGTTGTTTATATATCTTCTCAGATATTAGAGAATAGGAGCTCTCTCTCTAACATAAGGAAGAATTATCATAAATAGAATTAATAATCAAAGACAAGAGTAACGAGGGATCTTAATGTGACAAAAAACCTTAAACATTATAAATACAAGATAGATTTGCTTAAGCAAGCTTAAGAAAAGATCTCATTTTCATAAACAATCTTTAATTTGAGATAGAATTTTGATTAGAAAAGAAAACTATGCTACTAAAATAAGTTAGAGAAAGAGACACAATCACAAAATATTTTTACCATCTAGGAGACTAAGAGATGAAAACCACATTGACTACAAATTTTCAAAAAAAAATAAGGGCATGGAATATGTTATCATTTCAGCGATGATTTTGAAAATTAGGTAAGAGAAAGAAAAAAGCAAAAGAAAGTAAAACACACCAAAACCAAAAAAGAAATAAAAAACAAAAAAGAAAGTAACTAAAAGATCTAGTTCATGTAGTTATGTCAATCACACCCAATCTGGTCCTTAAAGAATTAAAAGTGTCAAAAGCCAGTGGTTTAGTAAAGATGTCAGCCAATTGATTTTCAGTTGTCAGATGGTGTAACTCAATGTCTCCCTTAGTCACATGATCTCTAATGAAGTGATGTCTAATGTCAATGTGCTTAGTCCTTGAATGTTGGATAGGAATTTTAGATATGCATATGGCACTAGTGTTGTCATAAAAGATTGAGATGGTGCATACAGGTAATCCTAAATCCAATACTTGTTGTTTCAACCAAAGGACTTGGGCCACAAAACATCCAAGAGCGATGTACTCAACTTCAGTAGTGGAAAGTGCAACAGCGTTTTGCTTCCTACAAGACCAAGAGAACAAAGATTGTCCAATGAATTGACAAGTTCCTGAAGTGCTTTTTCTATCCACTCTGCATCCTACAAAATCAGAGTAAGAAAATCCAATAATTTAAAAAGAAGTGATATGTCTAGGGTACCAAATCCCTTAGCTTTGTGTCCCCAAAAGGTATCTAAAAATTCTCTTAACAGTAGTCAGGTGAGACTCCTTAGGGCCAGCTTGAAATCTAGCACAAAATCAAACACTAAACTTGATATCAAGATGGCTCGTAGTCAAGTAAAGTAAAGATCCAATCATGCCTCTATACTTCTTCTGATCAACAGACTTACCACTTGGGTCCTTATCTAATGGAGCACTAGAAGTCATGGGAGTGTTAATTGGCTTGACTTTGTCCATCTCATACTTTTTCAAAATGTCATTTATGTATTTTGTTTGATTTAAAAAGGTTCCATCCTCCAATTGTTTTATGTTAAACCCCAAAAAGTAGGACAACTCTCTCATCAAACTCATCTCAAACTCTCTACTCATTATTTTAGAAAAATCATCACACAATTTCTTATTAGAGGATCCAAAGAGTATATCATCCACATAAAACTGAACAATGAGTAAATCATCTCCAACTCTCCAAAGAAAAAGGGTGGTGTCTACGCTCCCCTTGACAAACTCCCTCTCTAGTAAGAATGTGCTAAGCCTCTCATACCAAGATCTTGGTGCTTGCTTTAAACCATACAAAGCCTTTTTTAATTTAAAAATATGATTTGGAAATTAGGAACTCTCAAAACCTGGGGGTTGTTCTACAAACACATCTTCTTTTATTTCCCCATTTAAAATGGCACTCTTGACATCCATTTGAAAAATCTTAAATCCTTTATAACAGGCAAAGGCTAATAGCACTCTTATGGCTTCCAATCTAGCTACGGGGCAAAAGTCTCCTCAAAGTCTATCCCTTTTACTTGATTACACTCCTTAGCCACCAATCTTGCTTTATTCCTAACCACCACTCCTGAATCATTCACCTTGTTCCTAAAGACCCACTTTGTCCCAACTACACTTTGTCCCTTAGGTCTTTCAACAAGCTCCTAAATATCATTTCTAATAAATTGATTCAATTCTTCTTGCATTGCTAAAATCCAAAACTCATCAGTAAGGGCTTGGTTAATGGTGGTGGGTTTAGTCATTGAGATAAAGGCAGAGTGGTTCATCTCCTTCCTAAGTCCATGTCTAGTCTTAACTCCACTAGAAGGGTCTTCTAAGATCAAATCCTTGGGGTGACTTATAGAGTATCTCCAATCTCTAGGCAAAGTGTGTGAAGGTCTAACCCTTTCATTCAAATCAAAATTTTCTACTCCTTGGGTGACTTCTCCTACTTCTTCATTACTTTGGTGTTCTACCCCCTTCCCCAAATTTTCTACTCCACTAGTAATCTCTCCAATATCATCATCATTCTCAACTCCATGTTTCTTAGGATCAAACTCATTCATCAAATACTACATGGGTTGTCTCTTCCACCATTAAAGTTCTCTTGTTAAACACCCTAAAAGACTTCCCAACACTAGAATATCCCAAGAATACTCCTTCATCAGATTTAGGATCAAATTTTCCCAACTGAGACTTCCCATTATTGTGAATAAAAACCTTACAACCAAAGAAATGAAGATGGGAAAGATTGGGTGTCCTACACTTAAGGATCTCATAGGGTGTCTTTTCTAATTTGGCTCTAACATTCACCCTATTCAACACATAGCAAGCTGTGTTTACCGCTTCAGCCCAAAAGTATTTTGGAACTCAGCAAGCATGGCTCTAGCGGCTTCCACCAAAGTCTGGTTCTTCCTTTCTGCTACCCCATTCTACTGAGGGGTTCTATGAGCTGAAAAATTATGCTAATCTCCTTATCCTCACAGAAATCTCCAAATCATTCATTCTTAAACTCTCCCCCACGATCTCTATGGATGGTCAAAATCTCATAACCTAGCTTTTTTTTAATCCAAGTAGAAAATGTTTTACTCCTCAAAAGACTCATTTTTATCTGAAAGAAATCTAGTCCAAGTGAATCTCTAGTAGTCATCAATAATTACAAATCCATAGACTTTCCCTCCCAGGATGGCAGTGCTAATGGGTCCAAACAAATCCATGTTGAAGGTCTTCTAAAGGTCTAGAGGTGCTAATGTCCTTAATGGGGTGAAAGGTGGAGTGGACTTGCTTTCCTAGGTTACATGCATCACAAAGGTGGTCTTTTGAAAACTTGAGTTTGGGGACACCTCTAACTAGGTCTTTTGGGTCACTTTCCTAAGGGTTTTCATACTTGCATGACAAAGTCTCCGGTGTCACAACCATGAATCATCAATCACTATTTTTAAGCAAAATGAAGCAGCACATTCAATGTTATTTAAATCAAGCATGTATACATTGTTGATCCTCTTTCCCTTCAAAATAGTGTTGTTACTTAAACTTACAATGCATGAATTTAGAAAGAATTGCACGATGAAGCCTTTGTCACAGAGTTGACTGATGCTGAGCAAGTTGTGCTTCAATCCATCTACAAGCAAAACATTTTCAATCATAAGGTTCTTGGAATTACTAATTATACCTTCACCTACCACCTTCTTGGTGGTGTTGTCTCCAAGAGTAACCTGGACTCTAGTACAACAAATTGGTTGGCATCAGCAGTCATATGTCGAGAGCATCCACTGTCCAGGTACCACATACTCTCACAAGGCCTTTTGTGAGAACCCTCCTGCAAAATTATCAAATGTTAGATTTAGGAACCCAAGCAGGTTTGGGTTCTTTCTTATGAAGAGTATAATGCAATGCATGTGTAGTATGTTGTGGATCATGCACCTTAGATCTTCACACCTAATGTGTATTATGGTGTACTGTACAAGTGTGTGAGATGTGTCCTAGCTTGCCACATGAAAAACATCTAACACTAGAAAAAGGATTTCTTGAGTGGTTTGAGTTATAATGCCTCTTCCTAGGCTTTGGCAATTGATCAAAAGTAGGTGTCATCCTAGTTTTCTTACATGTTTCTAATTCATTTTGAATCTTTAAATTTGTGCTTTTTAAGACCTCATTTTCAATACTCAAATTTTTCTTCATCTCTTTAGACTTCTTAAAATCCAATTCAAATGATGTGTGTGAAACTTTTAATGCATCATGCTTTTTAACTAATTCACAATAATTTTTATTTAACTCATCAAATTCATCAAGTAAAGTCATATGATTTGAATCAATCATTTGATGGTCTTTAGTCAAAATTTCATGCACTTTTTGTAGGTTCAAAAATTCTAATTTCAAGCTAGCAATTGTTTTCTTTAATTTATTTTATGATGCATGAATTTTTTTGGAAACTTCAAGAAGTTGATCGTAGGAAAGTTCACATACCACTTCTTGATCAGGATTTTCGTCTGCCATCAAGCACAATTTTGATGTCGCATATTATGGTTCCGTCTCTGATGAGTCTGATGCCGAATCCACCTAAAATGCTTTTTGTACTCTCATCTTGTCCTTCCTTAGCTTAGGTTTCTCCTCACCCTTTTCATTTCTTGAGTGATCTTTAAGTGTCGGGCAATCAGTTCTCACATGTCCTGGTTCCCTACATTCATAACAAACAACATCAGAAGATCCTTTAACATGTTTATGATCCTTACTTTTTCTCCAATTTTGATGATGCTTTTGTTTCTTCCTTAAAAAGCTTTTGAATTGCCTTGTGATGAAGGCAACTTCATCGCTTTCAGACCCGGAAGATTCAGAATCTGATTTGTGCGCCTTTAGTGCAACTGTTTTCTCCTTCTTCTTCTCACCTGCATCAAGATTTCTTTGATTCTCCCCTTGCTCGTAAGCAATGAGTGAGTCAAGTAAATTATCAATAGAATAAGTGTTCAAATCCTTAGATTCAGTGATTGCAGTGATTTTAGCATCATATGATGAAGGCAAACATCTCAAAATATTGTTTACTTTTTCAAAGTTTGAAAGTTCTCTTCCTAATGCATGCAGTGAAGTAACTATCTTAGTAAACCTAGTGTACATGTTAGAAATTGATTCATGAGATTTCATACGAAAAAGTTCTTAATCATGCAAGAAAATATTCAAACGGGATTGTTTAACCTCATTAGTTCCTTCATAGGTGATACACAATTTATCTCAAATTTCTTTACCAGTTTAGTAAGTGGAGACACGCATGTAATCCTTAGATTTTAATGCACAGAAAAAATAGTTTAAACATTTTGCATTCAATTGAGCTAAGTCTCGTTCATCGAAAGTCCATACAGTAAAAGAAATTTCAGTTTTAACACCATTAATTTCACGAGAAGGTGGAGAATAACCTTCTTTGATAAGCATCCACATACGATAATCAGTAGATTATAAAAACGTTGACATGTAAGTTTTCTAGAAAACAAAAGGTAAGTTGTCAAGTCGTGTAATTGAATAACCTTCCGTAGTGTTACGATTCCCAAGGTTAGCCATGAATCTAATTCAAAAAGTTTTCAAACTTAAATTTTCAAATCCTGCTCTGATACCACTTGAAAGTTCGTTAGGGTTGTTAAGCCCTATGAACTTAGTCCCAAGCTAACCAAGAGGGGGGTGAATTGGTATTTTAAAAAATTCTTTTCACAAAGAACAAAAATCACATAAACTAAAATCACACCACGAGAAAAATAAACAATGCGGAAATTAAAGTTGCGAAAGCAAGAAAACAATAACACAGAGATTTATAGTGGTTTGGTCAACTTGACCTACGTCCACTCCTTGGAGGCACCCTCCAAGTATTGCACTACAAACGTGACTCTCCTTTAGCCCGCACGGCTAGGCAGAGAAGCCCTAAAAAGAACCTCTTTTTTGCCACCCCGGCAAGGTAGAGAACATATCTCCTTTTGCTTCCTTCTGAAGCTGGCAGAGAACCAACAACCAGATGCTGACTCCTTACCTCTACCGACCCTTCCACGGACGAGAAACTCTAGACGAAGAAGAAGCAGAGCGATCGTTGAAGCAACCCTTGTGAATCCCCTCACAATTACCCCCTCACAAGATCCTCTCTCTCTTCCTCTCTCTATTTCTCTCCTCAAGTCCTTCTCAGGTCAAGGCAGCAGCAAAAAGGTTGTTCAAAATATTGAACAAGAGCTCTTAAATAGAAGAGCTTCAAAGGAGCTCATTAATTGCAAGTTGCCGATAATATTGACCAGGCCGATATGGACATCGGCCTGGCCGATCAGTACAAAACTAAGAAGATAAGCTAGAGCCTCGCCCTGAATATGAACAGGATAATTTAAAATTGGCTTGATCGTCTAGGCCGATCTCACGATCGTCCTAGCCGGTCAGTTCAAATTAGAGAAAAATTGTCCAGAGCATCGCCCTAAATTCGAGCTGGCCGATATTTATCGTCCTGAAGTAACTAAGGTTTTTGAATAGATCATCCTGGCCGATCCTGTGATAGTCCAGGACGATATGATCATATCAATCATCCTTAATTACTCCCTTGATTTGCTGATCAATTAAAGCATAATTTGTGAATATCGTCCAGGCCGATCAATGATTGTCCTGGCCAATTATTTAAAAATACAGTATACCTTAATTTTCAATGGTGGCAACTTATTTCTATTTTGAGCTTATCGTCCAGGCCGATCTGTTAATGACAGCTACCTTAATTAAGAATCCATATTTAGACTTTCTATTTTAAGCCTGATCGTCCAGGACGATGTAAATATCGTCCTGGCCGATATGAGTAAAAATAGAAATTCTAAATATCTCAAGTGTGTGTGTGAAGGGTTACTTAGCATCAGTATCTTTGACCATTACAAATAGACTCAAGAAGAGAAAAAACAAAGTACAGATTGACTCAACGCTAAACTTACGCAATCTTGAACTGGCTTCGTTTGTTCATCCGATCTTCGATTCCTGAAAAGTTAGAAGCAACATGCAGTCCAAGAGAATCAATAGTGTTTGTCAATCATTAAAACATAAGTTATGAAAATAAATTTTCAACAAGCTCTCGATGAAAATAGGAAACCACCAACACTTGAAGATTTTTCTAATCCTATTTTGCATTCAAAATTTTTACAACTTAGGAAGATAGAGTAATTATAGAAGATGGAGAAATCTATTTACAGGAGTTAAATATTATTCTAGTGGAATGTTTGGACATATAGAAAAAACCTATACGTTGGATAAGAAACCTCATTTAGTGTGGAAACATAAGATGCATAAACCTAAACATATCATACATGCATCTATTTTTAATTTGCCAAATGGAGAAATCAAACTAGTTTGGGTTCCCAGGTCTAACATTTGATAATTTTCCAGGCACATTATCATACAAGGCCTCGTGAGAGCATTTAGTACCTAGACAGTAGTTGCTCAAAGCATATGACTTGAGATACTAAGCAATTTATATTGCTGGAAGCTAGAAGATGAGGCAGGGTTACACTTGGAGATAACATCAGTAGGAAAGTGGTTGAATCATGTATGATTAGAAACTTGGAAATTTTTTTCATTAGAAATATACTTCTTGTAGAAGGCTTAAAGCATAATCTTTTGAGTATTAGCCAGCTATGTGATAAAGGATACAGTGTAAATTCTTTTCCTACTACCTGCATATTAAACCTAAATGGTAATGATATTTTACATGGATTAAGGCTAAATAATGTTTATATGATAGATTTAAATTGTATTAAAACTCCTAATACTTTCCATTTGAAAATTATTTCTGATGAATCATGATTATGACATAGGAGACTTTATCACTCTAGCATGAAAAACCTTCAAAAAATTACCCAAAAAAGAATTGGTTAGAGGAATACCAAAACTAAACTTTACTAAGGATCACCTTTGCGATGCATGTCAATTAGTAAAATAAGTGAAGTCCTCTTTTCAGTCCAGTATGAATCTAAGAACTAGTAAACCTTTGGAGATTTTACATATGGATCTTTTTGGACCAGTTGGAACTGTATGTTTAGGAGGGAATGTATACGGATTTATGATTGTAGATAATTTTTCAAGATTCATGTAAGTTAAATTCTTATATCATAAGAGTGAATCGTTTGAGGAGTTTATAAATTTTTTTGGATTCAGAGGAAACTAGGATGTAAGATTTTAACAATCCAAAGTGATCATAGTGTTTTTTTTTTTTTTTTAAGAATTGCATCATTTGCATTAAAAATACCAACAAAAGAACTAGATACAAGTAACAAAAGGATCACATTCCTTCTTGATTAAAGTCATCAAGACGGAAGGGATACCTTCAAAGGAAAAAACTATCAAAAGAAAAACTATTTTCCAATGCCAAAGTAGCATAACAATTAGCTACTTTATTACAATATCTATAGACATGATGGAAAACAACTTTATTAAAATCATTTAGAAACAATAAATCCTTTGCAAACCATCTATCCAAAGGACATTAATTCTTCTTCAAAAAATATTGAATAAAATGGATAATGTTAACATTATCACTCTCAATGATCAACCCCTTGCAGTCCAACATCCAGCTCTTAAGAAACTCCTTCACCATAAGAATTGCTTCCATTTCAAGCTGTGACACATCCCAATGAGTCTTCTTCTTGCCAAATGCACTAATTAGACGTCCTTTATGATCCTGAAAGACACCACCAATACTACCAAGATTGGAGCTAAGTAAAGAGGCATCTAAGTTGATCTTAGTCCACTCTTTCGGTGGGGGGCACCAAGTATTTGAAGACTCCCTAAGGAGATTAGTACCCCAGCTAGAAAGATAAGGACTAGTCTTGGAAACAACTAAAAATAATGCATTAGAATTAACCAAAGATGTGGGCAATGCATCCTTACCGTGCTTCACATAGTTTCTATTCTTTCAGGATAAATAGATCACAGAGCAATACAACTTAGCAATTCCAGAATTAGAAGTTGAAAGTCTTTTAAGCTCATGTAAACAACACTCCAAAGAGTTAAAAACAGTAATCATAATACCCCATTCACGCATCTTCATAATGACCTCCACCATATACTTACAATGAACCATAATCTGTTCATAAGATTCAACCACTTGGCAGCCTCTCTCACAACCATCCAGCACAGAGATTCTACGGTTCTTAAGAAAAAGATTAGTTGGAATAGCAGCTTTTCCTAGCCTCCACCAAAAAAATTCAACCTTCTTACTTAGTTTGAGCTTCTGCAGCCATTTAAAGTACTCAATATATTCAAATTTAAATCTGTTAATCAACAGCTGTTCGTAGACTAGTGCAGATACTGTTTTACCCTAACACCATTTCAGTAAGTCTATGTTATCCTCCTCCACATACTCAATTTGGATTTGTCTAATCAACAAAATAAGTTCTGAATGAAAGGCCCTCTGAAGCAACACAGGATTCCATTCACCATTATTAGTGAATAGCTGTTGAACACACATTCCATCCAACACATCACAATCCACATAATTTGGCCACCAATTGATGCTTTTATCCAACAGCCAAGCCTCATTCAAAACATTGATTTTGTTGCCCTTACCCACCTTCCACTTGATAGCATTCTTCAAATTCTTGCCCCCATCCAGCATAATCTTCCAATCACTAGACGTTACTTTCTTCTGATCATCCTTCATAATCTCATCACCATATTTTGCCTTCAATATTTGATGTAACAAAGAGTCCTAATTTTGAATGAAATTCCAAGCCAATCTAGATCTCAAAGAACCAATTCTCAATAAAGGAGATTGCAAACCCAATCCCCCCATGCTTCTCGGCTTACAAATTTCACTCCAGGCAACATAGTGCATACCTTTAGACCCTTCATTCTTATGGCATAAAAAACTTCTACACAGTTTTTCTATCTCATGTAATACTCTTTTAGGAACTAAAGAGTGAGTGTTTCGGAAATTTGGCATAAAAATTAAAGAAGTTTCAAAGAGAGTGAGCTTACCTCCCATTGATAATGACTTTTTACCCCAAGAATTGAGTTTGTCCATGACCACACTCAAAAGTTCTTGAAAATCTGCCATCTTGCTTCTTCCAAGTGAGATCTTGACACCTAAATACTTCATCTCCTTGACCTCCTTAAAACCAGGGACTCTTGTAATTTTCTTCCTCAACGGGTAGCTCACCACCTTACCAAATAAAATCTGTGATTTGTTGATATTGACTCTTTGTCCTGTCCACTTACAGAAATCCTTCACTATATTCTTCAATGCTTTAGCTAAAGTAATACAAACATGAGACAAAATCAAGACATCATCTGCATAAAGAAGATGTGTGATCCTTGGACCTCTAGGTGAGATTTGAATGCCAAGATCCTTCCCCCTTTGATCCAAAGAATTGGATAAGAGTTGAGAGCATAAAATAAAGAGATATGGAGAAAGTGGGCATCCTTGACGGAAGCCACTTTTAGCAAAAATCCACTTGGAGTTCCTTCCATTAATGATGATAGAAAACCTCACATCTACAACACATTCCATAAGGAGGTTAGAAAACAAAGTAGGAAAACCATACCACTTAAGAACCTGATGAAGTGTTGTCCAACCCATGCTATCATATGCCTGTTCCATATCCAATTTAAGAGCCATCAATCCTTTCTTATTCTTGGATAATTTGAACTTATGGAAAATATCCTGGGCCAATAGACAATGTTCTGAAATGGATCTTGCAGGAATGAATGCTTCTTGCTCTTCATAAACCATCTTGTCAATGACTTTCTTCAATCTGTTTACTAACAAGCTAGCCACAATTTTGTAATTGGTCTGACATAGGCTAATAGGCCTATAATTTGATGGAAGCAAAGGATATTTTACTTTAGAAATCAAAGTAATTAATGTATCCTTCCATTCTCTATTTTAAATACTGGTTTTGAAAAATCGGTTGACTGCATTCCATAAAGCTTCCCAAGCTATGCTCCAATAGCTTTTATAAAAAGAGGAAGTAACCCCATCAATACCTGGTGCTTTATTATTCCCTTGCTTAAAAACCGAGAGCTGCAGTTCATGTATAAAGAAATCCTCATTAAGCAACACCATATCAGCATTATTCACCATCTTGATTTCCTCAATGAATGGCCACCCCGTCAACTCACACTCTCTATGCTTCCACTTCTTCTCAAAAAAATTTCTAAAGACCTTCTCAATTTGATCCTCCTCCACATGTAACGTATTGAGTTCATCTTTGATCTGGTTAATTTGGTTGCCATTTCATCTTGCCGATGCAAAATTTTGAAAAAATCTTGACTTTGTGTCTCCTTCCTCATGCCATCTCACTTTTTCCCTTTGATTCCACCAAGTAGACAGCCGCCTCAATGTAATATTCAATTCATGTACTTTGTTCCTGAGCACACAAAGGTCATTAGTTGACCAAGTAACATCCTGAGCTTCCCTGTTTTGAAGATCTAGAATTTCCCTCTTCAAAGTTTCCTTCAATACATTCAATTCCTTGCACTTATTTTTATTCAAGAAAAACAATGCCTTCAAGGTATGTTTGAGTTTCCTTTGTAGTATTATATACTCATCACCAAAGTCATTCTTCATCCAAGAGTTATAAATAATACTCTTGGCAGCGGTGTATGATCTCCAAGTGTCCTCAAACTTAAAGATTTTATCCTTACATTGCATTTTATCTTTCATACTTAGAGCAATAGGACTGTGGTCTGATGCTACTCTAGCAGGATGCTTGATAGTGGCCATTGGAAGCATTTGAATAGCAGCTAAATTTAGTATACATCTATCCAACCTCTCCCAAAACTGAGAGGTCCCCTCTTTGTTATTACACCAAGTAAACCTTGGTCCCAAACTTCCAATGTCATGGAAATCAGAATTAACCATAAAACTATTCATCTCCTTAGGTCTTTTTGAGAACAAGAATCTCTTGCCTCCTCTCTTCTCCTCCTTGTTAATAATATAATTAAAACCCCCTCCAATTATGGAAGGAATTGCATCCTCCATACAATCCTGAAGTTGCTTCCACAAACTTTCCCTTTCCTGACATATTCTGATCCCATAAACCGTGGCAATTCTCCAAATTCCAAAGCTAGGAACTGAGAGACAACCAACAATTGCTTATGATGATGCCTCCTCCACATCAAAAGAAACCATATTTCTATTCCATAATACAAGAATACCTGCTGAAGTACCCACAGCAGGGTAATGAAAGTATTCCCATTCCTTCCCAATCATATAATCAACATCTTTTCTATCAATGCTAGCCAACTTGGTCTCCATAAGCCCAATAAAATAAATACTATGATCTCTAACAATGTCATTCAAATATAAGTAGGCTTCTTTTTTCCTTGCCCCCCTACAATTCCAAAAATGAATTGAAGACATTAAACAGGTGTAAATGGTCTCTCCCCACTCTTGGGGTTCAACCTATCATACCTCTTTTTCTTCTTATGATCCACTTCCACAAGTCCTAATGATCTCAATTCTTTGGCCAGCTTCACCTTGGTAGCAGCACTATAAGCACCCAAACTACTGTTATTGACATTAGCACCAATACTTTCCCGGTCTCTTTCTACAGTTTTTACATCTTCAGCATGATTTCCCAAACAATCTTCTTCAGTACTTTCACTCAGCACAACAAATCTATTGGTTATAACAGTATCTGAACTCTCCTTTCCAACAGGTTTTTCATATCCATCCATACTCTCTGGAACTAGGACATTTATTCCATCAGCATTACAATTTTCATTCATCATTTTCATATCTTTCTGTGCATTATTCTTCTGATTGTTGTTCTCCCTGACAGCATCGCCAAACCAAATAGCATTCAATCCCTTTCCAGTAGTATTACCTCTGTTGTTTCTCCTGTCTTTGAATTGAACATGGATCCAGGGACCATATTCGGAACTAATCACAATGGTTTTACTATCCTGCATTTTCTTCTCACCATTTTCCTTAACTACCTCCTTCTCCTTCATGATTGATTCTGTATTCCAATAGAAACATTTTTTAGACATATTCCTCTATTATGGCCTACTTTATCACACTGATAACAGAGAAGATTGACTTTCTCATATTCAACCCGTTGGAAGAACCTCCCGGCTGAGCCATCCACCCACACACCATTTAGCAATATCTTATCCAGATCAATCCTCACACATACACGAGCAAACTCCTGTTTACCCCTTCTGAATGTGTTTCCATCAATGTACATTGGCATTCCCAAGCAAGATGCAATTCTTGCAATGTTATCCTCATCCCAGCAATACAGAGGTAGACTTGGAAATCTAACCCATACTGGTGCCGAAACTCCTTTAAACGTGTTCGGATCAAATGTAGCCGACCACCTATCCATTCCAATAATGAATCCATTTATGTACCAGGGTCCCCCATTCAGAACTTCTTCAACCACATCACTCGTATGGAATGAGCACAAAATCCAATCCATGACAATCGACGTTAAGTGGAAACCACCAAACATGCTCCATTGCCTTCTCAACTCGGAACTACAAATCGAAAAAGGCACATTGTTGCCCAGCACTTTAATCACCACTGAATTCTTCAAAATCTATGAATTCTTTGACTCCATATCTGCATTCAATTGAACATCAATGCCATCTTCTGAAAATTCAACCTGATCCTTATTGAATGATATCTTGAATGGCTTTGGTTTCGACCAGGCTTCAACAACCTCATTACTTTTGTTCTTCCAAATTTCCATGTCCACTGGTTCCTTAGTATGATCCTCCATAGTTACATCCTCCTTCAGAATTTTCACCGACGATAGATCGTCATCAATATTACGCACCTTAATCGTATCAAAAACCCCTGAGAAATTATTCACACAAAGAATTAAATCATTCGACGCCGACGATTCAAGAATTGCTACACCTGGATTCCCTTTCACATCAAGATTTTCCTTCCCATCCATAATTTCAACCAGCACGCTCTTTCCCTTACCTTCAACAGGGACTTGACGGCAACGGGTTACCTCACCTTCTCTGATCACAATTCCATTTGAACCTCTACCACTGGCACGTAAAGGTCCCATAGGTCGCAGAGCGTTCATGAAGATGCCAAGCAAACGCCAGCGATCATCCACTGCCGCCACCACCGATCGCGGGAATCCCGTGAAAAAACCAAATTCAAAAACAGGAAGATGGACTTTCTCTCTCTAAAACCCGTTAAACCTAACCTTGATGTTAGTTCAAACATTATTCAAGTGATCACAGTGTTGAATTTAAAAATGAGAGATATGAGGATTTTTATAAAAAAAGGAATTGATCACAAATTTTTTGCACATTGAAGCCCTCAGCAGAATGGGTTAGTCGAAAGAAAGAACAAAATATTAATAGAAGCCGCTCGAGCCATGTTGGCAGAATATTCACTTCCTAAATATTTTTGGGCTGAAGTGATTTGTACTGCATGTTATGTTCTGAATAGGGTGAACATCATATCAAAATTAAAATAAAAACACCCAATAAACTTCTTAAAGGGAGAACACCTAATTTATCATATTTGCATGTTTTTGAATGTAAGATGTTCATACAAAAAATGGAAAATCTACCTTGGGAAAATTTGATCCAAAATTAAATGAAAGAATTTTCTTTGGATACTCCTGTTGGAAAATCTTATAGAGTATTTAATAAAAAAAACTTTGGTAATTTAGGAGATCATATATGTTGTATTTGATGAATCTAAAATTTTGGAAGAGGATGAAATAGAAAGTAACTCCCAAAGGATTGAGAAAGTTAATTTGGAAAACATTTTGGAGTTAGAAACCCTGTAGCCTAGATATTGATATTTTCTAAAAAAACACCGTAAGGAATTGATTTTAGGTGAACCTAGTGAGGGTGTTAGGACTAGGCATGGACTAAGCAAAGAAGTCAATCATTCTACCTTATTTTAATGATAGAACCCACAAATGTAAATTAAGCACTTTCATATGAATTTTATATTTTGGTAACACAAAAAGAATTAAATATATTTGTGAGAAATGATGTTTAGGAATTAATTATAAGGCCAACAGATCAAAGTTGAGTTGGAACTAAGTGGGTATTCGAAAATAAAAGGAATGACTCTGGAGTTGTCGTTAGAAATAAGACTACATTGGTGGCTAAGGGGTATAATCAGATTGAAGGGATTAATTTTGATGAGACTTTTTCCCCTGTAAGGAGACTTGAAGCAATTAGAGTTTTATTAGCCTTTGCCTATTTTAGAGGATTCAAATTATTTCAAATGGATGTTAAAAGTGCCTTTTTAAATGGGGTGATTTAAGAGGATGTTTATGTTGAACAACCTCTAATTTTTGAAAATTCAAAATACCCAAATCATGTTTTTTTAAATTATAAAAGACATTATATGGATTGAAACAGACACCTAGGGCTTTGGAATGAGAGTTTAATCTCTTTCTTACTTAAGAGATCTTTTGAAAGAGGAAGAGTGGACACAACTCTCTTTTTGAAAAAATTTGGAGAAGATATACTCATTGTATAAATTTATGTTGATGATATCATCTTTGGATCTACAAATAAAAATCTTTGTGATGATTTTTCTAAAATAATGAGTAGTGAATTTGAGATGAGTCTAATGAAACTTTGAGTTTCTTTCTAGGTTTTAGCAGTATGAAAATTGAGGAAGAAATATTTCTTAGTCAGTCGAAGTATATTAAGGGCATCCTCAAATAGTATGAAATGGATGATGCTAAACCTGTTAGTAAACCTATGAGTTCCTCAGTTCAGTTGGATAAGGACCCAAAGGGAAAATCTATTGATCAAAAAAAATTAGGAGAATAATTGAATTTTTGGTATACTTAACTACTAGCAGATTTGATATTATATTCAGTGTTTATTTGTGTGCTAGATTTCAATCAAATCCAAAAGAATCACATTTGACAGCAGTAAAAAGGATTTTGAGATATCTCTTAAGAACTTAGAACTTAGGGATTTTGTATCATAAGTTTTGTTCTTCATTTAAAATAATTGGATATTCAAATTTGGACTTTGCAGGTTGTAGGGTTGATAGAAAAGGTACTTTAGGAACTTATAAATTTATTGAAAATTCTTTAGTTTCTTGGTCCAGTAGAAAATAGAATCTGTAGCCCTATCTACTGCAGAAGCTTAATACATTACCATAGGAAGTTGTGTGGCACATGTTCTTTGGTGAAATAATAGTTGATTGACTTAGGATTTACAATAGGCACAGTTTTAATTTATTATGATAACACTAGTACAATTTACATTTCAAATAATTCTATTCAATATTTTAGAACCAAACATATATACATAAGGAATCATTTCATAAAGGATCATGTATCCAAAGGAGAAATTGAACTGAAACATATTTCAACTGAAAATCAACTTGCATATATTTTTACAAAATCACTAGCTTTTAATACTTTTAGCACATTAAAACCAAAGCTAGCTCTGATTGATCTTAATGTTTAATTAAAATTTTCTACAAACTTGATATGTCTCATTGTGTGTTTTTGTATTTTTGTATTTTGATTTTTTTTTGTTTATGTTTTTATGTTTTTGTGTGATTTTAAAATGCTTTCACATTGGATTTCATGTTTCTAATTGATCGTGTTAATTTTTCTAAGTGTTCTATTCGTACTGTATGCAATCATTTTTGTCATGTATGAATTTTGTAGCACTTCGATCATTATTTTGAACTGTTTGCGTATGGTTTTATTTTTCCAATACATTTCATGTTGTACGATCTATATATTATCTTGGACGATGTGTATTCATTCGTATGTATGCACCTAGATGATTATCCGTGAAGAATCAGTTATTATAACTGATCGTACATTCAAACCCCTAATTCGTATGTACGAACCATGTGTCATTCAATGTAGGGGATGAATATAACCGTCATTAAAATGATCTTAAATAACTGATAGTCCCAAACAAACGCCTATTATCTATACGAACATATGGTTAAAAAGCATGTACGAAAGGATGCCTCATAACTTACGTGATTACAAAAAGTTATTTCATTTTGAACGTATTAGTTCATAAACACAAATTTTTTTTTCGTACGTACGAACCCATGAATCGTACTATATGAACCTCTTTTCATACGTATGAAAGATTATTTTTTTTTAAATAGGAGGGCTTTGGAATTCATTTTTATTCACTTCAATAGACCTTTCCAATCTTTCAAATCTTAGCAATGGCCAATTCTAGCAAGAGGGGTAGACTCATGGATTAATCTTATAGGGATGTTGATGATAACTTTCTATCCAGGGCTAACGAGGATTATTTTCTTAGGTTTATTTCTGCAAAAATTACACCTTCTAGAATCGTACTTCAAGATAGTATCCATTTTCAAGGGATGCCCATTTTCGCTACCACCCAATTTGCATTTATTTCGACCATAATTCATGCCTATAACAAAGAAACCTTTCACTACTTTATAACCAACAAGTCCTTTAGTACTGATGAAAGTAGGATTAGATCTTATGTACTTTAAAAGAGAGTAGAAATAATTAAGAAAGATTTGGGAACCATTTTGCACTTAAGGACTCAAGGAGTTAGAGCCCACACTTTGACTTCTACATCTAATTTTGAATAGACTGAAATAAATAAAGTTATTAGAAAGATTGAACAAGTATATCATTTTCCTAGGGTCTCTACTTTGAACCAAAATGCAAGGTTCATTCAGCATGTCCTTAGAATCTCCATAATTCCTAAAGCTGGTGACTGTATTAACATTACTCCTCTTCTGTCCACTTTTACTTACCTTATCATGATTGGTCAAACTATAGATGAAGCACAACTTATTATTGACTATATTTATGGACTTTCTAAAATTGGACATGTCTCTCACAAGAGGAAGAAAAATAATGCCTTAGGACACCTAGTGACATATATCCCTAAAAAGAAGTACAATCTTGTTCATCATGATCCTCTACTTGAAATACATACTACTTCATTGATGCTTCATTTCGAGCACTTTTTAGGTGAGATGATATAAGTGAGGATTCTAAGGGAGAAGGAGGAGCACCTACACCTGCACCTGCACCTGTGCCTGCTCGTGGACCTGACTTTCAAGAGATGGTCAAGCGATTTGACCGACTAGAGAGTCATTTTGATCAACGCTTTGATCAAATTCAGACTCACCTACACCAGCAGGATGCATAATACTAGTAGGACATGGGTTGGATTTGAGGTCAGTTTGATTCGGTGAACACCAATATGGCTATGATGAATAGCTATTTTTCTTTCTTCAACCAGCCACCTCCTCCAGACTAGGGCCCCTCAGATTTATAGATATACTTCTTGAGTGTTGTCTTTACTTGTTCTTTGAGATGTGATGTGATGATTTTTATTTGTGTTTGTTTAGTATTTTCTGTACTTGCTATTATGTTGTCTTGTTTTTTAGTTTTATGTATTGATATCAGTTATGCTTCATTGTATCACCTTTTTAAAATTGATATCAATAAAAAATGTTTTGTTTTATTTTGATATCAATAAAAATTTATTCTCTTTTTGATATGTTAGTTTGCCTATATGATAATCCTGACTTAATTGATCTAAAAAGTTTTATAATATGAACAACAATATAAAAATTAATTTCATTAGGAAATATAATTTTTTAAAAAATATAAGTTAATTTATAACTCGATCAAGTTAAGGGTGTCAATCTCATGTTCTTTTTAGGCGTACATAATCTTAATATTATTATTGCAATTTTGGTGTCTTATTATTTTTTATTTCTCTTTTCAATATAATTATCTTTGTACTTAGAGATGTTTGAGTTTTTAGATTATTGATTTTGGAAAGATTAATTAAAAAATATGATAAATGTACAAGTGTACAAAAATTGAAAGAATGTGATATAGTTCGCAAATTGAAAAGAGGCACAAAAATAACCCAAATACATAAAGATACACAAAGTGTGCCACAAATATTTGAAAAGATACACAATGTCGCCAAACAAGTGTCTTGAAAATAATCTTTCCTCTATCTTTTAATCTTAAATTTTAAATCAATCTAATGTTTAATTGTATTTTTTATTGGAATTTAAATTTAATTAATCTTCATTTCATCACTATTGCAATAATTTTCCTTATCTACTTATCTAGATTATTTCATGACCTTAATATATTTATCTTGTCTATATTATATTTTAATTTTAATGTTATGAATCTTTATTTTTCTCAAATGAATATTAATCTTGTTATTGCATTTATAATTCAATTGCTTTAAAGACCAATTACTAAAGGTTTTTCATATGACTTCTTACATTTTTGTTTTTTTTCTTCCTTCTTTTTGTTGTTGTCAAAAAGGGGGAGAAATATTATTTGTTTTCATTTGATTTTTGTGTTTTTGTGTTTGTTAGAGTTATTTTATTTTTTTTGTTTTTTGTTTGAAGTGCTTTGTTTTGTGATGTTTTATGAGTTTATGAAAAAACAAAACTTTGATTAATTCTTAATAGAAATTCCCTTGTATTCACGTACTTATTCATTTAAGAGGAGTTAAGGAGAAATTTAGGTTTTACAATTTTATTCAAATAATAATTTTTTTTCCATCATTAAAAGAGAGAGATTGTTAAGATAGTTGCTACTTAGTTATGCATGTTTGATATTCTTACAACTTGTATGTTTTTTATTATTTTAAATATTATTAGTTTGATTATTATTTCTCCAAACATTTTTTGAAATAATTGTTTTTCCCTTATGTGTACTAACATTTCAGAGAAATCATATCCCGAATTGTTGAAAACTTTAAATCAATATCAGTTTAGAGTTTATTGTAATTGAAGTATGTATTTTCCATTTTATTGAGTCTGAGAGAGTGTGATTGTAATTGAATAATTGAGCACACACACACACCGAGGGAGAGTTTAAAATTCATATTTTTAAATTGATCATACTGTACAATATCACATTGTACGGGATGATCTGGTAAGTTGTTATTCCTGACGTGCTGTTGAACGAATAGAAATGAAAATATTTTATCTAAGTATGAATAATACAAGATGATCTCAATTTTCATACATGGATGAACGCCTCTATTTTATACCTAAAGAGGGAATCTTGAGAGTGTTGATGCAGGTCGTGTTTGATCGAACCACTATAAATCTTTTTGTCATTTTAATTTTGGCTGCTTACTACAACTTTAATTTCGGGGTTAAAAAATTTATTTTCAAATAACTTTAATTAACTTACTACGAATCATTAACTGGTTTCAAATTTTAAATTCCAAAAGGAGTAATTTTTAAAATTACCAATTCACCCCCCTCTTGGTTAGCCTTGGGACATAAGCTTAGGTTTAACAACCTATTAAAGATTCAATAAGAATCAACACTTCTGATTAAGATCCATCTCTATTATAGTTTTTTCATGTTGTACTTTCTATTTATGTCTATGTTTTCCTTTTTTGTTTTGTTCTTTTATTTTTGTATTATTTTTTTAGCACCTCGTATGTTGTTACCTTCTTAAATTAAAAAAAAAAAAATTTACTTTGTGTTTTTTTTTTTCACTTTCTATTAGTATTTATTTTTCTTTCAAGTAAGTTCTTGTATTTTATTTAATGTTGGGTTATTTTCTATGCTCTTTTCTTGAGAAGTTTTAGTCAAGTAACATATTGTTTATGTTAATCATACTGTACGAATTATACTCGTATTGTACGATCTAAATCGTACTATATGACTTATATCATATTGTATGAATGAACTCTTCTTACAATGCTCTTTTTATATTGTAATAAAATTACTTCTTATATTGCTTAAAGGTTAGAAAAGAATTTGCTAGCATTATTAAAACTAAAAGGATAAAAATTCATGAATTGATTTATCCTTTCTTATTACCTTTACATATTAATTCCTTGTGTGAACTTGAAATCTAAATTGAATTTAAGTTGAGATGGTTGAAATGAAAACATTTTATTCTACTTCATTTTTTTATATCATGAATATATTCTATAATTTTATAAATGAAATTGATTAATTTTTCATAAATCAAACTATTTATTCATATTAGAAATATCAGGTTTGCTTTACAGATTATTCCTCCATATATAATTGAGTTACTCTCCTCTTTTATTTGGGAGATAATCTTTATAACTGAGATTCTTAAAGATTTAGAAAGGAAGCAATTTACAAAAAAAAAATCAAAAGAGGCACAAAATAATCACAAAATCAAAAGTTGTGTAATGACGCCAAAAGTAAAAGATGCACTATGTGTTTCAAAAATAAAAGATGTTCAATGTATGCTGAAAGCTGATAAAAGAGGCACAAAATGAACCAAACTTAAATTAGTTTTTCTTTATCGTAAATCTTTAAATCTTTGAAAATTCTTATATTTCATAATATATTTTACACTTGTTTTTGGAGATTGGTTGTTCTTCATTCAAAACTTTTACAGAAATATTCTATTTAATATAATTCATTCTAGAAATTTGAAAAGTTTAAATTTCTCTGTCTAATTATAATTCTTGAATTATATTTTTGTTTAAATAAAGGATTTGAGCCTATGAAGATGTTAAGCTTTTTTTTTTTTCTTTGAGAAGAAATGCAAATAGCTTTTAAAAAATGAAGCTGGATGTGCAAACTTTAGAATCTAAATCCTTTGGTTTCAATAAAGTCAACACTTATCTTATTTTGTATTTTTTTTTTACAGAGTAAATTTATTATAGTTTGGAGAATGGCCACAAGAGTTCTCATGTCTATGATGTTTTTTCTTTACCTTGAGTTGTTAGTTATTTTGAGTCTATTTGTTTTATGTATTTCCTTTTTTTTTCATTTTTCCTCCTCTTTTTGTGATGTCAAAAAGGGGAGTAGTAATTTTTTGTTTATTATTTTTATTGTTATTTGCATATTTTTTAAAATAATAAAAAAATTACACTCCTTTTTCTTATAATTGATTTTTATCTAAGGGAGAGTTTATAAAAAAGCAATTTTTTGCAAATCAAAAAACAATACTATTTGTTATCATCAAAAAGGTGGAGATTATTGCAAACCTGATTCAAGCATTGTGATTTTGATTATAATAAACATTATTATGTTTGATACTACTTTCTATTATTCTTCTGATATTTTATTTGTTTTTATGTGAACTAACATTTCAAAAAATCACTCCATTGTTCACTTGCAATTCTTATCAGCTCAAGATTAGATAGACTAGGGTTTCAGTTAGTTTTAATTTTAATTTTTATTTTTCCTTTCTTGAGTAGTACTATATAATTGGGTGGATATCTTTACTGTGTAACCTTGCACACATACTGAGGGAGCAGGAAAAATGTTTTTTGAGAGAGTTTTTTTTAAGTACATCATATTATACGATGCTGGAATTGTATTATATGATAATGTTTTGTACTGTATGACTTTAATTCAAACTACATAATCTATTGTACTCTGTCAAAATCCAAGCTGTCAAAGGTTAAGATAGATATTAATTATATATTGATCGTACAGTATGATTTGATTTGTATTGTATGCCCTAATTAAAATCTTTCTTAATTAATCCCTTGATATCAAGTAATAAAATCATAGATGATTACTATGATTAATCATATTGAATAATATAGTCTTGTTGTACAAGTACCTGTATATGAAATTAGTCATCCTAGAGATTGTACAAAAAAAAATACATGATTTTTGTACTAATCATATTGTACGATGTCCAGAGTCATGGATAACTAATAATATATATATTTAACCATCCCAAGGATCATCCCAAATGAATAGAAATTATTTATATAGTCTATACCATATGATATTTTGATCGTATAGTATAAAATGTTAGAAAAGTTGAATATTTCATTTGAATGATTATATTGGACGATCATAAATTATAGTGATCATATTGTAAGATATGGGCATCATATTGTTCGAACAAAAGATGGATCTCTTAAAAATTAGGGTTTCTTGAAGCCCACTACTTATGGTATTTTAATACTTCTATTAGAAAAACTTTGAGTGTTGAGACTTCAGGAGAGAGAGCCTTGAGGGAGAGAAGAAGGAGAAATTTGGGAGATAAGAGAGCTAAATTTTGTGATGTAAAAGTTGTGAGCGAATTCACATGGCTGTTTTAAGTAAGGATCTTATCTATTATCTATAAGCATCTGCCTGAAATCTCTATGGCTCTAGAGAGTAAGTTCTTTAGTAAAGATCTTGGTTCTTTGACCATAACTAGGAGGGAAAAAATAGAGTTATGGTTCTTTAACCTTTAATAGGAGGGTGAAAATAGAGTTGTGGTTCTCTAACCAGCACCATGAGGGTAAAAAAAGAGTTGGGTTCTCTGACCATCACTAGGAAAGTGAAAATAGAGTAGAGGTTCTCTACCTATAAAAGAGTCACAGTTCATTATTGTACCGAAGAGGTGAAATAGAGTATGTACATGCTTTTCTTCCTTGCTGTGGAAGAAAAAGCAGAGTCACTACTATTTAGTGCAATACTTAGAGAGGGAGTCTCCAAGGAGTGGACGTAGATCAAGTTGATAGACTATAAATTAGGGTATATTCATTTTGATTATTTTCTACACATTTTTTCTGTAATTATATGTGTGGTTGAAAAATCTGATTAATTTCATTATTTTGAAATTTACTTATTTTCGTATCTGATGTATCATTATTATATGGGTTTGAAAAGTTTTTTTATAAATAAGTACTTTTTCAATAAAGAATTTTTTAAATAACCAATTCATCCCCCTCTTGACTAGCCTTAGGCAAGTTCTTTCATGTTTCACAACCCTTACAAACTTTTAGCCATAAATATTTGAAGGTTTTACAACCTTTGGACAACAGTTCTATTTTTAGGGTTATAGGCCTCAAATTGAGTTCACATTTGGAGGGTAGACCCTAGGGACATGCCTACTCAATATGGAATTGATATATCATGAATTTGGGTCATTCGATGGGGTTTTTTAGTGATTTAAAAATCACTCAAAATGGACCTTAACTATGAACTTTGGTAAGGATTGTTGGAATTAATCTATATTTTGGGTTTGATAGATAAATACACATATCAAATTTAGCATCATTTTTTTAATTCAAATAAAATGGATGTTCCTGATCTAGCTAGATTTATTTCTTTCAAGCCACCTAAGGTTTTTAGATAATATATCTTAACCAATTGATATATAATCAAATTTCTGAGATGACTACCATACAGTTTAAGTGGTGTGCAAACTATTTGATTATCTAGTCAAGCATAATCACGTGTAAAGAGAATACATAATCAGCAAATTTGATAGGGTAATTAAAATTTTTACTATTAAATTCCAAAAAATCACAAAAAAACTTTAAAAAATAATAAATCCATGCACTTGACCAATTAAAGAGTTTGGAGGCCCTCTTTCTTTTTTTTTTAAAGTGTAAAATAAAAGCCTTATGGTTTGGAGGCCTAATTTCCATTAATAAAAAGTAATTTTTTAAATATTGACTTCTATGTTTATGAAATTATTTGATTAATTATGTTAGAATTAAACTCAAATTGACTGGGGTGATTCTTAGATATGTTTTGAACATTTCCAATATATCGAAGGCATGTTGAATTCAATTAAGGCCTTAATTGAAAATTTAAATTCCTAGGTCAAATTTTGAGTTAGGAATTTAAGTTTAAGTAGCTTTGAATCCATAGAACCAATAGGGTTTTTCTTGTGTGGTGTGTTAGATAAGTATAAAAGGGTTAGTTAACCATTGATTTTATACCCATCCCTAGTCTAGATAACCAATTATAAATTTTCTAAAATATAGATGCATTTATTTTAAAAATTCATTAAAACTCATAGGAAGGTTTTGATGTGCCTCAATTCCAAGGGTTTGAACCATAGGTCATTATTGACCTGGAATTTAATTTTCATGCTAATTAGTGCTCATTTCACCTGTTAATTAACAAATAATAATTTCACCAACATAAATGATTTAGAAACTTCATTAATCATTAAAAATTCAAATAAATGAAAAAAAAAATAAAGTAAATTGCAATAGATTGTAAATAAATAGTAATTTAAAGGAAAAATAAAACCCCCACCATAAAATGTCAAAATAAAAATTAATTGAAAATTAAAATTAATTAAATAATTAATTAAAAATACTCACAAAATATGAAATGACTTCTAATGCTTTTAACCATCATCTTAGATCCCTAATGTTCTCAAATGATGATTTTAATTTGATTGGAGTTGATTTGGCTTAAAACTAAAATACCATTATTTCCATAACCAAATAATTCAAATAATTAAAGTAAATATAAATAGTAAAAAATTAAAAAAATGTGTAAATACTAATGATAAATGTGTAAAGTATAAATGTAAAGTGTAAAGTGTCAATGTAAATGTAAATTCTAGAAATAAATATATTGTAGATTGAGTTCTAAATGTATAATTAAGCATTATACAAATCTTAAATGTGCTTGATTATTATATATTCAAGTAGGTCCCTATAAGGAGGGATCCTTATTTCTCTTATGGATATTATCTTTTGTAATTTTATAGAAGACCTAGATCTAGATGACTTGAAGATTATATAAGCAACCATATTTTGAATAATTAGTGTTATTCTATAGGTGTAGAAATCCTAGCTTATTATTGGTGGAGCATAGCCATCATTCTTTCCTACATATCATGGGTTATATTTTATTATAATTTAAGTAATATTTTCCAACAATTTTTATACATTACTTCATTCATACATACATGAACATTCATGCATGAGTTGGTAGATGATTTGCATTATAATATATTTTATTTTATTGGTTTTTGGCAATGTTTATGTCCTTTTGAGGATACATATGGTTAAGTTAAGATGCTATGATTATGTTTTATTAAAGACCCAAACACATTTACATATACATGTACACACAATTACTTTCCTACAACGTACATAAAATAATTCACATAAGCCAATATTAATAAAGAGGTGGCCTAAGTGGCAAGGCTAATCCTATTACTCCTTATGGGTTTAAGGTAGTTAAATTGTCAGGGTCTTTTTACAAAATTGGTTACCTAGTGTATATTGGTATAATTGTAAAAGATTTAGTATCTAAGAAAAAATGATGTCAAAATTGCATTAGCTAGGTTCATATGAACCCTAGACATATTCTAAATTCAAGATTTAAAGTCTAAACCTATATCCTTAATTCCAATTTAAAAACAAAATATATTTATCCTTGCATGCATTAGACATGAAAAGCATAGTTTTAAAAATGTGTGCTTATGTGGTTAGTTGGCTGTCTAATCCAAGTATATGTAAGACCAGATTTGCATACACTTTTTCTATATTCCTCCCCTTAGAGGGTTATCCAATCTTCTTTAAATTGTAAACTTAAACCTAAATTTGATCCTTATTTATTTAGTTAGGAAAAACTATATAATGAGTTAGAGTGTTTCTACCTTTCTAGAATTTTAAACAATCTCTACTTGTTTTCCACTAACTTGCAAAGAAGTGTTCAGGATTTGAACTTTCCCAATGATAAGTAAATATAAATTTAAATCCTTGATTAAACTGTCACAAATCTAAAGAAGTCTATTTACCACTTGAATCAAGAGTTTTCTCAAGAATTATCATGGTTGCAATTAACTATAGAAGCCTACCACTATAAGAGATCAAGAACCCAACAAAAAAAAAAAACCTTCTATAGTTTGCTAGAGCAAGGGAAAAATCTCTAGTCATAGATAAAAGTTTTCTCCATTTTTAATTTCATATTCAAACTGATAGGTCAATACAATTTTATCTTTTGAGAGGAATAGTATATTCTATATGCTTAGTTTGTTTGTAAAAGTAAATTATATTTTTATTATTGAATTATTAGTCAAGCATGATTTTATCTCAATAAAATTATATATTATTATATTTGTATATTTGATTATAGAAATATAAATTGAATTAGTTAAAAAAATAAAAATTTTCCAAAGGATGTTTCTTGTAATTCCACATAAAGTTAAAATGTGGGTTATTAGATCGACTTGAACAACAAATGTACACTAAGAGAGGTGTGTGTGTGTGTGTGTGTGTGTGGGGGGGGGGGGGGGGGGGGGGGGGGGTTGAATTGTTGTTTAAAATTTTCATTTTAAAAAATTATCATTTTTGTCATCTATGACAAAAAAGAATGAGTTTGTTTTGATTTTAAACAAAACTTGTAAAGAAAAAAATTTTGGTTCTTGATTTTTTTTTTTTTTTTTCTTTTTGAGCAAAAAAATAAGATATGCATTTGATAAAAAGCTAACCTCATAAATCACAAATTTTACAATTTGTACAAATACATGAAATAAAATACAAAAAAGTAAAGTCAAATAAATAACAAATATACTAGAGATTTTTAGTGGTTTGGTCAGCTTGACCTACGTCCACTCCTCAGAGTCTTCCACTCCGAGTATTACATTAAAACTTAGAGACTCTCATATTTTCCTTATAGATTGGAAAATAATCCATTACAAATATCTTCCAGCTCCTTGATGTGGCAGAGTAGTCTAAACCCTTTTTGTCTAACTAGAGATAGATTGAAGGTTGTATAAAAATGGTTGCGATAGTGTTTTAATGCTGAGCATTGGATTGTAGAATTTCAAGTAAGAGATTTTGTATATGTGAAGATCAGGCCAATGAAAGGCATCAGTAGGTTTTTTATAGAAGGAAAGTTGAGTCCAATATACAATGGGCCATTTGAGGTTATTGAAAGGATTGAAAATGTTCCTACCATTTACAATTCCTAGATTACATGACTAAAATTTACAAAGTATTCCACATGTTACTTCTGTGAAAAGGTGTATAAAATCTTGGAAATATGATATATGCTAAAGATATTTAGGTATGCTTAATCTAGATTTTAAGGAAGAATTGGAAAGGGTTCTAACCTATAATGTCAGAAAGTTAAGAAATAAACATATTCTAATTCTTAGAGTCTAATGAAAAAGTAGAATTGAAAGAGACATTTATATCCTCGTTTATTTATTGTGATATGAGAGTTAGGTTTTTAAATGACGAGGAAGGCATTTCTATGAGGAGGTGAGAGTTGTGACACCTCAAAATCAAACATTTGGTTTAACATATTCTGACCCCAATTTAGAAAAGGTCAATACTGGAATATTTATATTTTAAACTCTCTTGCATATGTTTAAAAGTGATATGTGTGAATTAAAAAGCTTTGTATGTATTTTAGAGCGAGTTCCAAGGGTTTGAATGTACTTTAGAAAAGTTTGAAAATTTTCCTCTAGAGTGCAGTAATGTTGAGTGCTTTAGGCATGTGGTGTCATGCTAACTACCGTCTAGGTGCTCCATAGTAGTGCCCCAATATTGTACTCTTAGGATTTGGAGTTTGAATTAGCATCGCAGCATGATATAGTGGCGATGCAACACTTAGCCATTATCTGCACTTAAATATATTTAAAATCCACTATTCCATTTATGTTGTGTGTTGTGGCTATCGAGTAAGAGATAGAAGGAGAGGAATTTTATTTAGAAAGGAATAGATTTGAACTGCTTCGGGTCAGTTTTAGTTGTTGACCCAATTAAAAAAGTTGTCAAGATTGGGGTAAGTCACATAATGCTTGTGGAATTTGCCTGACACTGCTTAAGATGATACGATATACCCATCATTGGGTCTCAATAGGTCGAGTTGTGATATTGTTATCATCCCGCTTATCTAACTCGGGCATTGAAATATGGAATAACTAAAGTGAGTTGATTTTGGCGACAATCAAGCATATAGAACATTAGGACAATACTCAAGTCGGGTTGCAAGCTATTCTCTTTTTGCAAGTGCATGTAAAAACCATGGATATATAAGGTGTAAGGAAAATTCATTTAAGAGGAAATATAAATGTTAGCAAATCATTGTTGTTGTCTATGAAAGAGATCACATAGTAGATGAATCCACAACAAGGAGCACATATTGGTTTTATCACAAGCTTCAACCAATTTATATTCAATGTTGCTTGAAATTGTAGTAGGGTGGCAAATTTTTTGTGCTAAGATTGCACTAGAGAGTATTTTTCTTTATCATGGAAAGGGTTAGATGACATAAACCCTCCATTTTACTTTCTAATCTTATTGAAGGAGGAGAGTAACATGCATTGTCGTATGTAATTTGTTTTGTTTATGCTTGATCAATGCAAATTACATGATATAAAAAGAAATATTATTTTAGAAATTTATAGTCCAATTAGATTATTATTAAGTTTTAACTACATATTTCAATAATTAGCTAATATAAGAATTAGTTTTGATGTATCAAGATTTGTGGATATTAACTCAAGATTAATTTAGAATTATTTTTATAACATGGCAGCTAACCTAATTCAAGAATTATTCACACTAATCATTTCAAGATGATGGCTAATAAATTAAAGTTTTATTAAAATCAAATTTATTAATTATTGATATGTCATTAAAAAATTATCTTGATCGGGCACGAATCTCAATGCAAAATCAAGTTGGAAACTTCTGAAATTAAAATTATGACCACCCGAACTTTGATTTCAGCAAACTTAAAGCCGAACTTAGCATCTCGAGAATACAAACCCAACGACACCAAATCCAACACAATTCAAGCCCAAACGGGTCCAAATCAAGGGTTAGAAGCAATATTGGATGGTTCAAACCACAATTTAGATTACCAAAAGGTTTTCTGACATAACGTGCTTATAGTCTAATCGAGCGGATTGACGAGATGAATCCAACAAGCCAAAGATCACTGCAATTAAACATCACTAAGACATTCAAATGTCCATCAAATGGTCCATAATCAAGGGATTCAACATCGGTTGTCTATCAAACCACTCCCCATTTACCCTTGTTCTCTCACCTATTTACGGGCAATGCCACTCAATAAATCTATAAATAGACCCCTAATTTCTCTTGAAAAGGGAACAAAGAAAGAAGAGAATAATAGAAAAGAAGGAAGAAGATAAGGAAGAGAAGGAATAAGTTCCTCCTCAACCACCGCCTGTCATAGTTGCTCTGCTAGATCACCACCTAAGGCCCTCACCTTCATTGAACCTCCGCATCCGGCCCTCACCCTCGCCAGACCACCACCTGAGGCCCTCACCATGGTTGGACCACTGCTTAAGGCCCTCACCTTCATCATACCACCGCCTGAGTCCCTCACCTATGCTAGACCATCACATGAGGCCCTCACCTTCGCTAGAACACCCCCTATGGCCCTCACCTTTATCGGACCACCACCTGAGGTCCTATCTTTTGTTGGAACACCACCTAAAGGCTTGAACTCCATCAGACCACCACTTGAGATCCTAAAACTTTGTCATACCATCAACTGATGCCAGAGCTCTGCCAAGTAATTGTCGGACTATTAACAGATTCCCCAACTTCCAAGTGACGCAAGATTTAACACTAGACTTCAACTATACAATTGACATTTGTAATCTGATCTCCCTCAAGGATGAGTCAACCTATTATACTCAACTCAAATTTTAGTAAAATCTTTTCTACTAGGCTAGGCCCCATGGTTTTTCCCTTTTTCCAAATTTTCCACATAAAAAATCTTATATTCTATGTGTGTGAGCTGGATATCAATGTAATGCTAAGATGTAGAATTGCAACTCTATCACCATGTATATTCTAGCCTGTAACAATTTGGCATCGTTTATGGAAAATTTAATCCCACTATCTTAAGCACTTCTTCAATGGCCAACAGGCATAGCCATCGCATCTTGGTAGCCTCCCGCTCCAACTCACACCAATCTAGGAATCCTTCCATAAACCAGAGACGCCAAGCATCGGCTTCCTTTCACCATGTGGGGTAAAACCCTACTAGGGAAGTAATATTCGGACCCTCCTAGAAGATCGCATCAGAAAGATGGAGGATATTCAGAATGAGATCCTTCAACTCTTATGAGAGACTCAAAGACTAACACTAGCACTCCTAAAAATTATTCTTCTCCCTCGAGATCGACCAGGACTCAAAGACGTTCAACCTGAACATCTTCATGTTGAGATTCCCCTTTTGCCGCAAAGGATGCTCCCTCCGACACATCCAGATAATGAGCTTGTTGATACAGAAAGCTCTACCCATTTTTTATGCGTGGGCCTCCAGCATCACATTCCTTTGGATGTCCCCATAAACTTAGACCAACACACATCATTAAACTCCCCCGTAATGCCCTATGATATAAATTATGAAGACTAGTATGAGAGGAGTTCCTCATTGGAGATATAAGGTAATATGTTCATCAATGGGACTTTAAGGAGTCTTTACCCCTTACTAAAGCCCTCCTTTATTACCCCATTCTTGTAAGATTCAAACTACCGAGCATCAATTCATACGATGAGATTTATGACCCGTATGAATCTATAAATCATTATAGGGCCATAATGCACATCTAGCAAGCCTCTAACGTGCTCCTATGATAAGTCTTCCCAGTAACCCTCAAAGGATAAGCATGAACATTGTTCTATTCACTCCCTGCCGGATCCATTCCAACATTTATCAAATTATCCAAACTATTTGTCGAATAATGTATTGCCAATCGAAGGATGGTCAAAGACTCTTCCCACCTCTCATAAATTTTGCCAAAATGAAAATGAGACCCTCAAGGAGTACTTTCAATGATTTTCTACTAAGGCCCAAAAAATTATAGGGGTAGATCCTAAGTTACTTAGAGGTGTATTCCTTAGAGGGCTTTATCCTGGCCCCTTTTACTCTACACTCATGTGAGATATGGACCATTTGTATGCGAACCTGATCCATTATGTGAAGTCCTAAATCTCTACCAATAAATCCATTAATACTCATAGGTAGCAATTTGAGTAAACAACTGGGAAGCATAAAAGTACACCAATAATGGAGAATCCATCCTTGCAGAGGAAGAAGAAAGGAAACTACAATCTTCCCCCTCGGCCCTCACAGCCACGACAAGAGCCTCACCAAGAAAATGAGTACACGCCACTTAATGTATGTCAAATAAATGTGTTGATGGCCATTTGAGACCAAGAGAGTGTGGAGTGGCCACACCCTTTAAGGCCCAACGACAGAAATCAGGAGCAATACTATAACTTCCACTATAGCGGTAGACAAACTACTGAAGCATGTAGGGGCCTCAAGGAAGAAACAGACAGACTGCTCTAAAAAGAATATCTCCAAAAATTCATCTATAACCCAGCAGCGCAAGATAACGGTGGTTTGCTTGGGGGTAGAGTCAACATCAAAGGCAATCATCAAACAATCATCAAGTGGTTGGCAAAATTGAAACCATTATTGGAGGCCCTATAATGCCTAGTCAAGTCTAGATTGCAGCAAGCAAAGAGCCAACGTTAAAGAAGTCTTATGCCGATCACTCCATTGCATTTGATGATTCTGTATTAGAGGGAATAAAGACCCCTCATCAAGACCCACTTGTGATTACTGCAAGAATTGACAACCCGTGCTATAATGTTAAGAGGATTTTGGTTGATAATGCAAGCTCAATAGACATCTTATTTTACTCAAGTTTTCTCAATATGGGCCTCCCTAGAGAGAAGCTACAGCTGACTACAGGTTCATTATATAGATTTGACAATCAACCTATGTGAGTCGAAGAAACAATTAGACTTCTAGTAGTAGTTGGAGAATTTCTCCATCAAGTTACACACTTCATCTAATTCATTGTGGTGAAATTAGAATCGGTCTATAATGCTATCTTTTGAAGGTCGATCTAGTCAATCTTCAGGATTGTTGCTTCAATCTCTCACCTCAAATTGAAATTTCTCACCCCCGTAGGGATTGACATAGTACGAGGAGAACAACATGTTGAGTCCAGTAATTAGGTTGTTAAGCCTAAGTAAATGTCCAACGGCTACCAAGAGGGGGGTGAATTGGTAGTTTAAAAAATTTTAAACCCTCTTTTAAAGATTAAATTAAACCGAAATAAAATTTTCTTTTAAAGTTTATAGAAAAATGTTTTTCAACCACAGAGTTGTTAAAACTGAAATTTAAAGTGCGGAAACGTAAAAACAATAAAGTAAATGACACCAGATTTATAGTGGTTCGGTCTATAACCAGACCTACATCCACTCCTCAGAGGCACCCTCTGAGTATTGCACTAAAACCAATAGTGACTCTCCTTTAGCACCCACAGCAAGGCGGAGAAGCCTTTACAACACACTCTTTTGACCACTACCCGGTGCGGCAGAGAACCGTCGTCCTTTTACATAATCCACAGTGCTGGTAGAGAACCGTCGTCCTTTTACACTCTCCTAGTGTGGGCAAAGAATCCTACGGCTGTTCACACTCTCCAAGTGTAGGCAGAGAACCTTTCTACTGTTCACACTCTCCAAGTGTAGGCAGAGAACCCTTCGGCTGTTCACACTCTCCAAGTTTTGGCAGAGAACCAGATCTCCTTGACTGATCTTCTCACAAGAATATAGAAGGAAGAAGGAAAAGAGTGAAGAAATCCAATTTCACAAGTAGAGACTCTTACCTTTGTAATCCAAGTGAAGCCTTCTCGCTCCAGTGGTAGGAATCCTCCTTTGAATGCTCTCTTCCACTCTCTCCTTGGCTATTCTCTCAAGAGGCACGAAGATCAAATAAAAAAAAGATTGGGTGGCAGACTAATTTGGTCTATTTATATAAAAGACAAGAAAAACTGCCCAAAAACTGCAAGTTTCCAATTCTGTACGCAGTGGATCGACCTGTACGATCCTGGATCATCCTGGACGATTTTACTTAAACGATCTGAAATGTCTTCGTACAGATGATCGTCCTGTACGAACTAGGTTCGTCCAGTACGAACGGTTATTACAAGGTCGGTTCTAGAAACTGCTGAAAACTGTTCTAAGTCGGTTAATCGTTTGGACGAGAATATGTTCGTCTGGACGAAAATTTTCTAGAGACCCGATCGTCCTGTATGATTATTTATTTTGTCTGGACGAAAATATTTCAGAGGACCAATCGCCACGGACGATAATTTATTTTCGTATGGACGAAAATTTTCCAGAGACTTGATCGTCCGGTACAATATTTAATTTCGTCTGGACGAAAATTTTCCAGAGGATCGGTCGCCTCGTACGATAATAAAATTCGTCTGGACGAAAATTTTACAGAGAACCAATCGTCCGGGATGATAATTAATTTCGTCCTGGACGAATATGACTTAGAAAAATTTTTTCGGGCAAGTTCCTATTCGTTCCATGTGCTCTATAGGAGATAACTGACGGATCATCCAGTACGATACAATATTGTCCCGTACGATCAGTAAAAAATTTTATGATCTCCTTATGTGTGTGTGTAAGTTTTTTTTATTCACTCAATTACAATCACTCCCTTTCAAAATTAATTAAAAGAAAAAAAATGCAAACTTCAAATAAACAAAATATCTAATGTTGATTTTGATTTGAAGTTATCGTAGTATGGAGTCTGATTTCCTGAAATGTTAGTACACACAAGAGCAAATACAAATCTTCTAAAATTGTTAGGAGATAACTACACATTTGAACAATAATGTTTGGAATCATCAAAACTACAAAAGTTACAAAAATATAAATCATTCAAATAGCAACTATTCTAACAATCTTCCCCTTTTTGATGATGGCAAAATAATTATTGTTTGTATGGTTTCAAGTTAAACAAATCTCCTATCTCCTAAACTCCCCCTGAATTGATAAATACATTAAAATAAGGAGGCATAACGAATAATATTTTTGTTTTTCAAAAATTTTAACACAAACAACTACAAAGTCAAAAAAACTTGCAAACAGAACAATCAAAACAGAAAACACAATAATTTCTCTCCCTTTTTGACAGCAACAAAAAGTGAAGATAAAATAGACAAGAAATGTAAGTAATTATATGAAATTCATTTTTAAAATTTAATCTAAATGGTGATTGACATAGGGTATGCAATTTTAAACTAAAGATATTAGGTCAATCATAGAAATTCATAAAATTTAAGAAGTGATATAACATTGTAAGTAAGAAGAATTTATCAAAGACATGATTATATTTAGACATTTGACTATAGAAAAACATTACAAGAGAGATGTATAAAAATTTTTTATTTTAAAGTTCAATAGAATATAAATAAACATAAGATCAATTTGAATTAGGAGATTGAACGAATTTGGAAAGAAGAGAATTACCACATGTGGCGCTTTGCGCATCTTTTTCAAAATTTTGGGGCACATTTTTGTGCATTTTTTTTTGGTTGGGCTTATTTTGTGCCTCTTTTTCACTTTGCAAATCTTTGCGAATTCCTTTTGATTTTTGTACATTTTGTACAATGTTCAAGAGTAATTGAGACCACTTCTTTCCAAAATCTATAATCTAAAATTTCAAATATTTCTAAGTGCATAAATATCACTTGAGCATAAAAATACAAAATAAGAAAAACATCTAAATTGCAATAGTAATATTAACTTTTATGTAGTCTAAATGAATAGACATGAATTTAAAAGTTCTAATTACAACAAGTTATAAACAACTTATAAATTTAGAAAGACTAGATTTTCTAATATAGATAATCTCAAATTACAATCTAATTTAAGCACTATGAAGATTAAATAATACTAATGAAATTCATAAACATTAACCACATTCCAAAAACAAATCAAATTTGAAAAAACATAACAACTTCCATTGATATTAATGAACGGATTACATAATATCTAAAAAAAACAAGAAGAAAATACTTTGAACTTAAAAAGAAAAACCAACATAAATACAAACACTTAACAATTAAACATACACAATAAAAACATAAAAAACGAATACAACAGACACACAGAAAATCATTTCTACTGTTCTGGAGGAGGAGGAGGAATGCCGCCAAAAAGGTTGAAGTAGGAGGCCATCAACATTACATTGGTATTAATTTCATGTACTTCATTTCTAATTTTACTAATGTCTTGTTGCTGCTGCGTAAGTTGAGCATCAAATTGATCAAACATTTGATCAATGTGAGTCTCTAATCTATCAAATCTTTCAATCAGATTCTGATAATCTGATTGAGGAGCAGAAGCTTGCACTCCTTCTTCTTCTTCCTCTTCTGAAGCACTGGCATGTGTTTTTCCTTTTTCCTCCTTGAAGAGCAATCTGAATGAAGCATCATTATAGTAAACTTGCTCTTCGTATTCTTCATCAGGATGCACTATGTTGTGTTTTTTTTCCAAAATATAAGTGATTAAGTGTCCTAATGAAATATTCTTCTTCCTCTTCTGATCTGCATGTCCTATTTCTGAAAGCCCACAGATATGATCTATGATAAGTTGGGCTTCGTCAATAGGATGTCCTTCCATAATTAAAAAGGTTAGAGAAGAAATGAGAGGGGTAATATTAATCCTATCACCAGCTTTAGGAATGATTGAGGATCGAAGGATATGCTGGATGATTCGGGCATTTTTGGTCATTCCAGAAACTCTAGCAACATGATAGGTTAGGCCAATTTCTCTAATCACCCTATTGACTTCATACCATTCAATTTCTTTTCACTCATTAGGGTATTGGCTCTATATCCCTCAGTTCTTAAGTTTAAAAATGCACCAAGGTCGTGCTTGGTGATCTCAACTTTTATCTTAAAAACATAAGAACTAATGGTGGAGTGGTCAGAATTAAAACTCATGTTCGCTAGAAAGTAGTGGTAGGTTTGCTTGTTGTAGAAGTGGACTAGAGAAAGAATGAAATGAAATTGGGTTGAGGCGAAGAGGTGCATTACCCGAAATTTCAACTCAGTTTGAATTAGAATTCGAGAGGGAGTGATTTTGGCGGATGCAAAACGAGGAAAAGATTTTTCATTCGTCTTAGAAAGAAAGTTGTCTGGGGCATTCCTATTTGGTTTCTTCACCAACACCTTTTGTCTCTTGCTTGAGGAGGCCATTGTCGATTTGAAGTAGAAAGGGATTGAAAATGAAGTTTGGAAGTGTGATTGTTAAGTTAGAAAGCCTTCATATTTAAAGAAAAATGATACGTTCGTCCTAGACGAAAATATTCGTCTTGGACGAAAAATCATCGTTCGTCTGGCTCAACCTCGACCATCAGTTACCTTAAGCATCAAAGATTTTGATCTTCGAGGTGAAGATTTTCCTCAAAAGGCCTCCCTGTAGAAGATCTTACTTGTTTCTCTCTATCAGATGAGTACCCTTCAAGAACAGTATAGATCAGATCACTTCTCTCAGATGAAGAAAAGAAAAAATATATAGATTTTCTACATATAAATAAAGATGTATTTGCATGGAGCCAGCTGATATGCTTGGAATAAACCCTAATGTAATCATGCACTCGCTCAAGTTCAACCTAATATACAAGCTGATAATCCAAAAGAAGTAAAACTTTGCACCAGATCATCAGCTAATAATTGAGCATGAGGTTGATAAGCTTTTGAACGTGAGATTTATAAGGGAAGTGCACAATTCCATTTGGTTAGAAAATGTCATTATGATTTAAAAGGCAAGTGGAGCATGGAGAGTGTATGGACTATATAGATCTCAATAAATCATGCCGTAAATTTATTTTTCTTCTTCCCCGTATTGACCTAGTTGATACCTGTTGACCTCATTATTCGAGGTCAATCTCCCCGAAATCGACTCTAGTATCTAGGTTTTTTGTAGCCTAGTGTAGATGTCACACCCGCAGGATTTCCCTTAGGTGGACACCTAATGACGTAGCACGGACTCAAACCTATCACTCAACTCGAATCGAAATCCATTCTATCCAATTTTTATTCAACTCCAAACGAACTCAAATCAAGCTCGATTTATGATTCGTCGATGTCGATCGACTCAATCTAATTCGATTTCGATCAAATTGATATATCATTGGACTTAAAATAACTCACCAATCAAATCAAAATCAAATCAAATTAACTCAAATTGAATTCAATTTCAATGGCTCCGATTAGCCCGTTTTGACTCGTCACAAGTATATATATAATAATAATTGATACGTTGTCAAAAATTATCTTAATCGAGCACGAATCTCGATGCAAAATCAAGTTTGGAAACTTCAAAAATTAATTCGGAGACCATCCAAACTCCGATTTCAGCAAACTTACAGTCGAACTGAGCGTCTCAGGAATACAAACCCAACGACACCAAGATCAACCCAATCCGAGCCCAAATGAGTCCAAATCAAGGGATCAAATTGCTGTTGGAAGGTTCAAACCGCAATTTGAGTGACCAAACGGTCTCCGATTTTGACGAGCTTATACTCGAATCGAACGGCTCGACGAGACGAATCCAATGAGCCCAAGATCACCAAATTCCGAAATCATTAAGGCCTTCAAATGTCAACCGAACGGTCCACGGTCAAAGGGTTCAGCAACAACCCATAACCACCCACTCTCCCTATCCCTCAACCCATAACCACCCACTCTCACTCTCCCTCAGCCCAAAAAACGTCCAAGCCTCCCTCCTCTCATACATGACACATACAAACCTCCCCCCTCTCATACATGACACATCCAAGCCCCCTCCGTCGCTCCTACAGCAGTTGCACGCCGGCAATCTTCTAAATCTTGGGTATATCTTCTACATATTCATCTTCTTTCTTTTTCTTTTAACAATTTTAATGATGAAAAAGTGATTTGAGAAAGTTTAGTGCTATCATTTTAAAAGGAGAAAAAGTATTTTAGATTGAAAATGTAGGAATTTTTTCTTTCCATTGTTTTCTCTTATTATAAAGAGAAAGATTCTCTTCCGTTGTTTAACTCAATTTTGTCTAGATTTTCAATCATTTTTTTATGTATGAGTTATTAGATTGGAATGCATGCAAATTTCTCATTATCATTAGATGAATACTAATAATTTTTTTTTAAAGATGTTTTGAAAAGAAATCTAAAAGAATCCGGTTAAAATTCATGGGTTTTCCTTTTCATTCAAAAGAGGATATTTGAGATAAAAATATGATGATTCATTTAGTTATAATAATCATAATTTGTGTTTGGAAAGATTTTGAATGCTTTAAAATTATATATATATGAAATGTATGATTTTTGGAAAGATGAGAAAGGTGTACGTTAAAAAATTTAAGAATGGTGAAAAATATATGTTTTGAAAAATGGTACTTGAAATTTTTTTGAAAAGTGAGAAATGGAGATTATATATTTTAAAAGTAGAAGTATATGTTGGAAGGGTTTTGTGTAATGCAAAATGAAAGGTAAAATGTTTGGATTGGTAAGGAATAGTGTTTTATATGTTTTGAAAGTGAAAAATGTGTGTTTTGTGAAAAATGAAAATGTTGGCATTAATAAGAAAAATGTTTTGAAAAGTATATTGAAAAGAGAAAATGTATTTTAGAAATGTCTTGTGTGAAGATTATGAAAATTAAAGTATTTGATTTAGTAAGGAAAATTTAATTTGCATTTATATATAAAAGTGGAAATTGTGTGATTTAGAAAAGTAAAAGATTTTTGTCTTGAAAGGTGAATTGTGTACTTATGTGTTGGAAGGTAAAATGTATAGAAAGTTGAAAATGAGAAGTGTATAAGGGTATGGAAAATAAAGTGTTTGTATGGATGTATAATTTAAGAAGTGAATTTTGTAATGAGTTTTGTGTTTAAGTTTGAAAAGTGAAAGTGGGAGGAAGTGTATGACTTTAGGAAAGTGTAAAGCATGATTTTAAGAATGAGAGAAGTGTACAAGTGTGAGAGGTAAATTGTTTATTTTGTGAAAATTGTATAAGTTTAGAAGAGTGGAAGTAAATATTGGAAAGGTATATAATATTCTTACAAAGTAAAGGTTTCAAAAATACAAGCAACTAAAACGGTGTTCAAGCCCGAAGAAAGGTACTTCTTTAATTTTCAGTAAATTTCAATTATTTCATTATTATTTATTAAATGAACTTTCTAATCCTTGTTTTCCTTGTTTTTCCTATTTTATTTGCATAAACTGCGAGGAACGGTACTGATCGAGTGGACAAAAGTACAAGGAGCTAATGACGTCAGTCGCCTCTATCCAACCGGGTAGAGGTGCTACGGGCGGAACCACCGGGTCGTAGCCCCCGGTGATTGTGAGTATTTCTAAACTTAGAAAACCTTTAGGGGTCCCTTGATGTGGTATGCGTGAACCCTTCCTTTAGGTCCCTGTAGTAACTTCAATTTTATTAGGTTTACTTTTATTTGCTTTTAGATCCTTAAACCCCTTTTACACACGCTCAAAGTCCTAAGGGTTAGTAATAACAAAAATTTCACCCTATACAACAGTAGTGACACTTAAGGACAAAAATTAAGGACTGAGTCTTAGAAAATATAGACTTAGGAAGCATGCACACTTTAGGATAGAAACTTATAACATAGAAAATTTAGTGACATCTCACTTTAGAATTAGTAAATATCTTTAAATTAGAATTCAATCAATTAGAAAGCTTTAGCCAATAATTGACTTAGGACATTTCAAAACCTCACAGCCTACTGCACACACTTAGATTTGTTTGTTAGGACAACCGACTCTAGTTTTAGGTTAGGCCGGTGTTTATTTCCTTATTGCACTGTGACGGGCTTTTTCTCGAGTTTTATTGCATGCTGGTTGTAAACTGTTGGTGTGTTTGTTTATTTATTTTTTACTACACTCTATGTTGATTTGATTGACGATTAGATTACCCATAGGCTAGGAGCGATCTGGATTGTTAATATGATTTTCTGCAGGTGGCCACACTCATGCAGGGCAGAAAAAGGGGGCTAATTAATTAATAATAAATAAATGCTACAGGTGCTTCAGCTGCTTAGCCCCCAAATAAAGAAGAGTGTGGCCAAGTGTGGCTTAATAATTTAAATTCAATTGCATATATATATAACTGCGTGGGATGATTTTTATTATAAATTGCTTAGGATAACCTTGCAGGTGGATTAGATTTTCTTTTCCTTTCTGTGAAATGAAATGTAATGTAAATATAATATATCAATAGTCAATAATTGTGAAAGTGATTTTGAAAGTGGGATATTACATCCAATTTGGAATCCAAAGAAAGGAGAATATACCTTAAAGGATTATTCTCTTTTATTTGGAAAGCCAAATTAGGATGATTCAATATCCAAATAGAAAAGAAAATACCCCTCTCAGGGATGAGTTTCTTTTCATTTGGATATCCAGAACCCGACGGACCCGAGAAGTTCATAGAAGAAGAAAAGACAAAACGAGAAGATTGAAGAAAGAAGATGAAGGAATGAAGATTTAAGGAACAGTATATCCCATTTCAAAAATCACTTGCGTCATTCTTAGGATTAGAATCCGGGTTTGTTGTCAGTGGTGCCCGGTCACTTTACTTTTCTGCAAATTCTGGGTGTAATATGGACATTGGACATTGGATATTATAATTTCGGATTATTAAAATTGATTGTTTACATTGTTTGTGCAGTAGATTTTTTTAGGACCTTGCATGTCGTGTTTTGTTTTAGCCTGGATTCGAATCGGAGAGATTTTTTTCGTAAGGGTACGCTCAAAATTCTTTTACTTGAAATTCTAATAAAATTTTTAGGCTCACATAGTAATTCTAACGATCTAAGAAGTAAGCTCGGGACCGCCGAGAGTCAGCATAAGCATATTAATACTTTCTCTTCCTTGTTAGGCACCTCCCCGCCTGCGGGTTCTGGCAGACCACTTGACCTATGAGGGTGCAGTTCTGTCAAGGGGAAGTTGTGCAATCTCTAGGGAAAAATCTATTTTCTAAGCCCAAATTTTTAAATTGCTTCATTATCATTTTATGCATTCGAGTCAATTAGCATGCATTGCATTAGATACAAACTAAAAAGAGTCTAAAATTTTAATTGCATTTCTAGACATTTCTTATCATACATAAGTTAAGGGGCCAATTAGGAACTGTCTTAGATGTCAGCCCCAATTCCTTAAAACTTAAATAACATCTCTACCCATCTTTCATAAGAGACTGGACACATGGTTTTAAAGCGCCTAGGTGGTTAGCTGGCTCCCCAATCCAGGCCGGGGTTAGTCCAGATTTGCACTTCATTAGTTAGGTTCGGGTCGCTACTTTGTAGTACCCAAATTAGATTTAGGTTCTGAGGCAGATTCTTTTTAGATCTTAAGTCCTCGCCCTCCGGGAATATAATCCCAAATTTCTAATAAAATGTCAACTTAAACATAAAATTTTCTCTTAAAATGTAAAGCCCAACATAGGATAGACTGAGGTTGTCTCTGAGCTTCTCAAAATCTGACACCTCCTACTTTTCCTCCATTGACTCGCTAATAAATGTTCAACATTGAGCTTTCACCTTAGAAAATTCCTACTTCTGTTCCTTGTCTTCTACTTTGTAGTCAAAGGGTATGAAATCACTGCTTTAATCGAGAGTTTTCTTAGGAGCATTCCTCCTAAGATGTAATTAACTATAGGAGCTTTCTCCTATAGGGATTTGAGAACCTCAGACTAAAATAAACCTTGTTTTATTCCTATAAAATAAGGGAAGAATCTTTGGGAACGTAAATATTTTTAAAATCTCATTTCTAATTTTGAATAAACTTGTAAAAATATTATTATTATCTTTTCAGATAATATAATATTATACTTGTTATATTCAACTTTAGAAATGATGAATTTTATAAAACTCATTCTCGCTTTTGGATATCTTGAAGAATGTTATGTTCGTCTTTTAAGATGATATGATATTCTTCTTATCATATCTGAATAAAAAGAATGAATAAACTTTTTTTTTTAAAAAATGTATTTCTATCTTTAAACATATTTTATAGAATTTCATGTTCATCTTTTAAGATGATATGTTATTCTTTGAACTATGTTTGATTATAGAAATATCAATTTTCAAAACCCTATTCTGATATTGAATCCATTGTAGAATATTGTGTCAGTCGCTCGAGATTATACTTTATTCTTAATGTAGTATTCGATTACAAAATAGGAGAAATCAAAATCTGCGTGGTGACACAGTTTTTTTCCCACCAATACCATCTTCGGACATCAGATGTTAAGCTTTATGGATGCCTACTCCATATACAATCAAATACAAATGGATCCTACTAATGAGGAGGCAATAGCTTTTCAAACATATAAGAGCTTGTACTGCTATCTGGTAATACCATTTAGGCTCAAGAATATGGGGGTAATATAACAATGCCTGTTGAATAAGGTTTTCAAGAACCTTATCAGGCTCATTATATAAGCATATCTGGATGATATGCTAGTTAAAGACCTCAAGAAATCCCAGCATATCTCTTTCCTGGAATAATACTTTTGCCTCCTTCGATCTCACAATATACGCCTCACCCCCTCTAAATCTGCATGTGGAGTGGCTTCAAAAAACATTCTGGAGTTCATGATTAACCGTCGAGGTATTGAGGCCAATCCTGAGAAGATCAAGGCCCTAAAGTACAGGTTACCCCCGAGAAATATCAAGTCCAGAGATTAAAGGGAAGGATTATGACATTCACTTATTTCCTGGCTCACTGATGAGATAAATATTTTCCCTTCATCAAGGTCCTCATAAGTGCTCGTAGCTAAGGATTTTAGTGGATTGATAAATGTCAAGAGGCTTTCGAACAGCTTTAAACTTATCTAGCCTCACTGCCACTACTCTCGAAGCCACTTCTATGAGAAATTTTATACATGTATAAGGCCGTCTCCTCTCAAGATATATGAACATTCTTCTTTCGGGTAGACAATGCTGTTCAATACCCAGTCTATTATATTAATAAGGTGCTTTATGAGATAGAAATATGCTACCCATTACCAGATAAAATAGCCTTAGTATTAGTCTTCTCAGATAGAAACTTACACCCTTATTTCCAAGCACATACGATCAGGTTCTATACAAACCTAACATTAAGAAGTGTTCTCCAAAAACTTGAGGAATCTGAAAGATTGATCAAATGGTTAGTGGAGCTCGGAGAGTTTGACATCTAGTTCCATCCTTGACCTGACATAAAGTCATAAGTGCTTGCCGACTTTGTGGCCGAATGTAGTAACCATATCTCTGATGAACTATTGCATCTTCTTTGAGCTGGATCTTATATGTTGATGAAGCTTCTAGGAATTTTGGTGTCATTACTAGAAATTTTATTAATCTCCCCACAATAAACCACACTTGAATACACACTTAAACTAAAGTTTCCAATAATAAATAATGTTGCTGAATATGAGGCTCTGATTGCTGGACTGAGGCTAGTAATCGATTGTAAAGTGCATGACTTGGTAGTTCACACTGATTCCTAATTAGTCTCCTCTAAAGTGGAAGGAGAATTTTACACCCACATTTCATTGTTTTCCCAGTACTGCCAAATGGTTAAATCCCTTCTTGCCAAAATAACGAAGCATCAAATCATTCATGTTCTTTGAGAGAAGAACACACGAGCAGACGCCCTCTCCAAACTGGACACTTCTACAACTGATGACAATTTCAAAAGAAAATATATCGAGAAGATCCACTTCCCAAGTGTTCAAGGCCCATTGGTTATACAATAAATCGATGAATAAAGAGAAGCTTCTTAGATTGATCACATTCTAAATTTCTTACAAGCTGGTGTTCTTCCTGAAGACCCAATGGCGGCAATGTGACTTCAGAGGCAGGCAATAAACTTTACTGTTATTGCTGGAGAGTTATAAAAATGATCCTTTACGGGGTTGTACCTCAAGTGTCTTTCCCTTATAGAAGCAAATTATGCACTCTATCAAATACATTCAGGAATTTGTGGAAAATATTTAGGTGGAAGGGATTTAGCCAATAAGATCATGAGGTAGGGATTTTACTGGCCCACGATGAAGTAGGATGCACTAGAGTTCATACGAAACTGTAATAGCTACCAGTTCCATGTCAATATCACCCATTTTCCTATCATGGAAATCTCAACATTACAGAGTCCTTCATCTTTTACCCAATGGGGAATAGACATAATGTGACCTTTACTATAGCCACTAAACAACAGAAGTTCATTATTGGTTGTGCACTATTTCATCAAGTGGGTGGAGGCCGAACATCTGGCAAAAATCACTGAAGCAAATGCCAAACAATTCTTATGGAAGAATATAAAATGACATTTTGGCATTCCAGCAAAAGTTATCATCTATAATGAAACTCAATTCACTGCAAAGGTTTTTATCACATTTTGTAAGGACCTCCATATACAACTGCTACATACAGCCGTGGCCCATCCTCAGATAAATGGCCAAATAGAGGTCACCAATCAAACTATACTAAAAGGATTGAAGACCTGACTAGAGAAGGCTGGGGGACAATGCGCTAATGAACTCCCAAATGTCCTCTGGGCCTATTGTACCACAACTAGAACTCCAACAAGAGGAACCCCATACAGCCTCTGCTTTGGCACAGAAGTTGTTATTCAAATCAACATTGGAGTCTCAAGTCACCAAGTTCGAACTTTTGACTCCAACACAACAAGGAAAACCCATATACAACCTAGATATTCTTTCAAAAATAAGAGACGAGGCTATGCTCAAGGTTGCTGCATATCACCAAAAATTTGCTCGTCACTATAATCAAAAGATGAAGCCCTGACTCATTTCAATCAGAGATTTAGTCCTGCATAGCATCAATGCTACAGGAAAGGTCCCCAACATAACAAACTTTCCTCCCTCTAGAAGGGTCCATACTTGGTGGCAGCTATGGTGAAGTCCAGGACTTTCAAGTTAAAAGAATGTTGAAGGAAAGATGCTCCCTCAGACTTGAAATATAGAAAACCTCCACAAGTACTATCAGTAGAGCAGATTAGTACTACTTATTTTAAGTGTCAAGTCTTCAATGTTGTATATTTTTTGTCTTCAGTATTAAACGTTATTGGTCTCATATTATTTATAGTGTTTATAGCTTCTTCATCCCTAAGTTATATCAGGGAGTATGAACTTATTTAATACAGTAAAACTCTATTCCCTCATTTAGTCACATTATCTTCTTCCTTTTTTTTTTTTTGAAATATGCAAGGATGCATTAAAAGTAAAATAAGCTAAGATACAAACTAGTGTGAGAAAGCTATACTATCACATTCTTATTTTATTAAATTAATAAAAGAAGACAGAATATTGCTCTCACAGAAAAAGTCCCAAAAAAAATCATAAGAACAAGGTAAGTTAGCACAATAATCAACTAACTTATTACAATTATGATTAACCCAACTCACCAAGGAAAGATAAATCTTCTTCTTCCAAGCTCCAATCCTTCTTCTTCGGTTTGTTATAGAGTTCATAAAGAAAAAGGATCACATTCTTATTATCACCTTCCACAATAATGCCTTTGACATCAAGAAGCCTACCGTGCAAGACTTCTTTGATAGCTGAGAAAGCCAAGAGCTCAAGTTGAGCAATGTCACAATGTACTTTTCCTTTACCAAAGGCTAAGATAAATCTTCCTTTACAATCTCTCACAATGCCACCGATTCCTACTATATAATTATCTTTTAAGGAAGCATCAAGTTTATTTAAGCCACTCGCGTGGAGGAGGTTGCCATTTGTCTTTACACAGTCCAAAGAACTGATTAGCAACCCAGTGATCCGAAAGTGGGAAACTTTGTTTAGCCGAGCCAAGAAAACCAAGAGTAGAAGCAACGATCATGATGTTACTGTCACCGAATTTTCCATGCTTCACCTTATTTCTATCATTCCAAATAAACCAAAGCATCGTAAGATAGATCCTTACTAACATCAAATTTGAATTCTTTAGTCTCATAATACAAAGCAAGCAATCTTCCCAATTCCTAAAAATCAGAATTTGGAATCCCCAACTCCTTAGAACTTCAATTACCATCAATAGCTTAGAACAACTGGAAGAAACAGGGTTCACGTCTTCTATTTCACCACAGCCCCAACAACACAAGCTATAATCCAATAGTCTCCTTCTGAATAAAAAAAGTTCTGTTGGAATAGCATCTCTGTGAAGCCTCCAAATGAAGAGTTCCACCCGAGCATTCAATTTCAATTTGTATAACCAAGAAGCTAGAACATCTTTCTGAAAGCCTTTGAAGCCATCCTTCACTAGTAATGTTGTAATGGATTTCCCTGTCAACTGAAGCTTCAGCTCCATACAAGTACAAGCTTTAACACCCTCATGAATGAAGTAGTCAAGGGTTGTATTTTCATCATTCAATACCCCAACAAATGTAGGCCATTTGTTTAAACTCAAATAAAAAAATCCAAGTATCCTTTAACACATTGATCTTGGACCCATCCCCACCTACCATCTAACAAAATTTTTAAGAGCTTTTCAACCATTAGCAATAATCTTCCAAGAAGTAGAAGAATTACTTCTGAAGTTCATATTTTCCCACCAATTATCTCCAAACTTGCTTAGCAAATTTTTGGCCATCAAAGATTTTGGATTGTCAATTAGTCCCTAAGCAAACTTTTCCCTCAAAGTATCTCTTCTAGCAATTGCAGAATTCAGTCCCCAACCACCAATCTATTTTGGTTTACAAATGGACTCCCAAGCTACATAATGAATCCCATGGCTTCCATCACTTCTATTCCAAATAAAGTCTCTACACAATTTCTCAAAGTCTTTCAAAATTTTCAAAGGAACAAGAAAATATGACATAAGAAAAACGGGAAGAGAAAGGCAAACAGATTTTACCAAAACCAGTCTACCCGCTAGAGAGATGTATCTATTACTCCAAGTATTAAGCTTCTTAATAGATTTATACAGTAATGATTGGAAGTCTGAATACTTTAATCTTCTCAAAGCCATCTTGATCCCCAAGTAGTCAAATTCAGTCACCAATTTGATTCCCAACAGTTTAGAAAACAATTTACTCCTCCGAATAACAGTGCTGCTGCATAACAAGGAAGATTTCTGGAAATTAATTCCCTGATCGATCCAAGAGCAGTAATTTTCAACAATATCTTTAACCTTCCTAACCCTTTTTATCTTGGCTTCAACAAAAAGCAAGATATCATCTGCAAAAAGGAGATGAGAAATTCTCTAGGATCTAGAAGAAATCTTCAAACCCACCTCCGAACCATTATCAAAAAAACAATTGGATAGAAGGTGTGAGCATAAAATAAAAAGGAAAGGAGATAGTGGACACCCTTGTCTGAATTCACTTCTCCCTTCAATCCAATTTGAATTAGATCCATTAATCATAATGGAACATCTAGGATATGAAATGAATTCCATCACCAAATTAATAAACTTGAAAGGAAATCCTGTCTATCATCATTTTTTGATAAGTTTCCCAAATCATACTATCATAAGCATGTTCCATGTCGACCTTAATGGCTAAGAATCCATTGCTTGACTTAGCATGCCTTAACTTGTACATTATCTACTTCAAGTAATAATCGTATTGATAGATTCACACAATCTCTGAACTTCAATCTTGAAATTCTTGATTCGAGCAACACAATCATTATTATAACTAAATCAATGGACAATCAATCCTAGGGGGATTCAATCTGACATCTTCCATACAGGTTAAAAACCATTAAATAATGCTTTAATCAACAACCTCAGATAATTCAAACAACCTAGGTGGGTGTCACTTAATTTTTACATCTCTTATTTGAGGCATACACACTCATTATTATACCTCAATCACTGGATGATCAATCCTTGGGGGAATCAATCCATCCTTTTCTATAGGTTTATTAGCGTTAAAATGCTATGATCAATAACCTCAGAAAGGTGAAACACCCTTGGTCGGTGCATTTAGATCTTCAAGTCGTTGATTTGAAAGCCTAGATCTAAATCATTAGATTTTTGGTACCAAAGGTTATCTAATCCGACTTTCATCACACATGTTTAAAATACATTGTGTATTACTAAAACACACAACCTTAGATAAGTTAAGTGCTTTAAAAAAGAATAAAGAGCATAAATAAAATTCACTCAAACTGAAAAAAAAAATACTTAAATGTTCACTAGTCAAATAAAAATATCATCAACTTTCTTTTAACTCATAGAAGACAACATCGGATACATCATAATTGAAATTACTAAACGACAAGAGGGGGGGTGAATTGTAAAAGTCTTTCGATTAATAAAATTAACCCTAAACAAGAGTTCTAATTTTTTTGTTGTTTTTGAAATATTAAAACAAAGATTTATGCAAATTTGCTTTCACAAAAAAACCACATGCAATAGATATGACAAGATTAAAGTGCAAGCAAAAAGTAAGCAATGATAAAGAAAGAACACACCAAGAATTTTATAGTGGTTCGGTCAAAATATGACCTACGTCCACTCCCCGGAGTCCTCCACTCCGGGATTTTCACTATCAAAATAGTTCTCCTTTTGCCCCCCTTGGCAAGGCGGAGAAGCCTGTACAAACCTCCCTTTCACCAACCGGCGTGGCGGAATACCAAACTCTATTTTCACCCTCTTGGCGACGGCAGAGAACCTTCTCGTTTTTCTCCCTCCTGGAGAAGGCAGAGAACCTCGAGGTAACGGATGTAGACGAGCCTTTCCCTTGGAGATCCTTCCTCAAATCCTTCTCGGGCCACAGGAGGAGCAAGATGCAGCAAGCTTGGAGCAACCGTGTGATCTCCCTCACACCTCTTCTCCCTCACAACGCTCACCTCCTCCTTCCTCTCTCAACCCTCAAGAATTTCTCTAGAATTTTCTCCCTTGGAATCCCTCTCTAACCACGTTCACCCCCTCTGTAATTGTTACCCAAAAGAGACTTGATTGACATCTAAAAACGGGCTCCAAAAACCTCTGATTTCAAAATTAGCCGTTACTGTTCGTACAGTACGATTACACATCGTACAGTACGATCTTCACAAACAGCCGTCGTCCTGGTACGAAGATGTACGATCAGTACAAAAATAAATCGTACTGTACGATATAATATCGTACGGTACGATCCAACAAGATACTACTCGTACAGGACGATGGTCTGGACGATCGGATGTCGTCTCTGTTCATCGTATGGTACGATTACTATCGTACAGTACGATGTTCAAATTTTCATTAGCCCTGGATTACATGCACTAATCACGGGTTAATTTTAAGTAAGTATTAAAAACAGATCGTACAGTACGAACTTGTTCGTACAGTACGAACGGCGCAAAATCACTTACTTAAACTATGTCACGGCTAGGGTTTTGGATCTGATCATATCGTACAGTACGAAAGACTTCGTACAGTACGATCTATTCACAGAATTGTCCACATATCTTGGATCGTACAGTACGAAATAAAATCGTACAGTACGATCTACAGAGAAGAATTTTATTTATAATTTGCAGTTAAAAAAAACTCTCCCCCTGTGTGTGTGCATGGTTGCTCTTACTCTTACGCATTTTGTGGCCAGACTCAATAAAGTAAAAAATACAATAAATGAAAAATACAATATTTGACTCATACTCCTAATCTACCCGGTCTTGAGTCTTCCTTTCTTCCTGAGTCACTTGTGATCTTCCTGAAATGTTAGTGCTCAAGAAAAATAACAAATAAAATAATAACCAATGAAAAGCAGTTCCAAAACACTCATTATTTGGCATCATCAAAATCTCAAACTCGGGGTCATGGGTTGCAACAATCTCCCCCTTTTTGATGATGTCAAATAATTTGTTGCAAGTAAGAAAGAAAACCATTTCTTTTGAAAAATATTTCTTTTGTTGTTAATTTTTTTGTTTTTTTTTTTTTTTTTAAATTAAACACAAGAAAAAAAATACTACAAGTAAGTACAAAACAAAAGATACTGCATTTAGATGAATAGGCATTACAACATTACAACAAACTTCTTCCCCTTTTGACAGCACAAAAAGGAGGAGCTACTAAAAGCAAAAAGTAAGAGAAGAAAACAAAAAGAAACTACAATGCAAACATAAACAAACAGAAACACCAATTGAAATTTTTTTTTTTTTTTTTATGCATTTATATCTATGACACCTAATCTAGTCCTCAAGGTGCTAAAAGTGTCAAAAGCTAATGGTTTTGTGAATATGTCTGCCAATTGATCTCCTGTAGCGATGTGATGTAATTCTATATCTCCCTTAGCGACGTGATCTCTAATGAAATGATGTCTAATGTCTATGTGTTTCGTTCGAGAGTGTTGAATTGGATTCTTAGAGATACAAATTGCACTTGTGTTGTCACACATGATCGAGATGGTTCCAACAGGTAGTCCAAGATCAAGAATTTGTTGTTTTAACCATAGCACTTGTGCAACACAACTTCCTACCGCAATATATTCTGCCTCAGCTGTGGAAAGTGCTACTGAGTTTTGCTTCCTACTGGACCAAGAAACTAATGATTGTCCGATGAATTGGCAGGTACCAGAGGTGCTCTTTCTATCTATCCTACATCCTGCGAAGTCAGAATCTGAGTATCCTAGGATTTCAAAGGAAGTGCTGTGTCTGGGATACCAAATTCCTAAGTTTGGGGTGCCTAGTAGATATCTAAGAATTCTTTTGACAGCAGTTAAGTGAGACTCTTTAGGATCGGCTTGGAAACTGGCACAAAGGCACACACTAAACATTATGTCCGGTCTACTGGCAGTCAAGTAAAGTAGGGATCCAATCATTCCTCTATATTTTTTCTGATCTACTGATTTTCCACTAGGATCCTTATCTAATTGGATTGTCGAACTCATTGGGGTGTTCATGGGTTTTGCACTATCCATTTCATATTTCTTTAAAATATCCTTAATATACTTTGATTGACTAAGAAAGGTTCCATTATCCATTTGTTTTACACTAAAGCCAAGAAAGTAATTAAGCTCTCCCATCATGCTCATTTCAAACTCATTACTCATTGTTTTTGAAAAATCATCGCATAAGTTTTTATCCGAAGATCCAAACAATATGTCATCTACATATATTTGAACAATGAGAATTTCTTCTTTGACCTTTTGTAAAAAGAGTGTAGTATCTACACTACCCTTTTGAAATCCTCTATCCAAAAGAAATGAGCTAAGTCTTTCATACCATGCTCTAGGTGCTTGCTTTAATCCATATAGTGCCTTTTTTAATTTGAATACATGGTTTGGAAATTGTGAGTTTTCAAATCCGGGGGGTTGCTCAACGTAGACATCTTCCTTAATTACCCCATTCAAAAATGCACTCTTCACATCCATTTGATATAACTTAAAGTTCTTGAAGCAAGCAAAAGCTAAGAGCACTCTTATGGCTTCTAGTCTAGCAACCGGGGCAAAGGTTTCTTCAAAGTCTATTCCCTCAATCTGGTTGTACCCCTTAGCTACTAGCCTTGCTTTATTCCTTATTATTGTTCCTGAATCATTCACCATATTCTTGAAGACCCATTTTGTTCCAACAACACTTTGCTCTTTAGGTCTCTTAACTAACTCCCAAACATCATTCCTGGTGAATTGGTTCAGCTCTTCTTGCATTGCTAGAATCCAGAATTCATCTCCTAAGGCTTGATCTATACTTGTAGGTTCTATCATAGAGATGAAAGCTGAGTGACTAACCTCCTTCCTAAGTCCATGCCTAGTCCTTACACCTTCTGAAGGGTCTCCTAAAATTAACTCTTTAGGATGACTAGAAGAATATCTCCATTCTCTAGGCAAAACTTCCTGAGGTTCGACCCTTTCTCCTAAGGTCATCGTCTCTACTCCTTGAATTGCCTCTATTTCATCATCTTCAATTTTTGATTCTGAGGGCTTATCTGATTCATCAAATACCACATGGGTGGATTCTTCTACTACAAGGGTTCTCTTATTAAAAATCCTATAGGCCTTACCTACAGAAGAATAACCTAAGAAGACACCCTCATCAGACTTGGGATCGAATTTTCCTAAGGGATGTTTACCATTATTTAAGATGAAGCACTTACACCCAAAGACATGTAAATGTGAAAGGTTTGGTGTCCTACCCTTAAGGAGTTCATATGGAGTTTTATTCAGCTTCGATCTAATGTTTACTCTGTTCAAAACATAACAGGCTGTGTTGACTGCTTCTGCCCAAAAGTATCTAGGAAGGGTATACTCCGCTAGCATTGCCCTAGCAGCTTCTACCAAAGTTCTATTCTTCCTTTCTGCTATGCCATTCTGTTGGGGTGTTCTAGGAGCTGAGAAATTGTGCTCTATTCCTATCTCTTGACAGAATGACTCAAATCTATCTTTTTGGAACTCTCCACCATGATCACTATGGATTGTTGATATTTCACAACCTAATTTTCGTTGAATCCATGTGGAGAAAACTTTAAATTCCTCAAAAGACTCATTCTTGTGTGCTAAGAATCTTACCCAAGTAAATCTAGTAAAGTCATCTACAATCACAAATCCATAATTCTTTCCACCTAGACTGGCTGTACTAACGGGTCCAAATAAGTCCATGTGTAGAATTTCTAGTGGCCTAGAGGTGATCACGTCTCTAATTGAGTGAAAAGATGATTTGACTTGTTTTCCTTGTTGGCAAGCATCACATAGGTGATCCTTGGTGAATTCTAACTTAGGTACACCTCTAACTAGGTTTTTCTGAGTGATGTTTCTAAGAGTTTTCATGCTAGCATGACATAGTCTCCTATGCCATAGCCACGAGTCATCAACTATTGTTTTCAAGCAAAATGATTTTGAACTATCAACGCAATCAAGGTCTAACATGTAAACATTGTTAATTCGTTTTCCTTCTAAAATAATTTCATCAAATAAACTAATCAGGCATCTATCAGTAAAAAACTTAACATCAAAACCTTTGTCACACAGTTGACTAATGCTAAGTAAGTTATGCTTTAAACCATCAACTAATAAAACATTTTCAATTATAAAATTCTTAGCATTACCAACAATACCTGAGCCTATCACCTTCCTGGTAGTGTTGTCTCCCAACGTTACTTTGCCTCCAGTTTTGGTCTCCAATAGGATGAACTTCTTCATATCTCCAGTCATGTGTCGCGAGCAGCCACTATCCAGGTACCACATGCTCTCACTAGGTCTTTTGTGAGAGCATCCCTACAATTTCATTCAAAGATTAGATTTGGGAACCCAAGTGAGTTTGGGTTCCTCCTTATGCTTGCATGAATGAGATGTATGCATGTTATGCTGTGATGGATGCAGTTTAGGTCTCCATACTAAGTGTGTCCTACGGTGAATTGTGCATGTGCGGGCTATGTGACCTAACATGCCACAAGAGAAGCACCTAACACCAGGAAATGGATTTACTAATCTATGAGTATGGTGGTGCCTCTTCCTAAGGTTTTGAAATGCATGCTGTGTTGGGGGTTTTCTAGGATGGCCTACTGTGAGTGATGCAATTTCATTTTCTAATTCTTTTATCTTTTCACTATAGGTTTTATTTTGAGCTGTCAATCCATCAACTTCTATCAATAGCAAGTGCTCACTATGATCTACATCTAATGCAAGTGCAGTTAGTTTTTAAAACTCTACATCTAGTTCAATATGTGATGTTTTCAAGGATTCATGCGCTTCACTTAGTTCAATATGCTTCTTATTTAATGCATCATACTCATCAAGAAGTAACATGTGATCTTTATCTAAATCAGAAATTTCTTTAACTAAGTTAGCATGCTCAATTTGTAAGGAACTAAATTCAATATTAAGTTTAGCATGCATTTTCTTCAGTTTCCTATACGAGTCATGAATATTCTCAGAAATAAGCAGTAATTCATCATAAGAAAGTTGACATACCTCCTCTTGATCCAATTGATCAAGGTTATCATTAGCCATAAGACACAAATTTGTTACCTCCTCATCTGCTTCTTCTTCTGATGATTCTGAGGCAGAGTCGGCCCAAAAAGCTTTCTGTGTCTTTGTCTTTCCTCTCTTGTATTTAACTTTGTCATCTCCTTTCTCCTTTGCTGGTTGACTCTTCAGATTAGGGCAATCGGCTCGAAGGTGACCTGGCTTCCTGCACTCAAAGCAAATTATATCAGATGAAACCTTATTGGACCTTGAGCTCTTACCTTTATTCCAGCTGTTCTGATGACGCTTTTGTTTTCTTTTCAGGAAATTTTTGAACTGTCGGGTCATCAGTGCTATCTCATCATCTTCCTCCCCTGCAGAGCTTTCACTTTCTGAGTTGCTAGCTTTTAATGCCACCGTCCGCTCCTTTTTCTTTTCACCTGCATCACTTTGCCTTTGGCTCACTCCTTGCTCGTATGCAATGAGTGACCCAAGGAGGTTATCAATAGAATAAACATTAAGGTCTTTAGATTCAGTGATAGCAGTTATCTTAGCATCATAGGAACTAGGTAGGCATCTAAGAATTTTATTCACTTTTTCAGAATTTGAAATTTCTCTACCTAATGCATGCAATGATGTCACAATTTGGGTGAACCTAGTGTACATGTCAGAAATTGTTTCGCTAAGTTTCATACGGAATAATTCATAATCATGCAGTAGAATGTTAAGCCTAGACTGTTTTACTTCGTTTGTTCCTTCGTATGTGATGCATAGTCTATCCCAAATCTCCTTACCAGAAACACAAGTAGATACTCTCATATAGTCCTCAGATTTCAATGCACAAAAAAAACAGTTTAAGCATTTAGCATTCAGTTGGGCTAATTCCCTATCCTCATTGCTCCATTCAATAAAAGGCACAGAAGTTTTCAAACCATTAACTATCTTGAACGGTGCAACATATCCATCATTTACTAACATCCACATGCGGTAATCTATAGATTGCAAAAATGTAGACATTCTAATTTTCCAGAAATCAAACGGTATGTTATCAAAAAGTGGTGGACGAGTTATTGAATAACCCTCCGCAGTGTTACGATTACCAAAATTCGACATGATCGTTTTTTCAAGGTTTTCTAAAACACTATTTTTGAAAAACAAGCTCTGATACCAATTGAAATTACTAAACGACAAGAGGGGGGTGAATTGTAAAAGTCTTTCGATTAATAAAATTAACCCTAAACAAGAGTTCTAATTTTTTTGTTGTTTTTGAAATATTAAAACAAAGATTTATGCAAATTTGCTTTCACAAAAAAACCACATGCAATAGATATGACAAGATTAAAGTGCAAGCAAAAAGTAAGCAATGATAAAGAAAGAACACACCAAGAATTTTATAGTGGTTCGGTCAAAATATGACCTACGTCCACTCCCCGGAGTCCTCCACTCCGGAATTTTCACTATCAAAATAGTTCTCCTTTTGCCCCCCTTGGCAAGGCGAAGAAGCCTGTACAAACCTCCCTTTCACCAACCGGCGTGGCGGAATACCAAACTCTATTTTCACCCTCTTGGCGACGGCAGAGAACCTTCTCGTTTTTCTCCCTCCTGGAGAAGGCAGAGAACCTCGAGGTAACGGATGTAGACGAGCCTTTCCCTTGGAGATCCTTCCTCAAATCCTTCTCGGGCCACAGGAGGAGCAAGATGCAGCAAGCTTGGAGCAACCGTGTGATCTCCCTCACACCTCTTCTCCCTCACAACGCTCACCTCCTCCTTCCTCTCTCAACCCTCAAGAATTTCTCTAGAATTTTCTCCCTTGGAATCCCTCTCTAACCACGTTCACCCCCTCTGTAATTGTTACCCAAAAGAGACTTGATTGACATCTAAAAACGGGCTCCAAAAACCTCTGATTTCAAAATTAGCCGTTACTGTTCGTACAGTACGATTACACATCGTACAGTACGATCTTCACAAACAGCCGTCGTCCTGGTACGAAGATGTACGATCAGTACAAAAATAAATCGTACTGTATGATATAATATCGTACGGTACGATCCAACAAGATACTACTCGTACAGGACGATGGTCTGGACGATTGGATGTCGTCTCTGTTCATCGTATGGTACGATTACTATCGTACAGTACGATGTTCAAATTTTCATTAGCCCTGGATTACATGCACTAATCACGGGTTAATTTTAAGTAAGTATTAAAAACAGATCGTACAGTACGAACTTGTTCGTACAGTACGAACGGCGCAAAATCACTTACTTAAACTATGTCACGGCTAGGGTTTTGGATCTGAACATATCGTACAGTACGAAAGACTTCGTACAGTATGATCTATTCACAGAATTATCCACATATCTTGGATCGTACAGTACAAAACAAAATCGTACAGTACGATCTACAGAGAAGAATTTTATTTATAATTTGCAGTTAAAAAAAACTCTCCCCCTGTGTGTGTGCATGGTTGCTCTTACTCTTACGCATTTTGTGGCCAGACTCAATAAAGTAAAAAATACAATAAATGAAAAATACAATATTTGACTCATACTCCTAATCTACCCGGTCTTGAGTCTTCCTTTCTTCCTGAGTCACTTGTGATCTTCCTGAAATGTTAGTGCTCAAGAAAAATAACAAATAAAATAATAATCAATGAAAAGCAGTTCCAAAACACTCATTATTTGGCATCATCAAAATCTCAAACTCGGGGTCATGGGTTGCAACAATAATCACTAAAAAAAGAAAGGTATACAACTAGTTAAGCATAAAAAATAAAAGCACAACTCAATATCTACAATTTCATCATCCACCTTAATGGCAAAGGCCTTCTGCACCAGACTCACTATCTCATCACCATCATAGTCTAAAAGAGAGTCATCTGAAGCCTGGCTAGGAGTCACCCATTCGACTTAAACTCTAGTCTTTCGGTGTATCAGAAGAACTCCCTTTAAAAAGCCCCAGATGAATTCATAATCAATACATTGCTGCTCTAAGGCCTTCACTTCTACATCATAGATACGATCTTGAGCCTCCTTAACATGATCCTAGATGTTGGTCTTAAAGCTATTGACTTCTTAAAATCTTCAATAACTCTAGAAGATTTTGAGCCAGATAAAGTGGCCTCCTTCTCAGTTAAAAGAGTCTGGGACTTCATATTTTTTGTCACAAGCAATGTTATCTTCTCTTTGGAGACCTTTTGATCCTTCAAAAGCTGGGTAATCGTTGCTTGTGCCTCTACCAGATCAATATGAAGTTGATCTATTTGCTAATTTTGAAGAAACATAGAGTGTATTGTGTTGGCTAACTCAGTCCTGCACTCACACAACTCCTCTTCTAGCACCTTTGTCTCCTTGGACTTGTGGTTATACTTTTGCTTGTACTCTCCTTGAAGATATGTAATCTTCATAAATTCACTATTTCAGACATTCAAAGCTTTAGCAAGCTCGAGCCAAGGTGTGAAAATTGAAATAATGGAGAAAAGTGCATTTGAATTGATCCTAGAAGAAAAAGAGAAAAAACATTAGGTAGAAATCACTCACCAGGTCATCTAATACACGGCGTCCGATATATTGATGGTTCAAGCCATCCCTAGGGATGTGAAAGTTGGTGAGGGAAGAGTCAGGTAGAGCCTTGTCGGTATTCATCGCAGTCTCCTCCAACTTTATCTACTTTAAAACCTGGGGGTCTTCATCTCTTCCCGATCGTTTAGGAGCCACCTTTGAAGCTGGGGCAGGGGGCTCGAGAACCTTGGAAGATGGCTTCAACATCCTTACATTAGACCTCCAGGCATGGAATGACAGCACGACCTTGAACAGGAATTCTTCCTCTATGAATCTACTCATGTAACAAACCTTGTATAGAAGATCTTCGATATCAGGAACATTGAGAATCCTAATTATGTCTTCTTCCCCGACATGCAGAGGGGCTGCCAGATCCTTCATCTTCCCCCACTTCTCTATCAGACCCCAATCATTTTTTACAAAGAAAAATGCACTGACATTGGTCTTTAAAGGATCACTGTTATGCATATATAACAATTTGGATTAGAATGTTAAGTGCCCATGAGTGTCACTAGTGAATCGACCCATTCGTAAAAGGTGCTCAGGCATCAAAATAACTCTATAATCCCTAAAAAGTGCAATCAACCGCACAGTCATTGACATAGCTTTATATAAAAATTGAGATAGGTTCACCCAGCACCATTGTGAAATTTTGATCAGCTTAGTAGGAGCTGGAAAGCGTAACCCCACTCATAAGCTGGTCTCAGAAATAGTTAAGTACCCGGGAGGAGGAAGGCTAGCCCGATCGAACCTCTTAGGGACAGTCATCACCACATCATTTGGAAAATGAAAATTCTTGCATAAAAGAATGAAAAGTCACTCATAATGGTGGAAGCTACCTCATATACCCTAGCTCCCCTATCTGGCCTACGCTCATAATCATACGGTGTGATAGGGTCTCCCTAGGTCACAGGATCTTATAATGGAAGGCGGTCACCCAACATTGCTCCTACGTAGGGAGAGGCCGTACAATTTGACAAGGGATGATCACCTTCTTATAATGAGAGGGACCATGAGCCTGGATGTGTGATACCACCCATACAGGACCAAGGGAAGGCCTCAATTAAAAAAGGAGATGAAGGGCGTTAGGGGGAGAGGCAGAGGATCGCCTTCTTGTAAAGAGAGTGCCGTTGTGCCAGGAAAAGGGATAACACCCGTACAAGGCCAAAAGAAGGCCTCAATTGGAAAAAGAGATAGCGAAGATAATTTACAATTTTAAATGCCCAAGGGCGGGGCGGCGGTGGGGGCGGTAGGGGGGGCTATTTATTGTTTATGGAGGGGCATTTTTATAATTAAAATATATATATATATATATATATATATATATATATATATATATATATATATATATATATATATATATATATATATATATATATATATATATATATATATATATATATATATATATACATTAAAAAAATTTTGGGTGAAATTGCCGGCAGTTAGGGCCAACCAGCAGCGGCGATTAAGCCAACAAACAATTGTAGATCAACCGCGCCAGCTGGTCGGCCGACGGGCCAGGCGGGCTTGGTCATGGGTCGAGCGCTGGAGGACCGACAGGGCAACGTGGGCCTGGAGTGATCGCACGGACCCAGCGCTGGATGATCGACAGGCCAACGTGGGCCTGGCTGAGTATGCGGGCTGTGGGCCGGTTAAGTGTAGGCCTGATCGCGCAGGTAAGGCGGTGGCGTGCAGCGCGCCAATTTGTTTACGGGCCCAGTTTTTCCCAAAAAAGGCAAAATTGGATATTTTTTGGTCCCCTGGACTATTTTTCATTATTCTGGACTAAATTTTGATACTTTTAAGATGATTCGGGACCCTCTACTCCCACGATCGGACTGCGTTCAAATTTTAAATCACCTAAAAAATTTCCCATAAGCTACGATGCATGTTTTTGGACTTCTGGGGCTTTGACGTCTGAAATAGGGGGCAACTAATATGTCATCCAAAAATTATCTTGATCGGGCATGAATCTCGATGAAAAATCAAGTTGGAAACTTCCAAAATTAAAATTGGGACCATCTGAACTCTGATTTCAGTAAAGTTATAGTCAAACTAAGCGTCTCGAGAATACAAACCCAATGACACCAAATCCAACCCAATCCGAGCACAAATGAGTCCAAATCAGGGGTTGGAAGTGATGTTGGAAGATTTGAACAACAATTTAGATTACCAAATGGTTTCCAAACATAACGAGCTTATAGTCGAATTGAGCGGCTTGACGAGACAAATCCAACTAGAAAAAGATCATCAAAATCGGACATCACTAAGACATTCAAATTCCATAAAATGATCCATGATGAAGGGATTCAACATCGGATGTCCATCCAACCACTCCCCATTTACCCTTGATCTCTCACAAATTTATTGGCCATGCCACTCCATAAATCTATAAATAGACCCCTCATTTCTATTGAAAAGGGACCAAAGCTAGAAGAGAAGAAGAGAAGAGAAGGAAGAAGAGAAGGAAAAGAAAAAAGAAGCTCCTCCAGGACCACCGCCTGAGTTTCGCTGGACCACCGTCTATCGTTGTTGCTCCGTTGGACCACCACCTGAGGCCCTAACCTTCGTCGGATCACCGCCTGAGGCACTCACCCTCACCGGACCACCACCTGGGGCCCTCCCCCTCGCCGGACCACCGCCTAAGGCCCTCACCTTTGTCAGACCACTGCTTGAGGCCCTCACCTTTGTCGAACCACCACTTGAGGCCCTCACCTTCGCCAAACCACCACCTGAGGCCCTCATCATCGCCAGACCACCACATGAGACCCTCACCTTTGCTAGACCACCACCTGAGTCCCTCACCTTTGCTGGACCACCACATAAAGGCGTGAACTCCGCTAGACCACCACTTGAGTCCCTAAAACTCCGTCAGACTATCAACTGACGCTAGAGTTCTGCAAAGTCACTATCAGACCATTAACTGATTTGCCAACCTCCAAGTGACGCCAGATTTAACACTAGACTTCAACCATACGGTTGACATTTGTAATATGATCGCCCACATAGACGAGTCAGCCTACTGTACTCAACTCAAATTCTTGTGAAATCTTTTTAATTAGATTAGATCCAGTGATTTTTCATCTTTTCAGGGTTTTTCATGTAAAAAATCTTACATTTTCTGTGTGTGAGCTTGATATCTGTGCAACGCTAAGACGTAGAATTACAACTCTATCGCCATGTATATTCTAGCCCGGAACAATTATCATTCCCTAAACACTATAAAAAGAAATGGTTCCACTATATTAAAGCTTTCTGCAATCACATGCAAAAAAAAAAAAAAAGAAAAGAAAGAGATGGAAAGAGAGGATGAAGTCTTAACAACATGAAAGAGAAAAGATAATATATTACTTCTCCACGTGCTTTTTAATTAAATGAGGTCATTGATTGACTTCATATGCAGCTGAGGACATGAGGCGGCATCTTCCTTTAAGTATTACTTAAGTAATCAAATATATCAAAATATAGAAATAAAATAAAATAAAAGCCATCATAAATGGCCGCCAAGTAAATGCATCACTTCTCCACGTGCTTTTTAATGAAATTAGGTGCAAATCTATTTTGTCTATTATTTGAGTGTTGCATAGGGATTTTTTATTTTTTTTAATTTTCCTGTGAAATGACACATTTATCACATATTATTGGCACTTTTTTAAAGCTAAACCATAAAAATTGATATTGTTTCAGACAAAGAAATTGAATACGATAACTATTCGGAACCACTTTCTTAGATTTAGCGGCACAAATGTGATAAAGTTTTCTTTTTAGTCGTTCAAGAAATTAAATTTTTGCTAGAAAAAATTAACAAGACCGGTTACATACTCTTACGACCAAGGAAAAAGTTTAATATCCAAAATCTAAATAATTATACCCATCGTACGCTCTCCTCTTATTTTCTATAAAATGAACGTAAAAAAAGCTTCTTTTTCATTCGCGAGGACTTCTCTACTGAAATGCTATAAATTGTCGCGTCATTAAATAAATAAGAATTAATGAATTCCGACATCAAATTTTTAGAGCCTTAATTATTTGCATCAAGATTTCAAATCTAGTTTATTAATGAGTGAGTGGATTTTCTACAAATAAAATTCAGTTTAAATTCGAATACGTAAAGTAATATAATCTATTTAAAATATTTAACTCTATTTTAATTAATACATATATATTTTTTTGATTTAAAGTAAAATAAATATAATATAAAACCTTGTGAAATTAGTGGACGAAGTTGGGGTAAAAGGTTACAATGGTGGTGGGTACCAACGGGTAGTAACGTGAGTTGGTCGGCCATTGATAAAGGTGGAGTCAAATTAAAATACATTTTAAAATTTGGCTAAAAATTGAACAAAGTTCTAAATAAATAAGAAATATTTTATTGAATGATTTTGTAACTTATCAAAATTTTACTCTGCATTTATTTTCATCAAATAGAAAATTAAAACTTCTAAAACAGTTGCATTTCTAATACTTTATACTCAATTTTCATAAAACCAAATAATTCATAATTAGTAAATAACTTTTTTATTATCAATCCTCTTACTATTCTTTGGAAGATAAAATCTGTAGCGTATACACATATAATGATAATTAATCAATAAGATTAGACCCTATGAATTAATCTCCAAAATCCTATAAATTAATATTTTTGCAATTCTTTTAAGAATTACAAATTAAATAATTAATTAATAAGTCAACAATTAAATTTTGCAAAATCCTAATACACTATTTAACTATTTTTCCAAGATACAAAATTTATGAGAAAAAAAATAAAGAAATTTTGGCTCAACATATTTTGATCACATTGATCATTATCATAAAAAAATCAGATGAATTTCAAATTCAATCTAATTAGCATTTTGAATATGATACTCTGATTCAGTTTTTTCTATTTATAAATCCTTTAAACTCCATAAATAATGAAACTAATAAAAACAAAAATCTAAAAGAGATTTATCAGACAAATATTGATGGTGAAAACTTCCTAACAATATTTTTTATGAAATTTTTATATTTCTTTGTTTTCCTGGTATATATCATAGAGTAATATTGTCTTAAGGTTCTATTTGAGATAGTTCTTGACCGATTTGTTTTTAAAATTATTTTTAAGAAAATTTTATTTTACAAAGTTAATTAAAAAAAAAAATGTCCTAGTCAGCTAAAATCCTACGCTGCATACTCGGCATGCAATTAATGATGTGAATGATTTCTTGAAAAATTTCTTCCACACGAACGAACTCCTATAAGTCATCCATCTCATCCCCGCCATTGCCATGTAAAATGAAACTTTTAGTGAAAATCCCAAAGCCTCCTTCATCGGCGAGGCAGAGGCAGCAACAACAGAGTTGGAGGAGGGGGAACCACTTAGTCCGTTCTCGATGCTTTTCCGGCAGCCTCAGTTTAACTACAACACCATCTACATACTAGGATTTGGAAAGATCTTAACCATCGAGGAGATAAAGGCCGGTCTCGAGGTCACCCTCCTTCGTCATCCACTCTTCTGTAGCATCCAGGTACTCTCGCTCCAAAATAAAACTAAATTCGTACACACATATGTTTAAGATTTATTGCACTGCGGAGTGTGTAATAGCTTTGTTACATTTATCTTTTAATTTTTTGGATCTGCAATCTAGCAGAACAGTTAAAATAGAAGATAACAACCTTGAAATTAAAGCTGTATCTACAAAAAATAATATCATGCAAAATCTATCATTATATATACATATTTTAAAATTTTATCATTATACATAAGATGCACTTGTATTTCATTATAAGTGCACCTCACGTACATTGATAAGATTTAAAAAAAAATAAAAAAAATATTAATTATATTATTTATGTACTAAAATATCATGTTTTTCGATCATTATTACTAATAATTTTAGAAATGAAGTTCTAAATGATAAAGTTTAAAACAAAATATTAGCCATAACTTTCAAGCGTGCTAGACAAGCTAAATCACATACTCGTATAGTCGTAAATTTAGCCCATAATTGAATAATTCTTCATCAAGTGTAGATGCATAGAAGCAACACTAAAGAAATGTTTTTAGCATTTTCTATCAGAAATCGTCAATTTTTTGTCGGAATAATACTTTTTCGGCGGATTTCCAATGAAACATTTTCCACCAGTACAACATGCGCTGAAAAATAAACATTGGTAAAAATATCCTCTCAAAATGTTTCCTCCTAGTACAACGAAATATGCATTAGTGGGGTCTAAACTGAACGTCTCAATTTCGCAAACCCAATCACATTAAAAATGGTATAATCTGAGCCCTAATAAGCTCCAATTAGTTGTTTGAAGCATATTTAAAAATATTAATTGAACGATCCAGTGATTTCCAAATTTGGCATACTTAATTATAGTCAAATCGAATAGCTTGAAGATATCAATCCATGGAGTCTCAAATTGCTTAATTCCAATATCATAACAATACTTAAATGCTAAAAAAAAGTCATGTTGAAGGGAATTAATATTAATCATCTCATGTAGTGTTCCAGATTTTTGGGCCAAAAAATTAATATAAGCCCCCATCTTTTACATTGGGGGGGGGGTTGGATTTGGGGCATAAACTGTGGCTTGAAATTTAAGAGGGTTGTAAGTGTCTCACCCCATGATTGAAATTAGAAGAACTGTTCATTTTATTCTTTTAATTATTTACCAAAGCTTCTATAAATCATTTATTTTAATAATTACATCAAGCAAAGCAACTATGATTCATATATCTTCAAACCTTTGACTATATTCATTCATCAAAAACTACTTTTCAATAGCTAGGAGATTACTTGCCGTCACTATTTATCTCAAGCTCTTTGTCATGCAAAAATGTTGGACCAAGAGGTTTGGTTAAACCCCTTGGGCATGACATGCCAAACAAAGAAAAAGAAGTCCTCTAGAACCATTCCTAAATAGGATCACATGATAGTGAAAGTTTTTGGAAGGTAATGGAAGGTTCTAAAATATTCTACTAGGTTCTAAAATATTCTATAAGCTCTAGAAGATTTGAAAAAGTTCTAGAAGATTCCAAAAGATTCTAGATAGTCTAGAGTTTCCTAAAACTTTCTAGGGTGTTCTAAAATGTTTGAGATTGGTGTGGATATTTCGAGAGTTATCTAGGATACCCTAGCACTCTATAAAACATTATAGAATTATGTAAGAATGTAGGTAATAATGTAGTGTTTTCTGGATCACTCCACACTCTTATATAAAGGAGAGAAATCTAAAATATTCTTAGTCATGGAAGAAGTCCAATAAATAGGACCTTCACCCTTCACTTCTAATCATCTCTTCCAATTCATAGCACCATCCATCCCCTCTTCTAAAATTCTCTTAAAATAGGGAATATTTTCACATTCACTTTCTCTAGAATAGTTTGCTCTCTTGCTATGCATTGTGAGAATTTTTAAGCTAACTTAGTACTTGGAGGAAGTATTAAGGTTGCATGGGTGATTTTCGAAAGGTTTTCCCGTGACAAGTGGTATCAAAGATAGGTTTAATCCAAGGGCAAGGCATGGGCCAAAGTAGTGGTTGAAGCCAATAAGAGGTTTGTACGACAAGCTTCGAGTCTTTATAGGGAAGCTAGGGAATGGATGAGCGATGTGTTCTAGCATTCAAACCATAGGGGAATCCCAAAGAGAGGATCTCTACTATAAATTCAAGTTTACCTACATTGATAGAGGTTGTAAATGACAGGGGACCCATATGGAAAAGGTTCCACCATCAAGGACTATGAGAAAGGGAAATGTGCTTCAACTAGAGTAATCTTTGATGGGGAAGATGGAGGTGCATGGATATCTAAAGAGGTAGTCTAATGGGATGATAGCACAAGTTGGGGACCTACATGTGAATTATAGGCATGCATTGGCAGAGACATCCACCATCAGCTACAATTGCTCTTGGGAAGAATTCAATATGTGGGGGGCTAGAGCTACGAGAGAGGAAAATGTTTCAAGGAAATGAAGAGGCTTGCGAGTACATCACAGGGGAGATAAAAAATAGAAGGAGAGGGCAAAGGGTTCGAAAAGAGAAGAGAATGATTCAAAATATCTTGTTTGTTTGTGGAGGACCTCACTGGGTAAGACATTTTCCAAAGATAGCCTCAATTCTCCCAGCCAATCATCATGGGGTCATGAATGGCAAGGTTAATGGTCAGGTAGATCCTATGCTGGTGTTGTAGGAAGAAAGACAAGAGAAATAAAATCCCAAGGGTGAGGAGTTACAAATGTTATAAAACATCCTTAAGGGTTGGGTACAACCATCTTACTCATAAGGATGAGTTAGAAGAACACATTGATAGCTTACCAATAGGGATGATAGAAGTCTTTGAATTTCCTTATGATGTCCTACTAGATGAATAGCCATAGGAGGATCCAAGATATCAAATAATATCCCAAGTCCTTAATGCTCCAACTAATAACAAGGAAGTCAATCGAGGGTCCCAAAATTCTCCAACAAACAACTCGAAATCCACTCGGGGGAAAAGTTGAATGACAAGGGAGCCAGATATGCAAGATTGACCTATGGTGATCAAATAACCTTCAACATGACTTCATGAAGGCTTGTGATAAGAGCATAATGAGAATTGGTGCGGGAAGTTTTCATGTTTAAAAGTGGTATGTAGATGTTCTACTAAACCCCTGGGGATTTACTTGTGGAGCAGAGATGAAGATGTCCTCCAGAACCATTCCTAAATTGGGCCAAATGACATTGGATATAGAAAGTTATATAAGGTCCTAAAGGATTTTAGAAGGTTCTAGAAGAATTTAGATAATTCTAAAACATTTTAGAAGATTTCAGAAAATTTTTAAAATTTTTAGAATCAATACAATAATAAACTAGTCAAATATTCTTTAAACACCTTATTCATTAGACCTGTAAATAGCAGGCACATTTATTCTACAAAGATGCATAACCATATATTCAAAATTCTAAGATTGGGTACTAAAGGCAATTTTTTCCACATAACCTACACCATGAAATGATGAAAACTAGATCGTAAATCAAGCTTTAAAATTATAAAAGTACCATCTAACTAGTCAAAAAACCCATCAAAACAAAATAATGAATACTTATACTTAATAATTACTTCATTTAATTCTTAGTAATCAACACACATCCTCATTAAAACATCATTTTATGATATAACTAGAGTAGGAGCACCACACGGGATTACACTAGGTCAAATAAAGCTTTTATCCAATAGCTCCTATATGTTAACTTTCAATTCCTATAATTCTTTAGGTTCCATTCTATAAGGAGTCATAAAAATCAAGGACTTACGAGGCATTTTAGAACTCTTCCTCTATCTCAAGTGGTAGACTCAACAACTTCTCGCAAAATAAATTAATAAACTCACCAACAATGGGGTCATACTTAACTCTCCCAATAAATTTAATTCCATTAGACGCCTTTGAAAAAAATACAATGTGTCCTTTGTTTCAATCTTATCAATGTCTAAAACTATTATCAAACATGACAATATGGCCCTAATACTTTGGAAAAGTATCACTTTTCATTATCAAATAATTACACTTTATTTTGGTATAATTGATTTGAGCACAATTCAAACTCAACCAATCTATATCTACTATAAAATCAAACTCTTTTAATGGAAAGATAAGAAATTTAGATGCCAATTTCCTACTTAATGTTCAAATCTTACACATACAGACTGGATTGGAAATAAGAAAATCTTTAGTGGATAACAAAATTGATAAACAATATGATAAAAGAATAAAAGCTAAACCTATAAAATATAAAAATTTCATAAATAGGAAAGAATGACTTGCCACAAAATCAAATATGATTTAAAAAGATTTCCCATAAAGGAAAGTTATATCACAGTGGGTCGTGGCTAACTTAATGCATGTATGATATAGAATATGCCTTGGTGATAATAAGTGCTTAAGTTTTCTTTAATATAGATTTCACACTAGATACATAAGTATATGTGTTTACCAAGTAATAAAGTTATTAAAAGTGACTATCCCATGAGGAAGTCTTACAGTAGATTGTAATTAAACTACTACAGACTACTACATGTGCCTACTAAATAAAAATTAAGGGTTATTTATTTATTTTGCCACTTATATTAAAAATCTAAAATATAAATGAGGTAATAGAAAATAAAAATATTTTGGACTAATTATTGTAAAATAACAAAGCTTTCCTAAGGCCACTCTTAAACATTTATGTGGATCAGAGCATTTGCATCCCTAGATTTATTTCAAGCTTATAGGGGTGAAAAGGGTGGTTTATAGCCTTCTTAAAATTCTAATATCTCCATAGAACCTATAATATTTCAAGAAATGGTGTAATTACCTATTGATTAGTTCATTAGGCTAAATAAAAATTGGAAATTTAAAAATATTATAATGTAAATAATATTCCATTTTCAAGATAGAATTTAGAATGATCCAAGTTTGTATGTTAATTTGAATAATCATAAATAATTAGCCTAATCAATCATTCTTTCTACTACTTGAATTAAGCTTATTGACTATAAGTGTTTGTGTAAGTTTTGACTTCTAATTTTAGATATGAATAATATATTATTCATAGATTGGTTGTGCTTGTAGTTAAATTATATGTTCATTAGTGCACTATCATTTGTATTAACTCACTTACCTTGTCCTATTTGATTTAAGTATTACGATGCTTTTTGAAATTGAGATTTAATACATTTCATTTTTTAATGTACTCATCTTTTTACTTTTTCAAATTTCTCTTTTTAATTTTCATGTTTTTACTTTTTCAAACTTTGGAGTAAATATTAATATTTTTTATTATTATTTTTTCCTTTATCCTTCCAACAATCCTAAATAAATTATTGTAATGACATATTAAGATTGCTAATTCCATAATTAGTTTTACAGTGATCTTCATAAATTTAATTTACAAGCTCCCTTTCTCCAAACTCAACTATTCATACTTCAATTCAGTAGTCACTATTTTAACTTTATATCATTTAAGTTCCAAAAAAGATAATGACTATATAATTTTTCATATTTAATCATAATGACTTTCAAATTATGAATTAAAGAACTATATTCATTCAAATATTCACCTAATGTTTATTATTGTTCTTATTTTTAAATATTTTTTAATTACTATTCTTTGCTAAATAAAAAAAATAAAGTGAAAGCGCTATGTATGGAACAATTTTAAACTTTTAAGCATGCGTGGGAAGTTTAATTAAATGTAAATTTAACTTAACAATGACATAGACAATTATAAAGAACAAAATAATAACAAGAATAGGAAAATCACACAGCTGATAAATAGAATAGAACCAATTACTAAAAGAAACAAAAAAATACTTATAACAACACATAATATAATTGGGTTTCCTCCCATCAACGCAAAATTTATAGCCTTCAGTCAAACTTGCCTAGATTTATCATTTTGCTAGGATGCATCACTACCACTATTCAAGTGGTCCACATTATGATCCTTACCTTTCTCCTTTGGATTAATTTTAATTTTACTAGGCAATGATCCAAGGGATATTCTATTAATAGAGAGTGTAAGCTGTCCTAACTGATTTTCCAAATTTTTAATTAAAATTGCTTGACTTTGCAATTGAGTTCCCAATTAATTACAACCTTTTCAAAATGTGTCTTTGTATCTCTAAATTGACTATTTTGATTAAAACCTATAGGATAAAAAGGTCTAGGGTTTAATATTGGTTGTTTAGAATTATTCTAGTTTTCTCCTTGATTTGATTTACCTACATTCCACTGATTATTATCACATACATTAATATATACCAACTAAATTTATGGTTATTTCTCTATCCTAGATTTTTAATATTGGAATAGGGATTATTTTCTCTTCCAATGGTATTCACATTCTCAATCCCTTGAACATTAGTCTCTTCAACCAAAATTAAATCATGCTCTTTTAAATGCATAAGTGATCCTGATCCTGAACTAACTCTAATAGTATTTAACTTTTTTAGATATAGCATCTACCTTTCCAGTAAGAATTGATAAACCATTTGATTCTTAAACTCTAGCTACTCTCCTAGGATTAAACCTATTAGAACGCCATTATAAATTAGTTATAGCCATTTTTTTGATAAATTCTTAGGTGTCATTAAATATCTTAGATATTAAAGATCTTCGAGCTACTACATCAATAATAAAGTAGTTCTTCTTATTTAAAAATTTTATAAAAAAATATAAAATAAAAAAAAATTATACAAGTAGGTCTAAATATGTAACTAATTCAATAATATAGTTTAAAATTATAATAAGCATGTTATTTCCCTATCTTTGGCACAAAAAACTTGATAGTGAGGAGTGGCTAACTGAATGCCTGTATGAAGTAAAATATTTCTTTTAGTTAATTAATGCTTAGGATTGCTTTGATATAGATTTCCCAATAAATAGTTAAGTATACATGTCCATCAAGTAAATAAGGTGATTGATAAAGTGTCGATGCATGAGGATGTGTTATGCTAGATTGTAATAATACTACTACCTCTTATAGATACAAGATTTATCCTACTAAATGAAAATTAAGGGTTTAGATTGTGCCACTTATAGATAAAAAGATCATATTTAAACAAAATACTAGATATTAAAAATATCTTGGACTCCTTAATATTGATGTAAATTAGAGCATATGAATCCCTAAATATCTATCAAGTTTATAGGGATGAAAGGAGGTTCATAGCTTACCTACAATATGAATGTCTCCACTTAACTTAAAAGTTCTAACATCCTTTTTTTAGGCATACCAATATTCCATTCAAATATACCTATTTGTTACAATATTATTCAATTAAGGCAATATATCATATTAGAAATTAATTAAATAATGACCATTATATGCATCAAATTAAGAATAGGAAACATTAACAATATACATAATTTCATTCAAGGAACAAGAGTGTACATTAATAGTTTTAATATGTTCACAGTATTAGCCCAAAGCTCAAAAATTAGCTAGACATTATAAACATAGAAAGCCAACACATCATCATTTCTTGATAAAAGAGAAGATTCAGGAGAAAATGTAAGATAAAATGTAACTCAAATAGTATAGATATGCTTTCCCCACTCCTTTCTCAAAATTTCTAGTTCCTCAAAATTAAATAATGCTAAGATCTTCAAAGAAAGTATCTTTCTCTTACCTAGTCCCTTAGACATGATAGTAGGGTGCACTACCAAAAAGTATACATCCCCACTATTTTTTGGTTGAACTACTTAACACATCAAACTAAAAATTATTTATACTAAGTATTGAAATGGGTTTAGGCATTACTCTATTTTACATGGTGGCAAAATGGTATTATAAGATGAACTAATGCCTTGGTAGTACTAGGCTTTCTCCACTATGGCAATATGTTGACTATATGTCTATTTGGTGAATCGATGTGTCACTTGACTGATTCAATATGTATCAATCTTTAATTAACTTCTTTATCATGGCATTACAAAATTTGAGTGTTATAGCCCTTGAATGTGTTATCTGATGCAGTAGCATTGTAATGCTCCAAGCTCCAGTGCTCAAATTATGCAAACTCAAGTGTTACAATATTAATTTCAAATGTTGCAGTGCTATGAAGTACTATGACACTGATCCTTGCTTTCAGGACTGAAGCATCATAGGCACTACGATGCTAGTAGTAGGAGCAATTTGGCATAAGTTCAAAACTTCTTAAAATTTTCTCCTTTTCCTGAACATTTCTTCCATAATATAAATTAAAACACCACATTTTTACCAATTTTAAAAATAATAAAATAGTATAAAATTTATACTTAACACCATAACTATTTCTACATCTGGTGCATCCATAGCCTTTGATTGAATAATGTTATATACATGAGGTTACGTTGGACCTACACTACAAGTAGCACTAAAATCTCTCCATGCTCCTCTAGACTTCCCCCCATTTAACCTACCACTAGTATTTTTCTAAATAATCAATCACTAGCAGGTCATAGTAGAGTCACCCCTTATAACCTCTAGTCTCCAATACTCTCAGATATACTCTCTAATGCTCTTTATAGATATTGAGCCACTCGATGACCTGACTAACCAAATCAAAGGCACTAATTAGTAAATAAATAATAATTAATTCTACATCTCCTTCAATATAATTCACATATAATTGCACTACTCTTAGACATGGATCCACCAGTTCTACCATACACTAAGTAAACTACCCTCCTTGAATCACATGTATTTAACTTATTGTTCAACCCATCGACATTAAATTTCAAGGTCTCCAAATATCTCTTTTGTCTCATATCCCACAATTTGTGGGTCAACATCAAATTATTTTTGGTCAACCTACCGCTCTTTTTGAGCTTAATAAGACTTGAATCATGAATGCATCTAATAATTTTCTATCAAACCTATAAAATTGATAACACTTCTCCTCAAAATGGCTAATCAATTCTATCGTATACCTAATAAGAGAAGTGAACACCATCTCATACTATTAATATCTTACACTCCTGGACCAACCTTTGGAAGGCCTTGTATGTTTGTAGTATTGAAGATGGCAATATAAACATGTCTCTTAAAATATTTGAGAAACCTTCCTAAGAAATCCTTGCATTCATCTTATATTGAAACTTTTTTCTCTTTTAGCTAGCCACCACCAAAACCCCATCTAAAAAAAACATTGCCAATGATACCTTACACTTCTTATGGCACTACATACTATCAAAGGATTTCTACAAACTTACCAACCAATCTTTAATTATCTATAGTTCCATTCATCCTTAAAAATGTGTAGGCTTTAGCTTCAAGATTATCAACAAGTACCTATTAAATTTTTCTCCCATAATTACATACATCTGACTCTATGCATCTCCCATAAATTAGGTTATTAGAGCCATAACTACATCAAAGAAGATGAGGTCTTTGTAAAAATTATACTTTATATAGGCATAGCCTAATTGGAACTCTATCCATAACTTGCTTATTACTCCTAAGGACTCATAAATTTTCAACATTTTATCATATCAAATAGATATGAGGTTAAACTTACCATAAAAAACTTTGTTTGATAAAAAAATAACTTTATCATAATTCATAGTCTCTCATATAAAGATCCTTTCGTATGACCTTGGTTACTATTTAATTATTTCAAACCATTGCTTTAATACCTCTTCTATAATGTCTTGAAGATAAGGGAATGAATTGAACCTACTTCCTATTCGGTCTCATTATTCAATATAACCATATCCACTAAAAACATTGAAAATTAGCAATGAATGGGAATATTTTTATTAACACAAAATAATTATATGCAACGTGAAGAACAAGTTTGAATCATATATAAAATTTAATCGGATTATTAAAAAAAGACTTGGTAATACCTAAGAATTTTACATATTAGACCGTATCATCACTGCCTAATTTTGCTACAAAAACAATATAAAGTGATCATATACATTCTTAGTAGGCTTCTTAAGAATTCAATATTCTGTAGTTGATCAATTTATACAAGTCCATTTAAAATAACATAATGTGTAGTTAGAAAATGATTGCAGAAATAGAGGACTAATAACTACAAGTTCACTTTTCCCAAAATAGAACATAACTTAATTGCACTAAAACAAAATGAAATAGGACCTTCTTTTTACAGCACAATTAGAACAAAATGTGAATGAATGCAATACATAGTTTATAAATTAGGAGAGGTATATGCAACATAATATTTATCCTAGCCTTTTATAAATAACAATTTAGATTTTTTCAATACTTCAAATATTCACAACACTTCAAGTTCAGACAACATTTCTTATTAACATAATGCTCCATATTCATTTGTATATGCATATTGGCCCTTATAATTCCACTTGTATTAAACATAATAGAATACAATCTTCATAGACAACATTTCCTTTTCCTTCATATATTCACCACATGAATATAGGAATGCCACCATACCAACATATATGCTTAGTATGCAAGACGATACAAAAAATATATAAAACTTTAAAATGTACTATAATTATTATTATTGTATGTGGAATACTTTGTATACATGATTTTGGATAGATAAATGGTGAGTCCATTCATTTGCTTTATATTTCATTAATCAAATCTTCATAGCCAAATATTATACTACCTCAAGAAATAGAATAATGCTTCATTATCGATTTGAAAAGAGAAACAACATTTAATTTCATAATAAAAAAAAACATAGGAAATGTTAAATTCATCTCAGAAGATAAAAATAATATTCACCAATCATTTTGAAAACAAAATTAACTAAGGAGTAAGCTATAGTTTATGTCTAGAGAATATTTCCCTACTTTAGAAAAGAAAACTAAAATAGGGTTTATTTTTTTAACTAGGTTCTCAATTTCGTATAGAAGCAAGTCTCTATAGTTAATTACATCTCAAGATAAGACCAAATAAAACTCTTATTTAGAGTGGGGGTAATAATTTTTAACTAATAAAAATCTATTTAAAGATTTAAATTTTTTAATCTACCAGATAGAAGAAAATTTAGATTTAGATTTTATTTAAATTTATTTAGAATTTAAATGACCCTCCATAGGTAGAAACTAGGGTGTGTATAATATAGACTTATATTTACCCAGAGTGAACTTCTAGCTAACATCTTAAGTGCCAATCAACACCTTATGAATACAAGAAATAAGGGTTTTAATTAAGTAAATCAAGGAAGTTATAGTTTAGAATTTAATCAAGTTTTTTAATATATAAATGCACCTAAATAGATCAATGCATAAACTATAAAGAAATGTAATAAAAGCGGAATTTTATTTGTATATAATAATGAAAGTAAAACTCAAAGTCAGCTAAAAAAGTAAGCGGTCAGGATCTACCAGAACAAGCATGAATTATTACTCCTACATAATATAAATTTAAATTTAATTACTTACTTTAGTCTTATGGTGTTCTAGATCTTCTATGGAATTCCCAAAGAGAATCTTTCTCAAATAAAGATAAAATATTATATTTTTTATTCCATAAGTGTACATAAGCAATCAATTTAAAATCCTTTACAACTTATTACACTTGTATAACTCAATTTACTCACTACATAAGATCTACAAACTTTACTTTATAATTAACATTTGTTCCTATGTGCATTTTACTTTGAATTTCACTATATATATATATATATATATATATAAACATTCAATGGTTTAAAGGTGTATAAAATATAAAAAATGCAATGCAGCCTAAGAGCCTAATGCAACCTAAAGATAATCTGGTGCACCAACATAAAGTAACAAGACATTTGGAGTACAAGAGTAAACACACAGACAAAGGATACCCTCCAAGCATAGTCATCCTCAATACACCAAATCAAACAAACCACCAAGCCTAGCCTAGGGTAGAGCTTGTAGTCCTAGCAAACCATCTAAGGTGTGTGTGTAGAAGCTATGTGGTTTTGTTAGGTCCTAGAAGGTTTTATGTTTTATTTTTAAACATTTGAATTTATTTGTTTACTATAGGACAAAGCATGTTTTAATCATGAATTTAAGTTACAATACTTTACTATTTTATTAAAAGAAATTCATTTTAAGGGGTTAAAAATATTTTATTTTAAATTATAAAATATCTTGATAACTAATTATCCTAAGAGAATTATGAGATTAATAATTATCAAATCATAAGGCTAAAAATTATATTGTATTCAATCCCCCTTACAGTAAAAAATGATTATATAGAGTCCTTTGAGTTTTTTTGTTAATGTTTTTTTTTTTAATTTTAAAAAACATTTTTGATTAACAGCTTTAAAGCCTAAAGCCCTTAATTAAAAGGTCTTTGGCTCATAGTTGTAATGCATTTGATTCTCCCTTGTAGATCAAGTGCATCGAATCCTTTGAGTATATTTAATTTTTTATTAGTTATAAAGAATTTGATAATAAAAGGCTCTACATTATTTTGAAGTATTCAAACAACACATCCTAAGCCTATCAATTTAATACATTTGTGTCTTCCCATATGAATCAAACATATGCATAAAGGCCTTTAATTTTTAATAGAATATATTTTAAAGAATTAGTACTTTAAATTTAATTTATGTCATTTAATTAAATGATTTAAACTCAATGTAATTTTTTATTTAATTTAGATGATGTTATTTTAATTGATTGATTTATTTTATTAATAATTTTTAAATTGATATAAATTTAAATTTTTGAGTTTATTTGAATTTATTATTATTATTCTTTTATTTAAAAGGCATTTAATCTAATTATATATTTTTACTTAATCTCATTTAGTATTTATTCATTTTAATTTTGTTTATCTAATTTGATATATTTAAAGTTTATTTTATTTTATTCCATGTTATTGATCTTATTTGATTTATTAAATTCCCTTCTTATTGAAGGAAATTGACTTGTTCAATTAATTGATCATATGATCTAAAATGGTCAAATGATTAAAGCCAAATATTAATAGTAACTTAAAGATCAATCATTGAAAATTTGAGATCAGTTTAAAAAATTGATTTTTAGTTGTTTTTATTTAGTTAATATTTAATTTAGGCTTAATTTTTTATTAATCTTATTTTAGTTATAATTTGATGAAGCTTTTTTTTTATGATCATAAGGTTGATTTAAAGTTATTGCATTTAATTTTAATTTTTTTCAATTTTTATTTAATTTTAATGGAGTTTTTTTTTTTAAGTTTTAGCCCCAAAATAGGGGTTGGTTTTAAGGTTTGTAATTTATGTGACTTAAAGAGTCCTAATTAATGTCAAATTAATTCTTAGGGTCTATAATGTCAATAAATGTCCTATGTTTATATTTCATCCCTATTGAATGTTGGGTGGAATTCCTAGAGTTTGTTTTAAGTTGGCTAGATACAACCTAATGTTGATTTACTTAGGTGTCACTATTATTTATTTTGACCTTCATTTAGGTTAAAAAATCCATGACAAAATAAAATCCTATTGCTCTATGGATTGAACATTATGAATTTCAAATTATTTAGGCTAAATTGTGACTAACATATTTCAAAATTCAAATTAGGATAGATAGTGCATCAAATATACCAAAGAAAATTACAATATTTAAGGAACATAGAATAAATAAACTAAACCAAATTTTTGTTTAAATGGCTAAGTATTTAAGTATTAAGTAAGAAAAAAGTCTTGGAATTATTCCTTAAATACTTATCATCTTTAGTTAATTTATTTCAAATTGTTAGAAGATTTCATCTTGAATCCTCAGAGCTCTACTTTACTTAATTTGACTCAGTCTTTAATTTCATAAGATTTTTTAAAGTTTAAGGTATTTAAATACTTTTTATAATTAATATAATAGTTTTTGCAATGGAGACACTAACAGAGCAACACTTTGCATGTGGCACTAAGGGATGGGGATGTATGGATGATAGTCAACCCCATATCAAACTTAGTAAAGGCTTATGCTATCTAATCTCATGTGAAATGAGATAGATAGCTGAGATCATTAACCCACTTCATTATTTAGATGGGATCAAGTGGAATATGTGATATATTAATATATTGGCCATTTAAGCGAGTACACATGGGCTATATTTTTAAGATTTTATCTTCTTCAAATAGAAGCCAAAACTTTAAAATAAAAAACCCTCTTAAACTCATTATTAAATGTATACCAATGAAATAATCCCTGGGTACTTCTCTCTAAAGACTAAATATACCAATGCATAAAGTATTAAGACTTCCTACATTGAGTATGGAGAGTTAATTTTAAACCTAAATTGGATGTTAGGGTTTGAATTTTACCTCACTTTAGTGGTTTGTATCAAGGTTAATTCTCTTCTTTCACGCATAAGGAATACATTTTATGAAGATAATAAAGCTTGGTGACATCTACATGGAGAGTTTGAAAGCTTGGGATGGAGAGTGGTTGTGCTACTTTGATTCCTCACACCCAACAAACTTTAAATGATTAGGAATGGCTAGGGAATGTTGAGGTGCTCTTAAGAAGTAAAAAAAAAAATATCCATCCATGATGAATGATGTATAATGAATAAGATTTAGAAATATGGTCTTGGTTAATTTACCATATTCCAAGCTCTAGAGAATAATCCAAGTGTTGGAATCAACCAGAGAACATTACTAGATTATTGAAAAGTGTCTTAAACCATTAGGGAGCATTATTTTCACTAGGAGGTGAAAGTTCATTAGGGATGTTAGGCCCTTATGAACTAGCCTTTAAAAAATCTTTTAACCAAAGCACAACAAAGCTCAAACCAAAATTACCACGAAAAATAAATACAGAAAAATTAAATGCGGAAGCAGTAAAAAGAACACAAGGGTTTATAGTGGTTCAGTCAACTCGACTACGTCCACTCCCCAAAGGCGCCCTCAACGTATTGCACTACCAAAGTGACTCTCCTTATGCTCCCACAGCAAGGCAAAGAAGCCCTTACAAAAACCTCCTTTTTGCCACCCCCAGCACAGGCAGAGAATCCAACTCCTTTTGCTTCCTTCTAAAGCTGGCAGAGAACCTTGATCGATCCCTGAAGCTTACCACTCCCAACCCATCCAAGGACAAGAGACTCTAGTGGAAGAAGAAGTGGAACAATGCTTGGAGCAACCCTTGTGAATCTCCCTCACAAGCTCCCCCTCATAAGATCCTCTCTCTCTCTGTCCCTCTCCCTCTCTCTCTCTCTCTCTCTCTCTCTCTCTCTCTCTCTCTCTCTCTCTCTCTCTCTCTCTCTCTCTCTCTCTCTCTCTCTCTCTCTCTCTCTCTCTCTCTCTCTCTCTCTCTCTCTCTCTCTCTCTCTCTCTCTCTCTCTCTCTCTCTCTCTCTCTCTCTCTCTCTCTCTCTCTCTCTCTCTCTCTCTCTCTCTCTCTCCTCTAGGCTTTCTCAGGTCAAGACAGTAGCAAAAGATTGTTCAAAACATTGAACAATAGCTTTTAAAAAAAAGAGGTTCAAAATAGCTGATTAATTACAAGTTGCCGACCTTATCATCCAGGACAATAGGAATATCATCCTGTACGATTAGTGCAATTTATGCCTAATCAGTCGAGATGATCTGGGATGAATAAAAGATAGGAATATCATCCTGTACGATTAGTTCAAATTCTAAACCATCGGCAAGAAAATCGCTCTAAAAAGAGTTCTGGACGATTCTAAAATAACTTGATTGTCTGGGCCGATCTCACGATCGTCGATTAGTTCAAATTAGAGGAAAATCGTCCAGAGCATCGCCCGGATTTGAGCTGGCCGATCCTTATCGCCCAGACCATCACCCAAAATTTGAGTTGGCCAATTTTTATTGTTAGGAGCAACTAAGGTTTTTTGAACTGATCATCCCAGCCAATCTTGCGATCGTCCAGAATGATGTGATCATATTAATCATCCTTAATTGCTTTCCTTAATTAATAAATCATTTTAGGCATAATTGTACCATATTGTCTAGGCTGATATAAGATCATCCTGGCCGATTCCATAAATAAAGAATGCCCCAATAGATCATGGCGGCTGATTCTTTCTATTTTAAGTCTATCATCTTGGCCGATACATGTATCGTCCAGGCCGATCGGCTAATGACTGCTGCCTTATCAAGATGTTCTGATTAGGATTTTTATTTTGAACCCGATCATCTAGGATGATATAAATATCGTTCGAGTTGATTTGAATAAAAATAGAAATTCTAAATTACTCAAGTGTGTGTGTAGGATTACTTAGCATCAGACACTTCAAAGATTATAATTGACTCAAGAAAGGGAAAAAGAAAATTATAAACTGACTCAGATTTAGTCTACCCAATCTTGAGCTGGTTCTGATTGTCGTCAGATCTTGAGGTCATGAAATGTTAGTAGCCAAGGCAATCGTAGAGAAGCAAGAGTGTTTGCTAATCATCAAAACATAATCCATGAAAACATATTTGCAATAGTAGGTGGTTTAAATTTTAAAATGTCGCAGGGTCATTTTCCCTATATGGGGACTATTGGGTCAGGCTTAGGCTAGCCAAAGCAATGGCTTAAGCTTAGGGGTGCTCTAGGAACTTTCCAGAATAGTTTCATATAGGTCAAGTTTAATGACATGAGTTAGATATATGGGTTTGAATATACTTTACAAGTTATATAATTTTTGTGAATTTTCTTTGTTTGACTAGTTGAACCTGGTCAAACTTATTAGGCTAGACTCCAGGGGAGCAATAGGAGATGTTTGGGTCAAATCCAAGGAGTTTGAAATGATATATTTGGTGTTTGAAGAAGGGAGGCCATGTATGCCTATATTTTACATTTTTAGGGGAGTTGACTAAGTCAACTCACCAAATATTGATTGCGTCATGATTTAAATATATTTAGTATATCAAATGGACTAAATTTGTGTATTATAGGTAGTTTAATTTATCTTATGTAGTGGTCTATCCTAATTAGAATTTTTTAACTATTCTTGGGTTGGGTTATCCAAGTCAACATTTGACCAAGGTTTGTTGACCAATCTTGAGAAAATCATAAGAAGCTTTGAAAGATTTAGTTTGGTAAAAATTGATGAATGAATTTGGTTTGTAATATATCTATGTAGTGTTTTTTCCAATTGAGCTACCTAAACTAAGTCAAATAGACCAACCTCTACGTTGGGGGAGAAAGAGTAAAAGAGTTTAGTATCTAGAAATCTTATGATAAATCTTTATGCATGGTCTGATTTAAAGGGGGAGCAATGTAATGCACTTGTTAGGTTAATTATTGATCAAGGTTTTGAACTTGTTCAATGTTGTTTAACTTTAGTTCATGGAACTTAGGGTTTAGTGGTTGGGTCTAAAGCGTCTAGAGTAGTCATCAGATCCAAGGTAGGATGATGTGTTCAGGGATTTAATGTTTAAATGATCTTAGCTGAAAATTAATTTGTCAAATGGACCCCCAATACTTGTGATAAACTTAAAAAGTAAATTTTACTTGCTAGAGTTGACCCAAATGTTCAACTTAATCTAATTAATTTTTTTTAAAGTACCCAAAATTAGCTATTCCTAAATAAGCAAATTCAGTCTGTAATGATGACCTGAATGGGAGATCTATCCCAAATAAGTAAATTTAAAGAGATTAAAATGGAAGGTTGTTTCCAAATGAATAGAGTTATGTGGTTAAATCAAGATAATACCATAAATTGCAGTACACAATCAATCACAACTAAATAGGAAAGGATTCTTAAGTATGAAGACTCACACCTAATCTTAAGAATTATATTTTGTGATGATAGATTATTAATAAGGAAGCTTAATACTAACTTCTAAGAGGGATGTCATAAAAATAAACTTGTATTGAAAGTATATAAGATTTTGTAAGAGCAAAAAAAAATCGACCTAATAAATATTTTTAATTATAATGGCTACCATAAAAGTGAACTTACATTAAAAGTAAATAAGATGTCGTATGAGAAGACTTGGACATAATGACTAGTTTTAATCAAGATGGTTGCCATAAAAATGAACTTATCTTGAAATAAATAGGATTCCATAAGAATATGTATACCTAATGACTTTTTTTAGTTGGAAGACTGCCAAAATATTAGACTTATGACAGTAGCCTATAGGATGTCGTAAGAGTGGACTTAGACCTAACGACTATTTTTAAGTAGGATAGCTACCATAAAAACAAAATTATACCAAAATTTATTAGGATGATGTAAGAGAAAACTTAGGCCTAATAATTATTTTTATCAGGATGGCTGTTATAGAGTAGAATTACATTGAACCTTTGGAACATGAATTTATACATCTATCTCAAACAAGTAAAATTTATTGGGTACTCAAATGAGAGATGGTTCCCAAATGTCTAAATTTAAGTAATAAGATCAGGACAATAATATGGATTATATTACCCAATTAACCAAAGTTCAAAAGCAAAGGATGTTTATGGGGAACTTATTCCAATCCTTAAGAATAACTTTAGTTATGCAGTATGAAATATAAAATTTCTTAGTTTTAGTTTAACTCCCTAGACCCAGTCTTATCATCTAGATCTATTTTATTACAAAAACATTAAAAAAAATCAAGAAATTTATAAAATATCAAGAATTCTATTATTTATTTATTCTTTATAATTCATAAATATTACTAATCATAGTATCTCTTGAGATATCACCCATTTACAGTAAATATGGGATGAACTCCTTTATAATTAACTAATTATTAAGAAGCACTTTGGTAGTCTTTCTCAACTTCAAATTTACCTTCCCACATCATTCTCCAGTGTAGCAACGAATGTGTCAAAACAAGCCTCCCACAGGTTAAAATGCTCCACCAACTGGTCTAGCTGAGAGTGCTGGCGGAGCAGAATAGGTACATGAACAGATGCGAGAGCCTCCTCCTCCTCACCTGCCTCAGATTCCTCGTGCCTCGGGTGGAGATGAGTACTATAAAAACATGGAAGGAATTATTAGAATAGAAGGCTGGCTGGAAATTTGGAGGAGCAGGATATTAGAGGTTGTATTTGGTTTCTATGACATAAGAAATGAAATGTCCTAAGGCTAGATTTTTCTTCCTCCTATGTCCTAGGTCACGAATGGTGGTCAAATGCTCAATGTAATGAAAGATCAGATCGATAGCATTGAATTCATGATGGGCTAAAATATAAAAGGTGGTGAGCTAAAGAAGAGGAGCAATGTGGACACAATCACCAGCCTTTAGAATTATTGAAGTATGAAGGATATATTGGATGGTTCTAGCATCTTTGAGCAAGGTGCTAGTCTCGCCCATGTGAAAGTGAGCATTTGAGTTGCGAAGAAAATGATTGGCTGTAGCGCAATCAAAATCAATATCAGAACACAAGGAGTGAAGTTTATCCCCTGTGGTGGTAAGCTGCAAAATCTCTGCGCAATCCTGATATGTGATCTTGACGGGATGTCAATTCATATATGAGGCAATAGAGGTAAAAACAGAATTCATACGGAGACTTACAAAAAACTCAAAGAGAAACTCAGAATTGAACGGTACAACAAGAGTTAAGAGAGGTGGGTAAAATAATCTAGTATCAGATAAGACAGGATGTTTGGATAGACGGATTGGGAGACTGTGATTCCAGCTGCCTTGTAGAGTTGGTAGGAAACTTGATCATCCGCCTCTAGGAATTGAGGGTCCAAAGTGGCCCTTGAGGAACTACCCGACACCTAATGATAGCATTTTCCATCTGCCATGATCACTAAAAGCCAAAAAATAGGAAGTATGAAGCTGGAAGAGGGAAATTGTGTGAGAAAATAGGCTGCAAATGCTCTAAATTTATAGAACCAGCAGGATCATCCAAGTCGATCACAGGATCGTTCAGGATGAACTGGTGCAATAATTGCAGTTGGAAAATTGGTTAAAAAGGCCATCATATCGTCCGGGACTATCAGATATCATCTGGGACAATTAGACACAGGTGATCATCCTAAGGCGATAATTTGGACGACCATTGAAAAAGTAGATCATCCAGGATGATGAGGTGGATCGTCCATGATGATGATCAATAATGGATCGTACCGGTAAAATTTAAAATGTTTAAATGCATTGCCATGTGTATTGTCCAAGACAAATATGTTGATCGTCTAGGACAATTCTCTAATAATGGATCATACTAGCTGAATTTAAGGCTTATTAAATGTATATCCACGTGTATCATCTAGGATGAAGAGGTGGATCGTACGAGACGATGATGAATAATTAAGCAAAGAGTGAAAGCATCATTCAGGATGAAAGCGGATCATCCAGGATGATCGAAGATGATTAAAGCAGAAGACGGTCAGATTGTCCAAAACGATAATGTATCAGCTAGGATGATAAAGAGTAGAAAGGTCAGAACAATCAGTATATGGATTTTTTAAAAGTGAATTGAACCGAACGTCCAGGACGATATGAATATTGTCTAGGATGATGTGCACAAAAATTTAAATAAGATAATAGATGGAGATGATCAGACAATGCCCAAAAGTATCAAAATCAAGTGAAAATGATAAAAATAAGATACAAAAAAGACATAAAAATGAATAGAAATAAGGATTTTTTTTATTAAGGCATGAATGTGACATAGTCTCTATGTGATTGATTTTAAAAATTTTGTAAAGATCGATGAGTTAATATTGTCAAAATCAGAAAAATAGTTAGAACAACTGATCCTGTTAACCCTAACTTGGTCTTCTTCAAGGTAAACCATCTTCTGAAAATAAAAATCTAAATCATAAAAGCTAATTGGTTTAGAAAAGGTGATCCATTCAAAAACTTATTTCTAGAAAAATATTTTATATAAGAATATATCAAAGTAATTAGTTACAATTAGAAATTTGAAATCAATTCTTTCGAAAAATATCAAGTGACACATTATGTCTTCTAAGATTTAAATAATTTTAAAAGAGAAGAAGCTTGCTTTTGGTAGGCTCATTTTATGCCTCTTGTCAATTTGATTAGAGCTTTACTCATCTTTTAATTTTTGATACACATTGTGTATATTTTTTTTCATTTTGGCGTCATTGCGTATCTTTTATTTTTGGCTTAATTGGCAACTTTTTTCATTAACTTTTATGCAAGCTAGATCCCTTTAAAAAAATTCTTAAATATTATTAGTTGTGATTATATCTTTTAGATATTAGAGAAGAAAAACTTACTCTCTAATATAGGGAAGAATGAATCACAAGTAGAATAAAAAATCATATGATAATTTTAATGTCAGGATTAAAAAAATCTGAAAGTAAAATAAAGACTGAACATTATATTTATAAAATAGATTACTATAGCAAGATTGAAAAGATTTTAGTTTCAAAAACCATTTGTTAATTTGAAATAGATTTTTGTTTAGAGAAGAATATTACACCACTAAAAGATGTTAGAGAAAGAGACACAATCAATGATGTTTTAACCCTTTAACAGATTAAGAGATGTAAAAACATTGTCTCACAAAATTTCAAAATAAAAAAACAAGGTATTTCAGTGATGATTTTTTTTATTTAAAATTAAACGAATATATAAAGCAACAAAGATAAAAGTAGTAAAAATAGCAAGAAAAAGTTAAAACAACAGAAGTAAAAAAAATAAACAACATAAAACAGATCAAAAATCAGTAGGAATTAAGTTCATGCATTTATGTCAATCACACCTAATCTGGTCCTTAAAGTACTAGAAGTGTCGAAGGCCAGTGGTTTAGCAAAGATGTCATCCAGTTGATTTATAGTTGCCACATGGTGTAATCAATGTCTCTCTTGGTTGCATGGTCTCTAATGAAGTGATGTCTTATGTCTATGTGCTTAGTCCTTGAATGTTGGATATGATTCTTAGAAATGCATATGGCACTAGTGTTGTCACAAAGAATTAGAATTGTGCCTACAAGTAATCTTAAATCCAGAACTTGCTGTTTCAACCAAAGGACTTGGTCCACACAACTTCTTAAAGTAATATACTCAGCTTCAGTTGTGGAAAGTATAACAGAGTTTTATTTCTACTAAATTAGGAGACTAAAGACTATCCTATGAATTAGCAAGTCCTTGAAGTGCTTTTTCTATCCACCTTACATTCAGTAAAGTCAAAATCAAAAAATTCAATAATCTCAAAAGAAGTGTTGTGCTTAGGGTACCAGATTCCTAAGTTTTGGGTCCCTAAAAGGTATTTAAGAATTCTCTTAACTATAGTAAAGTGGGATTCCTTAGGATCAGCTTGAAATCTAGCACAGAGACAAGCATTAAATATAATATCAGGTTAGCTAGTAGTCAGGTAAAGCAAAGATCCAATCATCCCTTTGTACTTCTTTTGATCAACTGATTTTCCATTAAGGTCCGTATCCAACTGAACAACTGAGGGCATGGGAGTATTAATTGGCTTGGCTTTGTCCATTTCATATTTCTTTAAGATGTCCTTTATGTACTGTGATTGATTCAGAAAGGTTCCATTATCTAATTGTCTTATGCTAAACCCCAAGAAGTAGGACAACTCTCCCATCATAATCATCTCAAACTCCTTACTCATTATTTTAGAAAAATCATCACATACCCTTTTATCAGAAGATCCATAAAGTATATCATCGACATAGATCTGATCAACGAGTAAATTATCTCCTACTTTCCTTAGGAAAAGGGTGGTGTCTATGCTTCTATTAACAAACTCCCTTTCTAGTAAAAATGTTTTAAGCCTCTTATGCCATGCTCTGGGTGCCTGCTTTAATCCATATAAGGCATTTTTTAATTTAAAAGTATGATTTGGAAATTGAGAACTCTCAAAACCTGGGGGTTATTCTACAAACACATCCTCTTTTATTATCGCATTTAAAAAGGCACAACATCCATTTTAAAAAGCTTAAATCCCTTATAACAGGCAAAGGCTAATCGTACTCTAATGGCTTCCAATCAAACTACAGGGGCAAAGGTCTCCTCAAAGTCTATCCCTTGTATTTAGTTATACCCCTTAGCCACAAATCTTTTCTTATTCCTAACCACCACTCTAGAATCATTCACCTTATTCTTAAAGACCCATTTGGTTCCAACTATAATTTATCCCTTTAGTCATTCTACAAGCTCCCAAATATCATTTCTAACAAATTGGTTCAACTCCTCTAGCATGGTTAAGATCCAAAACTCATCAGAAAGGGCTTGATTGATGTTGGTGGGTTCAGTCATTGAGATAAAGGCAAAGTGGTTCACTTCCTTCCTAAGTTCATGCCTAGTCCTAACTCCTTCAAAAGGGTCTCCTAAGATCAGTTCTTTGGGGTGACTCAAAGAGTATCTCCAATATCTAGGCAAGGTGTGTGTAGTTTCAACCCTTTACTCTAGATCTATATTTTCTACCCCTTAGGTAATCTTGCCTACTCCTTCAATATTTTGGGGCACTACTCTCTTCTCCAAATTTTCACCTCCAGTGGTTTCTCTCCAACTTCATCTTCCTCCTCGATTCTAGATTTTCTTGGATCAGATTCATTAAACACTACATGAGTAGTCTCCTCTAGTACAAAAGTCCTCTTATTAAACATCATAAAAGACTTTCCAACACTAGAATATCAAGAACACTCCATCAAATTTTGGGTCAAACTTTCCTAAGTGAGTCTTCCCATTGTTATGAATGAAAACCTTAAAACTAAAGACATGAAGGTGGGAAAGATTGGAAGTTGTGTTAACCGCTTCAGTCAAAAAGTATTTTGGAAGTTCTCAGCATGCATGGCTCTAGCAGCTTTCACTAAGGTATGATTCTTCCTTTCAGCTACCCATTCTGCTGAGGGGTTCTAAGAGCTAAGAAGCTGTGGCTAATCCCCTTATCCTCACAAAAGCCTCTTAATCTCTCATTTACAAACTCTCCCCCATGGTCACTATAGATGGTCAAGATCTCATAACCTAACTTTCTCTGAATCCAAGTGAATAAGGCTCTAAACTCATCAAAAGACTCATTCTTATGGGACAAAAATCTAATCCAAATAAACCTTGATTAATCATTGATAATCATAAAACCATAGACTTTATATCCTAAGTTGACATTGCTAATTGGTCCAAACAAATTCATGTGAAGGACTTCTAAGGGTCTAAAGGTGCTAATGTTTTTAATAGAGTGAAAAGTGGAGTGGACTTGCTTTCCTAATTGGCAGGCATCACAAAGGTAGTCTTTTTGAAAACTTAAGCTTGGGGACACCTCTAACTAGGTCTTTTTGGGTCACTTTCCTAAGGATTTTAATACTAGCATGACATAATCTTCTGTGCCACAACCAAGAATCATCAGTAACAATTTTTAAGCAAAATGAAGTAGCACATTCAATATTATTTAAATCAAGTAAGTAAACATTGTTGATCCACTTTTCCTGTAAAATAGTATTATTATTTAAGCTTAAGATGTAAGTATTTTCCAAGAATTTTATGATGAACCCTTTATCACATAACTGATTGATGATGAGCAAGTTGTGTTTTAGTTCATCTATAAGCAAAATATTTTCAATCAAAAGGTTCTTGGAGTTTCCAATTATACCTGCGCCCACCACTTTCTTGGTGGTGTTGTCTCCAAGAGTCACCTTGCCTCCAGCTTGACCTCCAGCGAAACATATTGATTAGCATTTCCATTCATGTGTCGTGAGCATCCGCTGTCCAAGCACAACACATTCTCACGAGGCCTTTTGTGAGAGTAAGCTTACAAAATCATCAAATGTTATATTTAGGAACCCAAACAAGTTTGGGTCCCATCTTTTGAAAAATAGTATGTAATGCATATGTGTTATGCTGTGAATCATGCAATTTTGGTTTCCACACCCAATGTGAGCTATGTTGAACAGTGCAAGTGTGTGAAATGTGTCCTAGCATGCCACATGAAAAACATCTAACACTAGAAAAAGGATTTTTTAATCTGTTCGGATACTAGTGCCTCCATTTAAAGTTTTGAAATGCATGCAATGGTTTATTTGTAAAATCTTTGAAACTTGCTAATTCTTTTTCTAACTCAATATGGGATGACTTTAAGGAATCATATACATCAGATAACTCATTATACTTTTTGTTTAATGCACCAAACTCATCTAGTAAATACATGTGATTGCTATCAATTTGGGAATGATCTTTAAGAAGATTTTCATGCCCTTTTTGTAATTTTAAAAATTCCAATTTTAAGTTAGCATGTGTTTTTTTATGTTTCCTATATTATGCATGAATTTGTTCAGAAACTTTAAATAATTGATCATAGTGTTGAGTCCAGTAATTAGGTTGTTAAGCCTAAGTAAATGTCCCACGGCTACCAAGAGGGGGGTGAATTGGTAGTTTTAAAAATTTTAAACCCTCTTAATAATAAAGTTGAACCGAAATAAAATTTTCTTTTAAAGTTTGTAGAAAAATGTTTTTCAACCACAGAGTTGTTAAAACTTAAATTTAAAGTGCGGAAACGTAAAAGCAATAAAGTAAATGACACCAGATTTATAGTGGTTCGGTCTATAACCAGACCTACATCCACTCCTCAGAGGCACCCTCTGAGTATTGCACTAATACCACAAAGTGACTCTCCTTTAGCACCCACAGCAAGGCGGAGAAGCCTGTACAAAACACTCTTTTCACAACTACCCGGTGCAGCAGAGAACCTTCATCCTTTTACACAATCCACAGTGCTGGCAGAGAACCGTCGTCCTTTTACACTCTCCTAGTGTGGGCAGAGAACCCTCCGGCTGTTCACACTCTCCAAGTGTAGGCAGAGAACCTTCGTCCTTTTACACTCTTCTAGTGTGGGCAGAGAACCCTCCGTCTGTTCACACTTTCCAACTGTCGGCAGAGAACCGGATCTCCTTGACTGATCTTAGCAACCCAAGTGAAGCCTTCTCGCTCCAGTGGTAGGAATCCTCCTTTGAATGCTCTCTTCCACTCTCTCCTTGGCTATTCTCTCAAGAGGCACGAAGATCAAATGACAAAAAGATTGGGTGGCAGTCTAATTTGGACTATTTATACAAAAGACAAGAAAAACCGCCCAAAAACTGCAAATTTCTAATTCTGTACGAAGTGGATCGTCCTGTACGATCCTGGATCGTCCTGGACGATTTTACTTAAAAGATCTGAAACGACCCAATTTGTATATGTGTACGAAATGACTTCGTACAGCTGATCGTCCTGTACGAACTAGATTCATCCAGTACGAATGGTTATTACAAGGTCGGTTCTAGAAACTGCTGAAAACTGTTCTAAGTCGGTTCATCGTTTGGACGAAAATATGTTCGTCTGGACGAAAATTTTCCAGAGAGCCGATCGTCCTGGACGATTATTTATTTCGTCTGGACGAAAATTTTCCAGAGGACCAATCACCGCGGACGATAATTTGTTTTTGTCTGGACGAAAATTTTCCAGAGAGCTGATCGTCCGGTACGATATTTATTTTCGTCTGGACGAAAATTTTCCAGAGGACTGGTCGCCTCGTACGATGATAAATTTAGTCTGGACGAAAATTTTACAGAGAACCCATCGTCCGGGACGATAATAAAATTCGTCCTGGACGAATAGGACTTAGAAAAAATTTTTTCAAGCAAGTTCCTATTCGTTCCAAGTGCTCTATAGGAGATAACTGACAGATCGTCCAGTACGATAAATATCATCCTGTGCGATCAGTATAGAATTTCAAGATCTCCTTATTTTTGTGTGTGAGATTTTATTCACTCAATTACAATCACTCCCTTTCAAAATTAATTCAAAGAAAAGGCAAACTTCAAATAAACAAAATATCTCATGTTGAATTTGATTTGAAGTTTTCGTAGTCTGGAGTCTGATTTTCCTGAAATGTTAGTACACACATAAGCAAATGCAAATCTTCTAAAATTGTTAGGAGATAACTATACATCTGAACAATAATGTTTGGAATCATCAAAACTACATAAGTTGCAAAAATATAAATCATTCAAATAGCAACTATTCAAACAATCTCCCCCTTTTTGATGATGGCAAAACAATTATTATTTGTAAGGTTTCAAGTTAAAACAGATATCTTATCTCCTAAACTCCCCCTGAATTGATAGTACATTAAAATAAGGAGGCATTAAAGAACAATATTTTTGTTTTTCAAAAATTTTTAACACAAATAAATAAAAAACTTGCAAACAGAACAATTAAAAATAGAAAACACAAACCATAAAAACACAAACATAATAATTTCTCCCCCTTTTTGACAGCAACAAAAAGTGAAGAAGAAAAAAAAAACAAGAAATGTAAATAATAATATGAAATTCATTTTTAAAATTTAATCTAAATTGTGTTTTGACATAGGGTATGCAATTTTAAACTAAAGATATTAGGTGAATCATAGAAATTCATAAAATTTAAGATATGATATAACATTGTAAGTAAGAAGAATTTATCAAAGACATGATTCAATTTAGACATTTGACTATTGAAGATCATTACAAGAGAGATGGAAAAAAAATTCTATATTTCAAAGTTCAATATAATCTAAATGAACATAAGATCAATTTGAATTAAGAGATTGAATGAATTTGGAAAGAAGAGAATTACCTCATGTGGCGCTTTGCGCATCTTTTCGAAGTTTTGGAGCACATTTTTATGTATTTTTCTTTTGTTGGGCTTATTTTGTGCCTCTTTTTCACTTTGCAAATTTTTGCGAATTCCTTTTGATTTTTGTACATTTGTACAATTTTCAAGAGTAATTTGACCAATTCTTTCCAAAATCTATAATCTAAAATTTCAAATATTTCTAGGTGCATAAATATCATTTGAGCATAGAAATACAAAATAAGAAAACATCAAAATTGCAATAATAATATTAACTTTTATGTAGTCTAAATGAATAGACATGAATTTAAAAGTTCTAATTACAACAAGTTATAAACAAATTATAAATTTAGAAAGTCTAGATTTTCTAATATAGATAATCTCAAATTACAATCGAATTTAAGCACTATGTAGATTAAATAATAGTAATGAAATTCACAAACATTAACTACATTTCAAAACAAATCTAATAGAAACAAAAATTTCATTAAAATTAAAGGAACGGATTACACAAAAAAAAGATACATTGAACTTAAAAACATAAAAACAATCACAATAACACAGATAAGATAAAAATAAAACAAACAAAAAGCAACACACAAAAAAAATACAACAGACACACATAAAAAAAAATTCTACTGTTCTGGAGGAGGAGGAGGAATGCCGCCAAAGAGATTGAAGTAGGAGGCCATCAACATGACATTGGTATTAATTTCATGAACTTTATCTTTGATGTTACCAATGTCTTGTTGCTGCTGCGTAAGTTGAGCATCAAATTGATCAAATCTTTGATCAATGTGAGTCTCTAGTCTATCAAATCTCTCAATCAGATTCTGGTAATCTGATTGAGAAGCAGAAGCTTGCACTCCTTCTTCTTCTTCTTCTTCTGAAGCACTAGCATATGCTTTTTCTTTTTCTTTTTCCTCCTTGAAGAGCAATCTGAATGATGCATCGTTATAGTAAACTGGCTCTTCATATTCTTCATCAGGATGCACTATATTGTACTTCTTTTCCAAAATATAAGTAATTAAGTGCCCTAATGAAATGTTCTTCTTCCTCTTTTGATCAGCATGTCCTATTTCTGAAAGCCCATAGATATGATCTATGATGAGTTGGGCTTCGTCAATAGGATGTCTTTGCATGATTAAAAAGGTTAGAACAGAAAGGAGAGGAGTAATGTTAATCCTATCACCCGCTTTAGGAATAATTGAGGATCTAAGGATATGCTGGATGATTCGGGCATCTTGGGTCATACCGGAGACTCTAGCAACATGATAGGTTATGCCTATCTCTCTAATCACCCTATTGATTTCAAACCATTTGAAGGAGGTTTCTGACATTAGGGTGTGGGCTCTATATCCTTCAGTCCTTAAGTTTAAAAATGCACCAAGGTCGTGCTTGGTGATCTCAACTTTTTGTTTAAAAACAAAAGAACTAATGATAGAGTGATCAGAATTGAAACTCATGTTGGCTAGAAAGTAGTGGTAGGTTTGTTTATTGTAGAAATGGACGAGAGAAAGAATGAACTGAAATTGGGTTGAGGCGAAGAGGTGCAATACCCGAAATTTCAACTCTGTTTGGATAAGAATGCGAGACGGAGTGATTTTTGCAGATGCAAAACGAGAAAAAGATTCCTCATTTGCCTTGGAAAGAAAGTTGTCTGGGGCATTCCTATTTGGTTTCCTCACCAAAACCTTTTGTCTTTTGCTAGAGGAGGCCATTGTTGATTTGATGTAGAAAGGGATTGAAAAAGATGTTTGAAAGTGTGATTGTCAAGTTTGAAAGCCTTCATATTTAAAGAAAAACGATACGTTCATCCTGGACGAAAATATTCATCCTGGACGAAAAATTATCGTTCGTCTGGACGAAGTAATTTCGTACAGACGATCCAATTCGTCCAAAATGTAACGGCTTTTCGTATTCAACACAACTTACGATGCGTCCCTTCGTACAGGCTTTTTGACTTGACCGATCGTACAGACGAAAAAATTTCGTACAGACGATCGAAAAAGTGTTTCGTTTTAATGACTCTTGAAAACCGTCCCCTACAATGAACCGACACATGTTCGTACAGACGAAAAAATTTCGTACAGACGAAGTTCGTATTAAAAACTGTCTTATCCACTCAACCGCTGCATTCAATCGTCCCGACGTTTGAGAGAGAGAAAAAAATTCGTCCTGGACGATTAAATATCGTACAGACGATCTAATTAAAAACTGCTCTCAAAACGGTTTAAATTCGCGCAAACTGTTCATTCACACATCGTCCCGTACGAAAACAATTTCGTCCTGGACGATGTCCTCCAAAAAAATTTAATTTTGAATTTTTTTTTTTAAATTAACAAAAAAATTCAAAAAACACAGAAAACATAAAACAAAATCATAAATCCAAAAACAATTCATTAAAAAAAACACACAAAATCACAAAAACAAAACAAAACACAACAAGTATCAATGTTGCAAAGACATTTTGGTTAAGCATTCAAATCAATAACACCAAGCCTTGTTCTTAAAGTACTGAAGGTATCAAAGGCTAAAGGTTTTGTAAAAATATCTGCAAGTTGATTTTCAGTTGAAACATGTATGAGTTCAATTTCTCCTTTGGATACATGATCCCTTATGAAATGATGCCTTATATCAATGTGTTTGGTTCTAGAATGTTGAATAGGATTTTTAGAAATGCAAATAGCACTAGTATTGTCACAATAAATTAGAATAGTGCCTATAGTTAATCCTAAGTCAATCAACTGTTGTTTTAACCAAAGTACTTGTGCCACACAACTTCCTAATGCAATGTATTCTGCTTCTGCAGTAGATAGTGCCACTGAATTTTGTTTTCTACTAGACCATGAAACTAATGAATTTCCAATGAATTGACATGTTCCAGAAGTGCTTTTCCTATCCACTCTACAGCCTGCAAAGTCAGAATCTGAGCAACCAATAATTTCAAATGAAGAGCTAAACTTAGGATACCAAATTTCTAAGTTTTGAGTTCCTAGTAGATATCTTAAAATCCTTTTTACTGCTGTCAAATGTGATTCTTTTGGATCTGATTGAAATCTAGCACATAAGCAAACACTAAACATAATATATGGTCGGCTAGCAGTCAAGTAAAGTAAAGATCCAATTATCCCTCTAAATTTCTTTTGATCAACAGATTTTCCCTTAAGGTCTTTATCCAACTGAACTGAAGAACTCATTGGTGTACTAACAGGTTTAGCATTGTCCATTTCATATTTTTTGAGGATGTCCTTAATATATTTGGTTTGACTAAGAAAAGTACCTTCCTCAAGTTGCTTAATGCTAAATCCTAGAAAGTAATTTAAATCTCCCATTAGACTCATTTCAAATTCACTACTCATTGTTTTAGAAAAATCATCACAAAGATGTTTATTTGAAGATCCAAAGATGATGTCATCCACATAAATTTGAACAATAAGTATATCCTTTCCAATTTTCCTTAAAAAGAGAGTTGTTTCCACACTTCCTTTTTCAAAAGATCTTTCAAGTAGGAAGGTGCTTAACCTCTCATACTAAGCCCTTGGTGCCTGTTTCAATCCATATAATGCCTTTTTTAATTTGAAAACATGATTTCGAAATTTAGAATTTTCAAAACCTGGAAGTTGTTCTACAAAAACATCTTCCTCAATTACCCCATTTAAAAAGGCACTTTTGACATCCATTTGAAATAATTTAAAACCTTTAAAACAGGCAAAGGCTAGTAAAACCCTAATTGCTTCAAGTCTAGCTACAGGGGCAAAAGTTTCCTCAAAATCAATTCCTTCAATTTGATTATACCCCTTAGCTACTAATCTAGCCTTATTTCTAATGACTACTCCTGAGTCATTCATTTTATTTTTGAACACCCACTTGGTTCCAACAACACTTTGATCTTTTGGCCTTGTAGTTAGTTCCCAAACTTTATTTCTTACAAATTGATTTAACTCTTCTTGCATGGCCAATATCCAAAATTCATCTGAAAGTGCTTGATCAATGTTAGTGGGTTCAATAGTTGAAATAAAGGCTGAATGATTGACTTTCTTGTTTAATCCACGCCTAGTTCTAACACCCTCACTTGGTTCACCTATAATCAATTCCTTTGGATGGTTTTTAGAAAATCTCTAGGCAAAGGGTCTTCTCTTTCTAAATTTTCTTCCACATTTTCTTCCAAATTTAATCTATCAATCTTTTGGGAGTTTTCTTCAATTTCTTCTTCAACAACTTTTGGCTCTTCCATGTTTCCATTTTCATCAAAAACAACATGTGTGGTTTCTTCAATGACTAAAGTTCTTTTGTTGAATACTCTATAAGATTTTCCAACACTTGAATATCCAACAAAAATTCCTTCATCTGATTTTGGATCAAATTTTCCTAAGGCAGATTTTCCATTATTATGTATGAACACCTTGCAACCAAATACATGCAAATGAGACAAATTTGGTTTTCTACCTTTTAGCAACTCATAGGGTGTTTTATTCAAATTTGATGTCACATTCACCCTATTCATAACATAGCATGCAGTGCTAACCGCCTCAGCCCAAAAATATCTAGGAAGTGAGTATTCTGCTAACATTGCTCGGGCGGCTTCTATTAATGTTCTGTTCTTTCTTTCAACTACTCCATTTTGTTGAGGAGTTCTAGGTGCAGAAAAATTGTGATCAATCCCCTTTTCTTTACAGAAATCTTCAAATCTATCATTTTCAAATTCTCCTCCATGATCACTTTGTATAGAAATTATTTCACATCCTAGTTTTCTTTGTATCCAAGTTGAAAAATTTCTGAATTCCTCAAATGATTCACTCTTATGAAAAAGAAATTTAACCCAGGTGAATCTTGAAAAATCATCTACTATAACAAATCCATATACCTTTCCTCCTAGACTTACCGTGCTTACAGGTCCAAAAAGATCCATGTGAAGAATTTCTAAAGGTTTACTGGTCCTAAGATCTTTAATGGACTTAAAAGAGGACTTCACTTGTTTTCCTAGTTGACATGCATCACACAGATGGTCCTTAGTAAAGTCTAGTTTAGGTATTCCTCTCACCAAATTCTTTTGGGTAATTTTTCTAAGATTTTTCATACTAGAATGACAAAGTCTCCTATGCCAAAGCCATGATTCATCAGACACAGTTTTCAAACAAAAAGCAGTAGGAGATTGAATACAATTTAAATCTAGCATGTAGACATTGTTCACCCTTTTTCCATTTAAAACAATTTTCCCATTTAGGCTAATTATGCAGCTAGTAGGTAAAAATTTTACATTATAGCACTTATCTCATAGCTGACTTATGCTAAGAAAATTATGTTTTAAGCCTTCAACTAATAAAACATTGTCTATGAAAAAGTTTTTCAAATTTCCAATCATACCTGATCCAACCACTTTCTTTGTGGTATTATCTCCAAGTGTAACCTTGCCTCCACTCCTGGCTTCCAGCGTTATGAATTGAGCAGTATCTCTAGTCATGTGCTTAGAACATCCGTTGTCCAGGTACCATATACTCTCACGAGGTCTTGTGTGAGAGTATTCCTGCAAATTCTCAAATGTTAGACCTGGGAACCCAAACTAGTTTGGGTTCACCTTTATGAAATTTATAATCAGATGCATGTGTGATATGTCTAGGTTTATGCATCTTAGTTCTCCACACCAAATTAGGTTTCATCTTTAAAGTGCAGGTGTGAGATATATGTCCCAAAAATCCACAATTGTTACATTTAACATTAGGAAAAATATTCCTATATTTTCTTTCATATGATTGTTTTCTAAGGGATTTCATGAATTTAGGATAATATTTAGGATTTGTAAAATCTTCAAGTTTAGGGGGGTTCCTATTATCCTCGAGAGCTCTTATAGTAAGTTTGTAAAATGAATTCATATCCTCCAAGATTCGATTTGTATAATTGATTCTATATGTCTTGCTCTCAGATTCATCCTTAAATTTCTTAAATTCTTTTTCAAGTTCAGCATAGGATGATTTTAAATTCTCAAAATTTCTATTCAAGTCATCATATTCATCAAGTAGTTTCATGTGGTTGCTATCAATTAAAGCATGATCTTTCCTAAGGATTTCGTGTTCCTTATTAAGCTCTTCCAATTCTAAAACTAAACTAGCATGCATCTTTTTCGTTTTCCTATATGCATCATGCATGTGTTTAGAAACTTCAAACAATTCATTATAAGTTAAATCACATACCTCTTCTTGATCTGATTGTTCAGATTTATCTGCCATCAAGCAAAGGTTGGTGACTTCTTCTTCTTTTTCAGTCTCAGATGAGTCTGAAGCTGAGTCCGCCCAAAAGGCCTTTTGAAACTTCTTCTTGCCCTTCTTTACCATTGGTTTCTCCTCTACCTTCTCCTTGCTAGGAGTGAGTTTGAGTTTTGGACACTCAGTCTTTATATGACCTGGTTTCCTGCATTCATAACAAATCACTTCATTAGAAACCTTGCCATTTCTGTTATACTTACCTCTATTCCATTGCTGGCGTCTCTTCTGCTTCCTCTTTAAAAAGCTTCTGAATTGTCTAGTCATCAGTGCAATATCGTCTTCATCCTCAGGTTGTGAGTGTTCACTTTCTGACTCTTCCATATTTAGTGCAATATTCTTGTCCTTTCTTGGTTCACCTGCATCAATCTTTCTTTGACTTACTCCTTGCTCGTAAGCAATGAGTGAACCAAGAAGATTGTCAATTGAATAAATGTTCAGATCTTTAGACTCTGTAATTGCAGTAATTTTAGCATCATATGCAGTAGGTAAACAACGAAGAATCTTATTAACCATTTCAGCATTTGTTAATTCCCTACCAAGTGCATGCAAAGAGGTGACAATTTGAGTGAATCTTGTGTACATGTCAGATATAGATTCATTAGGTTTCATGCGAAATAATTCGTAGTCATGTAACAAGATATTGAGTCTTGATTGCTTAACCTCATTTGTCCCTTCATAAGTAATACAAAGTCTATCCCATATGTCTTTTTCGCTTTTACAAGTGGAAACTCGTATATAGACTTCAGATTTTAAAGCACAAAAGAAACTATTTAAACATTTCACATTTAATTGTGCTAAGTCACGTTCTTCTATAGTCCAATCTGCATAAGGTGTTTCTACCCTAATTCCATCAACTAATCTAGTTGGTTTTGTGTAACCTTCCTGGACTAGCATCCACATGCGATAATCAAGTGACTGTAAGAAAGTAGACATGCGTGTTTTCCAAAAATCAAAAGGAATATTGTCAAATAGTGGAGGTCTAGTGATAGAGTAACCCTCAGGTGTGTTTCGGTTTCCAAATGTAGCCATCTACGTTAATCAAAAAGTAGTTCAAACTTATGATTTTGAAACAATGCTCTGATACCACTTGTTGAGTCCAGTAATTAGGTTGTTAAGCCTAAGTAAATGTCCCACGGCTACCAAGAGGGGGGTGAATTGGTAGTTTTAAAAATTTTAAACCCTCTTAATAATAAAGTTGAACCGAAATAAAATTTTCTTTTAAAGTTTGTAGAAAAATGTTTTTCAACCACAGAGTTGTTAAAACTGAAATTTAAAGTGCGGAAACGTAAAAGCAATAAAGTAAATGACACCAGATTTATAGTGGTTCGGTCTATAACCAGACCTACATCCACTCCTCATAGGCACCATCTGAGTATTGCACTAATACCACAAAATGACTCTCCTTTAGCACCCACAGCAAGGCGGAGAAGCCTGTACAAAACACTCTTTTCACCACTACCCGGTGCGGCAGAGAACCTTCGTCCTTTTACACAATCCACAGTGCTGGCAGAGAACCGTCGTCCTTTTACACTCTCCTAGTGTGGGCAGAGAACCCTCCGGCTGTTCACACTCTCCAAGTGTAGGCAGAGAACCTTCGTCCTTTTACACTCTTCTAGTGTGGGCAGAGAACCCTCCGTCTGTTCACACTTTCCAAGTGTCGGCAGAGAACCGGATCTCCTTGACTGATCTTAGCAACCCAAGTGAAGCCTTCTCGCTCCAGTGGTAGGAATCCTCCTTTGAATGCTCTCTTCCACTCTCTCCTTGGCTATTCTCTCAAGAGGCACGAAGATCAAATGACAAAAAGATTGGGTGGCAGTCTAATTTGGACTATTTATACAAAAGACAAGAAAAACCGCCCAAAAACTGCAAATTTCCAATTCTGTACGCAGTGGATCGTCCTGTACGATCCTGGATCGTCCTGGACGATTTTACTTAAACGATCTGAAACGACCCAATTTGTATATGTGTACGAAATGACTTCGTACAGCTGATCGTCCTGTACGAACTAGGTTCGTCCAGTATGAACGGTTATTACAAGGTCGGTTCTAGAAACTGCTGAAAACTGTTCTAAGTCGGTTCATCGTTTGGACGAAAATATGTTCGTCTGGACGAAAATTTTCCAGAGAGCCGATCGTCCTGGACGATTATTTATTTCGTCTGGACGAAAATTTTCCAGAGGACCAATCGCCGCGGATGATAATTTGTTTTCGTCTGGACGAAAATTTTCCAGAGAGCTGATCGTCCGGTACGATATTTATTTTCGTCTGGACGAAAATTTTCCAGAGGACTGGTCGCCTCGTACGATGATAAATTTCGTCTGGACGAAAATTTTACAGAGAACCCATCGTCTAGGACGATAATAAAATTCGTCCTGGACGAATAGGACTTAGAAAAAAATTTTTCAAGCAAGTTCCTATTCGTTCCAAGTGCTCTATAGGAGATAACTGACAGATCGTCCAGTACGTTAAATATCGTTCTGTACGATCAGTATAGAATTTCAAGATCTCCTTATTTGTGTGTGTGAGATTTTATTCACTCAATTACAATCACTCCCTTTCAAAATTAATTCAAAGAAAAGGCAAACTTCAAATAAACAAAATATCTCATGTTGAATTTGATTTGAAGTTTTCGTAGTCTGGAGTCTGATTTTCCTGAAATGTTAGTACACACAAGAGCAAATGCAAATCTTCTAAAATTGTTAGGAGATAACTATACATCTGAACAATAATGTTTGGAATCATCAAAACTACATAAGTTGCACAAATATAAATCATTCAAATAGCAACTATTCAAACACATAGGTTAGTTTACATACCTCTTCTTGATCACTTTGATCATGATAATCATCAGCCATTAAGCACAAATTTGTTGTCTCTTCTTCAGCTTCCATCTCAGAGGAGTCTGATGTAGAGACCGCCTAGAATGCCTTTTGGAACCTCTTCTTGTTCTTATCCTTTTTGAAGTTTGATTTCTCCTCACCCTTCTCCTTGCTTGGGTGAGCCTTAAGCATAGGACAATCAACTTTAACGTATCCAGGCTTCCTGCATTCAAAACAAATTGTCTCATTAGAATTTTTAAAATTTTTGCTGTTCTCATCTTTATTCCACTTTTGATGATTCTTATGCTTCTTCCTTAGAAAGCTCTTAAATTACCTTGTGGTTAAGGCAACGTCATCGCTTTTAGACCCGGAAGAGTCAGTGTTTGAGTTGTTCACCTTAAGTGCCACCATTTTCTCCTTCTTCTTTTTACCTGTATCAACATTTCTTTGGTTCACCCCTTGCTCGTAAGCAATGAGTGAACCAAGTATGTTATCTATAAAATAGGTATTTAAATCTTTAGATTAAGAAATTGCAATAATTTTAGCATCAAAAGAGGAAGGAAAACATCTTAAAATTTTGTTCACTTTTTTATAGTTAGTGAGTTCTCTTCCTAAGGCATGAAAAGATGTAACAATTTGAGTAAACCTTGTATACATTTCAAAACCTGATTTAGATGGTTTCATATAAAAACGTTCATAATCATACAACAAAATATTTAATCGAGATTGCTTGACTTCTTTAGTTCCTTTATAAGTAATACACAATTTATTCCAAATCTCTTTACCAGTTGTGCAAGTTGAAACACGCATGTAGTCTTCAAATTTTAAAGGACAAAAAAAAAAGTTCAAATATTTTGCATTAACTTGTGCTAAATCCCTATCATCAAGAATCTATTCAAAAAATGGAAGTGGAACATTAACATCATTAAGTTTACCAGTCGGAGGTGTATAACCATCCTTAACGAGCATCCACATGTGGTAGTCAATCGATTGCAAAAATGTAGACATACGAGTTTTTCAAAAATCAAACTGAATATTATCAAACAAAGTTTATCAAATAATGGAATACCCTTCGGCTGTATTATGATTACCAAAATTAGCTATGGATCAAAATTTAAAAGCTTTCAAAACCTTATTTTTATGAATCCCGCTCTAATACCACCTTAAAGTTTATTAGGGATGTTAAGCCCTTATGAACTAGTCCCGAGGCTAACCAAGAGGGGGTGAATTAGTATTTTAAAAACATTTCAAACAAATCACGATTCTTAAATAAGAACACAATTCACCATAATAAAATCAGAGTGCAGAAATTAAATGAGAAAGAAAAAAATAATGAAAGAACACACTAGATTTATAGTGGTTCGATCAAACCATGACCTACGTCCACTCCTCGGAGGAACCCTCTAAGTATTGCACTAACTTGTGTCTCTCCTTTAGCCTACACAGCTAGGCGGAGAAGCCCTTACCAAATACTCCTTTTCACCAACCCCGATACGATAGAGAACCAACTCCTTTTGCTTCCTCCTGAAGAAGGCAAAGAACCTAGAACAATTGCTGAAGAAGACCTCCCTCGAAGCCTCCAAGAGTAAGGAACAATGATCAGAGAAGACGACTTGGAACCTTTCTTGGATTGAAACCCCTCACAAGCTCCCCCTCACAAGTTCCTCCTTCTCTCTCCCTTTGTCTCCCTCTCCTCTAGGCTCTCCAAGGTCAAGACAGCAGAAAAGGATGCTTGGACTTGAGAAAATACGAGTCCTTTGAATAGATTTTTAAGAACCAACTTTATTGTATAGGATGATAGGAATATCATTCTGGAAGATCAGTACAAATTAAGCTCAATCAGCCCGGATGACTTAGAACGATTAGAAGATTTTTGTTTATATCGTCTAGGATGATATTATATCATTAGAGTTTAGGGTGAATGAGTGGCGTTACATATACAGACAAGATACTAAATGATCATATATGTGAAAAGGTTAGAGTACCTCCAATAAAAATTAGGATTTGAGAGTGTCGCCTTAGATGGTTTCTTCACATAAAATGATAGACTTTCAATGACTCGACTAAGAAAGTAGATGAATTAGATTTGACTTATGTTAGGATAGGTAAAGTTAGACCTTAAAAGACTTGGTTAGAAAATATTAGAATTGAATTTTCTTTGTTAGATTTAGATGAGAATTTGACTTTTAACAAGACTTAATGGAAAAAAAGGAATCATTTAGTTATCCCCACATAGAGGGATAAAGAACTGTTGTTGTTGTTTTTGTTTCTTTTGTTATTTAATATAATTCATATATTCAATAGCTTATGGGATTTAATCAAATATATAAGATCCATCCTCTACTAAAGATTCCCTATCAATATGTATTACATCCACCTATATTTATATATGCTCTTCTTCATTTTCTTTTATTATATTAATTTCCCATATTTTACATCTTCCTTTAAAATGTTGAGCCAATACAGAACATCTTTGTAAAGGATGAGCAAGATATCAACTAACATCATGTTCAAGATTAGAATATTTTTCTTTTTTTGTTTTCTACTTCTTACCCCTTTTTTTTTTCTTTTTCTATTACAATAGTAAGTTTAAAATTTATGGAGAAGACTGTTTAATTTTATGTAGATAATATGAAGCATCTTCATAAATATCAACTTTATGAATTTAAAATGGTTTCAAATCCCCTTTAATATAGTTTTTAACTCCCTTTTGAGAGTATTAAATACAATGATGAAGGATTGAAGGCAATATTCTATATTTGTGGAGCCAAGGTCCACCTAGAACAATGTAGAAAGAAGATTAAAATTTTATTATCATGAATTTAGCTTTGAATTTTTAGGTTTCAATTGCCAAAAAAAGAGTTACTAAAGATAAAGCCCTCTCACGTTTGTCATTGAATCCTTACTAAGTCAAATACTAGTAGAGGTAGAACTTTACCACTATGAAGATTCACTTAAATTATCTCATCAAAAGGAGAAATAATAGGATAGTAGACTTCTTGATTGCTGGATAACTTTAAATTTTAATTTTTTAAACTATCTAAATCAGACATCTCTATTTCGATATTGTTAGGATCACCTTGAACATCAAGAATATGAGTTTAATAGTCAAAGAAGTAGAAAAAAGATTATTTTAATTCACTTTAATTCATTTTTATTTCTTAAGAACTATTTTCGTTATTATTTTAATTTTTAACTGCATCATCATCAATAGAAACTAGTAAATTTATGTGAAATCCTTTTTCATTAGTTTCTTATCCATGCTGAGATAAAATAAAAGTTATACATGATAAGTGGCATAAGGGATTTAGGTTCACCATCAGTGGAAATTACTATTTTATCATATATATCTTTACCTTTACTTTTATTATCAATTTTCAAGACTTTCGAAGCTTGATTAACTAACACTTTATTGGATTCTTCAGTTGGAACTTTATTGTAAATTTATTCATGAGCCACCATATCAACTTGGATTGAACTTTATGCTCCTAGATTTTCCTAGAAATATAAGGTCAACAATATTGAGAATTTTTTTAGGAGAATGAAATAATAAAATATCTCATCCATTCTTAAGTTTAAAAGTTGGAAATGGTATAAAAGGCTCATCGATCACACATTTAGTATATCCTTAACTTGAGTTTTCTAAATATTCCTTTGGTGTCAGAAAATAGACGGAGTGTTATGTCGATATTCATACAGGGTCTGATGTCAAGGGGGGGCCAGCACACTGGAGAGGTTAAATACAGATCAGAGTTTTTAACTAGTTCAAGGTTATTTGGCTTTAATTTAAGGATCTTATTGTTTTATGGCTTGGTCTAAGGCATCTAGACTAGTCATTAGATCAAAGATTGGATGTTGTGTTTGAATATTTAAGGTTTGAATGACCTCAGCTGAAAATGAAGTTAACAATAATCAGTAGTAATAGTTTGGAAAAATATTCATAAAGAATGTCGATAACACAAGTTTAAAGAATTTTTCATAATAGAGCAACTTACATTGAGGTAAATATACTCATACAAAACATTAGAAAACTATTGAAATTAGACCAACACGTGAAATTGTGTAATCTTTTCTATTTGCGTACTTAAAATATTTTATTCTATAATTTATAAAATGTTATGCAAATTAAAAGTTTATCAGACTTTTAAAAATAGAATAAAATCCTATATCAAGTTTGAAATCTAAAATAGGGGAAATGTCACCTCCCTTAGTTGAATAATTATTTAAACATGATCGATGGATGAAAATGGCTTAAAAACAACTGAATCCCAACTTCTTCTCCTCTATCTCTCTCACTCTCTCTCTCTCTCTCTCTCTCTCTCTCTCTCTCTCTCTCTCTCTCTCTCTCTCTCTCTCTCTCTCTCTCTCTCTCTCTCTCTCTCTCTCTCTCTCTCTCTCTCTCTCTCTCTCTCTCTCTCTCTCTCACCTGTTTAGGGATATTCAGGTTCCTCCCAGACGGATAAGGAGTATGCGCACACAAGGAAGTAATAAGGAGAATGTTGGGATTAAACAGAACTTGAATATCCCTAAACAAGTGAATTTGAAGAAGATTCAAGCTCCTGAAAGCAAGCTTAAACCCACTCATAAGCAGAGTAGAATGGGGTTTAAACAGCCTTTATTGTTTACAGCTGGAATGAGATCGGTTAATAGGTATCAGCTGGGCCCGATTGAGGAGTTTCCTAGGAAAAGGAAAAAGGAGATGTTGGGGGACCATGATCGTGATGACATTAGCGGCGGGGACGCTTCCCCTTTTGTTGCTTAATGTCAGCGGTTATGTTCTGGAATTGCAGGGGAGCCCGTAAGAAACAAACGGGAATCTACCTGCGTAGCCTCATTAGAAGTAATGAGGTGGTGTTTGTTGGATTGGTGGAAACTATGGTGGAAGATGTCAACAGGAGTGAGGTTGATAGGCAAATTGGTAATGAGTGGGATTTTATTCATTTTCCAGCTGTGGGACTCTCAGGAGGGCTGCTGGCTTTATGGAGAAGGGATGTAGCTCGGTTTGAGCTGATTACTGTTATGGACCAAGTCTTGATTGGTAGCTTGGTATTTCCTAATGCCCAGAAATGGATAGTGGCTGTTGTTTATGCTTGCAAAGATTATCATGGTAGGCGTATTCTGTGGGATACCATTGGAGCCAGTATTAATGCTGAATTCCCGGTGATCGTGGGGGGAGATTTTAACTGTTGTCTTGACCAATGTGAGAAGAAAGGAGGGAAGAGATTTAAATACTCATTTGGTGCGCAAGAGATGGCAGGGTTCCTGGTTGATAATGATTTGCATGATTTGGGTTTTTTGGGGCCAAAATTTACATGTTCTAATAACAAGAGTGGCAACAGCAAGATTTGGGTAAGGTTGGACAGGGTGCTTATGAACACTGAAGGCTTGCGGCTGGCTCCCTTGGCCACGGTGAGGCATCTTCTGCGTTTAGCATCGGACCACTGCCCATTATTATTGAATTTGTCTCCTGGCAACCCAAATCCCAGAAGCAAATGGATTCGTTTTGAAGATATCTGGATGACTTACCAAGCTACGTGGAAATTGGTGTGGAAAAACTGGAAGAAGGAAGACTATGGGCTGCCGGCTGATGTGTTGAATCGTAAGTGTCAAAGAACACTCAGGTCCTTGTTCTTCTGGGGCCGTAATTGTTTTAAGGAGCTTGAGGGGCTGAAGGATTTGCTGGAAGGCCGCATTCAGGAACTTCAAATGCTGGAGAGTTCTAATGTGGGTCTTAGTGAAGCTCAGGATCTGGAACTGCGTAAGTTCGCTGTGGAATTGAATTCGACTTTGGCACGTATGGCGACCTGATGGAGGCATAGAGCAAAGACCAAGTGGTTGGAGGAAGGTGACGCTAATTCACACTTCTTTCATTCTTTTGCTATGGCTAGAAGACGTGGTAACAGAATTGTTGAAGTTCAGAATTCTAATGGGGAGAAGATCATGGAGCAGGAGCTTATTCAGCAGGAATTATGGGATTTTTTTAGTCTAAAATGGAGGGAAAGACAGATTCAGATGGACAATTGGCCAAGTTTTCAGAGGGAGGATATGATTTCTGAACAAATGAATACTATGCTGGAGGAGGAGATCTCGGAGCAGGAGGTTCATCAAGCTGTGTTCAGCATGGGGAACAATCGGGCTCCTGGCATTGACGGTATTACCTCTTCTTTTCTTAAATTTTACTGGGAGATTGTTAAAACTGATGTCAATAGAGCTATACTTCACTTCTTTGAATCTAACTCTATGTGTAAGAGTTGGAAAGATACGTTGGTGGTATTAATTCCTAAGACTGATAGCGCCAATCAGCCTTCTAAATCCAGACCTATCAGTCTTTGCCAATCCTTTTATAAGGTGATTGCGAAGATTATTATCAATCGAATGAAACCTGTTCTAAGCGGAATTATTAGTGAAGAACAGGGTGCATTCGTACCAGGAAGGTCTATTTCCAGCCATGGATTGATTGCACAGGAGATCATGTCGAAGTTCCAGCATTCTGCTCAGAAGGAAGGGATGATGGCACTCAAGGTTGATATGGAGCAGGCCTACGATTGTATGTCGTGGGATACTTTGCAAAGAGTAATGGTGCTTATGGGATTTTCTGATAAGTTTGTACATTGGGTGATTCAATGTGTTGCTCAGCCAAGATTTACGGTGATGATCAATGGGAGCAGAACTGAGTGGATTGATGCAAGGAGTGGCCTTAGACAGGGATGCCCCTTGTCACCTTACTTGTTTATCATTTGCTCTGAGTTGTTGTCTAAGGCAATCAAGCAGAGGGGGGGACAGTTGGGAGTTAGCATTGTTAGTAATGCTGAGAAGGTTTCTCACTTGTTGTATGCCGATGACATTGTGGTGTTTGCTCAAGCTAACAGAAGGAATGCTATCCAGGTGGTGAGCCTATTAAAGGACTATTGTGATTGGACGGGGCAGAAGGTGAATTGTGCTAAGTCTTCTATTCTTTTTAATAAGAGGTGTCCTAGTTGGAAGAAGAGGGCAATCTCCAAACTCATGGGGTACAGGAAGGTGGATTCTATGGAGTATCTTGGTCTTCCTTTGGTTATGAGGAGGCTGGTTGTGAATGATTTTGCTAAAATCATTAAGGGAGCTCATGAGAAGGTTAACCTTTGGGGGAAAAAACACCTTTCAATGGCGGGTCGTGCTCTTTTGATCAGAACCTCCCTGTTAACTACTCCAATGTATTTGATGACCCATACGAATGTTCCTACTGGAGTTCTTAATTCTATTGAGAAGCTGGGAAGATGATTTTTATGGCAGAAAAATGCTACTAGTCGTGGAATGCACTATGTTGAGTGGAAGGAGTTATGTCAACCAAGGGAGCAGGGGGGATTGGGTTTTCATGGTCTATCCTCTTGGATGGGTCCCCTTAGAGCTCGGATAGCTTGGGATGTAATGCAGAATGTTGATTCCCTGCTTCACAAGTTGATTAATGCTAAGTATGGTATGGACATCTGGGAGGAGGCTCAGGCTTGTAAGAAGTCTATCACCTGGAAGGTGATTCATTAGGGTGCGCTGGCCCTCCGTTTGATTCTGCGATGGAAGATAGGGGATGGACAATATATTAATGTGATGATGGATCGTTGGATATTGGACCGTGATTTGGCAAGATGGCCAACTTATGTAAATGTTCTGGAAATGGAAAATAAGAAGGTGTGTGACTTGTTGGATGATTCCTTGCAATGGAATGGGGAGGTTATTGAGCAATGCTTTGGTAGAACTATGGCTGAATGAATTATGGGAATTAGTACTTGTAATGGTAATGGGGTGGATTGTCCTGAGCTCATCCACCACCCTATGAGTATGACTCTGACTGCTATGGCTTATCGTGCAAAGCTTGACGGGAGCAGCTATCAGTTCAGCTGGATGAAGAAGCTTAAGATGCATCCCAGGGAGGATTTTTTCTGGTGGAGACTTCTGAGGAATGCTATACCAACAAGTTGTTGGTTATTTAGAAGGGGACTTGCTGAAACTTCTCTTTGTCCTTGGGGATGTAATGTGGAGGAGAGCTTAGATCATTGTACTACTCAATGTGGCAAGCTGAAGGAGGTCCATAGTATTTTCAACAAGTGGGGATTTAGTTTGCCTATGGCTAATTCCCTGGATGAGCTGCTTGCTATGCTTTACAGTGTTGCTGACAACAACCCTGTAGTTGGTAGATTGTGCTGTTATGCAATTTACCAGCTATGGAGGGCCAGAAATGATATGAGACATGGAAAAAATTATAGGCCACCTTCTATTATAGCTGCTACAGTCCTTTCTTTGTTTCCTAAGACTTACAGCTCACCAATTCTTGAGCAATGGGACATTAATCAACCCTTTGGGTTGTCTTCTTTTAAGCAATGGTGTTCCCCCCCCCCCCCCCCCCCCCCTCCAGGTTGGCTGAAGTTTAATGTGGATACAGCTTTGAAATCTTCTAACCAGGCAGGTCTTGGTGTTGTTGTCCGAAATCATATGGGATCTTTGCTTGTTGCTGCTGGGAGAAGTGTGGAACATTGGGATGTCTGTCATGCTGAGATATTGCCGGCTGCTGCTGTCCGAGATGTTGTCAAGGACTGGATGCTGGAGGTGGAAGGAATTATTATACAGGGTGATTGCATCATTGCAATTAAATGGTTACAAAATATGTATGACCGTCGCTACAAGGGCCACTTCATTTTGGAGGGACCGGATCTGACATTTTTGATGGAATTCAAACAGGTGATCTTTCGGTACATAAACAGGAATAGCAATAGGCCTGCTGATTTTTGTGCCAAGTTAGCAGTCCTTGATAGTTTTTTCTTTAATGATGTTAATAATAGTGAGTTTCCCTCAGCATTGTTGTCTTTGTTGAGGGAAGAAAGTGATAGGATATAGTTGTTTTTTCTTTTGGTTATACTTGTAATTGCTTTTGATTAATGCAAATGCAGATATTCAGCTCTCTCTCTCTCTCTCTCTCTCTCTCTCTCTCTCTCTCTCTCTCTCTCTCTCTCTCTCTCTCTCTCTCTCTCTCTCTCTCTCTCTCTCTCTCTCTCTCTCTCTCTCTCTCTCTCTCTCTCTCTCTCTCTCTCTCTCTCTCTCTCTCTCTCTCTCTCTCTCTCTCTCTCCCCCCCACCCTATTTTTGAGTTAGTGATTTTTTATATTTATATAAAGATGAGGTAGTTTCAATAGTATTGTAGCATCAACCTTCTATAATATTATAGTACTCTTAGATGGAGACTATATAAATATTGTGCTACCCCTAATTCAAACCCTAGATAAAGTGCTTAGTACCTCATTATCATCATCAAAGCGCCATGATGCTCCCAAGAAAAAAATATAAGACATGGTTTTTTAGTCCTCAGTTTAACCCATAAGGGCATACAAATTGGAAGGAAAGAGAAAAGTAGTTTTCCATATAAAAAATTTAAGAAATTAGTTATAGAATAAAAATTCTTATCATGTTCATCTCAGCTTAGCATAAGCAGGCCTGCTCTTAAATCCTAGGTCATTACAAGATAGCTCAAATATCTTATCCTTTGAAAATTTTCTTGACCTCTTCCATATGAGTTAACATCTTCAAGAAATGTTTTAATATATAATATCAAATAATTCAATCATCCTTGGTGGATTTCAATCAACCTCTTCTACACAGATTAACATTATCGAGCAATGATTTGATAAATAACCTCTTATAGGTCAAACATCATTAGCAAATTTCTATTTATCTCCTTTACATATGTTAAAAATATTAAGCAACACTATTATTAATAACCTTTGATAGGTCAAACATACTTAAACGATAACCTTTTTATTAATTAATTCTCATTAAATAATGCTTTGATGGATTTCTTTCAACACCTTCCACCATAAGTTATAGTATAATGTGACATACTAGACCAAAAAATTATGAAATCATAATTTTTCATGATTATGTTCAACACATATAAGGTGTCTAATTCAAAAAGACTTTATTTATTGTATAAGGCCAATTATGCTTATAAACAAAAGAAAAATATTGCATGCATACATGAAAGTATAGTGCCCACTAGTGGGGGAAGTTCTTTTAATGTTAGCTAAGAACTTTGTAGCAATAGAATAAGAGAGTTTTAAATCCTAACTTTGTAAGAATATCCAAAACCCAAATAAAAAAATAAAAAGAGCATAGGTTTTAATAAAGTAATAATGATAAAAACCTAGAAGGGGAGAAAAATATAAAGGCCCAATAAACCTAAAGTAATTTCACCATGCCAGTGTTATTTATAATCCTTTACATATTCCCTAACTTAGAGAAATCACAATTATAATAGTATGAATAAATGTTAGAAAATACAGTGGAGAAAATATGTGGTTAAATAAGCTTGATCATTATGGATTAATGGAAATTAAATGATGAAGTTGGTCAAGTAGTAATACTTCAGGGTTGGTTTCAAATAACAATCATCTAATGATGATCTATTAGAAAATATTGAATGACAATGATCGGTGGTGGTTTGATAGTGATGATCTACTGATGAATATCTAATAGTGATGATGAGGTGGTGGTTAGATGGTTGCCATTAGGTAGTAACAGCTTAACTATGGACATTGGTGATTTTATTGAGTTTATTTGGTTATGGTAATTGGGCGATGATCCAATAATGGTGTTCAAATGAGGGCCTAATGGTAACAATTAGGTAGCAAAGGCTCAATGCATGTTGTCATGCAATAAAGATTTCATAATGGCAATCATAGTGGACTGATAATGGCGGTCAAGCTAAGAAAGTCTAACAATGGAAATCAACCAAGAAAGGTTTGATGCTGGTTATCAAGTGATGAAGGTTTAATGGTGGATATCAGGTAGTAAAGTTTTGATGGTGGTAATTGTGAGGTAAAGGTCTAATGACAAGGATCTAGTAATGATTTAATAGCATTGGTGTTCATGTATGGCTATGGAATTCTTTAAGTCTTTAACTCTCTTGAATCTTTCTTTAAAGGTCCTCTTAATGTAGAAGAGGGTGGAGTAATTTAAATATTTTCTTAAAGTGGTATGCCTTATAAACATGGAGAAATTATGAACACTACATCGGATGGCTTGTAGTGATTTCCTTGATCAAAATGCATTCATTCAACATTTAATTGCTTTAATGTTGATATGATTATGCTACATAGTGTAAGTTTGCTAACTTGGGAGAAAAGATATTTTAATCTCATTAAAGAACTAGAGAGAACTGAAAAACTAAAAAAGTAAAAAATAAAAGTAGTATTCGAGTTACCAACCATGTTCAAAGTAACTATTGTAAATGGAGTGCTAAAAATACCATCCAAATCCTTGTTTTGTCACTCATTTCTCGTCCTATATCTCCCTTCTCTACTACCTTACATGGCCTAAGAGAAGTGAATGAAAGGGTGAGGGAATTGGCTTAGAGTTGTAAAAGAATAATTGATTTATAAATAAAAAAAATTAGTTTTTTAGCAACATTGTAGTCAAGATCACAGTACCATAGTGATAAGACCAAACACTTCAAACTTAAGTTGATGGCATCGTAGTGCCCAATGTGAGGTACTATTGTAAAAATTTCATAACGAACATAATAGAGAGGGAAGTGTATTCTCTAGCACAAAACTATAATGATCTCAATAACCTGTTTATGCATGCAAGATTTTTAATCTAAATTATTAATAGGTTATTAATCTACTGCAAATGGGAGTTCTTATGATCTACACACCTCAGAAAAATATAATCCTCAATATTTCTCATAACATACCATAAAGAGATATGATAATTTATTGATCATTGATCAAACCAATCATATCATTCAATCAAATCATATATTATATCAAATCATTCACACTTATACAAATTAATTAGTTATACGAGATTTTATGTATTTAAATGCTCAATCAATAAAATTAAATAAATTTTACAAAATTAATCAAGAAAAAGAATTATACTAGTGGTCCTCATAGGAACTTTTCTAACTTTTTCTGACCTAAACTAGAGACCCTTAGAATATTGGTGTTATCATCACAAAATGAGTGATATCTCACTAACTCCACTAAGATTTCTTTAATCAATCCTACTTATAGAACCTTCACTAAACATTCTAGTTCCTATAGTCCTCTATCATTTAGCTTAACTTAACTATCCCATTCTAGATTCAAATTATCCTCTTAACCCTCCTTAAGAATAGTCTATTATATTGTGTCCATGTTATCCATATTGGAAACATTGAATTGTAAGCAAGTAACACTATGAAAATCTATTTTTCCACATTGAAGACACTCCATATTACTGCTAATAGGTATAAATAATCATATCTTGAAATGGCTAAATTTATTCTTCTTTTCACTTATACTTACTCTACTTATTTCTTCACATTCTATTTTTATATTCACATCTTATATATATATATATATATATATATATATATATATATTAGAATTGCAAATTGCATTAAAAGTGCAAAGGTAAAAAAACTAGTTACAGACTAAATGTAAGGTTCACATTCCTTCTTCAATAACCTAGATAATGAAGAAGGGATGCTATCTAAAGAAGAATTATCAAAAAAGAAATTATTCTCAATAGCCAAAGTAGCACAACAATCTGCTACCTTGTTACAGCTTCTATGATGAAAGATTACCTTGTTGAAGTCGGTGAGGAAAATGAAATCCTTATCCTTCCAATTATTAGCTCTCCAAGCATTTTATTCAAAGAATTTTTAATGTATTCTATGATGTTGTAGTTGTCACCTTCAATTATAATACCATTGCTCTCTAACATCCACCTTTGTATGTATTTTCAAATCATCAAGATAGCCTCCATTTCTAGTTGTGCCACGTCCCAATGGACTCTTCTCTCCCCGAACGCAAGCAATAACCTTCCCTTGAAGTCTCAAAAGACTCCACCAATTCCCGCATTGTTAATCTTCAACAAGGATGCATTGATGTTTACCTTGATCCAATCTAGAGGTGGAGGGTGCCACTTCAATTGAGACTCCCTAAGGAGATTAGCACCCCAGCTATCTAGCATTGGATTGGATTTTGTCATTGTTACAGACAATATATTAGCTGCAATCATAGAGCTTCCAAGAGTTTGCTTGCCATGGACTTTCCTGTTCCATTCCTTCCAGCATTCATGAACTGAAGAGCAATACACAATGACTATACTAGAGCAGATTGTTGACTGTCTTCTCAGCTCCGTCAGACATTCCTCCAGTGAGTAGAAAATTGGGATCAATGTTCTCCACTTGCTGGCAGCCCCGTGCATATAGAACATGATTGGTAAGCTTCCTGTAATTGAGAAACGCATTAGTTGGTATTTCAAACTTACTCAACCTTAACCAAAATAACTCAACACGGGGTTGAATTTTAGCTTTTTTGAGCCACATAGAAAATCCAAAGTCTCCCTCTCTCCTATCACCATAAATAACATTTTCATAAGACATAGCTGTAATAGTTTTCTCTGAAAACTATTTGATTTCCTCCATATAATATGCATCAGCATTTTGATTAATAGGGATATGAAAAATAATTGATATGAGGTCCTCATTGAACACCTCCTGCAGCCTCTCAATGTTCCAGTCACCGTTTCGGGACATGAGTTGGTCAAGCATAACATCTTCCAACTTCGTGCTATCAACAAATGTAGGCCACGACCCAAAGCTTTTATCAAGTATCCAAACATCCATGAGAATATTGATCTTCCTCCCATTTTCCACTCTACATTCCAGCAAAGGTTTCAAAAATTTCCCTCCTTTTAATATTTTCCAAGAAGTAGACACTCCTTGTTTGACACCCATATCAAACATAGTATTCCTGTATCTTGTAAGCATAACTTTGTGAAAAGTAGACTCCGGATTATTTAAGAATCGCCAAGACAATCTTGCCTTAAGTGGACCAGATCTTATAATTGTTCAATGGAAATTTAACCCGCCAGCATCCCTCGGTTTACAGAGCTCAGACCAAGAGACATAGTGCAGTCCCTTTTTTCCATTGCTTTTATGCCACACAAACTCTCTACAACATTTGTCCACTTCATACAAAACCTTCTTTGGAACCATCATATGAGCTGATAAAAAGCTTGGAACAACTAATAAAGATGTCTTGGCCAGCATAATCTACCAGCCAGGGATAAGTTCTTGCTCCCCCATGAGTTCAGCTTGTGTAAAACCTTATCCATGACATCTTGAAAATCAGCCTTTAATAGTCTTCTCAATGTGATTCTAACTCCAAGGTACTGGAATTCCTTTGTTTCCTTGCATCCCAAAATTTCTTTGACTCGATTTATATTTGAGCAGCAAGTGGCAGTGCTAAACAAAAGTTGAGATTTCGAAATGTTAACATTTAAACCTGTCCAAGAACAGAAGCCCATAATAATTGATTGGAGAGTTTTAGCCATCGTCATTGTTGCTTGAGCAAAGATCAAAACGTCATCAGCATACAACATGTAGATATCTTAGACGTTCTTGGTGATATTTGAATTCCTAAATCAGTTTCCCTTTGCTCGCTTGCATTTGACAGTAACTTAGAACACATGATAAACATATACGTGGAGAGAGGACATCCTTGACGGAATCCATTTTGAGCATTGATCCACTTCGAAGTCTTTCCATTAAGAAGGAATGAAAATCTAACATCACTAACACATTCCATAATAAGTGACGAGATCTTGCTAGGGAAGCCAAACATGTTTAGAATTTGTTTCAATGATTCCCAACTCAAGCTATCATAAGCTTGTTCCATATCAAGCTTCACCGCCATCATTCCCTTTTTGTTCTTAGAAATTCTAAACATTGTTAAAAATCTCATGAGCAAGAAGACAGTGATCCAACATTGATTTACCCATAATGAAGGCTACCTGTTCTTCTGAGATAATTCTGTTTATACAACACTTTAGTCTATTCATGATCATAGTTGCCACAAGCTTATACGTTGTTTTACATAAGCTTATAGGCATATAATTTGCAAGAATTAAAGGATTTCTTATCTTAGGAATAAGAACAATCAATGTGTCTTTCCATTTAGCATGCATTTTACTATTTTTAAAAAAACTATCAACCGCATTCCAAGTGTCATCCTCAACTATATGCCAATAGAATTTAAAGAATGATGCAGTAATGCCATCCATACCAGGAGATTTGTTATTACCTTATTGAAAAAAAGCCTTCTTGAGTTCATCCTTAGTGAATTTTTCATTCATCAACTCTGCTTCAACATTTATAATCTTCTATTTTTCAAAATGCTTGGCTAGCCCGTCAGAATAATCTCTCTGGATTTCCATTTTTTCACAAAGAAATCATGGAAAATAGCTTCAATTTGATTCGAGTCCTCTAGAACATTATTAGTTTCATTTTTAATCTATCTAATGAGGTTACCATTCTTCTTGGCAGAAGCATAATTGTGAAAAAAATTGGAATTAGTGCCTCCTTCCTCATGCCATCTAGTCTTTGCTCTTTGATTCCACCATGTAGAAAGTCTCCCCAAAGTCACATTAAGCTCATGTACTTTACCACTAAGCAAATTCAGCTTTTCCTGGGAGAGACCCGAATTGGCATCTTCCTCCATTTGAAGCTCCAAAACTTCTTTCTTCAACTATTCCTTCAGCACATTTAACTCCTTGCATTTATTTTTGTTCCAGAAATATAAAGATTTAAGAGTTCTTCTTAACTTTCTTTGGAGTATTTCAGCATTAGTACTATAATTCTTCTTCTTCCAATTTTTTAGAACAATCTTCCATGCCACAGGATACGTTCTCCACATGTCTTCAAATCGGATGATTCTAGATTACTTGTTAGTTGGCTCAAGTACCTTAAAAGATATCGGACAATGGTCAGAAGCAACCCGTGGAAGATGTCGAACCAAAGCCATTGGACTTCTTTGTAGAGAAATTGAATTCATCAAACATCTATCAAGTCTCTCCCAAATTCTGGAAGCACCCACTTTGTTGTTACACCAAGTAAATCTTTGTCCAACAAAGGCAATCTCATGAAAATCATTATTCACCATGTAAGACTTCATTTCTTTAGGACCATTGGAAAACTGAAACCTCTTACCACCCCCCCCCCCCCCCTCCTCTTATCATCCTTTGAAAGGATACAATTAAAATCACCTCCTATGATTGAAGGTACATCATCAGGCAGACATCTCTCAAGAGTCTCCCATAATGATCTTTTGTTATAAACATCTTTACCTTCGTAGACTATTGAAACATTACAATTGTCCATATTTGTGCTGGAAAGAACTCCCACTACAGCTTGGGAAGTGTGCTCAATTACATCAAACGATGCTACATTCTTATCACAGAGAATCAAGATACCACCCGACATTCCTTCAGCAGGATGATGAAAGAATTCCCAATTTCTTCCTACCAAAATATCCACATCTTTCCTTTTAATGCTAGTCATCTTAGTTTCAGTAAGACCAACAAAAAAATCACCATTGTCTTTTACAATCTCCTTAAGATATAGGAAGACTTCACACTTCTTTGCCCCCCTAAAATTCCAAAAGATGAAAGACGACATTAATGATGAAGAGGGGAAAAGTTACTGCCTTTTTTACCAGCTTTGCAATCTCCTTTCCTCTTCATGTGAGTTGCCTCAACTGGACCCAACGATCTAACTTCCTTCGAGATTTTAGATTTCCCAGAATTTGTAGTTTGATCTCCTGAACTCCGACTCCTCTCAAAACTAGATTGTTTGTTTGCATCTATTGCAGTTTCAATAGCATTTCATGTAATATTCATGTCCTCTGTATCAGCCACTTCAGTTATTTCTCCCTCCTCTTGTTCTTCCAGTAGAACTTGGAATTTATTATTGACACAGATGTTAGCATTTTTTATTTCCATGTTAAATTCTGAATTTACTGGCACTTTGTTAACACAATCCTTTCCAGCAATAATTTGATTCACTTGACTTTCTTCATTCTGAATCTGGTTATTATTATCAACCTGTATCTCTTCAAGATTGTCATTAGCAATTTGATTCTTCTCTATATATTCATTCTGCTTCCGATCATTTTTCATAACAGGTCTATAAACCTGTTGCTTCCAACTACTAGCTTCCCCATTATTCTTATAACTTCTAAACCAACCATCTGTTTTGGAACTTAGCATGGATCCAGGGTCTATATTCGTCATTATCATCATGTGGCTTCAAAGTTCCTGCAGCATCATTCTTTACATCCGTAGCAATCTGGGAGTTAACCACAGACTGTTCAAAAGATTTAACTGATTTAACCTCCGGACAATCGGATTTGCTATGCCCAATAACTCCACAATAGTAGCATAGAGAAGTCATCTTCTCATATTCTACTTTTTGATAAATTCTTCCTTGAATTCCTTCTATCCATACACCTTTAGGCAATTTCTTGTCAAGATTAATACGCACACAGAGACGTGCATATTCTCTCTTCCCCCATTTAAGAGAATTCCCATCAAGGAACAACGGTGCTCCAATAGTTGAAGCGATTCAGACTATATTTTCCTCATCCCAACAACTTTTGAGGAAAGAAAGGAAATCTAATCCATACAGGTGATGTCAAACCTTTCAGTGACTTCAGAGAGAAGGAAGTAGACCACTTATCAATCCTAATAATATGGTTACCAATAAACCAAGGTCCTCCGCTCAAAACTTTTTCCATAGATTCAATGGTATTAAAGGAGCACAGAATCTAGTCAAGCCCAAGAGTCGTTAAATGGAATTTCCCATATCTACTCCATTGTCTTCGTAATTCCAAGCTACAAACAGAGAAAGGTATATTTTCTCCTAACAAGAGATTTTTCAAGAATCTGTGTATTGGCAATTTCCCAATCTAGATTCAATTCACCGCCATACCATCTTCAGTCATATGCGTATTCTCCATCTTATAATCCAGTTTTATGTGATGTGTTTTCCCCCAGGCAAAGACAAAACTATTTTTAGAAAAAGGCTTTTCTATAAATTTTGAAGCACCATCAACATTTATAACACCTCCTTCAACCTTATCATTCAGATTCTTATTCATCAAATTCTGATCGCATTCGTCATGAATTCCCAAGAATTTATTACTCCTTCTCAAAATAAGATAAGAAGCAGATGATTCACCGTTACCAAATTCTGTAGATTCAAATTCTGGTAAGGAAGGCATCAAAGGGTTCTTGCCCTTCCCATCCACAAGAAATTCTTTCCGAACCAGAGATCCATCCCTCTCCGGGATTGCCTAATTCGAACTATTCTTTACCGGCGATACTGAGCTTAATCCAACCTTCTTGAGAGAAATACTGTTAGCAAGAGGCTGCCGGCGGTCAGGATTGCCCATCTCCAGGAAACGTGAGTTGCCAGCCAAACGGGAAATTCAAAGAAACACGAAGGGTTTCTCTCACTAGAAAATCGCAAATCACAGCAATCAATTTTCTTTCCTCATATTCATATCTTATTTGAACTGAATGATATATATATATATATATATATATATATATATATATCATTTTCTACTAATCTTGCTCTTTCCACTAGCTCTAAAATTTCTTTGATCCTCAAAGGTAGTAATTTTTTCCTTAATTCAACTCTAAGTCCCCTCAATAAATGACAACACTTCTTTTATCTAGTGCTAATTAGTTGAGGAGCATAAATGACGAATGCTATGAATTTTTCTTCATACCACATAACTATTTTTGATATATCCTGAAAAGATTATCTTGATTTGGCATGAATCTCGAGGCAAAATTGAGCCAAAAACTTAAAAAATTAACTTCATAATCAACTGAACTCCAATTTTAGCAAACTTATAGTCAATCTGAGTATCTCAGAAATACGAACTGAACGACACCAAATTCAACTCAATGTAAGCCCAAATGAGTCCAAATCAAGCCCCAGAAGCACTATTAGAAAGTTCAAACCATAATTTGAGTTACCAAATGGTTTCTAAATATGGCGTTCTTATAGTCGAATCAAGCGGCTCAACGAGACAAATTCAACGAGCCTAAGATCGCCGAATTCTAATATCATTAATACCTTCAAATGTCTGACAACGGGTGCATGATCAAAGGTCTCAATATCGGCCGTCCATCCGACCACGCCCTATTTTTATCGCCCACCAACTACTAGCCTCCTGACTTACATCGCCCATCGACTATAGTCATTCAAACTTCTGTCTCCCACCTACTACAGTCCTCCTGACTTACGTCGCCCATCTACTACAGTCATTTTTACTTCCATTGCCTACCGACCAAAATTCTCCTGACTTACATTGCCCCTCGACAACAGTCCTTCTGACCTCCATCGTCAGACAATAGTATTTATGACCTACGTCACCCATCGACTATAGTTCTTCTGACCTCCGTAAGTAGATTATGGTCCTTCTAACCAAACGAACACATCAACAATGATTCTTTATATTATCACCAAGTAATATACTCTAAAAGATGTACATCAAGCTATGCCCTTCCCCCAAGGAAGGGCCTCATTTGTAATCTACTAAGATACTAGTGGATTCATTCAAACTGGGCTAGGCCCATGGTTTTTCCCCCTTTTCAAGGGTTTTCCACGTAAAAATCTTGGTGTCTTATAAATGCTAGATCATCTCTCTTACTGATTGTATGTCAGATTTTTGTACAATGCTAAGACGTTAAATATTATATTTCTCTACCACCGTGAATACTGAAGGACGCAACAATTTTATTTATCTTGTCTAATCTCATGATTTGCCTCATGTATTTACTATCAAGCTTACAGAGGTAAACTACTATCCCTAAAAATGCCTAAAAATTCATCTCATGTGATATAAGAGTTTAGCTCACCTTGAAATCACTCATTATTATCCAATCCACCACCTTTCAACTTGTCCCTCAAATAAAATGTTGCCAATGGTACCTTCTTGTTCATTGAACAATACAAAGTATCATTTATCTTTTTAATCTTCAGTGCCCAATTTTATACTTCTAGTAGCATTACATCTCCCTTGAATAGTGGATGCTTCAACTTGCGGAACATTTATAGATGTTTGTCTTCTTCAATTTATTTTCTTACAGATTATTTTCTTTATGCATCATTCATTAGTTTTTTCATCAAACTAGAAACTTACATAATACTCCCGTATGTCTAGTTTTACCTCTAATTTGATAATTTAATTGGGCAAAACCTATCTAATTTTCAAAACCTAATCAATGACACATTCGTACAATAGAAAAATAATTTCAATGTGATACCTAGAACATATATGCTTGGATTTATGAAAGCATGATTTATTTTGACATTAGATTTTATAGAATCAAAACTCTTACTATGAAATAAATATAACAACAATAATAGCAAGCCTTTATCACACTACGTGAAGCCAGCTGCATGAATCTTTTTCAATATGTTATGTCTTATTAATAGTCAAATTATCTTTTAAATCTAATAAAAATGTATGTTTTAATACTTTCTAACCAAGTCTATTTTGGTCTACCTCTACCTTTCTTATAATATGCAAATCTAATACATCTGCTCTAGCAATAAAATAAATAATAAAACTAAAATGATTATGTAAGATATGTAAGACTTAAAATAAATAAAATAAATGGCACTTTATGGAAAAATAAAAATAAAATAAAATATTGCATTACCTAAAAGCATTCATGTGCCCTTCAATTATAAGTTTCTTAGCTTCAATACATAAATTGTAAGCCCTAATTCTTAAATTAATAATAACTTACTTTATATTATATTGAAAATAGACAAAACATTTATGTATTGAAGAGAATATGTCAATTTAGATAATAGTCCTCTCCAAGGACATTTGTAATTTCAATAGAGCTGAGCTTTCTTAAACAGTTATTGGGATGAAAGTTGTTTGTCCTATAACTCTTTATTAAATATAGGTTTGAATTACAACTTAGTATTGCTCACCTTTATTTTCTTATCAAAGGCTAATTTATTATATCATAAACCTTCAACTTCTTTATATTTTATCAAGCTTATGTTGACTAAATATAAGCCCTAGAAATAATAATCAAATAAGCAACTTAAGCACTAATATTTGTTGGTGGAATTTTGAAAACATGTTTTGAAAATATTAGTTTTCTTTGAGAATTTTGAAATTGAGATTTAATTCTAATTCTAGAAGTTGAATCAACTCGCTCGGAAAAGTATATCATCCCGAAAGGCGAAAATAAAATTCCACAAAGGTGTTCAGGCTTAGAATTATGTAAATTCGTCTTGAATATCACAGCTAGATTCTAAAGAGAACTCGACATGGCCCCGAGGGGACGAGGTAGAGTTTAACTAAATAATCTAGTTATGATACTCAAGGAGTGTGATTGCCGAATTCGTATCCAAAACCTTATCAAAGAAGGATGTATCTCCCCAAAGGGAGGTATCACCTTTCAATGATAATTCTTCTAATATGATAATGACAATCATTTTTGACTTTTCCCAAAGAAATCTAAGAGGTTTTTTTTTTAAATGAATTTTGAAATCAGGTGTGTGGGGTTCCAAATCTCCTACGAGCGCAAGCCCTCGTAGTTAATTACATCGTAGGGAGACAGAGTCCCCTACAAAAACTCTCGATTAAAATAAGAACGAAATTTTGTTAGATTTTCTAAGAGTGATATAAAAAAAAATTGAATAGAATCTTTTGGAAAATCAAAGGGGAGTGAATCAAAATTGAACAGTTATTAACAGAATCAAAGAAAGAGAGGTAGGGGACACTTTGAGATTCCAGAACCATCCGGAAGTGTCCTAACTTAATCTAAGTGTTGGGCTTTACATTTTAGGATTGAAAGGAAATTTAATTTGATTTGAGCATTTTATTAGATATTTGGGATTATATTCCCGAAATTTGGGGTCTTATAATCAAAGATATGCCCCGGATCCTAAATCTATTTTGGACACTAGACCATAGTCGTCCGATCCTAACTAATGCGGTGCAAAACCTGGACTTACCCTGGCCTGGATTGGGGAGCCAGCTAACCACCTAGTCGATTTAAAAGAGATGAGTCCGATCTTTTATGAAAGAGTGGTAGGGATATTGTACTTAAAGTTTTGGAGAGTTGGGGTCGACATCTAGAAATTTTCCTAATTGACCCCTTTGACTTATGTTGGGTGCAAAATTAATTTGTTTTTAATGCAATGCATGCTAGTTAACAACCTTAAATTAAATATGCTTGAAATTTTAAAAACAGGCTTACAAAATAATTTTTTAGAAGACTGGGCTTCCCCAGATCCGGCACCTCATCCTCATAGGTCAGACTATCCGAACTTTACCCGCAGGTGAGGAAGGGTCTAAAACAAGGGAAGAGTAACGCAGTAATATGCATGCGACCCCGGGGTCGATCCCCGGCTAATTCCCTAGATTCGTTATCTTTTTATGTTATTTAGACTCACTAAAATTTTAAACTTTTAAAGTTATGAGTATAAAACTTTCACACCCTCACGAGTCTCACGTATCCAGGCGAAAATAAAAGCTGCACACAATCGCCAAAAAATTAGAAAAAGCAAGCAATCCTAAAGACAATCAATTCATCACATCAAATATTAACTAATTAATAAATGTCCATAGGCAAAGTTGCCCTGCTTATTACAAACCAGAGTTTTCCAGAAAGTAAAGTGGCCGGGCACCACTGACAATAACCCGGATTCTAAGCCTAATAATGATGCAAGTAATTTTGAGTGGGATACTCTCAATCTTCAAGTCTTCAGTCTTGCCCTTCTTTGGACTCCTTTCCTTCAAACTCCTTGGATTCTTCGTAGCAAACTACCCAAATGGATAAGAGGGCACCTCCCCCTTAAGGGGAAGGCCACTCTTTCCTCTTTGGGTATAAGAGAAGTGTGATCCAAATTTGGATTTCAAAATGGAAGAAGGAATTCTCCCAAAAAGGGAATCCTTTCCTCTTTGGAATCCAAGCTTTGGATCTATGTATCTCATCTCAAAATTAACTTTCACAACACTTGACAATTATACAAATTACATTTACATCAAAAATCAAATCTAGACTCACCTGCAATTTTATCCTAAGCAGTTAATAAATAAGAAGCAATTATTCCCAAGCAGTTATATATAAGCAAAAGGAAGTAAAATACATTGGCCACGCTCTTTTTATTTGGGGGCTTTAGCAGCTGAAGCACCCGTGCAAGCATTTATAATAATTGATATTTATTATTAACTTAGCCCCCCTTTTTACTGCCCTGCATGAGCGTGGCCACCTGCAGAAAACTATGTGAACATCCAGATCGTACCTAACCTAAGGGTAATCTAGTCGCCAAACACATCAATCCATCCACAGAGTGCAGAAAAGTAAGCTGACACAGCAAAGCAATTTCATCCACAATATGCAGTGAAAAGCACGAAAAATCCGGCACACAACAGTAAAGTAAACACCGGCCTAACCTTGATCTAGAGTTGGTTGTCCTAGCACATCATCTAAAGTGTGTGTAGAAGGTCATGTGGCAGGGATAGATCCTAAGGTGGGTGATTAGTTAAAGTTATCTAAAGTGTTGGATTTATTAAGGCCTAAGAGGGAGATTTAAGTTAAACTTTAAATATTAATAAATTAGGAATTTTAGTTAAATGTATTTTAAGAGTTAATTGGTTGCTACCTTTGTTTCACACCGAGGCCGTGTAGTTTATTTCACCTTCCTTGGGGCTAAGCTAATAGCCTCGTAGGCCTGGGTTACCTAGAAGCAATCAGGGTTAATTAAGTTATTTTAAATAGGTTGGAATTAAAGGAGTAAATTAATATTAGGGGAATTAATTACTGATTTTAATGGGTTGGTTGAGAATTTTAATGACCTATTAAAAGGATTTTAGAGGTTAGAAAAATTAATGTGTTTTAAAGGATTATCTGGATACATTAACTAGGGGGTAAAAACTTGACTTTTAAAATTAAAGTTAATCTTAAGGGTTATAAATTTTTAATAAATACTAGACCTAATTATGAGTTGTTAGACAGGTAGTACACTCAATTTGGAGTTTTCTACGAAAAGTTATGATTTTTAGAAGTTTTGGCCCGTTTTGCCCTAAGGTAACCTAAGATGTTGAGTCCTTGGTTTTAACTAAATTATGGAGGTTTAAAGTTTTAGGGAATGATAGATTCTAATTGAAGTCATTAACCACTAAGTTGATTAATCAAAATTTTTCTATTATTAACAGTGAATTTTAGAAATTTTACACATTCGTAGGGATTATTAAATTACTACGACTAAGGGGTTTGCTTTAAGGGTTTGAACCCGAATGAGCCCTACACTCCTTGGGATCAATTCCAATGGTCATAAATGACCCAAGGATAGATCAACAAGTGTTTAGAGCCCTTTTGGGATTTTTAGGATTTTTAAGATTAATCAAAATTGGTTAAACCCTAATTACCTAAGGATCAAGCTAGGACAAATCTAGGAACCAATTTGAGAGGGTTTCAATTCTTATTGGTTAAGGGATTAATTAAATACAATTAAGGACATTTTAATGGATTTTACAAGCTAAGGATGGTTCATTATCAATTAATCAGGGTTAAGGCCATTTCTAAGAAGGATTTTTGAGGCTCCTACTTGGGGAACCAAATGAACTCCAAATTTGATGAAATTTGGACCATAGGATCACCTGACCCTAAGGACTAAACCCACTAAATTTGAGCTCAAATGGAGTACTCAAAGGTGGTTAACCAAACCACCCAAGGTGAGCTCTAAGTCACCTTCAAATCACTATGGGGGTCTATCCTAGGCTTGGATTGGGGCAAAATTAGTGGTTCTACACTTCTCATCCTACACATCATCAGCACACCAAAAATCACATCCTAAATCCCATTGGATAGGTCTATATCCCCTTTTGAATTTATGGGTCAAACCATGACTCTTAAAATTAAAAATTAGGGAAAATGCCCTTAAACAACTTAAAATGGGGAGATAAAATTTGGACATGTAAAAAACATGTCCAATTTCAATGTCCCAAAATTCCAGATCTGGTGGACATGTATTTAAAAAGTAATTAAAGAAATACATAAAATGCTCAAATTGAAATTAAGCCTAAGACTGATCTAACCAGGGTCTGAAACCAACGGGCTTTTATAGAGCTCCCTGAGACCTTTCCAATGAGCCTAAGAACACCTTATTTGGACAAGTGTGCAGGGAGTTATTAATTTTTGAAGTTTCCTTGAATTTCTGGATTTATTAATCCGACAATTACACAGTCAGCAACCGTTGACACGCGCCGCGCGTCGATTCGCCAGGCAATGATTGGCGCTAACAGTTAAAGGTCGGGTTAACCATAGCCGTTGGATGGCGGATCGAATGGCTGGGATTAACAGCGCTCCGATACCGAAGGATTTAATCTGAGCCGTTGATCGAGATCAATGGCTGAGATTTCGTCTTCAACCTCCCGCTCGTATCCGAGACCGCAGGGCTTCTCCGGCTTGATCCGGGCGATCCCGCCGGTGAACTCTGATGAAATTTCACAGGGAGGATCAGGATGGTGGGAACCTTCAATCCAACGGTGGAAATCCATTGGGGTGAAGGTTTCCTTCACACTTGACCAGACTACCTAGCTAGGGAGCTCGGGATGGAGAGATTACCGTAGAGAAGGCCTCAACGAATGAGCTTCTCTATCAGGAAGCTTCAGGGGACGGTGGCAAACAGATCTCCTTCAGACGTCGGGACCGGAGGATGGCCGGAGGTGTGACGTCGAGCGGGACGCCGAAGGCTTTCACGGGCGCTTGCTCGAATGGAAGGAGGGATTGATCTGGGAGCTCGGAGGAAGCGTCTGGGAGTTCGAAAGAGTTCTGGGAATCGATCGAGAGCGAATGCCAATGCCTCTAGAGGTCTGGCGAGCTCAAGGGTATTCGGCCACCTTTCGGGAGCTTGGACGGCCGGGATTGAGCTGGAGAGGGCTCGGATCGCTGCCAGGTGGATGATGGTGACTTCTAGGGGAGATCGTGGGGATCAAACCGGTGGACAGTAGCCTTGAGCCAAGAATTGTCTGGGGGGACCACCAGAGCTCAAATTCCATTGGCTCCGACAGCCGCCGGCCATGGTCTGGGTCAGGTTGACTGGGGCAGGCTGATGGGGACATGCTGGAGCCAAGGGTGGAGTCAATTTAGCCTGGGGAGGTCTGGATCAGACTGGTGGCTGGATTGGACCCAAACCTGCTCGGTTCAAGTAGAATTGAGCTTGATCCAGGTCATGTCAGACCTTGGGTTTGGTATGGGAGATAGGTCTGGATCTGGTGCACCCAATACAGGTGACAATTGGATCCAATTTGGTCTGGGTAAAAAGTTGGCTCGGGTTAATACAAATCTGCTCGGTTCGGGTCAATTTGGGCTCAACCCAGGTCAGGCCAGACCCTGGGCTTGAGGTGGGAAGTGGGTCTGGGTCTGGTGCACCCAATACAAGTGGCAATTGGGTCCAATTTGACTTGAGCTGGAAGATGGCTCGGGTCCAAGTGTTTTTGGCTACTTTGGGTTAGCTTAACTCTTGACCCAAGTTAGCCCAAGGCATGGGCTGGCTGGAGGAAGTGCATTGGACCTAGGGCCACCTAGGAGAGGTGTTGATCAAGTTCAATTGGGCTTAGGTTGAGAGTTGGCCCAATCCTAAGTGATTTTGGGCACTTTGGGTTAGCCTAACTCTTGACCCAAGTAAGCCCAGGGTTGGGCTGGTCAAGGAAGGTATATTGAGTTAATGAGAACTCAATGGCACCTTGATTTGAATTCAATTTGATTAAGATCAAAAGATGGCTCAAGGGAGGCCTCTCTTTGGTCACTTGGGTCAAGCCATATGGCTAACCCAAGTAAGCCCAAGGCTTGGGTCTCCAAGAGGGGTCTCTTGGGTATCCAAGGGGTCATCCCATGCATTCAAAGGACTTGGAATGGGCTTGGTTCAAAAATTTGAAAGAGGAGGGGTGTATGGGTTAATGGGTCAAACCTTGTTGACTTGGTCAACCAAGTTGACCCAAGGTCTGGGTTTTAGTTCAACAAGTTGGGTTTGATATTTGAAATTCATTGAAAGTGGTTTCAAAGAGTTTGGAATTGATTCGAGTTGAAATGGGCATTTGAAATCCCATAAGGGTATTTTGGTAAATCTTGACCCATTGGTCAACTAGGGTCAAAATTGGGTCTGAAAAAAATGCAGTTTACTGCTCAATAGGTTGCAATCAAGGGTTTGGAAGTGATTGGAGGCTTTGATAAAGGCTCCAAGATCAAACTCTTCAAGGGGTTAGGTCCAGTGGCATAGTCTGTAAATATTTGAAGGTTTTACAGCCTTTGGATTTTAAATCAAATTCTGGGGTTAGAGACCTCAGAATGGGCTCAAAATTGGAGGGTAGCCTCTAGAGACATGTCTTATCACTTTGAAAGTGATAGACCCTGAATCAAAGGCCAATTGACTGGGCTTTGAAATGTTTGAAAAATCTTTGAAAAAGGTCTTTAGAACAGGGCCTTAAGACTTTGGATTTGAGTCTGGATTTCTGGATTTGGATTGGATCTTAAGTTTGAATGATTGGAGTATCCATGTCATCTACAATCATGTGGTGATTGTTAATGAATGGATAGGGTCAAGGCTAGATCAAAGGTGGAATCAAAGTCTAAGTTGAAATTTGGATTCTCAAGTGGATTGAATCAAAATTTGGGTATGTTTAAAATTTGAATCAATTGGGATTTGAGTTGAATGAAGCTTGAGATTCAAATTAATCAAGGGTAGGAATTAAATTGAAGTTGGAGTTGATCAAAGGTAGGAATTGATTTGAGGTTGAAGTTGATCAAGGGTAGGGATTGATTTGAGTCTAGATTGATCCTAAGATCTAGAGGGGTTCTAAGATCTAGGGTCTAAGGGAATCCTAGGCTCTAGAATGGATCCTACGGTCTGGCTCTAGGAACGGACCTTAAGATCTAGAGTAGATCCTGGGATCTAGATCTAATCTGGGGTTTGGAAGGGCCTTAGTGACCTCATACAAAAATGAGGTCAACAATATCAAATTTCAAAAACATTAAATCTGAACATAAGATAGTTTGGAATACGTATGGGCTTCTAGTGCTCTACTTTTTATCCATTATCTTTTGAAAAGAATTATTTCAAATTTGACCTAATCCCTTCAGAGATGTAATTAACTATATGAGCTTGGCTACATTGTGAACATATATCCCATAAAGAATAAACCCCATAATCCTTAGGAATATAGATTTTTTTAATTCTAATTTTATTTTTGAATTTTTTATGGAATATAATTTTAGTCCTTTGTGATGATATATATTTTTTTATATTAAATTTAATTATAAAATGTTTTTTTAAATTTATTATATGTTTTCCTTATCTTCTCCCATTACCTGAGAAACTCATGTTCTCCCTGCTTCATCATTCAAACTTCTAAAACTCTCATCTTCTATCCTTTCATACCCAAATTAATATTGTTGGATAATAGATTTTTTTTTGTTTATCATTAGATATTAGGGTTGAACAACAATCATTTAAATTAATGATATTGTCATTTTGCAACTAATGTTTTTGTAGTTCAAGAAAAGCTTCACTTAAATTTTAGTCTTAGTATTTTTAAAAAGAAGCTCATCAAAATAAAAAATTTAAAAAATCTCCATAATTTTTTTAATCAATTTAAAACGTTTGAAAAAAGGAAATTTTTTTCCATATATCATCCTATATATAGACTTTACTTTTAATTCACTTTTTTAACTACAAAAACTAAAACTGAATTTTTATTAATGAAGATTGTTAAGATAATGTTATGAAATAAGATAGAACACTATTTTCTATAAGTCCATTTATACCATATGTTGGAAAGAATATAGATTGAAGTTTTCAAATAGAATTGGTGATGTTTTATTTGGATGCAATAATGAAGTATTGGGAATAATATGAAATGCCTCTAATAACAAGGAAAAAGATCTTTTTATTGTGCTTTGAATATTATTCTAATTCAAATTATTATCAATTTAGTTATTTTAATTTATGTACATTTTGAAGTTAAACTTCTAAATTCAATTTTGTTACATGATAACAAATTTATAGCAATAAAAGAGAGTTTTACATCACAGCTCTGCATGAAGATTAACAACACACAAATAATATAAAAAAATGCAAGTGATGCAAGAGTTTTTATTTGAAAACCTCGAGAAGGGAAATTTTGTAAGGTCTGTTATAATTAATAAAATCCATTATATAAAAGAAACTATAAAAATACGTTCTTCTTCATAATTGTATAAGGTGGGATTATAAAATTGAAACAATTTACTTGGTCTCCTATAATTGCAATAAACATTAAGGGGAAAAAAGTGGATAAATAATTATGGTAATTATAAAGTCTAGGTGGGGGCAATGGTGGTCGAATGATGATGTTGAGATGACAATAAACAAGTGGTTTTGATTAAGGGATATTAATCGAATGGTAGGAATTGAATAATGTGAATGAACTAGGATGATTAGATGATAGTACTTAGATAGTAATGGTTATGATATGATAGTCAGATGACACATAATTGTGTAATGGTAGTCCAATAATTGTAGTAGGATAATAGTGATGTTAGGTGATATTCATCGGCAACAAACATTTGGAAAAGCTATAGAGTTCTTCTAATATAAAATATCTCCTTAAACTCAATATATTGTCCCCCTTCATGTGAATAATGTGCAATTTATAGTATTTTGGGACTACCATTTTAGTAAATTTAGCAAAAATCTTATAAAACTCCATCAAATTATCCAAATGGAATCCTATGAGCATATCTTAGTATTCAGCAGGTAGATAGCTTAGTTACTTTAAAATTGAAGAATCTTGTGCTACTTGGATTCATTTTATGAAAATAAATTATATGACTATAAGAAAGCAAGATTCATAGATCATTTGATCATTCAATTAATGTCTAAAAAATTTTAAATATGGTTCAATTGATTGATATGGGTTCATTTAAACTCAAATTGACCAATTTTTGTGTTAATGAGCTCATTTAATTGAGATGACTAGTTTGAATATAAGTTTTCTTTGATTTGAATATAAATAATCATGAATTTAAATTTAAGTATTTCTAATCTAATTACTACATCAAATTCGTGCTTAATAAAATATTTTTTTTTTGTTAACATGTCTTTTATCTCCAAGGTATTTTATGTTGAACCCTATGTCATATGAAAATACATTCGAGACTTCCAAGAAATTCATGATGTAATAATATAATTTTAAAAAAGTTACAATATGTGATCCCTTTTCAGATGTTAATGATGATTTCTACTCGGAGGCTAGTATCCTCTAACTATAGTTTTTACCTTCCCTAAAACGAACACACCAATTAGAGAAATTTTTTAATTTTGTCCAAATTTACTTGAATTTGATCATAGAGATTATTCCAGGTTTAAAAAGTACAAGATTTAGAATCTCTCTTGCAATTCTATTATCATATGCTCTCTAGATGAGATTACTTATGATGTTATATTCCACTTTTTCACCATTTTAATGGGATGATTAACTCAAGAAATCATAGCTCGAGCAAGATTATTATTAGTCATACCCTTAAAGAGGATGGATTTATTCCTATTATTCATACACTTATTGAGGGTGGCTACATTGGACCTATTTTAAATTTCATTATAGAAGACATAGAAGTGACTATTTTTAATATTGGTAATGAAAGGGTCCTTGGACCTGGTAGTTTCTTATCAAAGTTCTTCAAGAACACTTAGCATATCATTAGTCCTTCCTTTATTAAGGTTTCTAAATATTTCTTTCTCTCCTTTGAGCTTCCTACCCATGTGAAGCACTCAGATACTCCTTTGGTCCCCAAACATCTTCATAATATATGTTTGCAAGATTATCAATCAATCTCATTTTGAATACTATGTAATAGGTTATTGTAAAACTCATTATGAATAAGTTCAAGCCCTTACTTTAAAAGTTTATTCCCTCTGTTTAGTTTACTTTCATTTTTAATATAGAAATTGTTGATAAAAACTCATTATGAATAAGTTCAAGCCCTTCAAAAGTTTATTCCCTTTATTTAGTTTACTTTCATTTTTAATATAGATATTGTTGATAACATCATACTTGCTACTGAAATTCTTCAGGTGTTCATATATATATATATATATATAAGTAATTCTAGAAACTTTTTCTCAATGATTAACCTTAATAAAGTGTTTAGCAATGTGAACCATCAATTTCTTTACTGTATAGACTGAGATAATTTGGTTTTCATGAAAATTTATTAATTATATTATTACTTGCACATCAAATGTTCATTTATCTATGGTGAATAATGAGAAGCTTAAAGGTTCGTTCAACCCCACAAATGGATTTCAATAAGGATGCCCCTTATCCCTGTTTATTTTCAACTTTATTATGTATAATTTCTTTGGATCTATTGGCACTCTTTGCCATAACTCAACCTTCAAATGAACTAACTATTAGAACTCTCTTATCTCATTTATGTTGATGATTTCTTGGTCTTTTGTAAAGCTAACCTTACCACCATTAATTGCTGTAATCTTATTTTGAACATCTTTAGGAGTTCTACTAGTCTTCAAGCTAATCTACATATATCTACTATCTAATCTACATATATCTACTATTTGTTTCTCCAAAGATGTTGATATGATCTTTCAATATCAAGATTGTAGCTTTTTGGGCATTGGCTCTTGCACTCTAGCTTATGTGGTTCAATCAAACAGTCTTTGTCACTATGTAACGTATGATCATCATAAGCTCGAATGAGCTGTGTCACCTTCATTTTTATTGCCTAGAATGATTTTTCATGATGTATAATATAATTTTAAGACCTTTATTTATTTGAGCCTCATTTTCTTATTTTAGCTCAGCTTGAGAACTTCTAGTCGCTTTTTTTTAATTTCATTTTCTTTTAGAATTTGATTCTACTTAATTATTTTTTTTACTAATATTACAATAGTAATTTCTACGAATTAATAAACTTTGCTGTGAGTAGAACTTATCCTCTGAGAAGAGGAACAATATTAATTATCTCACTCAATCTATTTTTAAATTGCGCAGGTGGCCGATAACTCATGGCGACAGAAGCTCCGATGGGTTCCGACCAAGGTGAACCTTGATGAACACATTGTCCTTGCCGATCTTGATCCTAAAGCCGTTGAGGCTGCCCGCGACCCTAATGTCGGTGATTTATATGTCAAAAACTACATCGCTGGTCTCTGTAGCTCCCAACTCGACTACTCTAGGCCGCCTTGGGAAGTTCATATCCTTCCCATACGAACGTCGGAGGCCGCCTGTGTCGCTGTCTTCCACCTCAATCACTCCATGGGTGATGAGACATCCCTCATGTCGCTCTTACATGCCTGCACTCGCCGCACCTCTGACCCTGAGTCCCTTCCATCCCTTCCTAAAACACGGTGGCGCCCCACCCCTGTAGCTGCCAACTTTGGCCCATTCATTTTCCTATGCTGGATCTGGAATTTTCTTATCTACTCGTGGAATACCCTTATTGAAGTTATCCTCCTTGTCTCCACCCCCATCTATTTGAAGGACACCAAAATATTGAATATTGGGAAAGAGGGCATCGAATATCGGCCTAGGCGGATTGTCCACCGCACTCTTTGTCTTGATGACACTATAACCATAAAGAACACCATTGGTTGCGTAATGTATTTTAACTCACGTCTCTATGAGTAAACCTTTATGCTTTCTTCAGTGCACGCGAACGGTTTGATTAAATTCCCTATAGACAATAAACGATGTTTTGGTTGGAGCCACTTCTGCCGCTCTGCCTCGTTACCTTAGGGCATCTCCAACCGAATGCTAAACGAGTGTATGGAGTCGTTCCGTCGCTCCAACCGAACGCGAAAATTTCTGCCATTTAATCGCAGGTGAACAGTGCGACGCCAATATTGGCGTCGCACTGTTCACTCACTCCATTTTTTGCTCTCAACTGGAAAAATGCGTGAAAGGGAGAGCGATGGTTACCTTCTCAAAAACACCTAAAATGGCGTTCGAGTGGAGCATCACCGCACCATTTTGGAGTTTTGCGTTACTTTGCCGTGAAAAATGAAGTTTTCGGTTGGAGATGCCCTTAGCAGGAAGTACGGTGCCTTCTACCCAAATAATTGCTGATCAGAGCTGCTCTGGTCGTCAATATTCGGCGAATATCAGGAATTAATGTGAGAGGAGCACTAATTATTTTATTTTTTTATTAATTGTTTTATAGAGATAGTTATTATTGTTATTCTATATATTATGGCGAATTGCGAGCAGGATTTATCATATATGATGAAGGATTGGCCATTTTTTGCTTAGGTTACCTGTAATGAAGTGCGAGGATCCATTGGACTATGCAAGGAATGTTGCAGTAATCACAGAAAATAAAAAGAAATCATGGGCAGCAATACTTCCTTATAAATCTTTTGTGTTGATTTCCAAGTGTCTTGGCACTAAGGTATGCTGGATATTATTCGTCTTTACTGAAGCACACCATTTTTTCTTGAAATTTTGGCTCAATATGTAACACATATAATCTTAAATTACACGAAATTTTCAAATATTTTGCCAGATTTTTTTTCTTTTCTAAAAGAAGGCACTCTCGATTCTTATAAACAATTATTTTTTACAAGACAAGATAGTCTTGTATTATATTGAAATATGTGTTTGTTTTAACTTGCAAAAATAATTTCCTATGGATTGTACTCAAATCAAACAATCAATGCAATATTTAATCCAAGCCAAATTCAACCTTTATATGCCTTTCATATTCGTCTATTTAGTTTGCTGCAAATGAAACACAAATTAACCAAGCCCTCCCAAAGCAAAACGACCCTTACCCGGCCTATTTCTTTTAGAAAAAAATTTGAAAAATAAACTAAGAATAAAAGTTCTTAAACCCAAATCTAAATAAATTACTTTTCATATAGATATTTTATTTTACATAATTTTTTATTAAATAAAATAATTGATTAATAAAAAATAGGTTATGACAGTCTACATAAATATTATTTAAATTTAAAAACTTTGCCTTGTTAAATCTATGATTCAAATTTTGAAATATATAATTTAGATTATTTCATAACTATCTTCTATATTCACAACAGGTAGCGGCTGTACTTTTTCACAGGATTACCTCTAATATAACATTAAGTTTCTCAAATATTATTGGGCCAATAGAGGAAGTTAGCTTCTGTGGTTCACCATTGATCTATATTGCTCCCAGTGTTTCTGGTCATTGTGAGGTGAGTCCCAACTCAAAAAAGAAGAATCTTTTAAACATTTCATAATTTCAAATAAACTTGTACTTTTCAATTGGAAGGTCTTGTCAATATTAGTGCATTATAGCTTTTGTGGTGCTCTTGTCAAGCTTCACAAGAGATTTGGCTTTCCTACTCATTCTTTCTAATGATAGATAGGATTTACAAAAGGTTTAAATGATTAAATAGTTCAGATCAACTTTTTGTAAGGGGCTCTTATATATATATATATATATATATATATATATTAGCTTCTTCATAACAAACTTTTTCATGTCCACCCTATTAAATCTAATTGGTGAAATTACTTGTTAGATGACTTTGTATTAGTTAATGTGAGGTCTACATGATAAAATGATAATCTATTGGTTTCTTTGAGGTTGCAGAAAACCATTTTATGGTGGAGTGCATGAAATATTAATTTTGCTTATTGTGATCACTTCTTATTGAATAGTGTTAGATGATTTGCTTTTAAGGATGAGTCAACTCTCAAGCTTTAACAATTTAATGATCTAGGCATAGTCATGGGCAAAGAGAAATGCTTAATGTACTATAGTCTAAACATTATTAATCTTTGGACTTTTAGATGTAGTTCACTCAATCAGATGGTAATGATGAACTTTGGAATGAGGAGACATTTTTTGTCCCACATCAGCTCTCATTAGAGTCTAAATATTTTCGTTCGAGTTGATCTAAAACTGAATATATGTAGTGTAATATTAGTAGTAATAGATCTAGTGAGCGGATTGTGACTTTGGGCTATCAAGTCATTAACAAGTGTTCATGTTTTAGATATATTGCGTCTATTGTTCAAACTGATGGTGAAATAGATGAGAATATTATTAGTAGAATTCAAGTTGGATGATTGAAGTTGAGGAATGCATTGAGCTTGTCGTGTGATAGAAAAGTCTCCCTCAAATTGAAGATAAATTTCTATAAGATGGTGGTGAGATCTGCAATTCTTTATGGTGCAGAATGATGACTATTAAAAGTGAAACATAATATTTAGTTAAATGTTGTAGAGATGAAGATGCTCAAGTTGATGGATGTCTTTAATCTTAGAGTCAAAATACAAAATAAGCATATACATGGAAAGGTAGTAGCTCTAGTGGAAGATAAGATTAGAGAGAGTTGCCTTAGATGGTTTGGTCACATAAAATGGAAGCCTTTCGATGCATTGATTAGGGGAGTAGATGTATTAGATTTGGCTTATGTTAAGAAAGGTAGAGCTAGACCTAAAAAGACTTGGTTAGAAACTATTAGAAATAACCATTCTTTATTAGATTTAAATGAGAAATTGAAACTTAAAAGGACACAATGGAGAAAAAAGGATTCATGCAGTTGACCTCATGTAGTGGGATAAAGGCTTGATGTTATTGTTGTTGATGTTTTAGCTCGCCTTACTTTGAAACTCATTTGAGCTTAAAAAATAAGATGTGAAAATAGACAAATTGTCATCGAGCTCTTCATCATCTTATTGTGAGGCACATATTTTCTCTTTTATTATGAATTATAACAAAAATCTGTGGATAATAAAATTCTTCAAATAAGTAATAAGGGGGGATCAAAGGACACCTAGTGGAATGGTAAGCTTGCATTCAGCTTTAACCTTCCATTGTACCTTTGTTCACTATCGAGGTCCATATTACGTAAGTTGTCTCATCCCATAACATTAGTCTTTTGAACAATAAAGTTAAGGTTCTCTGTGATTTCTTATGTTCTTTTTAGATGATTCCTTTTGCTAAAATCATAGTTGAAGGCCTTCTCATTAATAGATGAAGCCTAAAACCCAAAATTTGCTACTTAATGGCATCAGAATGGATTAAATATGTGTCAAACAATTTACAAAGATAGAGAAAGATCAATTCAAAACACAAATGGATAGATTATTGAAAAGAAAACAAAAGGAACTTAGCTTTATTGCGGCAGATTCAACCCCTGGTTTGCCACTCCAGGTTACAACCCTCCATCTAAGGGAAAATGCAGAATTTCTGCTTACAAATTCTCTACCCTTCCCCCAAGACATGGACTCTATATATAGACATTATTAAGATAACTAACACTAGACCCAAAAGCAAGAAAGCCAGAACCGAACCGAACCAGCAACTGGGAATAGAACCGGAAGCTTGTTAATGGACGGTCTGGGTACTTTACGAATACATGATTATTTCCTGTTTAGATAACAGCAGCTCCTGCGTCATTCCCCCGGTCTTGAGAAGATGGAACTTTATTTTGGAGGGGAGGAGTAGTTCCCACGGGTTCTTCTTGTATGTTGCTAGCTTGTTGTGGTTTATCTACGTCTTTCTCTTCATTGGAGAGCTCCATTGGGTCGTAATGATGTCCTAAATATGAAACATTATAAATAGGAGAAATTTGTAAATTTCCGGGTAACTCAATTTGAAAATCATTATCATTAATGTGTTTAAGGATACGAAAAGGTCCATTTGCTTTAGGTTGAAGCTTGTTGTATCTTCTGTTGGGAAACCTCTGTTTGCTTAGCTTAATCCAAACGAGATCTCTTTCCTGGAAATGTTCGCTCCGCCTAGATTTATTTGCTTGCTTTTGATATTTGGTATTTAGTTTTTGAATATGATGTTGGATCTGTTTGTGAAGTTGTTGGATTTCCTTGACGCGTGTAGCAGCATCCAAACTGTGAGCTGTAGAAGAAAGAAGTGGTGTTAGTTCAAGGGGTCCCATGGGGTTTTTTCCATATACAATTTCAAATGGACTTTACCCAATAGTTTGATTTCGAGACTTATTTTAAGCAAATTCCACTTGTCGCAAAATCTCATCCCATGATCAAATGCTTTTCCCCACAAAACACTATAGGAGGTTTTCGAGATTTCTGTTAACGGATTCGGTTTGGCCATCCGTTTGCGGGTGAGCTGTGGAGCTGAATTCTAGCTTGGTGCCTAATTTCGACCACAAAGTTCTCCAAAAGTGGATAAGGAATTTAACATCTCTATCAGAAGTGATTGTTTTTGGTATGTCATGTAATCGTACTACTTCATGGAAGTAGAGTCTAGCAATATGGGAGGTGTCTGAAGTATTGTGACATGGTATAAAATGTGTCATTTTTGAAAAGTGGTCGACCACTATCATAATAGAGTTCTTTTTTCATTGAGTAACAGGAAGTCCCAAAACAAATCCATGCTAACTTTTATCCAAGGTGACTCGGGTACAGGTAAAGGTAGGTATAGACCAATATTGTGTTTTGTAGTCTTAGCCATTTTGCAAATGTTGCATCTCTTAATATGTCGTGTTACATCCTTTTCATGTGATGGCCAATAGAAATTTTTTGAATCATGGCAAGAGTTTTGTCTCTCCCAAAATGCCCTGCCAAACCGCCATTATGGTTTTCAAAAATTATGGCTTCACGTAAAGATACTTGTGGTATACATATCTTATACCCTTAAACATATACTCTTGTTGTATGTGAAAATTTTTGTATGGTTTAAACAAACATTGTTGCCAAATTTTTGAAAAATCAGGATCCTTTGCATATAGGTCTTTAATAATTTCAAAACCAACGATCTTTATCTGTATGCTGTTTTGTAACATGTATCATCGACTCAGGGTATCTGCCACTTGATTTGTGGTTCCCGATTTATATTTTAAAGAATAATGAAAATATGATAAATACTAAACCCACTTGGCATGTCTGACGTTAAGTTTGCTTTCGTACTGAAGGTGCTTAAGGGACTGATGACTGTAAAAAGAATAAATTATTGACCAAGTAAGTAGTGGCTCCAATATTGTACTGCTCTAACATTGGCGTAAAATTCTCTGTCATATGTAGAGTACTTTTGGTGGGATTCATTTAGTTTTTCGCTAAATAGGACACTGAATGTCATTCCTGGCTTAAAAAAGCTCCAATTCCATTGTGCGATGCATCACATTCAACTTCAAAGACTTTTGAAAAGTTTGGAAGTGTGAGGACAGGGGCCGTCTGCATAAGATCTTTAAGTTGATTGAAACTTTCTTGCGCTTCTTTGGTCCATTCAAATTGTGGTCTTTTGAGGATTTCGGTAAGAGGAGCGACAACTATGCTAAAGTTCTAAATAAATCGTCGGTAGAAAGATGCCAAGCCGTGGAACCGTCGAATGTCATTTATGGAAGTTGGAGTTGGCCACTGTGAATGGTCTTAACCTTGTCAAAATCCATTTCAAGTCCTGCTGGAGAGATGAAAAAACCTAAAAACTTGACAGTGTCCACTAGGAATTCACATTTGGCAGTGTTAGCGAATAGACGTTGCTCCAACAGTATTTGAAAAACTTGTTTTAGATGCTGTAATTGTTCTACCTTATTTTGGATATAAATCAAAATGTCGTCAAGGTAAATAAAAAGGAATTTATTTAAGTAGGAATGAAAAACCTTATTCATGAGACGCATGAAGGTACTCGGCGTGTTGGATAATCTGAAGGGCATAACGGTCCACACATATTAGCCATCCCTTGTTTTAAAAGCTATTTTCCACTCGTCGCCTGCCTCATTTTGATTTGATGGTACCCGCTCCTGAGATATATTTTGGAAAGAATGCAGGCATCACTTAATTGGTCAAATAAATAATCTACGCGTGGAATGGGAAACCTGTACTTGATGGTGATCTTGTTTACAGTTCGGCTGTCAATGCACATTCGCTAGGTGCTGTCTTTCTTAGGTACAAGGAGAGCGAGAATGGCGCAGGGGCTGGCACTGGGTCTGACAAACCCTACAAAAATCAGTTCTTTTACTTGTCTTTGTAGCTCCTCATAGCTTTTAGGGGACATTCTGTACGCCGGTCTATTTGGAATGACAGATCCTGGTATGAAGTCGATGGCATGTTGAACTTCTCGTATGGGTGGTACCCCTTTTGGAAGTTCCTTCGGAAAGACTTGATGGAATTCTTGCAGAAGAGGCTGGATTTCTGGGGATGCTATTTTTGTACCTTGTTCTCGACCAGTAGTAACAAAACCAACCCATGCTGCTCATTTTTTACGGTCTGAATAAAGAAGTTGGCTGGTTCGGTCTTGGATGCCAAGTACGGAGGCTCTTCTTATTGAGTAGGTGGCTTCTTTCCTTGGTTGTCATTGTAAGGTGTGAGTACTTATGTTCAGCCACCGTATTGAAAAGAATAGGTGTTGTGAAACCCATCATAGATTGTTTTTCAGTCGAATTGCCACGGTCGTCCCAACAGTAGGTGGCACGCATCCATAGGCACCACGTCATATAGAACTTGTTCTTGAAAATCTTTTCCCATAGAGAACCGAACCAAGAACTGGTGGTTGACCTCAATTTCGTTGCCTTTCTTTAACCATGTTAGCTTATAAGGTTGAGGATGTGGTTGTGTGGCCAATTGTAATTTTTCGATCATCAAAGAGGAGACCACATTTTTACAGCTACCACTATCTATGATAAGATTACAAACTTTGCCTTGGACGGTGCATCTGGTCTTGAAGATGTTATGCCTCAACCATTTATGTTCAGGTTTGTATTGAGTATTTAGCAGTCGTTTGATGACTAGAAGTTCTCCTTCAATAGCCGCTATAACTTGTTCCATCTCTTATGATTGGGTTGCATCTTCTTCATCGGAATCTTCATCCATTAGCATTTCTTCTATCAAGGAGACCAACCACCTTGTAGGGAAATTAGCCGCCATGTGACCAAATCCATGGCAGTTGAAACATCTTCTTGCCAAAAAAGAGTTGGTGGGCGGGCTGTTTGTGGACAGCCGAGGACGGGCTAAGCTAGTGCCCACGTTTGGTGGGTACGGGGTCGTATTACTTCTCTCTGGTACCTTGCTGCTCGTGGGGTATGTTCCGGTCAGCTGTGTTGCAAATCCGTTTTCATAGATTATGATTTTAATGATAGAAAACAATCTTGTTTCTCTACGACTACCTTGCCTACTGACATTTCAGGACCACAAGATCCAACGGCAATCGGAATCAGCTCAAGATTGGATAGACTAGGCTTGAGTCAGTTTGTAATGTACTTTTTCTCTTTCTTGAGTCATTTGTAACATTCAAGATGTCTGATGCTAAGTAACCCTACACACACACTTGAGTGATTTTTCTGTCTGAATTAGAGTTTTTTTATTTTTTACTCACATCATCCTAGACGATATTATATCAGCCTAGACGATTGGGTCAAAAATAGAAACCCTAATCAGGGCATCTTGGTTAAGGCTGCCGTCATTAAGCTGATCAGCCTGGATGATACTTATATTGGCCAGGACGATAGGCTCAAATCAGAAAGAATCCGCCGCCATGATCAATTTAGGTATTCTTTATTTTAAAACATCAAAGAGGACAAACTCAACATCGGCCTAGACGATGCAGCACAATTATGCCTAAATTAATCTGGTAATTATGGAAAGCAATTACGGTTGATTGATACGATTACATCGGCCGGGACGATTTCCTGGACGATTGACATCGGCCAGACTCTATTCAGGGCGATGTTCAGGACGATTGTACTCAAATTTGAACTAATTGGCCGGGACGATATGGTATCATCCTGGGTGATGTAACTAATTTTCTTCTAATCGTCCCAAATCGTCCTGACTGTTTGAGCTTATTTTGTACTGATCGGCCAGGACGATATTCCTATCGTCCTGGACGTTATTGTCGGTTCTTGAAATTCTATTTAAAGGATTAGAATTTTCTTATGCAAACAGATCTTTTGCTGCTGTCTTGACCTGAGAGAGCCTAGAGGAGAGAAAGAGAAAGGGAGAGAGAGAGGATTTTGTGAGAGGGAGCTTGTGAGGGGGATTCACAAGGGTTGCTCCAAGCATTGGTCCATTTCTTCTTCCACTAGAGTCTTTTGTCCTTAGAAGGGATGAGAGAGCTGAGCTTCATCAATCGATCAAGGTTCTCTGCCTTCTTCAGGAGGAAGTAAAAGGAGTTAGGTTCTCTGCCTATTTTAGGAGGAAGCAAAAGAAGTTGGGTTCTCTGCCTCGCCGATGTTGGCGAAAATGAGGTTTTGTAAAAGCTTCTCCGCCTTGCTGTGGGGCTAAAGGAGAGTCACGTTTGTAGTGCAATACCTGGAGGGCGCTTCCAAGGAGTTGACGTAGGTCGAGTTGACCGAACCACTATAAATCTCTGTGATCCTTTTCTACTGCTTCCACGTTTATTTATTTTTTCACACTTTGATTTCTGTGGTGATTTTGGTTTATGATTGTTGTGCTCAGCTTAAAGATTTTTTAAAATACCAATTCACCCCCCTTCTTGGTTAGCCTTGGGCTAGTTCTTAAGGGCTTAACATCCCTAACAAACTTTCAAGTGGTATCAAAGAGGTATTAAAAAAATCTAAGTTTGAAACCTTTTTGAATTTTGATCCATGACTAATGGTAATCGTAATACAACAGAAGGATATTCTATTACACGACCACCTTTGTTTGTTAATCTTTCTTTTGATTTTGGGAAAACTCGCATGTCTACGTTTTTATAATCAATTGACTATCGTATGTGGATGCTTATTAAAGAAGGATATTTTCCACCTTCTCGATAACTTAATGGATCTAAAACTGAAGTACCTTTTACTGAATGGACTGAGATTTAGCACAACTTAATGAAAAGTGTTTGAATTGCTTTTTCTGTGCTTTAAAATCCAAAGATTACATGTGTGTTTCCACTTGCTCTACTAGTAAAGAAATTTGAGATATTGTGTATCACCTATGAAAGCACTAATGAAGTTAAACAATCTCGTTTGAATATTTTATTGCATGATTATGAACTTTTTTGTATGAAACTTAATGAAATGATTTCTAATATATATACGAGATTTAATCAGATTGTTACTTCTTTATATGCCTTATGAAGAGAACTCACTAATTATGAAAAGGTGAATAAAATTTTTAGATGCTTACCTTCCTCTTTTGATGCTAAAATTACTGCGATTTCTGGTGATAACTTACTTGGTTCACTCATTGCTTACGAGCAAGTGGTGAACCAAACAAATCTTGATGCAGGTGAGAGGAAGAAGGAGAAAATGGTGTCACTTAAGGTGAACGACTCAGACACTGACTCATCCGGGTCTAAAAATAAAGATATTGCCTTAATTACGAGGCAATTTAAGAGCTTTATAAGGAAGAAGCACAAGAATCATCTGAAGTGGAGTAAAGGTAAGGGTAACAGAAATTTCAAACACTCTAATGATACAATTTGTTTTGAATGCAGGAAGCCAGGACGTGTTAAAACTAATTGCCCTACACTCAAGTCTCACCCAAGCAAGGAAAAGGGTGAGGAGAAAACCAAATCCAAAAGGGACAAGAAAAGATTCCAAAAGGCATTTTGGGCGGATTCTGCATCAGACTCCTCTGAGACTGAATCATAAGAGGAGACAACAAACTTATGCTTAATGGAAGACAATAATCTTGGTCAAAGTGACCAATAAGAGCTTTGTGAACCAACTTATGACCAATTTCTTGAAATATGTGATAAAATCCATCATCATATAGAAAACTTAAGAAAACTCACGCTAGTTTGAAATTTGAGTTTTTTAATTTACAAAAAGAGCATGAAATTTTGAGTAAAGATCACTTTCAAATTGATAGCAATCACATGTCTATACTTGATGAGTTTGATGATTTAAATAAAAAGTATTCTGAATTAATAATTGAGCATGATTCTTTGAAAGCTTCCTACACCTCACTTGAATCTGATTTTAAAGCTTCTGCTAAAGAATATGAGCATAAAAAGCATTGTTTGGAGATTGATTTAAAAAATGCTCACTTGAGGTTTAAAGCTGAATTGGATACATGTAAGAAAAATTGGATGACACCCACATTTGATTCAAAGCAAATAACTAGGAAGAGACATTATAACCCGAACTGATTAAGAAATCATTTTCCAAGAGTTAGATGTTTTTAATGTGGCATGCTAGGACATAGCACACACGTGCACCATTCACCATAGTACACGTTGGGTTTGGAGACCCAATTTGCATGATTCACAACATAGCTCACATGTATTTTATTCTACTTTCCATAAGAAGGAACCCAAATATGATTTGGTTCCTAAATCTAACATTTGATAATTTTGCAGAAGTGCTCTCACAAAAAGCCTCGTGAGAGCATGTGGTACTTGAACAGCGGATGCTCTCGACATATGATTGGCGATGCCAATCAATTCATTTTGCTGGAGACCAGGACAGGAGGCAAGGTTACTCTTGGAGAGAACACCACTAGGAGGGTGGTAGGAGCATGTATAATTGGTAATTCTAAGAACCTTTTGATTGAAAATGTTTTATTTATAGATGGATTAAAATACAACCTGCTCAGCATCAGTCAGCTTTGCGACAAGGGCTTCATCATAAATTTTTTGGTAAATTTATGCATTATAAGATTAAATAATAATACTATTTTACAAGAAAGGCGGATCAACAACGTTTACATGCATGATTTAAATAACATTGAAAGTGCTGCTTCATTTTGCTTAAAAACTGCTGTTGATGATTCATGGTTGTGACACATGAGATTATGTCATGCTAGTATGAAAACCCTTAGGAAAGTGACCCAACAAGACCTAGTTAGAGGTGTCCCCAAACTTAAGTTTTCAAAAGATCACCTTTGAGATGCCTGCCAATTAGGAAAGCAAGTCCACTCCACTTTTCACCCTATTAAGGACATTAGCACCTCTAGACCTTTAGAAGTCCTTCACATGGATTTGTTTGGACCCATTAGCACTGTCAGCTTGGGAGGGAAAGTCTATGGTTTTGTGATTGTCGATGACTACTCGAGGTTCACTTGGATTAAATTTTTGTCCCACAAAAATGAGTCTTTTGAGGAGTTTAGAACCTTTTTTACTTGCATTCAGAAAAAGCTAGGTTGTGAGATCTTGACCATCCATAGTGATAATGGGGGAGAGTTTGAAAATGAGAGATTTGGAGATTTTTGTGAGGACAAAGGGATTAGCCACAACTTCTCAGCTCTTAGGACACCTCAGCAGAACGGGGTAGCTGAAAGGAAGAACAGACCTTAGTAGAAGCTACTAGAGCCATGCTTGCTAAGTATTCACTTCTAAAATACTTTTGGGCTGAAGCGGTTAACATAGCTTGTTATGTGTTGAATAGGGTGAATGTTATAGCCAAATTAGATAAGACACCCTATAAGATCCTTAAAGGTAGGGCACCGAATCTTTCCCACCTTCATGTCTTTGGTTGTAAGGTTTTCATTCACAACAACAGGAAGTCTCACTTAAAAAAATTTGATCCAAAATCTGATGAAGGTGTGTTCTTAGAATATTCTAATGTTGGGAAGTCTTTTAGGATGTTTAATAAAAGAACTTTGATGGTGGAAGAGACTACTAATGTAGTTTTTGATGAGTCTGATCCTATAAAGCCTAAAGTTGAGGATGATGATGATGTTGGAGAGATTACCACTGGAGTAGAAAATTTAGAGAAGAAGGTAGAGCACTAGAACACTGAAGGAGTAGGAGAGGTTACCCAAGGAGTAGAAAATGTAAATCTGAAGGAAAGGGTTGAACTTTCACACACTTTGCCAAGAGATTGGAGATACACTTCGAGTCACCCTAAAGATCTGATCTTAGGAGTCACTTCTGATGGAGTTAGGACTAGACATGGACTTAGGAAGGAAGTGAACCACTCTGCCTTTATCTCAATGACTAAACCCACCAACATAAACCAAGCCCTTTTTGATGAGTTTTGAAACTTAGCTATGCAGGAGGAATTGAACCAATTTGTTAGGAATGATGTTTGGGAGCTTGTAGAAAGACCTAAGGGACATGGTGTGGTGGGAACCAAGTGGGTCTTTAAGAATAAGGTAAATGATTCAGGTGTGGTGGTTAGGAATAAGGAAAGATTGATAGCTAAGGGGTACAACCAGATTGAAGGGATAGATTTTCAGGAGACATTTGCCCCTGTAGCTAGATTGGAAGTCATTAGAGTGCTATTAGCCTTTGTCTGCTATAGGGATTTAAGCTTTTTCAAATAGACATTAAGAGTGTATTTTTAAATGGGGTAATAAAAGAGGATGTGTTTGTAGAACAACCCCTAGGTTTTGAGAGTTCCTAATTTTCAAATCATGTTTTTAAATTAAAAAAGGCCTTATATGGATTAAAGCAGGAAACCAGAGCTTGGTATAAGAGGCTTAACACATTCCTACTAGAGAGGGAGTTTGTTAAGGGGAGCGTAGACACCACCCTTTTTCTGAGGAGAATAGGAGATGAATTACTCATTTTTAATATTTATGTGGATGATATACTTTTTGGATCTTCTGATAAGAAATTATGTGATGATTTTTCTAAGAGAATGAGTAGTGAGCTTGAGATGAGTATGATGAGAGAGTTGTCTTACTTTTTGATATTTAGCATAAGACAATTACTGATGGAACCTTTCTAAATAAATCAAAATACATAAAGGATATTTTGAAGAAGTATGAGATGGATAAAACCAAGCCAATTAAGACTCCCATGACCTCCAATGTTCAGTTGGATAAGGACCCAAGTGGTAAGTCTGTTGATTAGAAGAAGTATAGGGGGATGATTTGATCTTTACTTTACCTGATTGCTAGACGACCTGATATAATGTTTAGTGTTTGTATTTATACTAGATTTCAAGTTGACCCTAAGGAATCCCACCTAACTGCAGTTAAGAGAATTCTTAGATACCTTTTAGGGACCCAAAACTTAGGAATCTGGTACCCTAGGAACAGCACTTTTTTTGAGATTATTAGATATTCTGATTCTGATTTTACAGGATGAAAGGTGGATAGAAAAAGCACTTCTGGAACTTGCCAATTCATAGGACAGTCTTTAGTCTCCTGGTTTAGTAGAAAGCTAAACTCTGTTGAATTTTCAACTGTTAAAGCTGACTATATTACTTTAGGAAGTTGTGTAGCCCAAGTCCTTTGGTTAAAATAGCAAGTACTGTATTTAGGATTACCTGTAGGAACCATCTCTATTCTTTGTGATAACACTAGTACCATATGCATTTCTAAGAATCCTATTCAACATTTAAGGACTAAGCACATTGACATAAGGCATCACTTTATTAGGGACCATGTGACCAAGGGAGACATTGAGTTAGACCATGTGGCAATTGAGAATCAACTGGCTGACATCTTTACTAAACCACTGTCCTTCAACACTTTCAACTCTTTAAGGACCAGATTGGGTGTGATTGACATAAATGCATGAACTTGATTTCTTTTTTTATTATCTATTTTTTTTTCTTCTTTTGTTTTATCTTTGTTAGTTTTTTTATCTTTATTGTTTTTGGTTTTTGTGCTGTCGTATGCTTTAATTTGCTTTAAAAAAACCATTGTTTTTAATTCATTTTTTCTTTTCCTCCTTTTTATGATGACAAAAGGGGGAGAAGTTTGTACTGGTTGTTATGGTTTTTTGGTTCCTTACTCATATCCTTTAAAACCCATTTTTTTGAACTTCTTTAAAACTACGAGTTTACCATCATCAAAAAGGGCGAGATTATTGCAAATCTGTTTTCATAGATTATGATTTTGATGATAGCAAACAATCTTATTTTTCTACGACTACCTTGCCTACTGACATTTCAGGACCACAAGATCAGACGGCAATCAGAACCAGCTCAAGATTGGGTAGAATAGGTATGAGTCAGTTTGTAATGTACTTTTTGCCTTTCTTGAATCAATTGTAACCTTTGAGGTGTCTGATGCTAAGTAACCCTACACACACACTTAAGTAAATTTTCTGTCTATATTAGAGTTTTCTGATTTTTGCTAACATTGTCCTAGACGATATTTATATTGGCCTGGACAATCGTGTCAAAAATAGAAACCCTAATTAGGACATCTTGGTTAAGGCAGCCGTCATTAAGCCGATCAACCTAGACGATAGGCTCAAATAAGAAAGAATCAACCACCATGATCAATTTATATATTCTTTATTTTAGAACATCAGCCAGGACGAACTCAACATTGTCCTGGACGATGCAGCACAATTATACCTAAATTAATCTGGTAATTATGAAAAGCAATTAAGGTTGATTAATACGATTACATCGGCCGGGACGATGTTCTAGACGATTGACATCGGCTATACTCTATTCATGATGATGTTCAGGACAATTGTGCTCGGATTTGTACTAATCGGCCAGGACGATATAGTATCGTCCTGGATGATATAACCAATTTTCTTCTGATCTTCCCAAATCGTACTGACTGTTTGAGCTTACTTTGTATTGATCGGCCAGGATGATATTCCTATCATCCTGGATGATAATGTCGGTTCTTAAAATTCTATTTAAAGGACCCGAATTTTCTCATGCAAAAATATCTTTTGCTGCTATCTTAGCCTAAGATAGCTTAGAGGAGAAAAAGAGAGAGGGAGAGAGAGAGAGGATTTTGTGAGGGGGTGCTTATGAGGGGGATTCACAAGGGTTGTTCCAAGCATTATTCCACTTCTTCCACTAGAATCTCTTGTCCTTGGAAGGGCTGAGAGAAGTGAGCTTCAGCAATCGATCAAAGTTCTCTACCTGCTTCAGGAGGAAGTAAAATGAGTTAGGTTCTCTGCCTACTTCAGGAGGAAGCAAAAGGAGTTGAGTTCTCTGCCTCGTCGGGGTTGGCGGAAAGGAAGTTTTGTAAGGGCTTCTCCGCCTTGCTGTAGGGCTAAAGCAGAGTCACATTTGTAGTGCAATACCTGGTGGGCGCCTCCAGGGAGTGGACGTAGGTCGAGTTGACCGAACCACTATAAATCTCTGTGATCTATTTCTACGGCTTCTGTGTTTATTTATTTTTTCGCACTTTGATTTTTATGGTGATTTTGGTGTATGATTGTTGTGCTTTACTTAAAGATTTTTTAAAATACCAATTTACCCCCTCTTGGTTAGCCTCGGGTTAGTTCTTAAGGGCTTAACATCCCTAATGAACTTTCAAGCTACTCTCCAGTGGGCATTCGTCGTTTTCCTTGCTTCAATTGTTTCTCTACCTTCAAAGAAAAGTTAATGACATTGGATAATGTCCAATATTGTTGGAGGTGGACAATGTTGGAGATGGACGAGTTGAGTTCACCCAATAATCTAGTAATGGTGTTTTCTTTCGGTTCCTCCTATTGGCATTTGAGACCCAATTGTTCAAATTCAGCAGCGTATTCTTCTACTGAAAGTTCATGCTGTTATAGATTGTGTAGGCGGAGAAACATATCTTAGCAATAGTGCATGGGTAAGAACTTATTTTGAAGTTCTTTGGTCATCTTTGCCCACGTGGTGATTCTTGATTTACCTTCTCTCTGACGAGATCACTTAAGATTTTCCCACCATAGCGAAGCATTTCCTTGGAGTTTGATGGCGATAAGTTTGACAATGCGTTCTTGCAAGATTTCTTTATAATCAAGAATTTGTTCGATGGTGTGTAACCAATTGATTAATTCGTCTAGATCCAAACGTCCTTCGAATTCTAGAAGATCAGTTTGTATGCCGTAATCATGCGCATGTCTTCTTGGTTTCTGCCGAAGATATCTCAATAGGATGTCATCTTCTCTACTTGAACCTAATGATGGAAAGGATTCTCATCAAATTCTTTTGGATGTGGTTCTTCAGTTTCTTGTGGCATTTCTCCTTGTTGACTGACCTCCACCGCAACCAACCTATCTTGTAATCTTTGGATTTCCCTTCGTAGTTCTTCAATTGTTTTTTCTTGGGTGTTTCTTGGAATCCCCTTTCTTGGCGGCATGGTTTCTAGTAAATGCTAACTCTCCACAGCCACCTGAAATTAAAAAAAAAATAACAACAAGAGAAGAAATTCTAGGAACAATTCTTGGATAGGATTGCTCTGATAACAATTTGCACCAGAATGGATTAAATAGGTGTCAAATGATTTACAGATAGAGAAAGATCAATTCAAAATACAAACGGACATATTATAGAAAAGAAAACAAAAGGAACTTAGCTTCATTGCGGCAGATTCACCCCCTGGTTTGCCACGCCAGGTTACAGCCCTCCATCCAAGGGAAAATGTAGAATTTTTGCTTACAAATTCTCTACCCTCCCCCCAAGACATGGACTCTATATATAGACATTATTAAGATAACTAAAACTAGACCCAAAAGCAAGAAAGCCTGAACCGAATCGAACCAGCAGCAAGGAATAGAACCAGAAGCCTGTCAATGGCCGGTCTGGGTACTTTATGAATACAAGATTATTTCCTGTTTAGATAACAGCAGCTCCTACGTCACGTAACAAAAATTTCAAATTTTTAAACTACATTTTATTTTTGAAAATTTTCTAGTGTGTATTTCAGTATTAGTTACTTTTTTAACTTTTTTTTTTTCATATTTTTTATCATTCCATGTTTAAAAAAGCACATGCGGCATTATTGTTATGCCGTGTGACTCTATGAGGAACTTTACACTGTAGTGTGTTATTCATCTTTGATAAACATGGGTGTGCCTTATGATAGAAAAGCTCTTTAAGTTGGTGTGGTTCCTTGACTGCCTAGGTGGTTTGGCACTTGCTTGGCGATGTCGAGGCAGACACTTATTTTGAGAAGTGTTCATTGTTTTGGCTTCTTTAGTAGTGGAAAATGATTTGTAGAAACACTTGGTCATCCCTTGATGTTGGAAATAGTATTGCATAAGTCTTGGTGTGGCTCCCTACAAATTTAGGAATCATATTAAGACACCATTGTTGATTATAGCCACTAATTCTTTGTCGTAGACCTTATGATAGGTTTATGATGCACTATATCACTTGGCCTCCTTTTACTTTTTTGTATTAGATTTTGCAGTCTTATTTAGTTAATACTATTGAAAAGTCTTTAGTCATTGAAAGCTAAATTCTTTTTTCATGCTTATTGTGCTTCTTTTATGTCCACCTCTACAATTGCCTTATGCACCACATAATTATTACTATTTTTTAAAAATAATAAGTTTAGTATCTTTTATAATCAAATTATCTTTATTCCATAAAATTTATTTTATAGGATTACATGACACACATTTAAAGGAACTATAGCACATGTAACATCACCAGTATATTGCCTTGTTATGGCAAATTATACATCACATTGTCTATCAACCATAAAATTAAAATCTTTATTAATAAGTTTTAAGGAATAAAAGAGGCCTTGGTTTGTTCTGGTATGTAAACCTAATTTAGCATGTAGGGTATCATAAAGTAAATTTTAACCACTACCACAATCTATAATTATATATTGATTTTCTTACAATTTCAGATTGAAATGTTCTCCTTATGATTTCTTTGTCACATTGATAAAACTTAGTCATCTCTATAGTCAGATATTCCATGCCTTTATTTTTATTATAGTGAGAGTTTTCTTGTCCTCATCTCTCTTTGGTCTCAAAGAATATTCTAACTGCTTTGACTTTAGTGAGAAGTAGGGTCTCTTGCTCTCTATCATCTCTTCCTCTACTTTTTGTTTAGGCTTAACATTTTAAGGAGCAACCAACTTTTGTAGTTATCGCTGCTCTAATTTTTCTCTCTGATGAAATTGAATACAAATACTAAAAATATAGGTTTCTTGGTATGCTTCAACACTTAGTAAAATTCATCTATTTTTTTTTTTCAGGAACATAGAAGTTTAAATTCAATAAATACATCAATAGAATGTTAGTATTGGAGAAACTCTATATAAAGTTTATATTTTGATCAACAGTGTTACTTGACCACTCAAAGCCTACAATTATATATTGTTTTGTTTACAAATTTAGATTGGGCGGTTATCCTTATGGGAGGTTATCCTTATGATTGTTGCAATGATAAATCTTTAGTCATCCTTGTAGTCGGGTATTCCATTCCTTTTTTTTATTCTAGTGGCTATTTGACAACCTGATTTATGCAAAATTTGAGCAAGATTTATGCTAAATCATACCAAAAAGATTTGAGCTGGCGGTAAATCTCACGAAGGAATAAATCCTTCATTTCCCTCTTTTTGCAATAAATTCTAAATTTACTAAATCTTATAGTTCTATTGATATAAGGGATTCGGCCAAAGAAACGAGTTAAATGGAGAAAGATAGTTACCTTTACAGTGTGTAAGTTCGTTGCTACTTCCGAAAAAATAAGAAGAACAGCGAGCAGTTGCGACTTCCGATCGAAAGGAAGTATGGTCGTCAAAGGAGTTGAAGAAGCCTTTTAGCGACTAGTTCAAAGCCCTATTTCTATCTTCTCTTTCTATAGTTTTTCTTGTTTAGGTTAAACATAATAAGGGAGCAGCTAACTTTTGCAGTTAATTGAACTATCAATTTTTCTACATCTCACTCTAAATTGCACATATGATTCCCTTTAAGAAACACATTTAAAGATTTGTTTATTGAAAAACATGCAGCCGTTAACGATGCAAGTTCAAAGTTATTTGAACAAGATAAAGGTCGTTGTTCAAGTGGATGAGCAAGCAATTCCAGATCCTCACAAGTTTCTAGATGACATAACTCACTCAGTACAAATCATGAAAGGTTCAGCTGCCTCCGCAAATTGAATAGTCAAATTGTAATATATATATATATATATATATATATATATATATATATATATATATAACCAAAACTTGGTTGTTAATCCTGAAAACACTAATAATTTAAATGTTATTTCCGAAATACTTTTAATTCTGAACTTGTGGATCAGCTGGATATGCACCCGAGCTTTATCAGAAATTTAAATAAAAACCAATACTCTACATGGTGCAGTTAACGAATGGTAATGTTTAATTCTTATGTAGTTGTATATTTGCAGCTTATTCCATCTTCCCGTAATCTTCAGAAGGTCCCAATTGTTCTCTCAAGTTCGTAAAAGGTTCCTTTTTTTTATCTAGAAATGCTGATTATTTTATTAGCCACTGCTAACTACTTATAGGTTTCTACTCGTTAATATCCAACTTCTCTATCTCGTAAATGAAAGCAAGTGGGATTTTGAATGCTAATTGATTACAATAAATAAGTTGTTGTTGTTTTATATGTAAATTTAAATATTATAAATATATAATTAAATTATTCATATTATATAGGTGTAACTGTTGAACAAAAAACAATCATGCTGTGATAAGTCATTAATAAATAATTTCAATGTGATAGAAATGTAATTACTCATATGATGTGATATGAAGAAATATAATTTGCTTGATCATAAATTCCAAAACTATGATGGTTTTGACGATTGCTAATGGGTTATTAGGAAATTTGTATGCAGATCGACATTTATCTGGTTTTTCCGATGTGGATTTCTTTATACTATTTGATGTTATAATATGCTGGATCACTACAAATCTATAACTAGACTTTTCAAATAAATTTTCTTACAGTATTAACTTTTTTCTTTTTCCAAATAATCTAATAAACTATGCAACCAATAAAATCTTTACCGACAGTTTATAGATAACTTAATACATATATATTAGTTTAACAACAGATTTAAAAGAAGAAAAGATTTTTTATTTAGCAAAAATAAAAAGTTATGAAACTCAAAAGAGTTCTTTAGTACGAATAGAACTAGACCCACGATAACAACGATAACATCATGCTTTATCCCACTGTGGGAATGGATACATTAATCACTTTTTTTTTTCACTATGTCCTATTAAGAGTTAAATTCATAATTAAATCTAACAAAAAAGTTTCTTTGTAATACTTTATGACCAAATCTTTTTAGGGTTACCTCAAGCTTTCTAAACATTGATCATATATAGTACATCTATTCTCATAATTGAGTTATCAAAAGGCTGAAGTTTTATATGACCAAACTATCTAAGGTAGTCTCTCCTTGATCCTATCTACCACTGAAGCTATTTTAAGCTTTTCTCGTATATTCTCCTTTCATATTTTTTCCTCAGTGTAAAACAACTCATACACTTGAGTATCCTCATCTCTAAAACAATTTTATTCTTCTATTTTAATGGCCAATATTTCGCACCATAAAGCATTGCTGGTCTCACTATCTTATAGAGTTTTTCCTTGAGTTTGATGGGTACTTTTCTATCACACAACAAGCCTGATGTATTCCTCCACTTCGTCTATATAACATAAATTCTACTAATAATATTCCCATCTAATTCAACATTGCTTTGAACAAAATACATTTTTTTTTTGAAAAATGCCAATAGCATTAAAAAGAAAAATAGAAGCCTAATACAAGCTACTAAGTGATAGAACAACTATCCGTTGAATCTTATTGATTCTAGAATAGGTTGTTAGACCTAAACTAATGTCTCAAAACTAACCAAGAGGGGGGTTAAATTGATAATTTAAAATTTTTAGCTCTTTCTTGAATTTTAAAAAGATAGAAACCGATTTATGAACTCGAGCAAGTTGATTTTAAAGTTTTTCAAAAATGACTTTTCAACCACTGAAAAATAAACTTGCAGTAAAATAAATAAGTAGCGGAAATAAAAAGACACAAAAGTTTATAGTGGTTCGATCAAACACGACCTACATCCACTCCTGGAAGTCTCCAACTTCTGGTATTGCACTATATATCAAAGTGACTCTCTTTTTGCCCCTACAACAAGGCGAAGAAGCCTTTACAAAAACTCTGTTCCACCAATCCCCGATGCGGCAGAGAACCATCATCCTTTACACTCTCCAAGTGTAGGCAGAGAACCTTCATATTTTCACACCATCCAAGTGTAGGAAGAGAACCTTTGACTGTTCATACTCTCTAAGTGTAAGCAGAGAACCCTCGGCTGTTCACACTCTTCGCGTGTCGACAGAAAAAATGACACTAAAATGAGAAACAAGTCATAAAACACGAACAAAACACTCAAAACATGAACAAAGCATTCAAATGTAAAACAATATTCTTCCCCTTTTTAACAATAGTAAAAGAGAAGAAACAAACTACATAAATATAAGAAGTCATAGGAGAATCCTATGATAATTGATCTTGAAAGAGATTTAGTTATACTTGAAATAATAAGATTAATATTTATTAGAGAAAAATAAAGATTCATATTATTTAAATTAAGATATAACACAGTCAAGGAAAAATATATCAATGTCATGAATCATTCTAGATAGTCAGATAAGGAAAATTATTGCAAAGGTGACGAAATGAAAATAAATTTAAGTCAAATTTCAATACAAAATATAATTGAAAATTAGATTAATTTGAAATTGAAGTTTAATAGATAGAGGATAGAATATATATTTATGGCATTTTGCGCATCTTTGCAATATTTGTGACACACTATACATCTTTTTATATTTGGGCTAATTTTGTGTCTCTTTTCAATTTGTGAACCATTGTGTATTCTTTTGATTTTTGTACACTTGCACATCTTCATTTTATTTAATTGATCTTTCCAAAATCAATAATCTAAAAGCTCAATTTTTTGTAAGTACAAAAATAATTAAAGAAATAAAAGAATAATAAGACATCAAAATTACAATAATAATATTAAAGTTTTTGTATGCCTAAAAAGAATATGAGATTGATAGCCTTAAACTTGATCTAGTTATAAGCTAACTTAAAATTTTTGAAAAATTAGATTTTTTATTGAATTCAATTTTTGTATTGGTGATCATATTATATCACTTTTTAGATCGATTAAGTTAGGATAATCATATAGGCTAATGAATATTTCCAAAATAAAGATCAAAATTAACTAAATAAAAAATAGGACATATTTTATTGATATCAACATAAGATAATACAGGGAAGCTCACATGATATTAATTCAACTACATGGATCATCAACAACAAAAATAAAAATAAAAGACAGTCATAAAACTACAAAGGTCATTACATCATATTAAAAGTAATGGCAAAGACAAACATAGAGAAGTACATCTACCACTCAGAGGGGCCCTGGTTTGGAGGAGGAGGTTGGTTGAAGAAAGTAAAATAGCTACTCATCATAGCCACATTTACATTCATCTAGTCAAACTTACCTCGAACCCAGCCCATGTCTTATTGGTATTGAGCATCTTACTGATGTAGGTAAGTCTCAATTTGATCAAAGTGTTGATCAAAATGACTCTCAAGATGGTAAAAACACTGTACTATATCCTGAAAAGCTAGTCCACGAGCAGGCACAGGTGCAGGTGCAGGTGCAGGTGCTCCCCTTCTCCCTCAGAATCCTCACTTACATCACCTCTCCCAAAAATTACTCGGAATGAAGCATCATTATAGTAGATAGGAGTTTTTAGGTGAGGATCATGATGAACTAGATCGTACTTCTTCTCAAGAATGTATGTCACAAGGTGTCCTAAGGCTATGTTCTTATTTCTCTTATGGGAGGCATCACCAATTTTAGAAAACCCATAAATGTAGTCAATAATGAGTTGGGCTTCATCTATAGGTTGACCAGTCATGATCAGGTAAGTTATAGTTGAAAGAAGAGGAGTAATGTTGATATGATCATCAACTTTAGAAATTATGGAGGTTCTAAGAACATGCTAGATGATTCTAACATATTGGTATAAAGCGGATACCATAGGCAAATGACATACTTCTCTAATTCCTCTAATCACTCTATTTATTTCAGTCCAAGCATAATTAGAAGCATTGGTCAAAGTGTGGGCTCTTATTCCTTTGGTCTTTAACTAAAAAATATCCCCAAATCCTTCTTGGTTATTTCAACTCTCTTTTTCAAAACATAGGATCTAATCCTACTCTTGTCAGTACTAAAAGTCATGTTGGCAATAAAACAGTGAAAAGTTTCCTTGTTATAGGAGTGAATCAGAGTGAGGATAATAGCGAATTGGGTAGAGGCAAAAATTGACATTACTTGAAAAATAACACTCTTGCAGAAGAACTTAGAAGGAGTGATTTTTGCAGAAACAAACCTAGGAAAAAATTCCTCGTTGGTTTTGGAGAAAAAGTTTTTTACATCATTCCTAAAGGATGGACCCTTACCCAATCTACCCCTTTTGCTAGAGCTAGCCATTAAAAGATTTTGAAAGATGAAAGGGTTTGAAAAGGCTTTTGAAGTGTATAAAATTTGTGTTCTAAAGCCCTTTTATTTAATGAAAAATGACCTTTCATACGTACCAGCATAGGTTCGTACCGTACGATGCTTGAGTTCGTATGTATGAAATAAAATTTCATATATACTAATGAATGCATTTAAAATGAAATAGTTTTTCGTAATCACATAAGTTACGAGGCATCCTTTCGTATAGACTTTTTGACCATATAATTGTATAGTCGAACAAGTGTTCGTCCGGGATGATCAATTATTTAAGATCATTTTAATGATGGTTTGAATCATCCCACACATCGATATGCCACATGTTCGTATGTATGAACCCCAGGTTCGTACGTATGATCAGAAATAAAAACTGCTTATGCCAGTATAATCATTTATATGCATACATACGAATGAATACACATTATCCAGATGATTTGAAGATTATACAGATGAACTATACTGGAAATAAAAATGATACGTAATCTGTTCTACCCAATAATAAATACGCTACATAATTTATCCAGTATAAAATAAATTTTGTACAGTACGAATAGAACACTTAGAAAATTTTGCACGATTGATCAAAAACATGAAATTCGATGTGAAAACAATTTGAATTCACACAAAAATACTGAAACAAACACAAAAACACACATAAGTCTCAAAAATAGAAAATACACAAAAAACACATATCAAGTTTGTAGAAAATTTTCATTAAGCATTCAGGTCAATCACACCAAGCCTTGTTCTTAATGTGGAAAAGGTATCAAAGGCTAGTGATTTTGTAAAAAATATCTGTAAGTTGATTTTTAGTTGAAACATGATTTAGTTCAATTTCTCCTTTGGATACATGATTTCTTATGAAATGATGCCTTATGTAAATATGCTTGGTTCAAGAATATTGAACAGGATTTTTTGAAATGCAAATGGCATTATTATTATCAGAATAAATTAGAATAGTTTCTATTTTTAATCCTAAATCAATCAGCTGTTATTTCAACCAAAGAACTTGTGCCACACAACTTCCTAAGATAATGTATTCAACTTCTGCAGTAGATAGGGCTATGAAATTTTATTTTCTATTGGACCAAGAAACTAATAAATTTCCAATAAATTGATATGTTCCAGATATACTATTTCTATCAACCCTATAATCTATAAAGTACAAATTTGAATATCCAATTATTTTAAATGAAGAGCTGAATTTAGGATATAAAATCCTTATGTTCTGAGTTCCCAAGAGATATATCAAAATTCTTTTCACTGCTGTCAAATGTAATCCTTTTGGATCTAATTGAAATCTAACATATAAATAAACACTAAACATAGTATCAGGTTTACTAGTAGTCAAGTAAAGCAGAGATCCAATAATATCTTTAAATTTCTTTTTATTAAAAGAATTTTCTTTTGGGTCCTTATCTAACTAAAAAACTCATAGGTGTACTAACAGGTTTAGTATTTTCCATTTCATACTTTTTGAGGATATCCTTAACATACTTTGACTGACTAAAAAAAGTTCCTTTCTCAAATTGCTTAATGCTAAAGCCTAGAAAGTAACTTAAATCTATCATTATGCTCATCTCAAAATCACTACTCATTATTTTAGAAAAAAGCATCACAAAGATTTTTATCAGTAGATCCAATGATGATATCATCAATATAAATTTTTACAATGAGTACGTCATCTCCTAATTTCTTTAAAAAGAGAGTTGTGTCTACACTTCTTTTTCAAAAGATCTCTCAAGTAGGAAAGTGCTCAACCTCCCATACGAAGTCCTAGGTGCCTATTTCAAATTATATAATGTATTTTTTAATTTAAAAACATGATTTGGGTATTTTGAATTTTTAAATCCCGAAGTTTATTCGACATAAACATCCTCTTGAAGTACCCAATTTAAAAGACACTTTTAACATTCATTTGATATAACTTAAATCCTCCAAAATAGGCAAAGGCTAACAAAACCCTAATTGCTTCAAGTCTCGCTACAGGGGCTAAAGTCTCCTCAAAATTAATGCCTTCAATTTGATTATACACCTTAGCAATCAATCTAGCCTTATTTCTATTAACAACTCCTGTGTCGTTCATTTTGTTCTTAAATATCCACTTAGTTCTAACTACACTTTGATCATTTGGCCTTGTAATTAATTCCCAAACTTCATTTCTTAAAAATTGATTCAATTTTTTTTGCATTGTTAAAATTCAAAATTCATTCAAAAGTGCTTGTTAAATATTTGTGGGTTCAATCATAAAAATAAAGGCAAATGATTAACTTCTTTGCTTAGTCCATGCCTAGTCTTAACACCCTTACTAGGTTCACCTAAAATCAATTACTTAGGATGGTTTTTAAAAAATCTCAATTCTCTAGGCAAATTGTTTTGTATCTCCAAATTTTCTTTCAAATTTTCTTTCTCAATCTTTTGGGAGTTTATTTCTCTCTTTCTCTTCAACATTCGGCTCTTACTAGATTCATTAAATACAACATGTATGGTCTCCTCAATTTCTAAAGTTATTTTATTAACTACTCTATAAGATTTTCCAATATTAGAGTATCCTAAAAAATTTCATTTTACAGATTTTGGATCAAAATTTCCTCAGGCAAATTTTCTATTATTATGTATGAACATCTTACATCTAAAAACATGAAAATATGACAAATTAGGTATTCTCTATATAAGAAGCTCATAGAGTATTTTATTAAAATTCGATCTAATATTTACCCTATTCAAAACATAACATGCAGTGCTAACCGCTTCAGCCTTAAAATATCTAGGAAGTGAATATTCTACCAATATGGCTCGAGCGGCTTCTATTAAAGTTCTATTCTTTCTTTCGACTACCCCATTATGCTGTGGGGTTCTAGGTACAGAAAAATTATGATCAATTCCTTTTTTTTACAAAATTCTTCAAATTTACCTTTTTTAAATTCTCCACTGTGATCACATCTGGTAGTTAAAATTTCACACCCTAGCGTCCTTTGAATCTAAAACAAAAAATCTCTAAACTCTTCAAATGATTCACTCTTATGATATAAGAATTTGACCCATATGAATCTAGAAAAATCATCAGCTGAAATAAATTCGTATACCTTCCCTCCTAAACTTATAATTCCAACTATTTCAAAAAGATCCAAATACAAAATCTCTAATAGTTTACTAGTTCTAAGATCCTTATTGGGCTAAAAAGAGGACTTCACCTATTTTTCTAGTTGACATGCATCACAAAGATGATCCTTAGTAAAGTCTAGTTTTGATATACCTCTCACTAAGTTCTATTGGGTAATCATCCTAAGGTTTTTCATGCTATAGTGACAAAGTCTCTTATGCCAAAGCCATGACTTATCAGAAATAGTTTTCAAACATAAAATAGTAAAAGTTTTGATATAATTTAAATCTATCATATAAACATTATTTACCCGTATACCATGTAGAACATAATTACTATTTATGCTTAATATGTAGCTAGTAGAAAAAATTTCAACACAGTATCAATTATCACATAACTGACTAATACTCAAAAGATTATACTTTAAGCCTTCAACTAGTAGTATATTCTCAATAAATTCAAATTTCCTATAATAACTAATCCAACCACCTTCCTTGTGGTGTTATCTCCAAGTGTAACCTTGCATCCATTCCTAGCTTCCAGCGATATGAATTGTGTAGTATCTCCTATCATATGCTTTGAGGAACCGCTGTCCAGGTATCGTATGCTCTCATGAGGCCTTGTTTGAAAGCGTGCCTACAAAATCTTCAAATTTTAGACATGAGAACCCAAACTAGTTTTGGGTTCACCTTTTGGCAATTTTAAAATAGATACATGTATGATATGCCTAGGTTTATGCATCTTTGATCTCCACACTAAATGAGTTCTTCTATATAAAGTACAAGTGTGTGAGATATGTTCAATCATGCCATAACTAAAATATTTGACTTCAGGAAATGGATTTCTCAATCTTCTATAACTATTCTGTCTATTCCTGGGTTGTAAAAATTATGGTTTCAAAATAGAATTTGTAAAATCTTCAAGTCTTAGGGGTTTAATATTTTTTTTGAGAGCTTCCACTTTTAATTTTAAAAATAGGTTCACATCTTTCATCATATTATTACTATATTTCAATCGATATTTTTTTATCTCTGATTCATCCTTAAATTCTTCAAATTCTTTTTTCAATTCTATATAGGATGATTTTAATTTCTCATTATTCTTATTCAAATCATCAAACTCATCAAGTAAGCTTATCTAGTTGCTATTAATAAATGCATGATCTTTCCTCATGATTTATGCTCTTTATGAAGTTCTTATAATTTCAAGTTAAGACTAGCATCCATTTTCTTCGACTTCCTATATGCATAATGTATTCTTTCAGAAACTTCTAAAAGTTCAATATAGGTTAAGTCACATACCTTTTCTTGATCCAACTGATCAAGATTTTCGGCCATCAAGCACAAGTTGGTGACTTTTGCCTCATTTTCAGTTTCTAACGAGTCTAAAGTTGAGTCCACCTAGAAAGTTCTTTGAAATTTCTTCTTGCCCTTCTTTATATTTAGTTTTTCCTCTACCTTCTCCTTGCTAGGAGTGGCTTTAAGTTTTGGACATTCTGACTTAATGTGTCCAAGTTTCCTACACTCAAAGTAAATCACTTCATTAGAAACCATGACATTCCTATTGAACTTACCTTGGTTCCATTATTGGCGTCTCTTTTGCTTCCTCTTCAGAAAGCTTCTAAATTGTCTAGTCATCAAAGCGATGCCGTCCTCATCCTCAGGTTGTGATAGATCACTCTCCGACTTCTTCACTTTTAGTGCTATATTCTTCTCCCTTCATGGTTCTCCTACATCAATCATTCTTTGACTCACTCCTTACTCGTAAGCAATTAATAATCCAAGAAGATTATCAATAGAGTTAACATTTAAGTCATTAGACTCTGATATAGTAGTTATTTTTCATCATAAGTAGTAGGCAAACAACAGAGTATCTTATTAACCATTTAAGCATTAGTTAATTCCCAACTTAATGCATACAAAGAAGTGACTTTCTGAGTGAATCTTGTGTACATGTTAGAAATAGATTCATTGTGTTTCATACGAAATAATTTATAGTCATGTAACAAGATGTTTAATCTATACTGCTTTACTTTATTAGTTCCTTTATAAGTTATACAGAGTCTATCCCATATGACCTTTCAACTTTTGTAAGTGAAAACCCGCATGTAGTCTTCTGACTTAAGTGCACAAAAGAAACTATTTAAATATTTTGCATTAAGTTGTGCTAAGCCACTTTCTTCTACAGTCCAATCTGCAAAGGGTGTTTCTATTTTAATGCCATCAACTAATCTAGTTTGTTTTTTATACCCTTCATATACTAAGATCCAAATATGATAATCAAGTGACTGTAAAATATAGACATACGTGTTTTCCAAAAATAAAAAGGGATATTATCAAACAAAGGAAGCCTAGTGATCGAATACCCTTCGGGTGTATTTTGGTTTCCAAAAGTAGCCATGCTCTTTAATCAAAAAGTAGTTAAAACTTATAATTTTGAAACAAAGCTCTGATATCACTTGTTGAATCTTATTGATTCTAGAATAGGTTGTTAGACCTAAACTAACGTCCCAAGGCTAACCAAGAGGGAGGGTGAATTCGTAATTTAAAATTTTTAGCCCTTTCTTGGATTTTAAAAAGATAAAAACCGATTTGTGAACTTGAGTATGTTGATTTTAAGGTTTTTAGAAATGACTTTTCAACCACTAAAAAATAAACTTGCAGTAAAGTAAATAAACAGCGAATATAAAAAGACACAAAAGTTTATAATGGTTCGGTTAAACACAACCTACATCCACTACCTGAAGTTTCCAACTTCAGGTATTGCACTATACCAAAGTGACTCTCCTTTTACCCCCACAACAAGGCGAAGAAGCCTTTATAAAAACTCTCTTCATTCATTCCCTGGTGTGGTAGAGAACCGTCATCCTTTTACACTCTCCAAGTGTAGGAAGAGAACCTTCATCCTTTCACACCCTCCAAGTATAGGCAGAGAACCTTCAGTTGTTCACACTCTCCAAGTGTAGATAGAGAACCTTCGGTTATTCACACTCTCCAAGTGTAGGCATTGAACTCTCAGCTATTCACACTCCTTGAGTGTTGGTAGAGAACTGGATCTTCTTAAAAGATCTTCACATGAGAAATCTGGAAGGATAAGAAAAAAGAGTGAAGAAAATATAAAACAACATATAGAGATCCTTATCCTTCAGTAACCAAGTGAGCTCTTCATGCTCCAATAGGAAATCATCTCCTTCAAACACACTCTCTCACTCTCTCTTTCAATTTCCCTTTACCATTTACGAAGACCAAGTGACAAAAAGATTAAAGGTCAATTTTTAATGGACCTTTTATAGAAAAGACATGAAAAATTATCCAGAAAACTGAATTTTTAAACTTTGACTATCCACGATCATCCCGTATGATCGTAATTAGTATGTACGAATAGTTCAAAAATTGTTGTGTACGAACTCATTGTGAATCGGTACAAAATGTATTTGTACACGATCATCATCTAGTATGAACTTTGTTTGTTCGATACGAATAAAAGAAATGTCAAAATGCATATGTATGAATCAGTAGGATGAAATGAATGAAAGCACACCAGAGCCTTCATCCTAGTAGGATCAAAAATATTATCCATATGAACTTCATTCGTGCACGCTCTATAGCCCATCGTCCCGCTACGATAAAAAAATATCGCCAGTACGAACTTCATTCATGCACGCTCCATATCCCATCATCCCGATATGATAAAAAATTATAATTCATATAAATAGTGTCTGAGGTTGAACTAGAGGAGATCGTCCCAGTACGAATAAAAAATATTGTCCATATGAATAGTGTTCGAGGTCAAACAAGAGGAGATCATCCTGGTATGAATGAAAAATATCATCCCTATAAATAGTATTCGAGGTTGAACCAGAGGAGATCATGCTGGTACAAATGAAAAATATCGTCCATATGATCTATAATTATAAAAAAAATTTGACATTTTTTTGTTCGCTCCATTGCTCATTGGGGAAAATAACTGACCAGATCATCCTATAAAAATTTATTTTGTATTGTACGATCAGTTTAAAAATGTGAATTTTAGAACTCTCCCATGGTGTTTGTGCACTCTCTCAGACTCAATAAAATGAAAAATACATACTTCAAATTACAATAACTCTAAACTGATTTTGATTTGAAGTCTTCAATAATTCATCAGAGTACGATTTACTTGAAATGTTAGTACACACAAGAGCAAAACAATTCTTTGAAAATATGTTTTGAGAAAATAATAATCAAAACAATAATATTTGGAATAATAAAAAACATATAAATTACAAGAATGTCGAACATACAAAGCTAAGTAGCAACTCTCTTAACAATATTACTTTCCTCCTTTAATAGAACAAGAAAACAAGGAGGTAACTTATTGCAATCTATATCATCCCAAAAAAAAATCATCTTCTAAAGCTAAGTTAGCACAACAATTAACTAACTTATTATAATTCCGTGAAATGAAATGGAATAAAAAAAATTCAAAATCTTTTCAAAAGGACAAATCCTCCATATTTCCTTTATTTGTATTCAAACATGCTTTGCTAGCAAATTTTTGTAAATACTTCATGACATTTTGGTTATCCTCCTCAATTATTATACCTTTAGCTACCATCATCCAATCTTTAATGGTCTTCTTCATGGCATGAAATGCAAGCAATTCTAGATATCCAATATCCTAATGAGTATATTTTTATTTGAAAGCAGATAAGAACCTTCCCTTATGGTCCCTAAAAACACCACCAATAGTAGCTTGATTAGATTGTAAATGGACCGCATCAATGTTTACTTTAATCCATTTGGGAGGAGGAGAGTGCCAAGAGTTTGAAGATAGCCTGAGCTGGTTAGCCCCCTAGTGATCCGAATAAAGATTAAAGTTCAATGAAATAGAAAAATTGCTAATAGCTTCTGATGCAATATAACACATGACAAACTCCTTATCTCCATGCTTCCTACAGTTCCTGCTTCCAAAGAAAACAAATCAGAGAACAATATAGATTTCCCATAAATTGATTACTTTCTGACATAGCCTCCAATCTTCTAATGCACTCCATGAAAGATGAGAAAGAAGGAAGAAGAAATCCCCACCTATTTAGCAACACCACAGCTTGTTTAACCATTGAGCATTCAATAACAATATGATCCTGATTTTCAACTCTGTTGAAACCTCTTGGACAAGAATTGTAATATGCCAATCTTCTATTCAGTAAAAAGTCATTTGTGGAAAAGGCAATCTTCAATATCCACCACCAAAAATAATCCACCTTTGGAGACAATTGCAGTTTTTTCAACCATCTCCCATAATCCAATGTTTCCATATTTATAAAACTTGATCTAGTTATTAAGGAAGCAATTGATCATCCCAAAAATTTATAGATTAATTCTAAATTATCCTGAGAATTTTTTGGACAAATAATAATCTGAGCAATAACCTCAACTAAACAAGAACCAAACCACTTTTATAACTCTGTAATAATTTGAACAAAATACTTGAGATATACTAAATATGTACTTTTTTTAATGACTTGATTGCCTAAAGTCACAATCCCCCACTTGATTTATCACTACTAAATTACATGACATATATTCAGTTTTAGATGTACTCAAACGAAAACCTTTATACTCTAAGGTTGATCTTCATAATTCAAGTTTTCTTTCAACTCCCTCTCTAGTCTTATCAAAAAGTAGAATATCATTAGAAAAAAGTATCAGCATAGTACATCATCTTGCAATTGTTTAGTAAGAACATGCTTAACTAAAGCAAATAGATATGGGCTTAAAGTTGATCCTTTATGTAATCCAACTAAATGAGAAAATATTTGGTCAAAACACTTTGTATTTGAACATGTCCTTGATAACTTAAATATAAGCATTATGAACTCCTTTGTTTTCAAGAACTCTCCATATTTCTTCTCTTAGAACTTTATTATAAGCTTTCTCTAAATTAATAAATATCATATGTAGATCCTACTTACTCTCTATATTTCACCATCAAATATCTCAATAAAATTATCAGTTCCATGGTAGAACTACCTAGCATGAATCCAAAGTTATTTTGAGAAATATTAGTAGCACATCATGACATATCCTCAATTTCCTCTCTCCCCTTATATTCAAGTGTTGACCTCATTTTTGTATGAGGTCACTAAGACCCTTCCAGAATCCAGATTAATTTTAGATCCTAGGATCCACTCTAGACCTTAGGATTCTTTCCTAGAGCTAGACCTTTGAGCCTATTCTAGAACATAGGATTCCTTTAAATCCTGGATCTTAGAACTCTCCTAGATCTTAGGATCACTCCAACTTCAAATCAACCTCCACCTTTGATCAACCTCAATTTTAAATCAATTCCTATACTTAATCCACTCCAATTTCAATTTGATTCCTACCTATGACCAATTTGAATCTCAAACTCCATCCAATTCAAATCCAAATTAATTCAAACTTCAAATCAAATCCAAACCCAGAGTTTAAACTCAAATTCAAACCTTTAAGGCCCTGTCCTAAACACCCTTTTCAGAGATTTTTCAAACATTTCAAAACCCAGTCAAATGGCCTCTGATTCAGGGTCTATCACTTGCAAAGTGATAAGACATGTCTCTAAAGGCTACCCTCCAATTTTGAGCTCATTCTGAGGTCTCTAACCCCAGAATCTGAATTAAAACTCAAAGGCTGTAAAACCTTCAAATATTTACAGCCTGTGCCACTGAGCCTAACCCCTTTGAGATCTTGACCTTGGAACCCTTATCCAAGCCTCCAATCACTTCCAGATCCTTGATTTTAACCCATTGAGCAGTAAACTGCATTTTTTAAACCCTTTTTGACCTTAGTTGACCAATAGGTCAAAATTGACCAAAACACCCCTATGGGGCTCAAATGGGGATTTCAAACCAAATGAGCTCCAAATGGGATGCAACCACCTTTAACAAATTTCAAATGCCATTTCAAAACTTTTGAACCTATTTCCAACCCTTGAGTCAACCTGGTTGACCAAGTCAACTGGTTTGACCCAAGGGGCCCTTTAAGGGTCCAAACATGTGTTTTGACCCAAATGACCTCTCTAAGTCACCCAACCACTTCCATTAACCTTAAAATATCATTTCAAACCTGTTGAGCCCAAACCCAGACCCTGGGTCAACCTGGTTGACCAAGTCAACCCAGGTTGACCAAACAGGCCCTTAGGGGCTCAAATAGGGATTTTGATCAGTTTGACCTCCCTAGACCTAGGAACCACCCTCAATGGTCTTCAAATGCCTTTTCAAACCTGTCCAGCCCAGACTTACCCATTGGGTCAACCTAGTTGACTCAGTCAACATGGTTTGACCCAATGGACCCTTAAGGTTTCAAATGAACCATTCCAACCCGTTTAACCACATCAATATCTTCAAACTCTTAAAAAATCATTCTATTCAAAGCCTTGAACATTTCTAAACCTATTTTGAGCTCAACCCAACTTGGTTTGACCAAGTCAACCCTAAATCCTAGGTCAAAGCTTGGTGGTGTTTGCTCCTATTCCTACCAAGCCTTGACTTTGACCTTTGACCCTTGATTGAACCATTTCAAATATCCCTCTCCCTCCTTGAGTGCCACATCACTAATTTTGACCTGGTTGACTGGTCAAACCAAGTCAACAAAGCCCTAAATCCCTCCTTGAATTGGTCAAACCTTCTATTTAACTTCAAGGAGTGTGAGATTAGGCTTGGAAGCTCTCCCATTGGCTGCTCTTACTTCCCTTCATGCCACATCAGCTCCATTGACCAGTTGACTGGTCAACTTGGTCAAACCCTAGCTTAAACCCTTCTAAAAGGTCTTAATCAACCTTTTAGACCTTTTTCCCTGATTTAACTCCCCAAGGCCGACCCCTTAATATCCTAAAGCTCACTTGGAGCTCTCCTAACCAAGCTCAGGGCCTGGTTTAGCCAAAAATGGCAATGGCCCCCCCCACTTGTCCCAAGCCGCCCAATGGAGGCAAGGCTTGGCCAGCCTTTGAGGCAGCCTTCTAGCTGTCCCAGGGACATGTGGCACCATCTAGGGAGCTCCTCCATCAATCCTAGCCATCCAATCTAGCCCAGCTCGTTTGAATAGGGAGAAAGGCAACTTTTGAGGATGATTGATCAAAGCAGCCTCTCTCACTAACCCTAGCCTCCCAGATCGAGCTCTCAGTTCGTTTCGAACCTCCAGAGCTTCCTCTACCTCCCCACTACAAAACCCAAGTGGTTGCACGTCACCGGCGGCGAGTTCTCCGGCGAACCCACCACCTAGACCGTCTCAAGCCCATAGCAGCCGATCCAGACGCGTTCGAGCTTGGATTTTCGCTGGGAATCTTCACTTGGACAATCTACAAGCTCAACCATCCAGAAATTTCGAAGATCTAACGGTATAGCTCCCTAAAACCCTAGATCTGGGTCATATTAGTTAGGCCTAAATAGCTTTACGTTTTTAGGGTTTTAGCTAAAACAAACCATTCCCCATAATTTCTGTTCATGTCCTTAATCTATGCTTAAAATTTTAAGTGAAATGGTCGATCTGATCGAGAGAACGAAGCGAAATACGTTTTCTAGGGCGTCACTCACGGTCTCCGGCGAGTGTACGTTTTCTGGACCGTTGATCGTTCGATCAACGGTCCAGATCGAGCCCTTCCGCGGTCTGATCCGACCGCGCTTTCGATCTCTCGCTCGATCAGCCGTCCGGCGAGATCTAGGCCGTCCATTCGGAATAGCGGGATCGAATCTCCGCCGTCTGATCTTCTCCTGGTGAGATCAGACCGCGGGATCTGATCTCAGCCGTTGGATCGAACCCGCGGTTAATCCAACGGCTGTTACGCGCCGCTGACGTGGTTAAGTGAAAACCGCGTGAAGCGGCCAGCGGCCGACGCGTGTCCCCGCTGCCGCGCGGTTTCGATCCCGCCAATCCTAGCGCGCCGCGTGTCTGACCGCCGCCATTTAATTAAAAATAATGGATTTTAATTAGTTTTAATTGCTGAAACTTAAATAAATCATAGTAAATCAAATATATAACCAAAAATTAAGTATAATATATCAAACTTTTCAGAATTTCATCTAGTTTATTTTAAAAATAAAATTAGTTTATTTTGACTATTATTTTACTGGTAATTTAAGAAATACAGAAATATATATTTCATTTTTAATTAATTATATAAAAATTATTTTTATTTGAAATTTGGCATGCATGTTGTTGAGTGCATGGCTGGTCTCCAGAAAATTTTTCAGTATTATTTGAATAGTTTTTAAGGGTATTTTGAATTATTGGAGTATTTTCATCCTTTTTATATTTAATTAAATATTAAGTATTTAAAAAAATACAAGAAATATATTTTATTATTTCCAAACTTCTATGGAGATCAGTGGATCTTTCAACCCATTAACATGTATTTTGATAATATATTTAATTATTTTATAATATATATTCCTATTTATATATATATAATTTCATTTATATTTATGTATTTTAATATATATTTTGAAATTCTATATATATAAGTAAATCCTTAAGTGTTTAAGAGTCATTTGAGATCTTAAATGTTGATTAAGCATGTTTGAATAGAAATGAAGGGGATCATTGGTGAATAATCATTTCTTGGTTATTCACTAAATATGTCTTAATTGTGTTAATTAGTTAATTGCATGCTTAAGGTGCACACACCACCTAGTCTAGGTTCTCCTAGATCTAAGGACTTGTTTGCTTGCCATTTGTATATGCATGCCATGTTTATTCAAAGGGTTAGAGGAACTTTGATTTGAACCTATTCAAAACTAGTGACATAATTAAGGACAATAATTAAGGACCCATGTATAGAAAACTTAGAAAAATTTCAATAATTAGGATTCACTTCCCCTTGAGTTGAAACTTTGAACATTTGAACTTAGTGACATCCTCAGCCCCTAGAGAAATTTTCACTGATTTTTGAGGTCATTAGGTCCCCTAATTAACTTTCTAAGTCTTAAACCCTTAATTAAGCCTTTAAAACTTTTAAAAATTGTAATAAATCCAATTTAAATCCAAAAATTACATATAAACCCTCAAACTGACCAGAATTCAGTCCTTAATCTGTGATAATTAAAATCCCTTTGATTTGACAGCAACTTAAACCCTAATTTAATTTTAAGTGAAAACCAATATTTAATTAAGATAATTAATTAATAATAATATAAAAATCCAAAAATCTCCCAAACACTTGGGGATCCCTCCTTAGGTTGTTCCTGACCTTTGGAGGTGTTTTCAAGAGATTGGGAATTTGTTTGAAGCAAAATCACAAAAGAGACCCTCTAATTAAGAAATTCCTAAAATTCATTAAAATGTCCAAACTTCGATAATTCATAACTAATTCAAATAAAATCCAAATCACCCAAACTCACTTGCATTCAACTCCTAATAAGCTCTAATATTTATTAAAAATATTAAATTCCAGAAATTTGCAATATTTTAAAAAGTCAACAAATCGGTCAACTCTAAGTCAAAACTAGTTCAAAACTTCAAACCTTTGTAATAAAATGTAGAAAAATCCGATTTCAACGTACTTACCTTCTAACTGATCGTAGTAAGGTCTAGTATTTTAATAAAATACAAACATTCCAGAATTTGAACCTAATCAAAAAGTCGATTTCAAACCCTTTAATTAAATCATTAAAATATTCAAAATTCATAAAAAAAAAAACTCAAATCATTCTAAAACTCAGAAAATATTGGCTTAATGTTTAAAATACTTAACAAATTCTTTAAAACACAACAACCACCCTAAAGTTGAAGTTTATTGGCTGGACTACTCCGGGCTGCGGGGCTAAGTGTCCTAAGGAGGCTGGTTCCTCGAGCCTGGTGGCACAACGCCACGAATGGATTCTAAGGGGTGTTAAATCTTAAAATAGATTAATCTTTAATTATTTAACATTTTAAAAATCTTTAATTTAATTACATTAATTTGGTTTATCGGCTGGACTACTCCGGGCTGCGGGGCTAAGTGTCCTAAGGAGGCTGGTTCCTCGAGCCTGGTGGCACAACGCCACGAATCAATTAATGGCAAACTTAAATTAATCAAGCCTTTAAAATCAGCAACCAACTCCCTTTAATATCAATCCACTCTTTTAATTCTAACCAATTTAAATAACTTAATCAACCCCGATTGCTACTGGGTAACCCAGGCCTACGAGGCTATTAGCTTAGCCCCAAGGAAGGTGAAATAAACTTCACGGCCTCGGTGTGAAACAAAGGTAGTAATCAATTAACTTTTAAAATATGTCTAATTAAAATTCTTAATTCATTAATATTTAAATTTTAATTTAAATCCCCTTTTAAGCTTTAACAAACCCAAACTTTTAGACAACTTTAACCAATCACCAACTTTAGGATCTACCCCTGCCACACGACCTTTCTCACACACTTTAGATGATGTGCTAGGACAACCAACTCTAGATCTAGGATAGGCCGGTGTTTACTTTACTGTTGTGTGCCGGGTTTTTCGTAGTTTTCACTGCATGTTGTGGATGAAATTGCTTTGCTGTGTCTGCTTACTTTTTCTGTACTCTGTGGATGGATTGATGTGTTTGGCGACTAGATTACCCTTAGGTTAGGTACGATCTGGATGTTGACACAGTTTTCTGCAGGTGGCCACGCTCATGCAGTGCAATATAAAAAGGGGGCAAATCAAAAAAATGCATAAATATTATAAATTCTTTGCACAGGTGCTTCAGCTGCTAAAGCCCCCAAATCATAAAAAGAGCGTGGCCAGTGTGTTTACTTTCTTTTCTGCTCATATACAACTGCTTGGGAATAACTGCTTTTTTTTTTTATATATTAATTGCTTAGGATAACCCTGCAGGTGAGTCTAGATTTTTATTTTGATATCAATGTAATTTGTGCAAGTGTCAAGTGTTGTGAAAGTTTATTTTGAGTTGGGATACATAGATCCAAAGCTTGGATTCCAAAGAGGAAAGGATACCCCTTTGGGGAATACTCCTTTTCCATTTGGAAATCCAAATTTGGATCATACCTCTTCCTTACCCAAAGAGGAAAGAGTGGCCTTCCCCTTAGAGGGAAGTGCCCTCTTGTCCATTTGGGTAATCCACTACGAAGATTCCAAGAAGATTGAAGAAAAGGAGTCCAAAGAAGAATGAAATTGAAGATTTGAAGACTTGAAGATTGAGAGTATCCCACTCAAAATAACTTGCGTCATTACTAGGCTTAGAATCCGGGTTGTTGTCAGTGGTGCCCGGCCACTTTACTTTCTGTAATATTCTGGTTTGTAATAAGCAAGGCAATTCTGCCTATGGACATTTATTAATTAATTTGTATTTGATGTAATGATTTGATTGCCTTTAGGATTACTTGTTTTTACTAGTTTTTTTGGCGATTGCATGCCGCTCTTTGTTTTCGCCTGGATACGTGAGGCTCGTGAGGGTGTGAAAGTTTTATACTCATAATTTTAAAAGTCTAAAATTTTAGTGAGTCTAAATAACATAGAAAGATAACGAATCTAGGGAATTAGCCGGGGATCGACCCCGGGGTCGCATGCATATTTTTGCATTCTTCTTTCCTTGTTTTAGACCCTTCCCCGCCTGCGGGTAGAGTCCGGATAGTCTGACCTATGAGGACGAGGTGCCGGACCTGGGGAAGTCCAGTCTTCTAAAAAATTATTTTATAAGCCTGTTTTTAAAAAATTTTCAAGCATATTTGATTTGAGGTTGTTAACCAGCACGCATTGCATTAGATACAAATTAAAGAGTCAAAATTTTAATTTCATAGTCCTTAGCATTTTAGCACCCAACATAAGTCCATGGGGCCAATTAGGAGAATCTCTAGATGTCGGCCCCGCCTCCCCAAAACTTTAATTATAACGTCCCTACCACTCTTTCATAAAAGACTGGATTCATATATTTTAAATCGATTAGGTGGTTAGCTGGCTCCCCAATCCAGGCCGGGGTAAGTCCAGATCTTGCACTGCATTAGTTAGGATCGGACGACTGTGGTCCAGTGTCCAAAATAGATTTAGGTTCCGGGGCAGATCTTTGATTATAAGACCCCAAACTTCGTGAATCTAATCTCAAATTTCTAATAAAATGCTCAATTCTAATTAAAGCTTCTTTTCAAGTCCAAAACATAAAGCCCAACACTTAGATTAAGTTGGGACATTTCCGGATGGTTCTGGAATCTTAAGGTGTCCCCTACCTCTCCTCCTTTAACTCCGTTAATAACTGCTCAATTTTGATCCATTCCCTTTTGATTTTCCAATAATTCTATTCATACTTTGATATCACTCCTAGAAACTCTAAATAAAATTTTGCCATTATTTTAATCGAGAGTTTTCGTAGGAGATTTTTTCTCCATACGATGTAATTAACTACGAGGGCTTGCGCTCGTAGGAGATTTAGAACCACACACGCACCTGATTTTAAAAATCGATTTTTCAAAACTCAATTGGATTTCTTTGGGAAAATTTAAAATATTAGTGATCATTATTATCATATTCAAAGAATTATCATCGAATGATATTTTCTCCCTTCGGGAAGATATATCTTTCTTCGATAAGGCTTTGGATGTGAACCTAACGATCACACTTCTTGAATATTGTAGTTGGATATTCAGTTGAACTTCATTTTGACCCTTCGGGGTCATATGAATTTCTCTTTAGCATCCGCTCACAATATTCAAGATGGATTTCATAATTCTAAGTCTGAACACCGTTATGAAAATTTATTTTCGTCCTCCGGGGTGATATACTCTTTCTAACGAGTCGATTCGACCTTAGAATTAGAACTTAACCTTAATCTTAAAATCCCCAAAGAAAACTAATATTTTTTTCCAAAACCTGTTTTCCAAAATTCCACCAACATCAAGTATTATACATTAACTTAGTTCCTCTATAATTTGTACACTCTTTTGTGAAACTTCTATTCTTAAAAATAGAAATCTGTGCATTTCTTCTCCACTTATGTAACATCCTTTTATTCTTCAAAATAATATTAAAAAGTTTAGTAATCCAAGAATTTCATTCATCTCTTAAGCATTTCCACACAACTATCAGAATGTCTTCAACATTTTCACACTTCATTTTCTTTAAATCCACTCTCTCTATTTGGTTTTTTTAATATGATGATAAAACAAAAATCTTTATTATTATTATTTTTTTTGTAATTTAGGGTTCTAAGGTCACTAAAGTCTATTGTATCCTGACATCTTTTTTGAAAAGTTTATTGCAATATTTCATTCACCTATTACTTCTCTTATATCTTTTCTTGGGTAACTTATGCATACATCTCTTACCATCCTCAGTGTCTAAAAAATTATATTATCACTAAAACTAAAATTTTTGTATCATATATTACTTTCTTAGACTCCTTGAAAGCCCCTATATATATTTTTATGAGGTTTTACATAATTTTTATGATAAAGTTTCATATTTTTTATCTTTGTTTCCATATTTTTATTCCACCACTAATTACTTTTATTATTAGAAAATTTTTCCCTTTGGTATTCAAAACACATACTTTAGAACATTCATGTAATATTAGCTTTCTCATGAGCAACCAAAATCTTGAGAGCTTGAAACGTACTATCAAAAAATTATTTTATTAGCTTTCTTTAAATGCCATAACTAATCCTAGTATAATATTTTACTTTATATTTCAAATTCTACCCATTCATCTCAAAGTATGAAACTAAAAAGTAATTCTAAAACATAAATATTCACTCAAAAAGACCTTACAATCTTTGCAATAAAAATAATCTAATTTTATTATATAAAAATAATCCATCTGAGTTTTACTATATCCATTCTTATGAGTTATGAGACGCTTATCTCTTTTCTTAAATATGGTTTTATAAATATGAAATAATAAGCTAGATAAAATATAATATAATCCTATCATCTTTATTAGTCGCTTCAAACTCATACCTAGCATGAATTCCCTTAAAATCTTTAATTACTAAGCCAACAAGTCCATTTAGATATCCATTAATAAAAATTATTTCTTCAATAGTCATCCTTTGTATTAATTCTTCTATGTTATTCCAAAATTTTAATTTTGAAAAAATCCAAAACTGTTTGAGGAGTATAAGCATTTCTAATATTTATAATATTAGAATCTTTAAACCTATAATTCTATCTTTAATTCTATTAGTTTCTACAACATCATCAATTAAACTCTTATTTATAATCACACTTACATTATTTTTAATAGGACTCATAGGTGAACACCATAGTTTAAATCCTAAATTACTAATGTTCTTAGCTTTTCTCCAATCCATTTAGTTTCCTAAATATATAAAATATTTATCTTCTTATGAATCATAATATTTATTAATTATATTAAATTGGATGTAAGAGAACCTATATTTTGAGATCATATCCTAATTATACTTTCATGAACTAGCTTATTTGCCCACATCCATCTATGATGTCGGAACCCTTTATTATTTCACTTTACACCCGAGCACCAGTGCAGTAATCCTTGAACATTATTTGTTGTATTTAGGTCATACAGTGCATCACTTCAAAGGAACACATTAGGATTAATATAATGTATTAAATTATTCAATTCTTGATTGATCAAAAAATTTATACTAGTTGTCAACCACCTAATGCAACACTACATTTTTCTCATCTAGGGCTTAAGGACCAATAATGATTAGAACTATACCTCTTTAATTAAAATATATTCACAAGATCAATGGTAAACTAAATCAATGGATTACTAAAATAGTAAATACATTATTAATGAAATAATAATGAATCAAATGGACAATAAGATTAAAGTGTTTTTGGTACAAAGATGTTTATAATTATTAGAAGAATGAAACTATTTATTGAATTAAAATTTTAACAGTTAGACAATTGCAAGTTTAAAATTGTTCTTATATATAGGATTCCTTGTAAATGTATTTTGGTTTTAACTCAAACAAGATTTATATATAAAGATAATTAATAGAAATTAAACATGTTTCCACACTTTTAAATCTCAATATCTATAAAAAAGAAAATAAAGATGAAAAAAATCTCCATTTCCCTTGATTTTATCTGAAGAATATTTTAGTAGTGATCTTCTTCTTATATCTTACTTGGCAACAAGTGAAGAAGTAGAAACTATCTGCTATCTCCTTCATTTTTTAGATCTTACTAGATCAATTCTCAGGAAGAGGAAGCACTCTCGATAGTGGTGGAGCTAATATTTTTATCTTATATGGCAAAATTTATAGATTTTAAGAAAACTACACCAAATATTTTGAACTGAGCTTTAGACTAGCAATTTTAAGTTTTTTTTTGTTTGAATTATTATTATAAGAAGATAAATTATATAATAAAAATTTAAAAATTTACTAAAATATATTATTATAATTTAATTTCACAATGAGCAATTTTTTTTTTCATTTTGAAATATTTAATGAATTTACATAACAATATAAATTAAAGTTTTTATTATTAGATTTTTAGCCTGTGGGAACAGTCTCCCACAATACAACTTTTTTTAGAATTAATTTTTTTTAGTTGTTATGCTAGTGGGGGACTATGCCCTCAGGTCCCACTATAGCTTTGCCCTAACCTCTTAGGTCTATCTTTAACTCTCTCAATTATTTAGCAACATCTCGTTAACTTCTATTTTCTCTCAATTTAGTCTCCATTGAAAAATCTAAAAGTTCAATGGAAGGTGTTAAGCCTCGTTATAAGAACTAACTTTTCAAATATCATATTATATAAACATCATCACATAGTACGATTCATTTAATAATTAAAAATTAAAATACTTAGTTATTTTGTATTGGCAACTAGGGATTCTATTTTAAATGAATCATATAATGTGATCTGGATCATACAGTATGGTTAGTTAAAAAACATTATTTATAAAATAATACATTTGAAATTGTTTTAAGAATAACTAATCATACAGTATAATCGTGATTGTACAATACAATTAGTTAAAAAAATTTAAAACTTATTTTTTCACTCATTTATGTGTGTGGGCACGATCACCAAAATAACATATAACTTTTATAGGATTTTGATTCAAGAAATTTAAAAATACATAAGTAAAAATTACAGACTCTTGTCAACCATGTTCTTTTTCTATCCAATCTTGAGTCCAAAATCTTCTTGCATAATATATGACATACCTAAAATGTTAATATACATAGAAACATATATACAATACAAAACGATAGGAGAAATGAAAGAACAATTAATAATTTTTATTAAATCAAAATCATATGCTCGGGATCTCATATTGCAACAATCTCTCTGTTTATGATGATGGCAAACTTTTTTGTTTAGATTGTAAAAAACTTGTATTTTCTCCTAATTTTCACATCAATTGATGATATACATTTTTAAAAATAGGGTACGATATTTTTTATGTTTTTTTTAATTCTTTTTTGTTTAAAAAAAAATGAAAACACAAATAATATAAACGCTAAAAAAATGATTTCATAGAAAATCACAAAAAATAATCAACCATCTACCCCACTTTTAACATCACAAAAATTGAGAGAAAATAAGAAATTAACAATCACAAAAAAGACAACAACACATATAAAAGAAAGACTCTAATTTTTTTTTTTTTGAAAAATGCAAAGATGCATTAAAAATAAAATAAGCAAAGATACAAACTAATGTGAGACTGCTATACTATCACATTCTTCTTTTAATAAATCAATAAAAGATGACAGAAGATAGCTCTCACCAAAAAATTCCCAAATAAAATCATAAGAAAAAGCTAGGTTAGCACAATAATCGGCTAACTTATTACAATTATGATTAACCCAATGAAAGAAAACATTATTGAACTCACCAAGGAAAGAGAAGTCTTCTTCTTCCATGCTCCAACCCTTCATCTTCGGTTTGCTATACAGTTTATGAAGAAAAAGGATGATATTCTTATTATCACCTTCCACAATAATGCCTTTGACATCTTGCAGCCTACCGTGCAATACTTCTTTGATAGCTGAAAAAGCCAAGAGCGCAAGTTGAGCAATGTCCCAATGCACCTTACTTTTACCAAAGGCTAAGATAAATCTACCTTTATAATCTCTTACAATACCACCAATGCCTTCTATATAATAATCTTTTAAGGAAGCATCAATGTTTATTTTGATCCACTCAGGAGGAGGAGGTTGCCATTTGTCTGTACACAGTCCAAAGGACTGATTAACAACCTAGTGATCTGAATGTGGAGAGCTTAGTTTAGCAGATCCAAGAAAAGTAAGAGTTGAAGCAGCGATCATGATGTTACTGTCACTGGATTTTCCATGCTTAACCTTATTTCTATTATTCCATATAAACCAAAGCAGCGTCATGTAGATCCTGATTAACATTATATTTGAATTCTTTAATCTCCTAAGACAAAGCAAGCAATCATCACAATTCCTAAAAATTGGAATCTGGAATCCCCAGCTCCTTAAAACTTCAATAACCTTCAAAAGTTTATAACAAGTAGAAGAAACATGGTTCACATCTTCAATTTCAGCACAACCCCATGGACACAAGCTAGAACCCGATAATCTCCTCTTGAATAGAAAAAATTCTGTTGGAATGGCATCTCTGTACAGCCTCCAAATGAAGAGTTCTACCCAGGCATTCAATTTCACTTTATATAACCAAGAAGCTAGATCATAATTCTGATAGCCTTTGAAACAATCCTCCACTATGCAGCAATAGATTTTCCTATCAATTGTAGCTTCAGCTCCATACAGTCAAATTGAGAGTTTTGTGCAATTTGAAAATTGCAAATCATTTTTAACAAGTCTCCACCAAAGTGCAAGCTCAATTTATCAATGTCCCAACTACCCTCAAGAATGAAGTAGTCAAGGGTTGTATTCTCATCAACCAATACCCCAACAAACGTAGGCCATTTGTTTAAACTCATATCCAAAATCCAAGTATCTTCTAACACATTGATCTTGGAACCATCACCCACCTTCCATCTAAAAAAAATTCTAAGAGCTTTCCATCCATTATGAATAATCTTCCAGGAAGTAGAAGAGTTACTTCTATAGTTCACATTATCCCACCAATTATCTCCATATTTACTTAGAAAATTACTAGCCATCATAGAATTTGGGTTATCAATAAGTCTCCAAGCAAACTTTTCCCTCAAAGTGTCTATTCTAGCAATTGCAAAATTCAGTCCCCATCCACCAAACCTGTATTGGTTTACACATGGATTCCAATGCTACATAATGAATCCCATGGTTTCCGTCACTTCTATTCCAAATGAAGTCTCTACACAGTTTCTCAAATTCTTTCAAAATTCTCAATAGAATAAGAGAATAAGACATAAGAAAAATGGGAAGAGAAAGGTACACTGTTTTAACCAAAACCAATCTACCCGCTAGAGACATATATCTATTGCACAAAGCGTTAAGCTTCTTAATAGAATTATCCAGTAATGGTTGGAAGTCTGGACATTTTAATCTTCTCAATGCCATCTTGATTCTCAAGTAGTCAAATTCATTCACCAATTTGATTCGCAGCAATTTGGAAAACATTTTACTCCTCCTTACAACAGAGCTGCTGCACATCAAAGAAGATTTTAGAAAATTAATTTTCTGATCGGTCTAAGAGCAGTAATTTTCAACAATACATTTAACCTTCTTAACACTTTTTATCTTGGCTTCAGAAAAAACCAAGATGTCATCTGCAAAAAGGAGATGAGAGATTCTCTGTGATCTAGAAGAAATTTTCACACTCACATCCGAACCTTTCTCAGAAAAAACAATTGGATAGAAGTTGTGAGTAGAAAATAAAAAGGAATGGAGAGAGTGGATACCCTTGCCTGAATCCACTTTCCCTTCAATCCAATTGGAATTTGATCCATTAATCATAATGGAAAATCTAGGATCTTAAATGCACTCCATCACCAAATTGACAAACTTGAAAGGAAATCCCAATTCTAACATTATTTTCTGAAGAGTTGCCCAACTCATACTATCATATGCCTGTTCCATGTCAAATTTTATGGCTAGGAACCCCTTGCTTGCTTTAGAATGCCTTAACTTGTGAAACACTTCTTGAACCATAAGGATATGATCTGAAATTGACCTTCCCGTCACAAAAGCTACCTATTCTTCAGATTCAATTTTAGGAATGATCTCCACCATTCTATTCAACAAAATTTTAGCTACAATTTTGTATATTGAATTGCACAAACTTATAGGATGAAATGCTGCTGGAGTAACCAGGTTTGAAGATTTGGGAGTCAAAACAATAATTGTGTCTTTCCAATCCTTGCACAAAATACCTGTAGAAAAGAAAAGATTAATTGCTCTAATGACATCCTCACCAATGATATGCCAATAAGCTTTGAAGAAGGAGTAAGTAACCCCATCACAATCAGGAGCTTTATTGTTGCCCAACTTAATAACAACCTCCTCTATCTCAAGTGAAGAAAGCTCCCTGTTAAGCCAAAATCTATCATCAGCACCTAAAACCTTCCACAGTTTAGGCCAATTATTCAAACAGTAACCTCTATTCTTCCATTTATTCTGGAAATAATGAAGGAAAACCTCTTCAATCTCCTTTGGTTCATTAATCAAACTAATGTCTGCATTTTTTATTTGAGAAATCCAATTTGCATTTCTTCTTACATTGGCAAATGAATGAAAAACCTTAGTATTGGAATCACCATCTTCGATCCACTTAACTTTCGCTCTTTTCCTCAATTGAGAAAAACATTAAGCTCTTTGACTTTGCTCGTAAGCACCCAAAGTTTATCATCATCCAGCCAACCTTCACTAGCTTCTTCCTCTTGAATCTGAGAAATTTCAGACTTCAATCTTTCTTTTTCTTTTGAAAATTCTTTCAAATTGGACTTACTCCAAAAGAACAAGTCCATCAAGCTCCTTTTGCACTTTTTATTAAGGATTTCCATATCATCCCCCAAGAATTTTTTCTTCCATACATTAGAAATGATATGGGCCGAAGTCTTGAGGATAACCAAGCATCTTCAAACTTTAAACATCTGCTTCCAAATGAAGCCGAATTATACAACTTCAAGATAATAGGGCTATGATCTGAAGCCACTCTTGCAAGGTGTCTAACAACAGCAATTTGAATTTTGTTCATGGCCAAAGAATTGAGGATACATCTATCCAACCTTTCAAGGATCCATCCACCTCCCACTTTATTATTGAACCAAGTAAATCTTAGTCCAACAAACCCAATCTCATTAAAGTCATTCTCATTCATAAATTTTAACACCTCCATTGGGCCTTCATAGAAAACAAACTTTCTCCCTCCCTTCTTTTCTTCCTTTGTCAAAATACAATTGAAGTCACCACCAATAATAGAAGGGATATCTCTTTGAGAATGCTCCTGGATACACTCCCAAAGTAACCTTCTTTTGTGAGTCTCTTTACAACCATAAATAGTATTGATCCTCAAAACTCCCTTATCAAAGACATTAAGATCCCCAATAACACATTGATCTAACGTCTTTACAATAAAAAAAGATGCTATATCCACTCTCCAAATAATCATAATACCACCTTAAAGTCCTTCTGAAGGAAGAAGGAAAAAATCCCACAAAGGGCCCATCAATCTTTCAAAAGAGACTCTATCAAAAGAATTGATTTTCGTCTAAACCAACCCTATAAAGAAGATTTTAAAATCATTTATAAACTCCTTCATATAGAGAGAGGCCTCCCTCTTCTTGGCCTCTCTACAGTTCCAGAAAGCAATAGATTCCATTTAAAGAATCATGGTGGAAGTTCCTCCATATCTTCTTTTGTTACATCCTTAAAGAATTCTACCATGTGGCTTGTTTTTAATAGGCCCTAAGGCCCTAAGCTCCTTAGCAAGCTTGCATTTGATAATTTCCCCATTTGAGCCATTTTCTCTTTCTTTCTCCACACAATTCATCTTCTCATCATAGATTTTTAAATCTGTGTCAACCACAGAATTTTCCCCTCCAGCAAACTTCAAATCATTACTCAGTTGAAAGCTACCAGCAGCAACTGAGTAATTAATCAAATCAACTCCCTCCCCTACCATCTCCTCCTTATTCAGCAAATCAAATTTCTTCAAAAGAACTTGGTTGAATGAATTAATAGTTGAAGACTGCATACTAACCTTTAAATATGCATTTTTTGCTATGATCTGATTCTTCACAGCAGCTTCCTCTAGAGGCTGAAAATCTTGAGCAAGATGTTCCTGATTACACATATTTCTCCTTCTTCAAGAGTATTATCCTTAGTGATAGATTCCACCTCCTAGGTTTTTCCCATGTCCTGTAAGACTTCTGTCAATGCCTCTTTATCACCAATAATGACTTTAGTTTTCATCCTCTATTTTTTTTTAATCCTTCATTTTATTCTTCACTATGACTGGTCTTCTACTATTCCTCCTATTAACCATGATCCATGGTCCATAGGTAGAATCATTATCCACTTCTTTACTCTTGTCCACCTCTTTTTCATGATTAGAAAGCACTTTAGCAGTTGTACAATCCACATCAACAGATTTCTTCAGCTTGCACTCAGATTTTTCATGGCCAATTAATCCATATTTAGAACAAAAAGTGGATATCTTCTCATACTCAACTTTCTGAAAGAACCTCCTAGATATTCTTTCCACCCAAACTCCCAAAGGAAGAGGTTGATCAAGTTTTACTCTAACACAAAGCCTTGCAAATTCTCTCTTCCCCCATTGAAACATGTTCCCATCCATCATAAGAGGTTTGCCAATCATTGCCGCTATTATAGCCACATTCACCTCATCCCAACATTGCAATGGAAAATGAGGCATCCTAATACAAATTGGAGAGGATAGACCCTACAAAGATAAAGTAGAAAACTCCACCATCCACTTCTCTATACTAACAATGTGCCCATTAACAAACCATGGTCCCCCAGCCAAAAAACCTTCCGTCATTTCCAACGAATCGAAAGAACATAAACACCATCCTTTTCCAAGTGTAGTGAAATAGAAATTACCAAACTGCTTCCATTATCTTCTAATTTCCCAAGCTACAATATGTGATGGAATGTCCTTCCCAAACACTTAATTACTAAGGATTTCTTTAGTTTGCTGGAATTCAAAACCTCCACATACTCATTCAATTTAACTACTTTTCCATCATCTAATAAAACCAAATCCTCATTTTTGAAATCCAAATAAATATAAGGCTTTTTAGACTAAGGGTTAATGACTGCCTCCTTCACATATCTAACAGGCATATCCATATTAACCTGTTCAACTACTACAGAATCCTTCTGAGCCGAGCATCCATCAGATTGAAATTTTGTGCTAACAGAAGAATTGGAATTCACATTTATCCCACGCACATCTCTATAGATTGCATTTGAATTACCAAACCTATTAACATATAATTTCATCCCAGATGATGAAGCCGACTGATCTACCATATCATGTTCCAAAGCTTTTTTCAACAGTTTAGGCGTAATTGAGCCAACCTCTCCAACAAAACCTTTCCCTTTCCCTTCCACATACACTTTCTTCTTCAATACATTACCAAACTGCTTCCATATCACGGTCCTCCAGCAGTTTTAAACGCAAACTCCAAATTCAAAATTTTCAAATCACCATTCCGTCGATTGACTCCTTTAAAATTAGGACTAAAAATACCTCCATTCGCAGAACCCTTTGTAGCTGCGGCCATAGATGGACGTCGGCCCTCCTCTACCATCTTCAACGTTAGAACTTTCGGTGTAGGAGCATAAGCCGGGAACAAAAAAATCAAAAACATGAATTTTCTCTTTCTAGAAACCCAGAGTTTCTCTCTTTAGAATTTAAAAGAAAGACTCTAATTAAAGAAATGAGCAATAAGTAAGATTGCTAATTAGGTGGTGGTGGTGGTTAGAAATAGTGATGAATAGTGTTAAATTGCTCTCATGCTACTACTGCTACTTTCAAATGTGGAAATCTAGTTAGGAATCAAATTAATTAAAACATTATATCAACACCTTAAATGAATAAGGATGGTATGCTGGTGTTGGTGCTAGTTTTGGTATTGGTGTTGGTGCTGGTTGGTTTCTCTCTTTCTCAACAAATTATGGATCTTCTTCGAGCTGTTCCCCTTAGTAATAATGAAAGAAGACATAGAAAGAGCCATCAGAGTAGAAAATAGAGAATTTATCTGCTAGTGTGGGATTTAAAAGCTGATATTTTTTATCAAAAATATAGTTAATAAGGTGACTTAATGCCAGTTTGTGCGTATGATGAGTTTAATTTAAGCAAAGGGAAGTGAGGTTATGAAGATGGGGGAAACACTAATTTGGGCCTCATCAAAATAAAAGCAAGACATGATTACATAGCTAACTATAGATAAGAGTGGAGTGATATTTGCCCATTCTCCAGCTGTTGGAAGATGGAAGTCCAAAGAATATGCTGGTTAACACAAGCATTTTGATTTATTGATTAGATAAGAGGATGGTGTTGGGTTAGAAGAGCATTCATAATGAGTAAATTTATGGTGGTCCAGTTAAAATCTCTCTTAAATGATGGGATATGGGATTAAACCCCTTTATTGGATAGGTATAAATATTACGCTAAGTCTTATTTGGTGATTTCTACTGGTCATCTACACATGTATGAGGTCATCATAGATAAGTTTCAAGACACTCTTACACTTTAAAAGAATTTAAAAATAAGTTTTAAATTAATGGGGAAGGATAGGGTAAAAAGGAATTGAAGAGTACAAGTGGCGAAGAGATCAATTACTCTATAACTTAGAATTAATTGGTCAAAGATGCGAGATGGTGTAATCTAGGATTTTCAAAATCTATGATAGGTAACTTCATCATCAATTGTTTGGAAGCATTTATCAACAAGATGATGAGAGGAAGTGCCTTAAATTTGTTGATGAGCTTGGTTGCGACTGGCCATTAAGAAGATTAAAGGTATTGAGTATAAAAGAAAAGAGGAATAGAAGGATGGAGTGAGTGAAACCATAGAAATCCCTCCTCTTAGAATTTTAGTAGATTGTATAATATAATTGAGGTTAATATTGGACTATAAAAAAAATTCAATTCTTCTGGATGATCTGTTAGAAAAAGTGGTCAAATCATATATTACGATTAGGATCAAACTAGATAATCATTGTTAAAAATGATTGTCCAGAGGAATCAACGGTATGACCTTTGCCAAATGTTTTGTATAGTACAAATATGTATTCATAGAATATGATGATATTTGGATTCTCATATCAAATGCTTTAATTCATTCAATAGTTACTAACACATTAATCATATAGCATGAAGAGGTGGGTTGTAAAGTATAATCATGAATGATTTGTAAAATTTGAACTGTTGAAATCACAAATGGTGAGGATTTACTAAGTTGTTTAGACTATACAATACAAATGAGGTTCATACTATAAATTGTGAATCATTTTTTTTATTTGTGGTGTGATGATTAGGGAATAACTACTACTTAGAAAATAACACTAAACAAATAACAAACATAAATAAAAATTTAGAATATAGAAACACATAAAATTTGAAGCTGTTGATTTCATCTTATCTTGAATTAAGCATGAATTTTAATGAAGCCCAATCTAGTCCTTAATGTGCTAAAGATGTCATAGCTTTAGTGTTTCGTAAAGATGTATCAGTTGATCATTAGTTATTACATGATGCAACTTAATGTCCTTTAGGAATAGGGTCTATAATGAATTGGTGCCTATTGTTTGTATGCTTAGTACAAGAGTGTTGGATAGGATTCTTAGAAATGCATATCGAACTAATATTATCACACATAATTTGAATAGTGGCAACAACGAGTTCAAGGTTAAGGATTTATTTCTTTAGCCATAAAACTTGAGCAACATGACCTCCTACAATAATATATTATTTCTTAGCGATGGATTGAGCTACCAAGTCTTGCTTTTTACTAGATCAGGAAACTAAGGATTGACTTATGAACTGACAAGTTCTAGAGGTTCTTTCAATCAATCCAACATCCTGAAAGGTTTGTGTCTAAATATTCTATGATTTGAAATGAGGAGCAATGTCTAGGGTATCATATACCTAAATTTTAAGTGACTATAAGGTATCTAATGATTCTCTTAAAAACGTTTATATGGGTTCCTTTAGAATCTACTTGAAATCTTACATAAAGATAAATACTAAAGATAATGTTAGATCCGCTAGCAGTTAAATACAGAAGTGATCTTATTTTACCCCTATGGTTCTTTTGATCTATTGTTTTTCCACTTCCATCTTTGTCTAATTGAATGACAGAGCTCATGGGTGTATTAATTTCTCCAACTTTTTTTATCTCATATTTTTTAAGAATATCTTTAATATATTTACTTTGGATTTGAAAAGTTTTGTCATCAATTATTTTACACTAAAACCAAGGTGTTAAAATAGCTCTCCTATCATACTCATTTTAAATTATTTACTCAAAGTTCCAAAAAAAATCATTATAAACATTTTTATTTGTTGATCCAAATAGCATGTCATTTACATATATTTGAATGATAAATAGATCATATCCAATTTTCTTTATTATTTGGGTGGTATCTACACTACTCTTAACAAAGCATCTTCCTTAGAAAAAAGTGATAAGCCCTTCATACCATTCCTTAGGTGCTTGATTCAATCCATATATTATATTTTTTTTCAATTTATAGACATTATTATGAAAGGTTGAATTTTCAAATCAAGGGGGTTACTCCATATATACATCTTTTTTAATCACCCCATTCAAAAAGACACTCTTTATATCCATTTTATACAGCTTAAAGCCTCTAAAGTAAGCAAAGGATAATAATATTCTAGTAGATTCTAACGTAGTTATAGGGTGAAAGGTCTCTTCAAAGATAATTCCTTCTACTTGATTAGACCCCTTAGTTACTAATATGGCTTTAGTTATAATTACTACTACATAGTAATTCATCTTATTCTTGAAAACCCATTTGGCTCCTACGACACTATGATCCTTGTGTCTATTAACCAATTCCCAAACATTATTTATTCTTCTTGCATAGCTAGGTTCATAAATTCATTAGATATGGCACGATCTACACTAGTGAGTTTTATTATAGAGATGAAAGAAGAATGACTAACCTCCTTTCTAAGTTTTTGCCTAGTCCTAACCCTTATAGAGGGACCTCATAAGATGAGTTCTTTAGGATGACTAGAAGCATATCACTAATCTCTTTGCAAGGGTTCATGAGGTTTTTCTCTATTTCCTAGTTCAATATATTTTAGTCCTTGGTGACCTCTAAATTATTTTGTTTTCCTAACTTAGGTTCCCTAGATTTATCAAATTCATAAAATATTACATGGGTGGTCTCCTTTACCACTAAGGTCCTCTTATTGAAAGCTCTATTGGCCTTACCTATAGAAGAATAGCCTAAGAAAAATCCTTCATCAAACTTAGGATCAAATTTTCCTAGTGGAGATTTCTTTATAACAAAATGAAACATTTATATCCAAAGATATAAGGGTGATAAAGATTGGGTGTTCTATCTTAAGTAGCTCATAAGATGTCTGATTAAGTTTAACTTGAAGATTTACCCAGTTTAGAACATAAAAAATAGTGTTAACTACTTCTCCCAAAAAATATATAGGAAGTAAATATTCTGCTAATATATCTCTAGCAAATTTTACTAGGGTTATATTCTTTCTTTCAATGACTCTTTCTTATTGAGGGGTTCTAGGGGTAGATTTTTTTTTACGCTATGTTCCTTATAAAATGATTCAAATATATCAATTTTGAATTCTCCACCATGATCAATATGGATAGTCAATATTCCTCATCTTAATTTCCTCTGTATCCGTATGGATAAATTCCTAAATTCTTTAAATGATTCACTTTTATATGTAGTGAATCTAACTCAGGAAAATCTAGGAAAACTCACCAACAATCACATATCTAGTTGTGTTCTCACCTATGTTGGCTATACTAATGGGTCCAAACAAGTACATGTGAATAATGTTTAGTGGTATAAAAGTGACCGTTTTCTTAATTGAATGAAACAAAATTTTGATTTATTTTCTTAATTCTGCAGGCATCACATTGGGGGTCATTAGAAAATTCTTGTTTGGGTTTGCCTCTAATTAGGACTTTCTGGGTGATCTTCCTAAAAGTTGTTATGCTTACATGGCATAGTCACATATGCCATAGCCTGGACTCATCAACAACATAGTTTAATCATAAAGAGTTTGAATAGTCAATAAAATTAAAATTCAGCATGTAAAAATGGTTAACTTTTATTCCTTCTAAAATGATTTTTTCATTTAAGATTATTAGACACTTAGTAGATAGAAATTTAATATCAAAACCATTATATCACAATTGGCTAAAATTAAGAAGGTTATGCTTCAATCTATCTACTAACAAGACATTTTTAATAATAAAATTATTTGAGTTGCCAATTATAGCTAAAACCACCACATTCCTGGTAGTGTTGTTTTCTAATGTTGTCTTGCCTCCTCCTCTAGCTTCCAACATGATGAATTGCTTCATATCTTCCATTGTGTGTCGTGAGCATCCACTATATAGGTACCACATGCTCTTAATAGGCTTTTATGCATACATCCCTATTAATTCAATCAAGGATTAATTTTTGGAACCCAAGTGAGTTTGGGTTCCACCTTATGCTTTAATGAATGAATTATATGCATGTTATACTATGATACAAATGATTTTTTCTTCCACATTAGATGTGTTATATACTGTATGGTTTTAGTGCGGGTTATGTGGTCTAACATGTCATAAGAGTAACACCTACCCACGGGAAATGATTAAATAATCTACTAAGGGTGTTATGCCTCATCCTAAGGTTTATGATGCATGCAGTGATGTGGGGTTATACCATTGAGTTAGTTTAGGTGGTGGTCTATTTTTTTGAAGTGTAAGAACATTTACTCTCAGGAACACATTAGCAATTTCAAAAATTTTAACACATTTCAATGCATGCTTGTTATAACAAATTATAGTTGCAAGTGTTTATAGTTCTTTGTATGCTTCTTCTAATTAAAGATGATTGAATTTCAAGGATTCATGTTATTTGGTTAATTCAATATGCTTCTTATTTAAATCATTAATTTCATCAAGTAAGAAATCTTGTTCTTTATCTACACTAGAATGATCAATCCTAACTTTCATGCTCTTTTCATAATTAAGAAAACTTAAAATTAAAACTAGCATGCATTTTTATAGCTTTCGATATCCTTCATGGATTTTTTATAAATATCAAATAATTCATCAAATGAAAGCTCACATACCTCATCTTGATTAGATTGTTCAAGACTATTATTTCTCCTATCGCATAGATTTGTTACCTCCTCCTCAATATATAGTTCTAATGAGTCCAAAGTGGAGTATACCCAAAATGCCTTCTATGTCCTTTGCTTCCCTTTTTTTTTTTTTTTTTTTTACTTTAGTCTTCTCCTCACACTTCTCCTTGAATTGTTGAGCTTTTAGGTTGGGGAAATTTGTCTTTAAGTGACCCAATTTCTTGCATTCAAAATAAATAACACTAAAGAAAGTCTTTATATTTTTATAATTTTTTCCATTATTCCAGTATTGATGATGTCTTTCCTTTCTCTTTAGAAAGCTCTTGAACTGTCAGATTATCAATCCCTTATCATCATCCTCATCACTTGTAGAGCTATCACTTTCTAAATTATTGGATTTCAATGCCACAACATTCTCCTTCTTTTTGTCATCAACGTCCAAATGTCTTTGATTCACACTTTGCTCATAGGTAGTGTGTGAGTCCAATAGATTATCAAAAGATTTAATATTTATATTATTAAATTCACATTTTGCAATGCCTTTGGCATGTTAGTTACTAGATAGAGAATACCAAATTTTATTACTTTCTTAAAGATTAAAAGTTCTGTACCTAGAGCAAGGCATTTAAAATCAGATTGGTCCAACCGATTTTATGAAAATCCTATTCAACTATTTATCTCATGCGACTATGACATTCTCTTCAGCAAGCATCATCTTCTTTGCTTCCATCCTCTTCTTCTCCCCCTTCGATGTCTCATCTAGTTCAAGAAGCAATATCGCTTGAGGTGATTAGGCATTATCAACTTTTATGATATTGCGATGGCATTTGAGCATTTCAATACCTAAAAAAAACTATTGATTTTGAAATTTGGATTTGTTTTTATAAACGCTGTAATACTTCCACCAAAATACTTCTCCTTTGATTGTGTTTCCTTAACCTGATTTACTTAATGATATTGTTATTATTATAGATTGTGTTTCTAACCTATTTTAGAGATTGGCATTATGTTTTATAGAGGCAATGCCTTGATTTAAAATTCGTAGACTGAATGCTGTTGTTGGAGTCTTTAGGAGATTAATTAAGACATCTATTACGGATCATTTGCTGTTATTGTAGGATTAGTTGATGCTTGCAAGAAAGAAGCTAGATGTGACATTCTTTTTTTAAAAGGCATAGAAATATTATGCATGTAAAAACTTATGTGTGGATTGAATAAATTTGTTTAGGAAAATCAGATGCTTTTTTCTTCACAAATATGCTTAGATAACTAGGTTCTTCCATTCTTTTTTCTTTACAGATGTTTTTTTCTTCACAAATATGCTTGAATAATTTTGAATAATTTTGTTTAGCAAAAGAGCTAATAAGGAAAGCAATGCAAAATTTAAGGTGGTGGAATGTACTGTGCACTCAGAAGTCATTGGTGTTTGATAATGCCTCGAAAATATCTGTAGTCAGCTTGGCATTTAAAATGGGATATGGTTTATTCATGGGATGTTTGGATTTATTTGATAGAAGTCATCGTATAAAATAGAAAAATGTTTGTCATATGTAATGATTGGGTTTTTATTTAATTAAAAGAGTATTGTGCCTAGTTTTATTATCATAAAGATTGGAGTTATCTTTATTGATTAGATACTTTTGTATTTCTTAGCATTATAATTAAAATGCATATTCCATTTTATATCATCTCAAATATATTCTAGGTTCTGAACTTGCTTTCTTTGCGGAATTCATCTATACTTTTTAAAGGTTGGAGACTTTAGGCTATGGTGGAAGTTGAAGTGATATAAAATTACTACTATGATGAATTGAGGTTTTATTTTGTGTAGTTTCAGCTTTGCGACTTCTTAAATTGCAAAGTTTTCTACTTTGCATAGTTTTCAACTTTATAGTTTCTACTTTATAATTTTCTACTTTGTAGTTTTTTACCTTGCACATTTTTAATTTATGTTTATATGATTTTATTTAGTAAATCAAACTAGAATGGAAGCACCTAGTAAGCAGATTTCAGTTTCAACTTATACTGTGCGTGAGAAAGTGGACATTGCTTGAAATTATTTTGCTGAAGTTAAAGAAGCTGATGGGAAGAAACAATTTCAATGTTTATATTATGGTATTTTTGATAAGGGAAGAGGATTTAATAGAATGAAATAATATTTAGCAGGTGTAAAGGGGAATATACATGCTTGCAAATAGGTTCCACATGATGTTAGATATCAAAATGCAAGAAAACTTGAAGGAAACTTTAAGAAAAAAATAACAAGCAAAGGAAGAGTTCGACATGTGAAAGAGGAGGGTTTCTCACACTGTGCAGGAGAGAGAGGCTCTAGGTTTTCAGAGAGAGAAAGCTTTGTTTTATTTTGAATTTCTTCGATCCTAAATTTTCAGTTTGGCTAAATGGTGGTGGAGGGTCATCGGTCATCTTCTTATGATGATCAGAATACCTCCATTCCATACTCTACGAGGTATCCTAGTGAATTTTTTCATGGTTGATCCAAAAGCGTGAGTATTACCAAAAGGGATTTCAGATCAAACAATGTCCTTTGGTCATTAAAGAGGTTTGTTTACCTCTTATGAATGAGGTTGTTTTAGTGATGGGTAAGGGAAAGGAATTAGTTGAAGCTGTGGAAAAGATTTTGGTGGCTACGTCTTCACCGAGAAAGATTAATGTCGGGATGGCAAATGATTTAGAAGCCTCATCTTCCATTGGATTTAAATTGAAGGTGAGAAAACTCTCTAATCCTACAATTGCTAACAACATTGCGAGAAAATAGGGATTTTCAAATTTAAATTTAGATTTGGAAAATCAAGATATAGATTTGTTTACTGATGGATAAATGCCTTTGTATAAGTAGAGGAAGGTATTACTAGAAGCTGATAATAGCAGTTCTGGTTTGGCAAATGTGTGGTCCAAGAGCCAATATATTAAAGTGAATTATGTGAATCAAGAACCTATAGATGCTATAGATGCAAATGTTGTTAAACTAAATATGGATAAGGTATGTGAGAATGTGAAGTTACTTCAAAAATCGCTTATGGTAAAAGTGTTTGGGAAAGGAATCCCATTTTCTCTTTATAGCATTGAGCTAAGAAGACCATGGGATAGATTTGGTTCTTTTCATTTAATCTCATTAAGCCTAGATTGAATCTTGTGATCATTTTAATCTACTTAAATTATGGAAGAAGTTCTGAGTGGTGGCACATGGTATGTGGGTGTAAGGGATGGACAAATGGACTTAGTAATTCTCTCCAGCATTGCTAAATGGGTTATCCTCACCAATTTGGATAAGATTGCCTCATCTGCCTTTGCATTATTGGGATGAGGTTAATGTTATGAGAATTATTTCAAAGATAGGAGTTCCATTATTCTTGGATGGAAAAATGTTTAAATTGGGTAGAAATGAATTTCTAGAGCTTGTGTTCAAATTAATTTAGACTCCAAACTATCTAATGGAGTTTGGATTGAGGGTTTATATGGAAATTCTTTAAAATGTTGAATATGAGTAAATCTAATCTTTGTGTTTCAAATGTGGTAAGATTGGTCACAAAATTGATATGTGCCCGATGGTTCTTAAAGAAGATAACATTAATGTCAACTAGGAACAAAGAATAATGAGAATAAAGGCTTGAGCTCCAAAGAATATGGTGGTCCTGATACAACTTCTTTGGGTCCATGGATACATGTTAAATTTAAGAAAAGTAAAATAAATCAATTTTCTGTAATGAAGCCTTTTGTAGGGAGAGTTGGCTCTTTTAGTGAACATAAGGAATTAGCTAACAAGTTTAAAGTGCTAACTTATGGTTCTGAAGCTATTAAGGAAGCACAAATAGGTAATATCCTGGATCAAAGTGAGCAAGTCAATTTGCAAGCTGCTGTTACAAATTTTGATGGAATCCTCTCGGAGGCTGATGCAAACCCAATAGTAGATGCAGAGATTGTTCAAAAAACTGTCAACATTAATGTTGATTCAAATGATGTGTCTATCCTTCATACCGAGAAAGAAGGAAATGCGTGAGATGATCTTGCTGGAGTGAATGTTGTAGATATTGATAAAAATTTTCATGTTCATGAGAAGATGAAATATGATGCAACTGATTCTACGGTTGTTAAAAATAATGTGAATGATAAGGAATGTTTGATGGAGGATGGAAAGTTTCATTTTCCACCTAAATCTGATCATCATAAGAAGAAGTCAAATAAAGATTTGAATTCTTTTGGGCCTATCAAAGGTAGTCTTAGAGAAAAGAAATTAGAAAGTCTTGGTGGATGTGAAGGTGGATCTTCACCATTGAAATCATAATGACCTTATAAAGGGTGGCGACTCTATACGTGATAAAGTCTCGGAGGAGGTTAGCTAACAGCATGCAGATGTGGTAAGTTATTCCAGCAATGGTGTAATCATTCAATGGGAATTCTTACTTTATAAAATTTTGGAGCATCTTGGCTTGTGCATTGGAAATCAAGATGTGGATCATATGAAGGTTGTAAAGTTTGTGAAGATCCAGTATTCTCCAAAGACTGAAGGATCTGGTTTATATGTTTTGTTTTCTTTTAGTAGTTGTTATTTCTTTTTTATTTTAGTTTTAAACTAAGTATGAGTGAGTATTTGAAAGATGGGGATAAAATAAACATATTTAAGTATCTTTCTACTCTTTATTTTTTACTTAATCGGGAATTCTGGGGTACTAATCAATCGTTTTGATTGTTTAATTTTTGGTATCCCCTCCACCCCAATTGGTTTACAATAAAAGAGAATAAGCCTTATTCTCTTTATGTCATTTCATATATTTCAAATATTCTTCTTGAGTTTGATTTTCATTTTAATAAGGCTTCCTTGTTTTTAAAGGATTGCCATTAGTTTGTAATAGCTTTGTTTTTATTTTAATGCAATTTGCATCCTTTAAAAAAAAAAAAAGGAAGAGTTGAACAGTACATCAATTCTGGTGGATGATGCTATAGATAAAGAGAGAGATTCATGTTCTCTACCAAAAACATAATCTTCTCAAGCACATGTATCATAACTAAATAAAGGAAAAATAAAAGCTTCTGATATGGATACCTTTTTGCCTCAGAACTACATGAAGTTCCCAACCTTCAATTAAGAATGCTTTAGCATCTAAGAAAGTAGTGAACCATGCATATATGGCATTAGCAAGGTGATGTTTTGATTGATGCATCCCTTTTAATGCTCTTACTTTAGTATATGCAAAGAAAGCTGTTGATGCCATTTCTGTAATAGGTCATGGTTACGAGCTCCCCAGTTATCATAACATGAGAGTAAACCTACTAATGGATTGCAAGGAAGAATGCAGGCTACTCATTGATAGTTATAGACAAACTTGGAAGGAAACAAGAAATATACTTATGGCAGATGGGTGGACTGATATTAGGAGCAAAACTTTAATCAATTTTTTGATATATTATCCACGTGGTGTTTTTTTTAAATCAATTGATGCGTCAGACATCATAAAGGATACTACCACTTTGTGCCCTTTATTTACTGAGGTTGTTGGGTGGGTTGGTCTAGAGAGTGTTGTTTAAATAGTTACTTATAATGTTTCTAATTATAAGAAGGCACGTCAACTGTTACATGAAAGATTCAATAATATTTACAGGTCACCTTGTGCTGCATATTATATGAATTTGATTTTGAAAGATATTAGAAGCATGCCTTTCATAGAGGAGTTCACAAAAAAACTTCTAAGTTAATAATTTTTTGGTATAATCATATATTCAGACTTGCATGACATAGGAGAAGGCTAGGTTGGAAGGAGATCATACGTCTAGGAGAAACCCATTTTGCAACAACCTTCATAACTTTGAAATGTGTGCATGAGCACCATCATAACCTATAAGAACTAATCACAAGAAAGTTCTTTATAGATTTGAAGATATTCAAAACCTCCAAGGGAAAGGAAGTTGCTTCAATTATTTTGGACTTGAGTTTTTGGGATAATTATATTATTATTTCAAAGATATCGAGCCCTTTTGTTATGTTGCTGCATATTGTTGAATCTGATGAAAAACCATCCCTCGGATATCTATATGATGGCATGTACAATGTATGGAAGGAAATTAAAGCTATGTTAAAAAATGTAAAAAAAAATCATATAAGCCTTTTACTACAATAATTAAAAGAAGATGGGATACTCAATTAAGGAAAGGAATTCATTCAGTAGTATATTTTCTCAATCCTCATTTCCAGTATGATAGAGAGAACTATTGTTAAAAGCCAAAAATTCTACAAGGTCTAGTTGAACTAATTGGAAATAAAGACATTTGCCCTAAGCCCATAGTTGTAATGAATGAAGTCAGATTATTCTGTGATGGCTTATAAATCTTTGCAAAACCAATTGTGATGATAATGGTGATGGAAATTCAAGCTGGTAATTCTCTTTTTTACTTTTAATAAGTGTATATACTTATACATATATACTTATTCACTAAATCCTCAAACTTGATAATATGTAAATGGGTTGTGGAAGATGTTTAGATCAAGTGCTCCAAACTTGCATAAAGTAACTAGAAGAATTCTCAGCCAAATATCATATTCATAGGGATGTGAGAGAAATTGGAGTATTTTTGAACAGAGTCACTCAAAGAGATAGAACTATTTGGAGCATCAATGACTCAATATCTTTTATATGTTCGGTATAATCTGAATTTAAAGAATAGGTATGATCTTATATTATATTAATACTTATGTACAAGTGTCAATTTAAATAGTATGCATCATCTAAACATAAAGTTATTTATTCATTTTTTAGGTTTCAACTTAAAAAAAGACATTTTGACCCTCTCGACAACACTTGTGTTGAAATGATTGATTTTTGGATACTTGATGATGAAACAACCCCAAAACTTAACTTAAATGATTTGGAAAATGAGATATATAAAGAGGATGCAATGCCAGTTGTTGAAGAAAAAAATATATCAGTTAATCAGTCAGGACATTGTAAGTTGATAATGAAATTTGAGTATATCATTTAAATGAACAAAAAATAATATATTATTTTATATTTTTTATTTATTGGTGAAGGTGACTTAAATAATGAAGGTAATGTAGGCGACATAATTGGGATTGATCAATCAGATGCATTTGGGTTTGAAATTTTTTTTGAAGTGAGACCTGGAGACTCAATTTATATGGATAGATTAGATAATGCTAATTTAGGAGATATTTAATTTTCCTCTTGTGAAATTATTGAAAGTTTGAAACTATTGAAATGAGAAAGTGAATATTGTTTTTGTTGCAATTCTATTTTCATGACTTATATTTTGATGATTGACAAACACTGTTGATTCTCTTGGACTGCTTGTTGCTTCTAACTTTTTAGGAATCAAAGATTGGAAGAACAGACGAAGCCAGTTCAAGATTGCGTAGGTCTAGGGTTGAGTAAGTCTGTACATTGTTTTTTCTCTTCTTGAGTCTATTTGTAATTGTCAAAGAGACTGATGCTAAGTAACCCTACACACACACACACTTGAGAGACTTAGAATTTCTATTTTTACTCATATCGGACAGAACGATATTTACATCATCCTGGATGATCAGGCTTAAAACAGAAAGTCTAAATAAGGATTCTTAATTAAGACAGCCATCATTAACAGATCAGCCTAGATGATACATGTATCGGCCAGGATGATAAGCTTAAAACAAAAAGAAGTTGCCACCATAGACAATTAAGGTATACTGTATTTTTAAATTATTGGCCAGGATGATCATTGACCGACCTCGACGATAATCACAAATTATGCCTTAATTGATCAGGAAATCAAGGGAGTAATTAAGGATGATTGATACGATCATATCATCCTGGACGATCGCAGGATCGGCCAGGACGATCTATTCAAAAACCTTGGTTACTTCAGGATGATAAATATCGGCCAGCTCGAATTTAAGGCGATGCTCTGGACGATTTTTCTCTGATTTGAACTGATCGGCCAAGACAATCATGAGATCGGCCTGGATGATTAAGCCAATTTTAAATCGTCCAATTTGGATTCAGGGCGATGCTCTAGCCAATCTTCTGAGATTTGTATTGATCGGCCAAGCCGATGTCTATATCGGCCTGTACGATATTGTCGGCAACTTGTAATTAATGAGCTCCTTTGAAGCTCTTCTATTTAAGAGATCTTGTTCAATGTTTTAAAAAACCTTTGCCTGCTTCCTTGACCTGAGAAGGCCTTAAGGAGAGAAAGTGAGAGAGGATCTTGTGAGGGGGAGCTTGTGAGGGGATTCACAAGGGTTGCTTCAAGGATCGCTCTGCTTCTTCTTCGTCTAGAGTTTATCGTCCGTGGAAGGGTCAGTAGAGGAAAGGAGAAAGAATCTGGTTGTTGGTTCTCTGCCAGCTTCAGGAGGAAGCAAAAGGAGATAGGTTCTCTGCCTTGCCGGGTTGGCAAAAAGGAGGTTCTTGTGAAGGCTTCTCCGCCTAGCCGTGGGGGCTAAAGGAGAGTCACATTTTGTTGTGCAATACTTGGAGGGTGCCTCCAAGGAGTGGACGTAGGTCAAGTTGACTGAACCACTATAAATCTCTGTGTTCTTATTTTCTTGCTTCCGCATTTATTTTTCTCGTGGTGTGATTTTAGTTTATGTGATTTTTGTTCTTTGTGAAAAGAAATTTTTAAAATACCAATTCACCTCCCCCCCTCTTGGTTAGCTTGGGACTAAGTTCATAGGGCTTAACATCTCTAATAAACTTTCAAGTGGTATCAGAGCAGGATTTGAAAATTTAAGTTTGAAAACTTTTTGAATTTGATCCATGGCTAACCTTGGGAATCGTAACACTACGGAAGGTTGTTCCATTACCTGACCTCCCCTGTTTGATAACCTACCTTTTAATTTTTAGAAAACCCACATGTCAACATTTTTACAATCTACTGATTATTGCATGTGAATGTTTATTCAAGAAGGTTATTGTCCACCTTCTCGTGAAATTAATGGTGTTAAAACTGAAGTTGATTTTACCGAATGGACTTTTGATGAATAAGATTTAGCTCAATCGAATGCAAAATGTTTAAACTTCTTTTTCTGTGCTTTAAAATCTGAGGATTACATGTGTGTCTCTACTTGCAAAACTGGTAAAGAAATTTAGGATAAGTTGTGTACCACCTATGAAGGCAATAAGGAAGTTAAACAATCCCGTTTGAATTTTCTCTTACATGACTATGAACTTTTTCGTATGAAACCTCATGAATCGATTTCTGACATGTATACTAGATTTACTCAGATAGTTACTTCACTGCATGCATTAGGAAAAGAACTTTCAAACTTTGAAAAAGTAAAGATTTTGAGATGCATGTCTTCGTCATATAATGCTAAAATTACTGCAATCACTGAATCTAAGGATTTGAACACTTATTCTATTGATAACTTACTTGGCTCACTCATTGCTTATGAGTAAGGTGTGAATCAAAGAAATCTTGATGCAGGTGAAAAGAAGAAGGAGAAAATAATTGCATTGAAGACACACAAATCAGATTTTAAATCTTCTGGGTCTGAAAGTGATGAAGTTGCCTTCATTACAAGGTAATTCAAAAGCTTTCTAAGGAAGAAACAAAAGCATCATCCAAATTTGAGAAAAGGTAAGGATCATAAACATGTTAAAGGATCTTCTGATGTTGTTTGTTATGAATGCAGAAAACCCGGACATGTGAGAACTGATTTCCCAACACTTCAAGATAACTCAAGTAAAATAAAGGAAAAAGGTAAGGAGAAACCTAAGTCGAGGAAGGACAAGAAGAGTGTCCAAAAGGCTTTCTGGGCAGAATCTGGTACTGACTCCTCTGAGACTAAACCAGCGGAAGAGACTACAAACCTGTGCTTAATGGGAAAAGATCATCTTGAGCAAAGTGATGAGGAAGAGGTATGTAAACCAACCTATGATGAATTGTTTGAGATTTGTGAGAAAATACATGCATCATACAAAAAACTCAAGAAAACTCATGCAAGCCTAAAATTAGAACTTTTGAATTTACAAAAAGAGCATGAAGGTTTTCTCAAAGATCATGCAACGATTGATTCAAATCACATGGCTCTTCTTGATGAATTTGATGAGTTAAACAAAAACATTTGGAATTAATTGATGAACATAATGCATTAAAAGTTTCACACACCTCACTTAATTCTGATCTTAAGAAATCTAAAGAGATTGAGAAAAAATTGAGGATTGATAATGATGCATTAAAAAGAACTAACTTGAGGATTCAAAATGATTTGGAATTATGTAAGAAAAACTGGATGACATATACTTTTGATTCTAAGCCAAAACCTAGGAAGAGGCATTATAACTCAAATCATTTAAGAAATCCTTTTCCTGGAGTTAGATGTTTTTCATGTGGCATGCTAGGACACATCTCACTCACTTGCACTGTTCACCATAGTACACATTGGGTGTGGAGACCTAAGGTGCATGATTCAAAGCACACCATACCTACATTGCATTCTACTTTTTCTAAGAAGGGCCCAAACCTGTTTGGGTTCCTAAATCTGACTGTTGTTGAGTTTTGCAGGTGTGCTCTCACCAAAGACCTTGTGGGATCATAGGATAAATGGACATATGAAGGCTCGCAACTCATAAATGCTTAAACCTGCTGCTTCAATAATTTCTTGAAATGTGTTTTGTTTCAGTATGTTTTATTTTTACTTTGTTGTTGTTTTAGATTATTTTGTTTTCTCTTTGCTTTTATAATTGGTTTTCTATATGTTGAATCTTTTCAAGATTTAAAATTTTGGAGTTTTGAAGATAGTGTTTAGCTTTTCTAAATCGGTTAAAGGGAGAAACACCGTTAATGGTTTCCCTCCTTCTGACCTTGTTTTGTGGTATGATTTTCTTCTCTAAACAAAAGTCTAACTCATTTTAACTAATGGTTTTTGAAATTAAGATCCTTTTTCTTACTACAATAATTTATCTTATGCATAATAATCAAAGTTCTTATATATCTTTCAAGTTAATTAAAATTCTGCCTTTGTATTTATCACATGATTTTGATTTTTGTTTTATGGATTGTTCTTCCCTATGTTAGAGAGAGAGCTCTTATTCTCTAATATTTGGAGGATATACTCACGACTAAATTTTTTTAAGGGTTTATTAAATAGTTTTTAGCTTGAAAGAATTAAAAAGGAAAAAGGCCAATGATACCAAATTGAAAAAGAACAATATATACACAAAAGTGTATCAAAGAATCAAAAGATGCTCAAAGAGCCAATCAAAGTGACAAGACGCATAAAATGAGCCCACTAAATGCAAGCTATCCTCTCTTTTCAAAACTTTTAAAACTTTGAAAACTCATTGATTATTTGATGATTTCAAAGGCTTGATTTCAAATTCCTTGATTGAGACAAATTACTTTGGTTTATTAATTATGAGAAATTTTCTTTGTAAACAAGTTTTGATTGGATCTTCTTTTTGCCCAATTAGGTTTATTCTGAGTTAAACATTTTTGTTTTTCAAAAGAAAATTTGTACTATAAGGAAGGTCTGATCTAGGGTTAATAGAATCAGATATTTTACCTTTGTCTGATTAGGATTGGCTAAACTCCTTGATCTTGTGGAACTCTAAAATTTAATTATTTGAGAACTTCTCATATGAAACCTTGATAAAAAAAAATTTGAAAAATTAAAATTAAAAAATATTCATTTTTTTTTTATTTTCGTTGTTTTTAGCTTTCTATTACTGTGTTTTTGTCTAATTTTATTTTGTTTTATTTTTGTGGGCCTTGATCATCACCATCTTTTCCTTGGTTTTAAATTCTAATCACATCGTCCTGGCCGATACTTTTATCATCCTGGACGATTAGACAAAATCTCTTCAAAATCCATCTGCTGACCTTTTCTGTGCTTGCTGTAACTCATCATCCTGGACAATACTATATCGTCCTGGACGATCTGATTGAACTCTGTTGCAATCATGATGATAGTCCTGGCCGATAGAATATTTTGTCTAGCCGATGCATTTTTTGTGCATCATCATGGACGATACACTGGATCATCCTGGATGATCCACATGTCAGCACGTTTAAATCCTTAAAATCGGCCCCGGACGATCCATTATTGGACAATCAGCCTGGCTGATCCACTATTCGTTCTAGACAATACACATGGTAGAGATTTAAATCATTTTAACTTCAGCCGGTACGATCAATTATTGTGCATCGTCCTGGATGATACACCTAATCAGCCCGGACGATCTGCTTTTTCAACGATCGTCTAGATTGCCTCCTCAAAACGATCACCTGTGTCTAATCATCCTGGCTGATCTCTGATCGGCCCGGTTGATCGAACCGCTTTTTTGACCAATCGGCATGTACGTAATTATTGAGCCATATCGGCCTGGACAATTCTGCGATCGGCCTGGCCGATATGGACGTTTCTTTAAATTATGGCCGGTTTAGCCATTTTTTCCACCCCATACCTTCTCCTCTTCTGTCTCCTTGCTAATCCCTTGCTATGGCCGGTGGGAAACGAGTTTGAAAGACTTCTGGGAGTTCTTAAATGGCTAAGATTGACCCTCGTTTTAGGGAGGCAGAAGATGAAGCCACCTACCATCGATACAAAGAGTGTGACATAACTGTCTCAAGAATCATCAATCCTGCCCACATCTCATACTCGGTAATGGATCTTTTTGCTCACACCTCTCTTTGTTTCATTCTGTCCCTTGCTTTCCCCTTTAATACCGAGTTTCTTCGAGAATTCTTTGCAAACCTTTGCATTAACCCTACCTTCATAGCCCTGTCCTCCTATGTGAATCGACACCCTGTCAAAATCACATATCAGGACTGTGTTGAACTGTTACAGCTATCCACCACCGAGGATAAGCTGCAGTTAATTGCTTTTGATCCTGACCTTGACTGGTCCATGATAAATCACTTCCTTCGTTAGAGCAATGCACCTTTTCATGTTGGAGAGAATAGCTCTTTAGTCAAAGATGTTAGGACAATCCAATATGTCCTTCATACCTCCATAATTTTAAAAGCCGGGGACTAAATACACATCACCCCTCTACTATCCCTCACTACTTTCTATATCATGGCTCGAAGATAATTTAATATTGCAGACTTAATTTTTCGAGACATTGATCACTTAACCGCAATCCGCGATTCGGGTCATAAGAGGAAACCCAATCTAGCCTTAGGACACATCATAGCCTATATTCTGGAAACCAAATACCAACTTCAGTATCCTATTCCTCCTAACCTCCCAACTCCCTTCTACTCAAACAGTTTCTTCAGTACCCTTCACAGTACTCGACTTCACCCTAGTGATGAGGAACCTCGGGGGGCTGAGGAGGAGGAGGCTCCCACTCCAGCTCTCGTTCCTGATCCTGTTCCTCTCCGCTAGCACTCTCCATTTGATCAGTTGATTGAGAGGTTTGATCGAAGGGAGACCCGCTTTGACGCCTACGTTGCTGCATAGGAGCAGCAACATTCTAAGGATATTGCCCGCTACGAGCAGCGCCGCACTGAGGATTTAGCCAGATTTAACAGCTACATGACTCACCAGTAGCAGCAGCATGACAAGGACATCACCTGGTTCAAAGCTCAGTTTACCATGCTTGTCAGCTACTTTCGGCAGCCACCTCCACCACCTCCATCTGATGATCAGGATCCCTCATTTTTCTAGTCTGTGTTTTCTATTTTCTGTTTTCTGTAGTTTGTCTTGTGGTTTGTTTTAGTTTCTGTTTACTTTTTCTTTTGTGTGTCTAGGACCCTCTTTTTGTGATGACAAAAGGGGGAGTAGGATGTGGTAGGAAAAGGGTATGTGCTTGCAACTTTGTATTTCTAGTAAATTTGTTTTTTCTCTAAGTTTTTCCTACTTAGGTTTGCCATCATCAAAAAGGGGGAGATTGTTACAAATCTATTTTCATGACTTATGTTTTGATGATTGACAAATACTGTTGATTCTCTTGGACTGCTTGTTGCTTCTAACTTTTCAGGAATCAACGATTGGACGAATAGACGAAGCCAGTTCAAGATTGTGTAGGTCTAGGGTTGAGCCAGTCTGTACTTTGTTTTTTCTCTTCTTAAGTCTATTTGTAATTGTCAAAGAGACTGATGCTAAGTAACCCTACACACACACACACTTGAGAGACTTAAAACATAAAGTCTAAATAAGGATTCTTAACTAAGGCAGCCGTCATTAACAGATCAGCCTGGACGATACGTGTATCGGCCACGACTATAAGCTTAAAACAGAAAGAAGTTGCTGCCATAGATAATTAAGGTATACTATATTTTTAAATTATCGGACAGGACGATCATTGATCGGCCTGGATGATAATAAAAAATTATGCCTTAATTGATCAGGAAATCAAGGGAGTAATTAAGAATGATTGATACGATCATATCGTCCTGGACGATCGCAGGATCGGCCAGGACGATCTATTCAAAAACCTTGGTTACTTCAGGATGATAAATATTGGCCAGTTCAAATTTAGGGCGATGCTCTGGATGATTTTCCTCTAATTTGAACTGATCGGCCGAGACGATCGTGAGATCGTCTTGGACGATCAATACAATTTTAAATTGTCCAGTTTGCATTCAGAGTGATGCTCTGGCCGATCTTCTGAGATTTGTACTGATATGCCAAGATGATGTCCATATCAGCCTTGACGATATTCTCGGCAACTTACAATTAATGAGCTCCTTTGAAGCTCTTCTATTTAAGAGCTCTTGTTCAACGTTTTGAAAAACCTTTGGCTGCTGCCTTAACCTGAGAAGGCCTTGAGGAGAGAAAGAGAGAGAGGGAGAGAGAGAGGATCTTGTGAGAGGGAGCTTGTGAGGGGATTCACAAGGATTGCTTCAAGGATCGCTCTGCATCTTGTTCGTTTAGAGTTTCTAGTCCGTGGAAGGGTCGGTAGAGGTAAGGAGTAAGCATCTGGTTGTTGGTTCTCTGCCAGCTTCAGGAGGAAGTAAAAGGAGATAGGTTCTCTGCCTTGTCGGGGTGGCAAAAAGGAGGTTCTTGTGAAGGCTTCTCCGTCTAGCCGTGGGGGCTAAAGGAGAGTCACATTTTGTAGTGCAATAATTGGAGGGTGCCTCCAAGGAGTGGATGTAGGTCAAGATGACTGAACCACTATAAATCTCTATTTTCTTATTTTCTTGGTTCCGCATTTTAATTTCCGCATTTATTTTTCTCTTGGTGTGATTTTGGTTTATGTGATTTTTGTTCTTTGTGAAAAGAAATTTTTAAAATGCCATGTCACCCCCCCTCTTGGTTAGCTTGGGACTAAGTTCATAGGGCTTAACATCCCTAACGAACTTTCAATTTTTTGTTTTTAGTTGGTATAAAGTATTTTAAGCTAATTTTGCATCTTTTTATAATTGGATGTGCTTTCAAGTAAAATGTACTATTATGTTTTTCTTATTTATTATATATATTATTTTATTTTTTATACTTCATATTAAAATTATGTTAATTTTTTTATTTTTTTATAGATAGTTATTTCATTACTATAGTATATAAATATAATAAATATTTATTACATCATCCGGTTCGACCTCGGTTTGCCCCCAGTAGAACCATCAAACCACAAACCTCTTCTTCTTCCAGTTTATTGATCGGTCTGGTTTTAAAAGCCTTGACCTACAGTATGCAAGGATGTCACTATCTAAATAATGTTAGTGCATTTATTTGAGAGTCTCATTAGATTTTAAGTGAAAAGGTTCATAATCATGTAATAAAATGTTCAATATAAATTATTTGACATTACTAGTACCATCGTACGTAATGCATTGTTAATAGGGATAGTTGAGTACCTAATAAATTTTATGAAAATGATCTAGTGCTTTATTAATCCCTAAATAATGCTTAGATTTTTTTAATAAAAAATTTATAAAAACCTCACTTAATATATTCTAATATACATTATAAATCAAGTAATATAGTGATAGAGTAATGTATCAATCCCACAACGAAGAATGTTAACTTGCAATTACTAGTATTGTCCACTTGAACTATAATAATTATCTTACTCAATAAAAATAAATTTTGGTGGAGATTCAATCTCTTAATTAAATGAAACACTATTTGGATAAATTATTTTTGATTGATGGAATGCAAATAAAATATTTTTCCCAATAATTTTCTTTTGAATTGATGTTATTTAGAGCATATGCATTAGCGACCACTCAATCAAGTGTGAAGAGATAAAGGATATATTAGGATCTTCCAACCTCAATGCCACTCTAAACTCTTATAGTCTTTAACCTTATGAAAATCTTAGAAGAGCAGGTAAAGCATGTATTGTTAAAACTCCTTCATGAAAACTCATCTATATAAATTTGATACATTATAAGCACTAAGTTTATGCTGGCATCATACAAATCTAACAAAATTGGTTCTGCCTAATTTCCTATTCCTAGGCTCCATATTGCACTTGATATTACCTATACATATGACCACTGTGTGCATTAAATGAAGACCTAGCACATTGAAAATATTATGATATTATTAATTTGAATAACTCATTAGTACTCCATATTTCATTTACAACATTAATAAAAAAATTGAGAATTTAGATAGACATGAAGAATAACTGAAGCATATTCAATTTCATTAATTACACAAAAGAAAAAAGTATAAAAAAAATATATCATCAGATGAGTTCAATGATCTCTTCTACCCTCTTGTAACTTTTAATCACTTCCACAAATACAATCCAAACACTCTAATGGAATGTATATAGTACTCTAAATTCTCTTAGTTGTCAATCCTAAGGAAAAAATAAAGAAGCACAATAAGGTCTAAAATTAAATAAGTGACAGAACTCTTCTACAAAAATTACAAACATACTATTGGTAAAAAAATATAGAAAAATATCAGGCATTGTGACGCTTGAGACACTTACATTGCGACATCCATAACGTAAATAAATGTCATAACGCTCAAGGGTTTCCTTCATTGTGGCACTTGCTGACATAGGCCTTCCTTTTAATGAATTGATTCATCATTTCAATCGTAGATTATGGCATGAGTAGTAACAACTGTAGCTCGAGACACCTGCACAAACACAACTAAAATAATACATTTTTGTTGCAGGATTAACATATAAAATGTAAATTGTACTTATGATTATGTGATGAACCAAAATAAAAAGTGACAATCTAAAATTTCAAAAATATAAAATAATACAACACTATCTATAATTAATAAAAATGAATCAAAGCTTTACTTCTAGTTTGGAAAAGTACTAATTGTTAAACTTAACCAATTACTTTAATGTTTTCCTAATTTGGAATTATAGGATATAGAATTAGTCTTTATCTTTTTAGTATTGAAGTGAATAATTTTGTTTTAAGAATTAGATATTGTTGTACTTAAAATTTTACTTTCATTTGTTGACCATCTCTTATATTAGCTCTCTCATCTTATCCTTTATAATTTTTGTATAAGATTTTATTTTAAATCTTTTGGTATCACTTATACTATTTTTTGAATGTACTCATGTTTTTCTTTTAAGAACTATTTATAGTTCTTTTTTCTTTCTTGGATTACATAATTAATGATTTTGAATATTAGCTTCTATTTTAGGATTCGTCATATAATCTTAATAGTTTTAATGTATGGATTTCATGAGTTATTAATTCCATTTTCAGGTTTGCTATGATTTCAAAATTTAATATAGTTGTATCTAATTTTTAATACTAATTATTCATCTTACAGTTTTTAAAAGTTAATTTCATAAAAGCATATCTTATAAATTAAAATTATGGTAATAGCCTAAATTGTTAAAAAAGTTAAGTATTAGATTTTCCAACATATGAAGTATAAATAGAGTTCTTTCAAGCTAGGATCTTGCGTTTTAATATTATCCTAATTTTTCATAAATTTTTATAATCTTTTTTATAAAGGTTAATTAATTAATTATATTATAAAAGTAATTGGAGAATAATAATAATTTAAGTATGAAGGGATTTTGCTAATATGTAAATAAACACATAAACAAATATTACAAACACATGTTTTCATATGGGTAATTAAGATCACATAAAATAGTTTTTGAAAATAAAAACATAACAAAACATTCATAACACATAATACATATATAGGATAACTAGTGTAGATGGCACCCAACATTCAATAATGACTCAATTAAGTTCAACTAAGTAAGACAATATCTCCCACTACTACCTTCTTTCCTATAAAACAATAAAGTAGAACAACTAAAAAGAATACACATCCTTTAGAATTCTTTACTCTGCAAATCACATGGTTTCAATCTATATGCTTTAACTTTGATTTTTTTTTTGGGAAACCCTTGGAGGGGCCTATGCAATGATTAAGGTAAAAAGCAAATGGTCCTTAAAAGGACCTCGAGCTCTCTAATGCTTAAAAGAGCCACAATCGTAAGGAAAAAAATCTTATGAGCTCAAGTTCCCTACTAAAAAATTACAAAATGTCCTAAGAACATTCTTGGTTGGCTAGTAGCCATCACCCAAAAATAAATCAAGAAATAAGGATACTCTTTATGCTTAATTTCTTCACCAAAAAAATCAAGAACTAAAAAAACTACACCAAAAGGTTCATGCAAAATTCTATTAGTATAATAAAAAATAAAAAATTAAAATTAAATGGGGTAAAACTGTTATCATCAACCTATTTATAATTCACTTCACATAGGAAAAGGATGAGGACAAAATCCGTTTGATTAAAGGAACCATATCCATTAAGGGAAAAGGAGCAAGAACAAATAAATAAATCCAAGATACACATGATCATTACAACAAAATTAAATTGGATTAAGATATAGGAGCCAAAGTGATTATTACAAAATTTGACATAATAGATGCAACCAGCAGCCATTAAACTTAAAAAAACCTAAAAATAGAGAATGTTAATACCATCTAATTCCACTCCCAAACCAAGAGCAAAAAGCAATAAACCCTAAAGAATAATCATAAGGGTGGGAAATGACACTGCTAGATTAAAGTATCATGCACATAAGCTCACAATCCTGCAAACAGAATCACCAAAGCGTCCCCACAGCCATGATCCACAAAAATTCCAACACACCACCATATAAACACCAAAAAAAAAGGAAAAATTCCACTTAGCTAGAAACAAATCCACGTCCAACCGATCACACAACAAATGATTAGCAAACAGCAGAATGTTATAAGAAAAATAAGAAATCAAAGTCAAACCATTACAACCCATGAAAAAAGGGTAAAGAATTAGTAACAAAAGCAGTTGTAAGAAAGATTCTCATGACAGTGAAAGGGCCAATCCATCTAGATTTAATTTTTTATGGTAAAATTTTCCCTTATAATCAAATAGCAACACATCTTGTCTCAAAAAAAAAAAAAAAAAAAAAAAAGAAAACTCTAGCACCGTGCATCTTCCTTATTTTCGCCATTCACTTTTTCTTATCTTCATGCAACTCCAATTTGAATTCTTTTAACTTAATAATAATGGCAGAACATTTCATGTGCAGAAGTATAAAATAATCCTTATTCTTGCTAGAATTTTCATTTTGGTTCTTTAAAGAAGAGGATGTATGTGATTCGACCCATTACTTAGACTTTTGATTTTTAATAGAATAAAATAAGATACTCACTCAAGAGTAGGAATAAACTAAAAAAGAGAACTTCCTATTAATTTGTTTTATAGATTTCATTGTAGGGAAGTTTGAAAATTTTGAAATTTCAGTCAAAGGGTTATCGGTGGCATTGTGGCGTTAAAAGATATGGCATTTTAGCACTCAGGTTATAGTCTTCGGCCAAACTTTGCATGAATTTTTGTTTGGCTAAGGTGGGTGATTCTTATTCTTCAATTGGGCCCTATTAGTGTATCTTTCCTTCTCTTTAAGATTAACTACTGTGTTACTAGAAAGAGATCCAATGGGTCTACCACTCATAGAAATTTCAAGCTAACATAATTGAGTTTCCAAATTTTTATTTGTATTGAAGTATCTTGTTTTTTTTAATTGAGTTCCAATTTGCATGACGACATCATCTAGAGGTGTCTTCCTAGTTTTGAACTAATTTATTTGATTAAATTCAAGAGGATATGCTGATCTTAGAATATACTTAACTTGATTTTGATTATTTTAATTTATGCCTAAGTTATTTTCTACCAGAACTCTATGGATTTTTACCATTATTATTTGACCAATTAAAATTTAGGTGATTCATTCAACCTGAATTATATTTATATAAATAGAGATTATTTTATCTTCCATTCAAATTTATATTTTGAATCCCTTGGATATAAATTTCTTCAATTAAACTTTTATCTTCTAGATGTAAAGATAAATCAGAATTTAAGACTAAAGTGCTCATTTTCTATGATATTATTGTAACTTGTGTAGTCAAAATTGATAAAGAATCATTTTTATGAACTCTGAACACTTTCTTAGGATTCACCCTATCAGTAGAACAATAAAAAAAATATTTTGACATTTCTTAAATTAATTCATAATCCTCTTCAAAAAGCTTTGACATCAAAGAAGCTCCAGCTACACCATCAATTATGGCTTGAATGGATCATACTAATTTGTTGTAAAAAGTTTAAATTATCAACTAATCACGTAAGGCATGGTGAGGGAATTGTTTAAGTATCTCTTTAAATCTCTCCCAACTCTCATAAATAGGTTCTCTTTTAACTAAGTAAAAGAAGTAATAGCATTTCTAAGCTTGACATTCTTATAAGGTGTGAAATACTTTCCAAAAAATTTATGAGCCAACTCTTTCTACATGGTAACAAACTTCGAGGTAAGGATTTTAACCATATTTTTTCCTGTCTCTATGATAAAATGAGAATAATCTAAGTCTAATGGAATCATCACTAATACTATTGTACTGAAATGTTACACAAATTTCTATGAAACTTACTAAATATAGGTTAGGGTCTTCAATGGGAGTTCTCTCAAACTGAGAATTTTATATAATCTAAATGATTGTAGGTTTTAATTGAAAATTGTTTGCTTGGATGACAGATCTTTTTTATACTTTGGTGAATTCCATAAACTAAAGAGTTTGGAAAATCCTTAAGAGGTCTAGAATGATCTAAGTTTTAAATAGGGTCAGCCATTTTAAAAAAAAAATTGGTTGTTTAATTTTAGAAAGGGTTCTCTTAATTTAAGAATCAAAATTTAAGTATTCCACCCCTTTATATCTTATAACTATGCAACCATAGATTTGCAATTAGTAAATTAAAATTAAAAAAAAATATAGCAGGACTAATTTTGCAATTAATTTATTAATGTAGTAATTTGTAACTAAAATTAATTCTTCCTCGATAATAATGCCAAAAACTTGATGGGTAGTGGAGTAATATAAAGAATTTTGAATATGATATAAGGCTTTATCATTCCCTAAATAATGCTTAAGATTTCTTTGATATAAATTTTTTAAAAACCTTACTTAATATATGCAAGTATTCATGTTGAATTAAGTAATATAGTTATAGGGTGGAGTATTGATACCACAAGAAAGAATGTTTAATTAGAAATACTTGTACTTCCTACTTCAACTATATGAATTATCCTACTCAATAAAAATAAGTTTTGGAGGAGATTTAATTACTTAATTTATAAAATAAAAAATAAATGAAATAATATTTAGATAATTTTTTTTTATTAATGGAATATATATACTAATATTTCTAAATGATTTTCTTTTATTTTGATGCAATTAAGAGCATATGCATCACCGCCGCTCAAAGAAGCTTAAAGAGACAAAGTATATATTAAACCCTTCCAACCTCAATACCACTATAAGCTCCCATAATTTATCACCTATGAAAATATTAGAAGAGTAAGCGAAGCATGTACTATTACAACTCCCCAATGACAATTCATCTCTATAAATTTGATACATGACAAGCTCTATGCATATGCTTGCATCATACCAATCAAACATACCTGGTTGTGCCTACTTTTCTATTAATAGGCTCCAATTTACACCTGATATTAACTATATATATGGCCACTATGTGTATTAAATGAAGGCATGGTATCATGGAAATTTTGATGAAGATAACTCATTAGTACTCCATATTTTATTTACATCATCAATCCAAAACTAGAGAAATTACCCAAAAATGAAGAGTAAGTGAAGCATATTAATTTTCATTATTTACACAAAAGAAAAATATATAAAAGAAAATATATCACCAAATGGGTTTAATAATCTCTTCTATACTCCTCATAGAGCTTACAAAACTAATTCAAAAAGCTCAAGACAAATTCTTTAATGGAATGTATTTAGCACTTCTATAAATTTCCTTAGTTTTGACTCCTATGGAAAAATCAGTTTAGCACTATAAGGACTGAAATTAAATAGGTGATTGAACTCTTTAACTAACATTACATACAAACTATTTATAAACAAATATAGAAAATGGATTATAGCACTGTGGTAAACAAGACATTTGTGTCATGGCGCCCAAAATTAACTAATGCATTAGTGTTGAAGGGTTTCATTTGATGCGGTGTTTGCTGAGATGGACCCACTATTTTGCTAGCAGACTGTGGCATGAACATTTATAGCTATAGCACCGTGGAAGCTATAGCACCGTGGAAGCATTGATGGTTGAGCTCTGTAACATCCTCATAGCACTCCCTTAGCTAAGATGCACATGAATGTAGCACCACAATGCTATTTAGATGTAGATTGGGCTTTGTGACATTGATTCCTATGATGTAGTGGCATTGTCAAATAGAGACTAGCTGTTGTCGTGTCCTTATTTGGGTGCTCTAGTGGTGTTAATGATGGTGCCATAATGATATTCTATCTAACGCCATTGTGTTGTACCATACTTTAAAAATTCGATTCTTTCTAGAGTTATCCTGTACAATCACAATGAAAACAACATGTTTTCACTTATAAATTAATATATAAACATAATATTTTTTATATTTATCAATAGTCTATTCCAAATGTCTACAAGTGGAAATTCTCACATAATCTTAGCATTCAGTTGAGTTAAGTCTCTATTCTCATTACTCTATTTAGTGAAAGGTGTTTCCACATTAAGTCCAATAACAAATCTAGAAGGTGTGGAGTATCCCTTTTGAATCATTTGCTATTTGAGAAAATAAATAGATTGCAAGAAAGTAGGGATGCTTATTTTCTAAAAATCAAATAGAATATGGCAAAAAGTGGTGGATGAGTTATTGATTAACCCTCCATGGGGTTTCAATTTCTAAAGTGTGTTATGGGTCATTTTTCTCAAGATTTTTGGAAATCTTACTTGTGAGGCAATCTTTGATATCCATTAAAAGTTCAATGGATGGTGTTAGGCCTCATTGAATGGCTATAAGCACTCCAACAGGGGGTGAATATATATATTTTTTAAATTAATAGAAATATTTCTTTTATATTTTCATAAATATGAATTAAGTATTTTGATCACCTAATGCAGAAGACAATAAAAATAACAATAATCACAATGATGATGATAATTTAATTAGATCAATCTAATATCAATCACAACATTTTCAAATTGCATTTTTAAACAAAATAACTTGTAGAAAAGTAAAGTGAAAAAACAAAATACATAAATATGATTTGAATGAGCACACTAGAATTTTAGAGTGGTTCAGTTAAATAATGACCTACATTCATTACATGAAGTCCTTTTCTCTGGATATTACACTAACTTTTAGTGTTAGTGCCACAGCAAGGTGAAGAAGCCCTTACAAAATTCACTTCAACCAACCTGGCACAGCAAAAAACTAGAATCCTTTTCATCCTCCTGGTGAGGGAATGTTCCATGGAACTTCTATTCACCCTCCTGGTGAAACCATCAAACTTGTAAGATTTTTCACCCTCTTGGTGAAGGTAGAGTTTCTTTCAATACTTTTTTACCCTCCTAATTAAGGAAGAGAATCTTGACTGTTGTGAAAATTACAAGATGGACAAGAGCGGGGGGGGGGGGGGGGTGAATTGTGAAAATATTTTGACAATAGTTAAAACCTAAGCAGGAGTTCTACTATTTTTTGATGTTTTAAAGTTTTAACATAAAAATTTTAAACAACCCTTTTTTCACAAATTTTCCCAAGCAAATATTAAAAAATAAAATGCACGCAGTAATGAAAGACAATAAGGAAAAAAGCACACCAAGATTTTAATAGTGGTTCGGTCAAACCATGACCTACGTCCACTCCCTGGAGTATTCCACTCCGAGTATTTCACTACAAGCAATACCTCTCCTTTTTCCCCCCCTTGGCGAAGTGGAGAAGCTCTTACAATACTCTCTTTCACCAACCCGGCGTGGCAGAGTGCCAAACTCTATTTTCACCCTCCTGACGACGGCAGAGAACCTTCTCATTTTTCTCCCTCCTGGAGAAGGCAGAGTACCTCGAGGTCACAGATGTAGAAGAGCCTTTCCCCTTGGAGATCCTCCCATAAATTTTTCTAGGGCCACAGGAGGAGCAAGATGTAGCAAGTTTGGAGCAACCGTGTGATCTCCCTCACACCTCTTCTCCCTCATAACGCTCAACTTCTCCTTCCTCTCTCAAACCCTAAAGAACTTCTTATGAGCTTTCTCCCTCGGAATCCCTCTCTAACCACGTTCTCCCTCTCTAATTCACACTTTAAAAAATTACTACTTTGATACCTAAAAAATAGGCTCCAAAAACTTGAAATTTCAAAAGTTGTCGTTACTATCGTACAGTACAGTTTATATCATACAATACGATATTCATAAACAGACTTCATCCTGGTACAAAGTGGTATGAATAGTTCAAAAATATTTGTACATTACAATATTAAATTGTACGGTACGATCCGCAATAATTCTATTCATACAGGATGATAGTCGGGACGATCAAACATCATCTCTATTCATCGTATGGTATGATGTACATCGTACAGTACGATGAGACAAAACCCAAGAGATCATCCAGGATGATCTTCAGGACAATTATAATTCATCTTTGTTCATCGTATTCTATGAAGGGTTCGTATAGTACGATGTTCAAATTGTAATTAAGCCTGAAATTCTTGCACTAATCAAGGATTTATTACACTAATGACGAGTTAAATTAAGTAAGTATTTAAAATAAATTGTACATAACGAACATGTTCATATGGTACGAACAGCGCAAAATAACTTACTTGAGTTAAAAAGACGGCTAGTGTTTTGGATTTGAACATATCGTACAGTACGATTAAATTCGTACGGTACGATCTATTCACATAATCTTCCTACAAAGCTCTGATCGTACGGTACGAAATAATATCATACAGTACGATCTACAGAGAAAGAAAACTCTAAATTTTTCATTTAAAAACATTCTCCCCCTGTGTGTGTGCATGGTTGCTCAGACTTTTATGCATTTTGTGGCCAGACTCAAGAAAATAAAAATAAAATAAACTACAAAATATATTGCAGACTCGTACTCCTAATCTACCCATTCTTGAGTCTTCCTGTCATCCTGAGTTGCTTTTGATCTTTCCTGAAATATTAGTATTCACGGACAATAGCAAATAATATTTAATGAATCTCAAGATAATTCAAATGACATTATTTTCCATCATCAAAATCTCAAACTCGGGGTCATGAGTTGCAACAATCTCCCCCTTTTTGATGATGTCAAATAATGATTGTTGTAAGCAAGTGTTAAAGGAATTTTTTTGGATTTAATTTAACCACAAGAACAAGAAGAAACGGAATAAAAGAAAATACAGTGCAAAAGAAAAAAACATGTATTTAATCATATAAATAAAATACAACAACCTTCTCCCCCTTTAGACAGCACCAAATAGAGGAGCAAACACTAAAAAAGAAAAAAAAACAACTACATTACAAAGATAATTTAGAGTGGAGGATCCTGATCAGTAGGTTGGTGAGGTGGGTTTGGTTGGAAGTACTGAAAGAGAGTGTCAAAGCGCTGATAAATACCAATAAACCGTTCTCCAAACCATTGCATATCTGTCTCGTGTTGCTGATGTTGTTCTTGAATGTGAGTATCGAGACGAGTCTGAAGTTGGTCGAAGCGTTAGACCAAATTATCGTGTGCTGGTGCAGGTGCTCGGGGTGGTGCATGTCGTCGTGGACGTGCTGGAGCTACGGCTGGGGCATCTTTTCCTTCTTCTTCATCAAAAACAGGTTCTTCTTGCTCGTGTCCCCAATGGAAAAGAATACGGAAAGAGGCATCTGCATAAAAAATATGAAGATTGTCGGGTTCACCAGGATAGGTCAATTGATATTAATTTTGGAGAATATATCCTATAAGGTGTCCAAGAACTATATTTTGTTTTCGGCAAGTGGTAGTGAGACGAATGAAGGTCATGTGGTGAATGTAGTTAATAATCAGATCGGCCTCGTCGAATTTTGTGTTGGACATGATAAGGTAGGTAGTGACAGATAGGGTCGAGGTCATATTAACACGGTCACCACCTTTGGGTATTATGGAGGTACGAAGGACATGTGGAATTATGCGTGCATTTCTATTTAGTGAAGAAACGAGAGGTTGGTGTTCATAGAATGCAGCGTTCCTAAGGACTCGATTAACGTCGCTCTAGTCAAAATCGTTTGTAAGAAAGGAAGGAACCATAAGACCTTCACTAGATAGCCCAATGTGTTGGGCGATGTCAGCTTTGGTTATTTCAACATTTTGACAATAAACAAAAGAGTGGAAAGTGAGGTTGTCGACAGTATAAGTCAGATTGGCTAGGAATTCTAGAAGGAGTTCAGAATTGTAAGGGAAAGCCAGCGTGAGAAGAAATTGGAGGGTGGTGGAAGCAAAGAGGTTCATTACCTCGAAGTTCAGAGCCTCCTGATTTAGCAGTTTGGAGGGTGTGATTTTGCAGGCTTTGAACTTGTGGTATGCATCCTCGTTTTCAGCATTCAAGAATTGAGCGCTATGGCGGCGAGAGGAAGATGAGCTTCCCACTACCATACGACCTCTCTTGCTTGAACAAGACATCGTGTAGAGGCTGAGTGCAAGGTAGGAAGGAATCAAGTGGATGGATTAGTGGAGTGCAAGTAAAGAGTTCAGCCTACCCACCCAATTTATAGAGTTTTCCACAAATCGTACAGTACGATTGTACATCGTACAGTACGATATGGTATTAATTACTATAACGGTTCATACCAGGAAAAGGAGATTAAAACATACAGTATGATGAATATCGTACAGTACAATCAGAGGAATATCGATCGTCTCGAGGAATTTAGTATGACTTTTGATCAAACATATCATACTGTACGAACATGTGTATCGTATAGTTCAAATTGCATTAATATCATACCGAACGCCTTTATTTCGTTCTTATCCAATGGCTGAGGTGGATCGTATAGTACGATGTGGATATATCGTACAGTACGATCAGCAATACTAACGTACCAGCACGCTTAAATTCATCCCAATCCGTTCAATGACGTGGAACGTACAGTACGAAGAGGAGATATCGTATAGTACGATGACCAATAATGGATCGTACAGTACGATGTTAGTCGTACAGAGATGAAATTTAACATTTAGGTGTGTTCTGTGTAGATTATAGTATACCATATAGTATGATCTGTGTATCATACAGTACGATATTACAGAGTCAAGGATAATGCTTTTTGTGTAGTGAGTGTGTGATGATCAGGAGCAGTCCCCTTTTTTTCTCCTTTCGTTTTTTTTTTTTTTTTTTTTTTTGATTTTTTATGCAGTTATTTCTATGACACCTAATCTAGTCCTCAAGGTGCTAAAGGTGTAAAAAGCTTGAGGTATTGTTAATATGTCAGCTAATTGATCTCTTGTAGCGATGTGATGCAATTCTATATCTCCCTTAGCAACGTGATCTCTAATGAAATGGTGTCTAATGTCTATGTGTTTTGTTCTAGAGTGCTGAATTGGGTTCTTAGAGATACAAATTATGCTTGTGTTGTTACACATGATTGAAATGGTTCCTACAGGTAGGCCAAGATCACGAATTTATTGTTTTAGCCATAGTAATTGTGCAACACAACTTCCTACTGCAATATATTCTGCCTCGGCTGTGGAAAGTGCTACTAAGTTTTGCTTCCTACTGGACCAAGAAACTAATGATTGTCCTATGAATTGACAGGTACCAGAGGTGCTTTTTCTATCTATCCTACATCCTGCAAAGTCAGAATCTGAGTACCCTAAGATTTCAAAGGAAGCGCTGTGCCTAGGAAACCAAATTTCTAAGTTTGGGGTGCCTAATAGATATCTAAGAATTCTCTTGACAGCAGTTAAGTGAGACTCTTTTGGATCAGCTTGAAAACGGGCATAGAGGCACACACTAAACATAATGTCCGGTCTACTAGTAGTTAGGTAAAGAAGGGACCCAATCATTCCTATATATTTCTTCTGATCTACTGATTTTCCACAAGGATCATTGTCTAATTGAATTGTTGAGCTCATTGGAGTGTTCATGGGTTTAGCACTATCCATTTCATATTTTTTCAAGATATCCTTAATGTACTTTATTTGGCTAAGAAAATTCCATTATCAATTTGTTTTACACTAATGCCAAGAAAGTAATTAAGTTCTCCCATCATGCTCATTTCAAACTCATTACTCATTATTTTTGAAAATTCATCACATAACACTTTATTTGAAGATCCAAATAGAAAGACATCCACGTATATTTGAACAATGAGAATTTCTTCTTTGATATTTTGTTAAAAGAGTGTAGTATCTACACTACCGTTTTTAAATCCTCTATCCAACAGAAATGAGCTAAGTCTTTCGTACCATGCTCTAGGTGCTTGCTTTAATCCATAAAATGCCTTCTTTAATTTAAATACATGGTTTGGAAATTGTGAACTTTCAAATTCGGGGGGTTGCTCAACATAGACATCTTCCTTAATTACCCCATTCAGAAATACACTCTTTACATCCATTTCATTTAACTTAAAGTTTTTGAAGCAAGAAAAAGCTATGAGCACTCCTATGGCTTCAAATCTAGCAACAGGGGTAAAGATTTCTTCAAAGTCTATTCCCTCAATTTGGTTGTACCCCTTAACTACTAGTATGGCTTTATTCCTTATTATTGTTCCTGAATCATTCACCTTATTCTTGAAGATCCATTTTGTTCCAACAATACTTTGTTCTTTAGGTCTCTTGACTAACTCCCAAACATCATTCCTAGTGAATTGGTTCAGCTCTTCTTACATTGGTAGAATCCAAAATTCATCTCCTAAAGCTTGATCTATATTTGTAGGTTCTATCATTGAGATGAATGCTGAATGACTAACCTCCTTCCTAAGTCCATGTCTAGTTCTTACATCTTCTGAAGGGTCTCCTAAAATTAACTCTTTAGGATGACTAGAAGAATATCTCCATTCTCAAGGAAAATCTTCCTAAGGTTCTACCCATTCTCCTAAGGTCATAGTTTCTACTCCTTGAATTGCCTCTATTTTATCATCTTTAATTTTATATTTAGAGGGCTTATCTAATTCATCAAATACCATATGGGTGGACTCTTCTACTACTAGGGTTCTCTTATTAAAGATTCTATAGGCTTTACATAAAGAAGAATAACCTAAGAAGACACCCTTATCCGACTTGTGATCAAATTTTCCTAAGGGATGTTTACCATTAATCAAGATGAAGCACTTGCACCCAAACACATGTAAGTGTGAAAGGTTTGGTGTCCTACCTTTAAGGAGTTCATATGGAGTTTTGTTCATCTTAAATCTAATTTTCACACTATTTAAAACATAACATTCTGTGTTGACTGCTTCTGCCCCAAAGTATCTAGGAAGGGTGTACTCCGCTAACATTGCCCTAGTTGCTTCTACTAAGGTTCTATTCTTCCTTTCTGCTATACCATTTTGTTGTGGTGTTTTAGGAGCTGAGAAATTATGTTCTATTCATAGCTCTTGATAGAATGATTCAAATCTATCAGTTTGAAATTCTCCACCATGATCGCTATGAATTGTTGAGATTTCACAACCCAATTTCTGTTAAATCCATGTGGAGAAAACCTTAAATTCCTCAAAAGACTCATTTTTTTGTGCTAAGAATTTTACCCAAGTGAATCTATTGAAGTCATCTACAATCACAAATCCATAATTTTTCCCTCCTAGGCTGGCTGTACTAACGGGTCCAAATAAGTCCATGTGTAGGATTTTTAGTGGCCTAGCGGTGATCACATCTCTAATTGAATGAAAAGATGATTTGACTTATTTTCCTAGTTGGCAAGCATCACATAAATGATCCTTTATGAAATCAAACTTAGGTACGCCTCTAACTAGGTTTTTCTGAGTGATGTTTCTAAGAGTTTTCAGACTAGCATGGCATAGTCTCATATGCCATAGCCACGAGTCATCAACTATTGTTTTCAAACAAAATGAATTTGAGCTATCAATGCAATCAAGGTCTAACATGTAAACATTGTTCATTCATTTTCCTTCTAAAACTAGTTTATCAAATAAACTAATCAGGCATTTATCAGATATTATTTTAACATCAAAACCTTTGTCACACAATTGACTAATGCTAAGTAAATTATGTTTCAAACCATCAACTAGTAAGATATTTTCAATTAAAAAATTTTTAGCATTACCAACAATACCTGAGCCTATCACCTTCCTGGTAGTGTTGTCTCCCAACGTTACTTTGCCTCCAGTTTTGGTCTCCAGTAGGATAAACTTCTTCATATCTCTAGTCATGTGTTGCGAGCAGCCACTATCCAGGTACCACATTCTCTCACTAGGTTTTTTGTGAGAGCACCCCTATAATTTCATTCAAGGATTAGATTTGGGAACCCAAGTGAGTTTGGGTTCCACCTTATGCTTGCATGAATGAGATGTATGCATCATATGCTATGATGGATGTAGTTTACGTCTCCATACTAAGTGTGTCCTACGGTCCACTGTGCATATGCGGGCTATATGACCTAGCATGCCATAAGAGAAGCACCTAACACCAGGAAATGGGTTTAATAATCTATGTGTGTGGTGGTACCTCTTCCTAGAGTTATGTGATGCATGCTGTGTTGGTGGTTATCTAGGTTGGCCTGTGAGTGAAGCAAATTCATTTTCTAGTTCTTTGATTCTTTCATTATACGTGTTGTTTTTATATGTCAATCCATGAACTTCAATTTTTAAGAAATGCTCATTGTGATCTACTTCTAATGCAAGTTTGTCTAATCTATGAAAAGCTTCTTCTAGTTCAACATGAGTGATTTTCAAGATTTTATGCATTTCAGTTAGTTCAATATGCTTCTTCTTTAATGCATCATACTCATCAAGAAGTAGCATACACGATCTAAATCAGAATTTTCCTTAAACAACTTAGCATGCTCTGTTTGTAAAGAACTAAATTCAATATTAAGCTTGGCATGCATCATTTTCAACTTCCTATACGAGTCATGGATATTTTCATAAATAAGCAATAATTCTTCATATGAAAGTTGACATACCTCATCTTGATCCAATTGATAAAGGTTATCATTAGCCATAAGACACAGATTTGTTACCTCCTCCTCTAATTTTTCTTCTGATGATTCTGAGGCAGAGTCGGCCCAAAAAGCTTTTTGTGTCTTCATCTTTCCTTTCTTGTATTTAGCTTTGTTGTCACCTTTCTCCTTAGCTGGTTGGCTTTTTAAATTGGGGCAATCAGCTCGAAGGTGACCTGGCTTCCTGCATTCAAAATAGATTGTATCAGATGAAACCTTATTGGTCCTTGAGCTCTTACTTTTATTCCAGCTGTTCTGATGACGCTTCTATTTTCTCTTCAGAAATTTTTTGAACTGTCGGGTCATCAGTGCTATCTCATCCTCTTCCTCCCCTGCAGAGTTTTCACTTTCTGAGTTGCTTGCTTTTAATGCCACCGTTCGCTCCTTCTTCTTTTCACCTGCATCACTTTGTCTTTGACTCACTCCTTGCTCGTATGCAATGAGTGACCCAAGGAGGATATCAATAGAGTAAACGTTAAGGTCTTTAGATTCAGTGATAACAGTTATCTTTGCATCACAGGAACTAGGTAAGCATCTAAGAATTTTATTTACTTTCTCAGAATTTGAAATCTCTCTACCTAATGCATGCAAGGATGTCATGATTTGGGTGAACCTAGTGTACATGTCAGATATTGTTTCATTAGGTTTCATGCGGAAGAGTTCATAATCGTGCAGTAAAATATTAAGCAAAGAATATTTTACTTCATTTGTTCCTTCGTATGTAATGCACAGTCTGTCCCAAATCTTCTTACCAGTGGAACAGGTAGATACTCTCATATAATCCTCAAACTTCAATGCACAGAAAAAACAATTTAGGCATTTAGCATTCAATTGGGCTAATTCCCTATCCTCATTTCTCCATTCATTAAAAGGTGTAGAAGTTTTCAATCCATTAACCGTTTTAAACGGTGCAACATATCCATCGTTCACTAACATCCACATGCGGTAATCAATAGATTATAAAAAAGTAGACATTCTAATTTTCGATAAATCAACTGGAATGTTATCAAAAAGCGGTGGACGGGTTATTGAATAACACTCTGTAGTATTGCGATTACCAAAATGTGACCTGATCATTTTTTCAAGGTTTTCTAAACACTATTTTTGAAAACTAGCTCTGATACCAATTGAAAATTACAAGATGGACAAGGGGGGGGGGGGTGAATTGTGAAAATATTTTGATAATAATTAAAAACTAAGCAGGAGTTCTACTATTTTTTGATGTTTTAAAGTTTTAACATGAAAATTTAAACAACCCCTTTTTTTCACAAATTTCCTAAGCAAATATTGAAAAATAAAATACACACAGTAATGAAAGATAATAAGGAAAAAGCACACAGAGATTTTTATAGTGGTTCGGTCAAACCATGATCTACGTCCACTCCCCGGAGTCCTCCGCTCCGAATATTTCACTACAAGCAATAGCTCTCCTTTTGCCCCCCTTGGCAAGGCGGAGAAGCCCTTACAGTACTCTCTTTCACCAACCCGGCGTGGCGGAGTGCCAAACTCTGTTTTCATCCTCCTGGCAATGGCAGAGAACCTTCTTGTTTTTATCCCTCTTGGAGAAGGCAGAGTACCTCGAGGTCACAGATGTAGAAGAGCCTTTCGCCTTGGAGATCCTCCCACAAATTCTTCTAGGGCCACAGGAGGAGCAAGAAGCAGCAAGTTTGGAGCAACCGTGTGATCTCCTGCACACCTCTTCTCCCTCATAATGATCACCTTCTCCTTCCTCTCTCAAACCCTTAAGAACTTCTCAAGAGCTCTCTCCCTCGGAATCCCTCTCTAACCACATTCTCCCTCTCTAATTCATACTTTAAAAAATTACTATGTTGATACCTAAAAACGGGCTCCAAAAACCTGAAATTTAAAAAGTAGTCGTTACTATCGTACAGTACAGTTTACAATCGTACAGTATGATATTCATAAACAGACTTCATCCTATTACAAAGTGGTACGAATAGTTCAAAAACATTCGTACAGTATGATATTAAATCATACGGCACGATCCGCAACAATTCTGTTCGTACAGGACGATAGTTGGGACGATCAAACATTGTCTCTGTTCATCGTATGGTATGATGTACATCATATAGTACGATGAGACAAAACCCAAGAGATCATCCAGGATGATCTTCGGGATGATTATAATTCATCTCTGTTCATCATATTGTACAAAGGGTTCGTACATTACGATGCTCAAATCATTATTAAGCCCGGAATTCTTGCACTAATCAAGGATTTATTGCACTAATTATGGGTTAAATTAAGTAAGTATTTAAAATAAATCGTACAGTACGAACATGTTCGTACGATATAAATGGCTCAAAATAACTTACTTAAGTTAAAACGACGGCTAGGGTTTTGGATTTGAACATATCGTACAGTACAATTTTATTTGTACGGTACGATCTATTCACAGAATCGTCCTACAAAGCTCTGATCGTACGGTATGAAATAATATCGTACAGTACGATCTACATAGAAAGAAAACTCTAAATTTTTCATTTAAAAACATTCTTGCCCTGTGTGTGTGCTTGGTTGCTCAAACTTTTATGCATTTTGTGGCCAGACTCAAGAAAATAAAAATAAAATAAACTATAAAATACATTACAGACTCATACTCCTAATCTACCCATTCCTGAGTCTTCTTGTCATCCTGAGTTGCTTTTGATCTTTCCTGAAATGTTAGTATTCACGGATAATAGCAAATAATATTCAATGAATCTCAAGATAATTCAAACGACATTATTTGTCATCATCAAAATCTCAAACTCGGGGTCATGAGTTGCAACATGTTGTACTTGATGCTTTTCTTCCTAGAGTATTCATAGCAAATCAATAGAGCCATGTGAAGAAATCAACGTATAAGCTTTCTTGGAGAAACTATGTGGAAACCCTCACATAATTTCCCCTTATCAAAAAACTAGTTTTAACCTTCTCCACTCTCAAAGTTCTCCCACTGTGCTCTCACATAATTTCTTTAACAGCCAAAAGTTTCTCTTAGAGATAATTAAGAAAAAACTTCTTAGATAAGGTATTTGAAAACTCTATAATTTTAATTCTGCTAAATGGGTTATATAATACAATTGAGGATTGTGCAATACTATTTGTTCAAAAATTAGATAATAATGAGTGCGATGGAACAATCTTGGGATGGGATGTTCAAAAAGTATATACCGATCATACAGTACAATTAGTTTACTATATTAGTTCAATTATGTTATGATAACACTGGATGATTTCCAGGATGGTTAAAAATCTTCTCTCCCTTTCTTCAAGTTTGATTCACAAAATTTTCTATGGCTAGTTAAAAAACTAAGGTTTTATACATGATGATCTCTAGGATGATGATTTTTAACACTGCCTATCTTATAGTAAGATCAACATCATATAAGATGATCTAACAAATTAATTTAAATCTTAATTTTCTTGAATAATCATGGGGACTAAATTATGTTTGTTTTGATACATCATGTTGTATAAATTTCATCTTACTATATGATCTGCTTAAAAAATTTAAAATACTTACATAAATTTTATTATCAACTAGGGTTTTTATTTTACATAAAATTTATAGTATGATCTAGATTATATGATAGAATTAATTCAAAGACTTTAACAATTAAATTAGATATTTTAAATAATTTTTAAAATAACTAATCTTGTAGTATGATCTAGATTGTACAATTCAATAAGTTCAAAAAACTCAAGACTTATTTTCTCACTACCCTATGTGTGCATGTACTATTGTTGAGATCATTTATGTATGAGGTCATTAGGACCCATTTGGATTTTTTTTTTTTATGACCTAATATTGGAAGATTTCTGCTTCCTAATCATATTGGTCCCATGTAAGACCCAATTCAATTCCAATCAAACTCAACTCCTCCTTTAAATTCAATCCCTAATCCAGCTTCCAATCTAATTTCATTCAAATTTCAAATCATATTGAATCATTCTAAATTATTAATTTAACTTTAATTGATATGGATGATAAAAAATCATACAACCAACTTTAAATTCCAATTCAAATTTAAAATCTAAACCAAAATCATAGGGTTAAGGACCCAGGTCTTGAAACCCTTTATAAGTGATTTTTCTATCACCTTGAAAACCAATCAATTGGCATCTGATATAAGGTTTATGAACTCTTTATTTATATAACATGTATATAGTACCTACCATCAAAGTTTTATCATATTTGGAGGTCTCTAACTCCAAAAACTAGATTGATTTCTAAAGGCTATAAAGCCTTCAATTATTTATAGCTTATGCCACCGAATTTGCTATTATGTGGAATTTAACCCTAAGACTCTTTCCAAACCCTCCAACCAAACTCATGACCTTTTTCATGAGTTTTTAATCAACAACATCCAAAACCTAGTTTGACCTAGTGTTGACTAGGGGTCAAAATGAAAAAAATTCCCTTTAAATGGATTTTTAGCCTTTTCCCCCAACTTCAACATTATCTTCCCTCACAACATCTAAAACCTATCCCAATAGATCCTAAATGCACTTAGGAACATATTGGACCCAAACCAACACTCTAGTTTAACCTGGGTGACCAGCCAACCTTGGCTGACCAAAGTGATTCATGGGTTTAAACACCCATTTCCAACCAAATGACCTCACCGTGCCTTAGTACCTCTTCCATTGAGTTCATATGATTCACTTGAACTCAATGAACCCATTTTTTGACCCCAGGTCCACTTGGTTGAATAAGTCAACCATGTTTGACCAAACCTTCCATACACCATAACCCATTAAAACCATTTGACTAAGGCCTCTCAAATCACATTCAAGCCCATAGGGTGACCTAGTGGGTTATTAAGAGACCTCTCGTAATGACCCAAGCCTTCATCTCACTTAGTTAGCCATTTTAAATGACCCAAGTGTCCAAAGAGAGGTATCCCTTATGCAACCTTCCATTCTAAACAAAATTGGATCCAACCAATGATTCTATTGGGTTCCCCTTGAGCCAATACACCTCTTGTAACTAACCTAAGCCTTAGGTAAACTTGGGTTAGGGATTGGGCTAACCCAATGTGGCAAAAATAACCTTGGATTGAACTATTTTTCAACCTAAGATCTACTAAACCCAACCAACCCCTTCATTGGGTTACTTTAGGTCTAATGCTCTGCCCTGGATAGCCCAACCCTTGGGTTTACGTCGGTCAAGACTTGGACTGGTCCAAAGCTTCCAAAATAACTTTGAATTGAACCATTTCTTAACCCAAATAAATTCAGATCCACTAGCACTTGCATTGGGTTCCCCTAGACCCAATGCATCTTTCATACCTAGCACAACCCTTGACCTAACCTGGATCTAATCCAAATGGACCCAAATGTGTCCAAAAATGGGTTGACCAATCCATATTAGGAAATTAGGCCACTTCATGGTATATTTAACATATGACTTGGTGTACTAGGACCACACCTATTATCTCTATCTATTTCATGGCCTATCTTGAACTAGGTTAAGCTCAAACCTACCCAAACCATATAGGTTTGGGTCTATCCGTGGCACCCAAATAAATATGGCTGCCTTATACCTAATTTAACTCATAGTTTAGTTCCCCTAGTCTCTAGTACCCTCACCAGATTAGCTTGACCCAACAAGTATCAGACAACATCCAGAGTAAATGGAAAATAAACTCGGGTGGTCCCCCCTTCTTGAGCCTTGGTTGAAGCTTCCCCAAGGTTTAGGCTTGCCTCCATTGAGCTCAGAAAAAAAAATGAGGTTATCCCCTTCTAGTTGGAAATGATCTGATGGCCTGCCTGGTTGATCCCAGCTATCCATTTTTATTGGGAGGCATTTGAATATGAAACCTCAACCTAGACACATTCATTCTATCCCAAACATTTCAAAACTTTTCGTAGAGCTCCCTAACTCTTCCTCTACCATTCCTCATCTTCTTAGTGCCATCTTCCTACTAGTTCAAGCAAACTTTGGTGAAACCCATCCATGTCCAGCTTAAAGTCCTACCTTCGGTGATCCTCCAGCCTTGGCGACTGAAGGAAAAATGTTTGCAATCATTCACTAAAGCTTCCTAACAAAAAAAATCCATTCATTGGGGTTTTCTACATAGTGAGAATCCTTTCCCAAGATCTTATATAGGTAGGGAGATCAAGTATGAAAGGAACTTTAATCCAATATAATCACATTTTTGGTTTGAAAGCCCTTACTACCCTTATCCTTCTTGTGAAATTCTTATGAATTATCCGGTGGAATTGCTCAGATCACATTAAAGAAGCTATACGAGTGTGAATAAATATGGTAGGTTGAAGAAGTAATCACAGCCATTGATATCAATCAATGGCTCTGATATTATCCCACGATCTCAGGCTAATTTAAATCCTAATCTTTCTTGTTTTTATCTGATGGCCACGGTTTAATCCGCATAACCAGTCAACTGTTAAACTTTCCTCGCCAATCTGATGACGTTGAGTGGAAAGAGCATGGCTGACTGGGTAATTAGGCATTTAATTTCATAAGAAAATTAGGAAAACTTTGAAAAATCATATCTTCTCACATACTTATCAAATTTAGGTGATCGTAGGCTCATTAGAAAGGTCTTAAGGAGACGTATCAAAGAGTTATGGTTCCAAGCAATAATTTATGCACTAATAATTAATTTTAGTTCCTAAAAATATATTTAAGTTCTCTAGTTAACCCTAGTTAAACCATCAACTCATGAAAAATAAAAGTAAAAGTGTGAGATGCACCAAGAGCTGGGGGTTGAATTGATATACTAAAAATAAATCATAAACAAGAGTTATATTTTTTGAATTTTTTTCTTATTTAAAATAGGATACATTAACTAAACAAATTTTACTATTTATCCAAGATTTAAACAACAGCTAAGATTTGAAGCTTACATGGTTAAGTGAAACTGCCTCTATTCTATGTAGTTAATCCTTGCCTATCACATGTACATGCATAGCTGTTAGTTTGCTACCAACATGCTGTCATTTAATTAATTTCTAAAATTGATTATAAACTAAATTTAATTAACTAAAATTTCATAAAATCACTATATATCACATAATTATCCAAATATTCCATATAAGGGCTCTACAAAACTAGGATAATGTCCTCAAAATTTAAAAATAAAATTAGATCTTTTTGATGCATGGCAAAAGATTAACTTATATTCTAATATCCATTACTTTTCATTAAATTATCCCTATTCATAAGTCAATATGGGCTTAAATTTGGATGGAGTATAGTAGGGGATGTCCCCTAATTTCCTCAATAATATGATGAACCCAATCTTTGTGATTTAATTTTCAAAGTCATATGTCATTATTTCACCTAAAATTCTTGAAATTCATGACACCCAATTAAAAGAGAATTTAATCGCCAATTTTGTTTGGTTTGTTTACAGTGTGCACGGGTTAAAAAAAATTAATTGCAACCCAATTTGATTACTAGAGACACCTTAGAAGAATAATTTAGGGTATGGTCTAGTAAACATAGAAATAATTTAGAAAATTCTTCTTACATCTAATAGGGATAAAACTCAAACCTAGTAAACTTATTAAAATGATGAGCTCTGGGAATTAATTTCACTATTATTAATTTTTAGTAGGTAAGTAAACTCTTAAACCCTATAACAAAACCTTATTTTGGGGTTGAAATATCTTTATAATTAATTAAAGAAAAATTATTAAAAAAGAAGTTATACCCCAAACAACTCTAAATCTTTCCTACATTCAAGGAAAACTAAAATTAACCCTTAAATTTAATTAACATTAAATCAAAATAAAAAAAACTTTATTTATTCATTAGTATAAAAATTTAATTTAAAATTAATTTTCATTCTTATTAATCTCAAAATTTCAAGGATTGATCCATGGGTTATCACTAACCAATGGTGTCAATCATATGAAAATTTGATGTTTATATCATTAATAAAAACCCAACCTAATTTTCTTCTATTATGAGAGGATTAATTGAATAAATAATAATTCAAGTAAATAATTATAAATCATAAATAATAAATTAAAGTAAAAATAAAAATTAGACAATTTTAAATTAAAATTAAAGATTTAAAATCAAACCAAAATACCTAAATCATCTCACTTAAATTCAAGGTAACTAAACTAAATTTCTTTAACTGAAACCTAATATGCCAAGTCAGTTAATAAATACTAAAACAAAGTTATTAAGTGTTTTATGAATATGCTTGAGTCATTTTGGAAGGCATACATTCCTTTCATCCATATGGCTTAGAATGTGTGGTTGAGTGCTTCAACGCAATTTAAAGTTTTTTGTTCATAGGGATTAGAATATGATGTTAAGTTCTTTAACGCAATGTCTTAGAATGTTGGCACACTTTTATCTTCATAGTGCAGAGTATTTAGTAGTTGCAAGTAGGATTGCATTTCATTTTTATTTCCTACTTTTATTTTCTTCTTATAGTACAATCTTTAAAATGTACTTAAGCTTTCATTATAACTATAAAGTCAAATGTCAAATGAAAGTGTCTAGAATATATGTATATCAAGTATAACAAAGAGCTATAAATATTTAATGGTTATACTTAAACACATAAAGAAATGGTTTATCTTCCTTTGAGGAGCAATATCTTTTGTAATCCTACAGGAGACATGGAGACAGAATATAATATGCAAATATATTTATATCTGTATTTGAATGAGTATAAATTAAGGTCTATTGTGTTGAATCATATCCACACATTTTTAGTAAACCCAAATTTGTATTCTAAATTAAAAAAAATAAAAATAATGGTTTTATCTATACAATATTATTTCATATTGCTTCATGTTGCATGCTTAACATTCACATGGATGGTAGTTTGCATTAAAGTTTAATTGTTTCAAATGTTTCTTTCAATCTAAATGTTCTAGACTTATAGGTACATGCATACTAGTTCTAGGTTGATATGATAGTGGTACCATATACAAAAACACATTTTCCTTGACATACATACATACATGCATTTTAAATTTATGCAACAAATACTAAACTAGAGTACATAAGCCTGTGATAATAGATTGGGTTGACTAATTGCTTTACAGGGTTGCTCTACTTTTCATTATTAGTTTAAGACAATTATATTGAAAAATATTTTCTAGAAAATAGAAAGTTTGAAAATATTAGAAATTTAGTGTTAACTAATAACAAAATTTAGAGTTTAGGGTGCCATCACATAAAAACTATATCACTTAGCTGTATATAACTTGACTCATCTTTCTAAACTTTGATTTAAGATCTTAACAAAAATTCTTAATTTTGGTATTTAAAGAAACCTTCTTACCTTAATGCATTAGAGGTAGAAATCATGGCTTTAAATTATGTGCACAAGTGGTTTGCTGGAAATGTACTCCAAGTGAGCATAAGTCCTGATGTATTTACACCCCTTAAACATCCTTCAAGGAGGATTATTCCAACCAACAAATAAGTTTTATCAACTATAGAATTTTGTGCAAAATGACAAATTGAAACATTTAAATCTTTTAATATAAAAAAGAAACTTTAAATCTAAAAAACGTCTAGTCTCTATTTTATTTAAAGTTGACTCTTTGAAGATGTAATCATTTATATAGGATTGCCTCTATAGGAGCCAAAGGACCTAATTTAAAATAAATCTTATTTTATTTCATTATAATAATGGGAAAATCTTTTTGGACACACTATAAAGAAAATCCTTGGTTAATTTCATTTTGAAAATGATAGGTGAATGTTTCTATTTTCCTTTGGGATTAATTAAATATTTCTTATGTTTTATTTGATTATGAAAAAAAATATATTTCTCTTTTCAAGTTGGTTGTGAAGCTTTAGTTTATCTCCTGAGGAAGTTGATAAGTGTAAATTTTGTGTTAATGTTTATGTTACATTTTTAGTGAAAAAATGTTATTTTTAGTTATATTATAAAGGTAGGATATAAAAAAGGCATAAAATTCTAAGGTTCATATAGCACTGCAACATTAGAAAAATATGATGCTACAGTGTCTTAAATAACACTATCAAAGCTTCAAAATATTGACATTGTATAACAAACGTCTCTATTAGACAACACCATAGTGTCAAATGCTCAGCGTTGTTGCGCCATATTCTCGGTCATTCAATGAATCACACTCTATAATATCATGCCCTGAAAATTGCTCTTATGGTGCCACAACATTCAAAAGCCAGCAGTGTACGATCTATTAGCTTTAACCTCTGAGGGACATGACCTATTCATGAAGCGATGCGACTGTCCATTAAATAAAAAATTAAGTTAACAAAAGGTCTTAGTAGAACCAGAATACTAGCAAAGTGATGTTAGTTCATTTTTTGGGCGGAGCGACACTTATCTTCCAAGAGACATAGTGCATTTTTGTTTTCATTTTTATTTTCTTAAAAATAGTCATTTCATTATATTTCTATAGGAGTTCAGTTACCTAGATAATTTTAGTAAAGTTCATAGTGCTTTTTTCAATTTTTCTTAGGGTTACAACTAAGGGAATTTAGTGAAGTACTTGATACCATTATTAGAGTGTTTGGCTTGTGTTTGTGGAGGCAAACTTGTAAGTAAAGAGTAGTGTAGAGGATATCCATTGAAACATTTTGATAATATCAATCTCTTGTGTTTTATTTCTATCATGCTATTAATCAAAATAAGTTTACATTAATTATAGTTCTTGTTTGGCTAAATTCTCTAGTTTTGGATTGATGATGCAAATATTATATGTAGTGCTAATGAGTTCTCTTATTACTTAAATGATTAAGATGATACTTTAATTTTACATGATCTTAATTTAATGCATATATTGGCAATATATGTAGTTAAATTTTAGTGTATTATGGTGCATTGATGGAAGGAAGAAGGCATAACAAGGAATATTGAATTGTATGTATCATACATAGGTATATTGTATGAAGTATATTAAATTTATAGGAAGATGGTATAACTATATGAAGTTGATGGCCATCCTTTGGTCCTACAATTTAAATGCTCTAAATTGCATCACAATTAAAAGAGAATTCATAAGAAAAATATGTTATTTATAATCATCAATCTAAAACATTACATCTATATAGTATATTTATTATCATTATCTCATTAAATTTAATTGATTGAATCTTCACATTATCATTTTATTATTCAGTAGAATAATTATTATAATTAGAGTTCATAGAAGTAGTTGATTAAAAAAAAGTATACTTCCTCATGGGTTCAACACTGTAATTTATCACTTTATTACTTGATTCATCATGTATACTTACATATATTAAGTAGGGCATATAAATCTATATTAAAGAAAATATATGCATTATTTAGGGGAGATAGAGCCTTAAGCATTCATTATTATAATTCAAAATTTCATTTACGCACATCACCCCCCTCCCCCCCCCCCCCCCCCCCCCCCCCCCACAAATTTTTGGCACCATTGTTGGGGAAGTATTTCATTTTTATAATATTTTAACTATTATATTGAATTAATTACATAATTAGACCTATTTTGTTTTAATTTTAATAATTTGGTTACTTTGATAATGAATTGTATATTCTATTTTTCTTGGTTGCATGCTTTATAGCCTTAGAAAGGAACTATCATCATATGATCCTTAAATTGAGAGAACACTTTCTAAAATTTATAAAACCAAACAGATCGTAAAAATATATGATCCTAAGTTGGAGGAAAATCATTCTAGACCTATTACGGATTCAATAAACCCTTTAATAAATGAAATTCATTGAAGCATAAAAATACCTTCAATTCAAGCAAATAATTTTGAATTAAAATAAGCTATCTTACAAATGGTTCAAACTCTCATTTTATGAGAACTCTGATAGATGATCCTAATTTATATTTAGCTATTATCTTAAATGTTTTTGCAATATTTTAGCACAATGGTGTTAGTAATGATGCTATTAGACTTAGATTAGTTTTCTTTTCTCTAAAAGATAAAGATAAAATGAGATTGAATTCTTTATCCCCAAGTTCTATAACCACTTAGAATTAATTAGCTAATTAGTTTTTTGCTAAATATTTTCCACCATTAAAATCTGCCAAACTTATAAATGAAATAACCCCTTCTACTTACATTGAAGGAGAATCCACTTATGGGTGTTGGGAAAAAGTTAGAAAAATGCTTACAAAATTTCAACATCTTGTATTTACTTATTGGTTGATTATTCAAATATTTTAAAATGGATTAGTAGGATCTTGTAGAGCTATAATTGATGCTTTAGTTGGAGGATCATTAATGTCTACGCTATTTGATGAAACTTATAAATTAATAGAGGAAATGGCTAGTAATAATTTCTATTGGCCTGTTGATAGAGTTAATCCTTAAAAGTAGCAATAATTTTTGACTCAAATGCTTTGTCAAATTTGACTGTATAAGTTCTATGATTTCTAAAAAGTTGAGTACCATAGAAATAAATTTTTGAATAAAAATTGAAACCTTTGAGGATAAAAATTTAATTTAGGATACTAATAAGCAATGGATTAAACATATTAATGTAATCAAATGACAAAATAATCACTATTGAAATACATATAATCCAAGTGAACAGAATGATCCTAATTTTAAATTTTCAAATAATATAGGTGGTAATAATCAGTGGAATAATGGGTAGAATAATCTAGGATTACGTTGGAGCACTTCTTAACAACATGTTGTTAATCATAGACCTATAAATAATACAAGATTTAGTTAAAGTAATTAATTTTGAAATATATTTAGGAGATTTAGTTATAAATTTAGAATGTTAATTGCAAAATTAAGCTACTTCTATTAAAAATTTTAAAACCTAATTAAGTCACCTTGCAATTTAAATCACGAGTAGACATCTTGGATCTTTACCTAGTAATACTAAAAAAATATATGATTGAAAAGGAAAAAGATCTCGATAGAAGACATTTGAAGAATGGAAACAAAATACCATTGCTAAATTGAAAAATATAGGCAAAGTCTAGCTGAAGACTATAAACTTAGAGCTGTGAGGGAGGTAACCCATAATTAGGTTTAATATAGTTAGTAAGTTTAACTAAAGACTCTAAACTTAACTCTTCAAGGGAGATGACTAGATTTATAGCTGAGGTGTGATAAAGAGGAACTATTAGGAAAAAATAGTTGAAAGATCAAGAAGCACCGAAACAATGAGCAAGGTTCTGTTAGTTTGAAATTAATTTTTTTTTAAAACATCCTTTCACTTAAAAAGTATAAAAATAGCATGATAGATGTTTAATTTCAAATCTTTTTTAATTTTGAGGTATAACGCTTTCTTCTTCTTCCTAATAATTTAATTTAACCAATGGGTAAAATCAAAGAAAATTATTCCTTTTCTAGGATTAAATTTGAAGAAAGTTTAGAAAATGAAGATTCTTTTTATATTCTCCATAAATTTTTTTACTATCATCAATAAACTTCATAAGTTCACTGATGAAGTTGATGAGAATATATGAAGATACATGAAGAAATAAAGAAAATGCTTAAATGTGAAGTTTTAGAGTATGATGTTTATCCTGGTCAAGATGTTCTACTATTTAATAATAAGAAGAAGTTTTTCTATGAAAAAATTAAATCTGGATGTGTAGGCCCATATTCTATTATTAGAGTTCATCTTTGTGGAGCCATCAACAATTAATAAAAGAAAACTTTTCACATTAAAAAGTTCAATAGTTATAGATAGAAACTAGTTGATTAGGTGAATAAGGAAATCTTAAATTTTTAGGAATAATTGATGTCTGTTTGTTTATGTATTGTACTTCATATATTTTTAGAACAAATCCACTATTGTGAGTAATTATTTAAGTAATTAGAACATGACTTATTATTTTGTCTTTTGAATCCAATATGTTATGCATGATGCTTCTTGCACCAGTTATCCTGTAATCAATATTATGTTTTTTATTTTCTATTAACACATGTTTTTATAAATTTTATCATTTATATTAAATAATGTGCAGTGTTAACTGTTGTTTCTGTTTCTTTTATTTACATTTCAATAAAATCTCCCTCTTGTTTACAAAACTTAATTTTGTATTCTGATTATTTAGTTAACTAAGTAAAAGGATAACGAAAAAAAATGTAAAATTAAGGTAATAATAAAAGTATTTATACTTCATAGAGTGGAAAAGAAACTAATAATTATCTAACTTAGATCATTTAAATTGTTGCTTTAGTTTAAAATTATATGTTATTCCCTTATTTAAAAGTTTTTTTAAATAATGATGAGTAATTACAATTAAATATTTGATCTAAGTAGATCAAAATTGAAAATCATTAGAAATTCAAAGTTAGAATTTATAATCTTATTAAATTCGTACATAAAACTCATTAAGATTATAAAAAGGATCGAAACAAAAATTGATATTGAAAATTATTAACTATGCACTCCATAAAATAAAGTGAAAAAGAAATATGAAAATATTTCTAAAATGAAAATGAAAGAAATATAAGAAAAAAAAAAAGATTAGTACCTTAAAATTTGGTTTCAATTAAAAACTAAAAATCTAATTTCAATATTATACTTAAATTCATAAAGGATAAAATAAGAAAACCAATAAAACTAATTATGAACTAATAAAGTTTTAATTTTAACTACATATATAAATAATCCTTAAGCTACAGTACTCACTTTAAATTCAAAAATTGATAATTAAATCTAAAACATGTGACTTTAAATTAGGCATTAATAAGGATGACTGAGTAGTCTAATTATTAGTATTTTTTTCTAAACTAGAATTATTATCTTATTCATTTTTAATATTTTTTTTTTTGAAGAAAGCCGAAGCTTATGAAATACCAAAAAAAGGAAGAAACTATAGGCTAGTTTCCTCCATCAACATTTTCAAAAAGGGAGGAGGAACCTTATTCTCAGAACAATCCACCCAATCAAAGCTACTAAATAGTGCAAAGTTTGCACATAAATTTGCTAACTTATTGCATTCTCTACTAATACAATTAAAAATGACAAAGTTAAAGTTTGAAAGAAATTCCATACCCTCATCCTTGAATTTCCCTATTTTCAAAGCTTTTTTTTAAGTATGAGATGATGTTTGAATTGTCTCCTTCTATGATAATGCCCTTGTATTTGAACATCCAATCCTTTATCTCCTCCTTGAATAGCAAGCATCTCCAATTGAGCTATATCCCATTGGAAAAGGGATTTGCCATAAGCAAATAGGAATCTTCCATTACTATATCGGAAAACAGTAGCAACTTCTGCTTTGTAGGAAGTAAGTAGTGAAGCATCTACATCAACCCTTAGCCAATTGGGTGGAGGAGGATGCCAAGCTTTAGAAAGTCTTAAAGACTAATTAACATCCCAAAAGCCCAAATTATATTGACTAAAGTTATGAGAAACCAAAGTTTGACAAATAGCATTAGAAGCTAAAAACTGGAATTTTGTTCAACACCATCATGGATCAATTTGTTTCTACTTTTCCAAGCTAGAAACACTGTATTACAATATAGATTTATCATCATTCCTTTCTTCATAATATTTGATTCAATCCAATTAATACAGTGCTCCTTTCTCTCAAACGTAGGAATGTTGAATCCCCAATTATTTAAATGCTGGATTATCTCCCTCAATTTTCTGCAGTTGCAAATTATGTGCTCCACATCTTCTATTGCTTCACATCCTCTTGGACAATTAGAATTCTTGATTAGTCTTCTATAGCATAGAAATTGGAGTGAGGGAATGGCATTTTTATTCATTCTCCACCAGAATACCTCCACCCGAGCATTCAATTTTTCCTTTTTGATCCATTTCCAATTTAATTTATTCTCCATCCCGTAGGCTGCAGCTTTGTTGATTAGTCCCAGTATTGTCTTACCAGAATTTTGATTTGTTAATTCCATATAATCTTCAATGCTCTCCTGATTTATTTCAATTTGATGGATCAAATTGATAAGCTCTCTGCCAAATTATTTACTTAATTCATGATCATTTCATTGGGTATCCTGAATGAATTCTTTTACCCGAACAGTGCTGCCTTCAAATGGGACAACAAATGTAGTCAATTTGTTTATGCATTTATCCAGTATCCATGTATATTCAAAAGCATCCACCGAATCTCCTTTAGCTATCCTTCATCTTACAATTGGCTTGAGCATTTTTATTCCTTCTCTCAGTAATTTAAAGGCTGTAGAAAAATAGCCACTACTATGGCCTTTATCTAGATTTTTTCCATAATTTGTGGCCATAACCATGTGTAACAAGGATTGCTTATCATTTATAAATCTCCAAGATAATCTAGCTCTTAAAGTTGGAGTCTTAATAATGTTAGAGTGTAATCCAAATCCCCCAAATTCTATTGGTTTGCACAAATCAGCCGAGCATGCATAATGCATCCCCATTGAGCTATTATTTTTATTCCAAATAAAAGTTTTACATAATCTGTCAAGTTCTTCCAGCAGCTTTTTGGGCATTAAAGAATGAGTTGCATGATATGTAGGAAGATATAGTAAAACTGGCTTTACCAATAAAATTTTACCAGGTAGTGGTAAGGTTTTGCTCCCCCATTGACTAAGCTTTCTCAAGGCATTGTCAATGATGAATTGGAAATCATCTCTTGTAAGTCTTCTCAAAGCCATCTTCAAACCAAGATAATTGAATTCTTTCACATGTTTAAAGCCCATAATTTTTGAAACACTTCTTTTATTTCTTCTCTTCACATATTTTCGGAACATACTCATGGATTTCTCATAATTTATTCTCTGCCCAGTCCATTCATAGAAATTATAAAGGATTTCCTTCACTTCCAACACATCTATCCTATTAGCTTTGGAAAATATGATTACCTCATCAGCTTATAACAAATGGGAAATTCTAAGACCATCCGAATTAACCTTGATACCACATGAGCTTTGATGAAATGCATTTGAGAGAAGATGAGAGCATAGAATAAAAAGGATGGGAGATAATGAACATCCTTGTCGAAAACCACTTCTAGCTTGGATACAACTTGAACAATTGCCATTGTTGATAATAGAGAATTTGGGATCTTCTACATACTCCATGATTAGTTTAGAAATTTTGGTAGGAAAGTTAAAGTACTCCAACACTTTCTTTAGAGAAGACCAAGCCATGGAATCATAAGCTTTCTCCATATCAACTTTGAAAGAGACAAGACCTTTAGAAGCTTTAGAGAGCTGTAGCTTATGAAAAACTTCTTGTGCCACCAAAATATGATTGGATAAAGATCTCCCCTTAATGAATTCCGCATGCTCCATAGAAATGAGTTTAGGAATGACCAAATTTAGTCTATTCAAAATTATCCTTGCTGCCACTTTATAAACCGTGTTGCATAGACTTATCGGTCTATAATTAGAAGGAAGAATGGGATTAGAAACCTTGGGGATAAGAACTATAAGCATTTCTTTCCATTCCTTTTCAAGCTCTCCATAGCTAGAAAAGAAGCTAATAGCTTTCCAAAAATCTTCTTTAATAATTTTCCAATAAACTTATAAAAGCATGAGAAATCCCATCATTTCTCGGTGAAATATTCCACCCAGTTGCTAAACTACTTCTTCTACTTCATTCATGGATAATTCAGATTCCAACAAGTTTCTCTCAAGAATTCAAGCTATTTGTTTTTGTTGGCCATCCTTTCAGATTGCTCCTTCTAGCTTACCACTTCTTTTGAAAAAATTGGAACCATCCACTTGGCATTGATCTTCCACCAACAATCCATCTTGATCTTTGACTTTAATTATCTTGTTAGCATTCCTTCTAGCACTATCATAAGAATGAAAGAACTTAGAATTTCCATCCCCTTCACTTAACCATTTCACTTTGGCCCTTTGCTTCCACCACATATTGAGTCTTGCCATGGTAGCATTTAGTTCCATCACTTTAGCTTTGAGATTCTAGTGTTCTTGCTCCGATAGACTACCTAAGGAAGTCTCTTTACATTGAAGATCCATGATTTCATTGATGAGAACATCTTTCAAATTTTTAAGCTCCTTATGTTTTTCCTTGCTCCAAATAGAACAATGATTTTAGAGACCTTTTAATTTTTTTTTGAGAACTTCAGAGAAGCTACCTTGATAATTCTTACACCATTCCTTCCTCACTATCCCATATGAAGCTTGATAAGATGCCCAACAATTCTCATATTTGATTATCCTTCTAGGATTAGAATTGAAGTTTTTGAATTGTAAAAGGATTGGACAATGGTCCGAGGCTATTCTAGCCAAATGCCTTTCTACCAATTGAAATGTAGAGCTCAAAGAAATAGTGTTAAAAAAACACCTATCCAATCTTTCAAGGATCCTAGCACCTCCAACTTTATCGTTGCACCATGTAAATTTATGACCAATGTACCCAACTTCATGCGAATCATTATTGAGCAAGCATTCCTCCATCTCCCTTGATCCTTGAGAATAGATGAATCTTCTTCCTCCCAATTTGTCTTCTTTACACATTAAGCAATTAAAGTCTCCACCAGTAGCCATTGGTAGATCACTATTGGAATACTTATCTAACATATTCCACAATTCCCTTCTTTTTTGCACTTTCGTGCTCCTATAAATCGTAACTACCTTCCACTTTTCATTATTGATCACTTTTAGATCTCTAATCACCATATGTGTTGATGAATCTTCCACTGTGAACATTGTTGTATCAGAATTCCAAAGAAGAATAATACCTCCAGAAAGCCCTGAGGATGGAACATAAAAAAAGTCCCAATTGCTCCCAATCATGCCATCAACTATACGTCTATCAATTCCAGTTAATTTAGTTTCAACTAAACCAATAAAACATACTCCATTGTTCTTAACAAACACCTTAAGATATAAGGAAGCATTCCTCTTTCTTGCTCCACTATAATTCCAAAATGCAATAGAATACATTAAAAATGATTATGGGGATTGCTCCCCAAAGTACCTTTCTTTTTAAGCTCCAATCTCCGGCTTATAGTAGAAGAATTGATTGGTCCCAATTCCTTTAGTTGTTTAGATCTCTTCTTCTTAGCAGGGATAGCAGAATCCACTTTCCCACTGCTCTCAACATCAAACATTTTAGTCGAAAATGAACCAGCTCCTTCCATATCAATTTTGCTTGTGTCCATCTCTAAAACTTTGTTAACTTCAACTGCAGCTTTTCCTTCATCTAAGATGTTATCTGTAGATGTATCAAGAATTTCTCCTTCTTCCAAGTCTGCAAGAGCTTGAAAGCTATTGTGATCAATCATAGTTACAGATATCTCCTTTGAAATTCCTTCTTGAGCATTTGTATCCGGATTGTTTTGTTTCACCATTCTCTGTTCTTCTACAACTTTGTCTTCAGATGCTTCTTTCCTAATGGCAACATATTGTTTTGATAGAGTTACTCTACTCCTTCTATCAATTACAACAGATGGTTTATTGTTCCAAATTTTATTGAAAAACTTCCTCCTATAGTTCACCAACATCCAAGGACCATATTCTTCATTATCAACCAAAGCTTCTCCTACCACCACATTCTTCTCCACATTGTTTTTTTGTATGATCCTTTTCAGGTTGATTTGCTATCTTCTAATTCAATAAAAAATTGTTTGGACAAACTTTTTTGTTATGGCCAATTTTCCCACATTGAAAGCAAAGATTGGGAAGCCTCTCATACTCTATTTTATGGAAAAATCTGTCTTCTTCTCCCTCTACCCATGCTCTTGTAGGTAGTTAGCATCTAGATCAATTCGGACACAAACACGTCCAAATTCCCTTCTTGACCATTGGAACTATTACCATCAATAAGGTATGGCTTCCCCACCATGGAAGCTATACGACAGATATTTACTTCATCCCAACAGAACAATGGTGAATTCGGTAATCTAATCCAAATAGGAGCAGAGAGCCCTTTAAGAGAATTAGGATCAAACCTTTGAGACCATCTATCCATCCCAACTATGTTTCCATTGACGAACCAGGGTCCATTGGTAAGAACTGCTTCCATGTGCTCTTCTTCAAAAAAAGAACACAAGATCCATCCTTTTCCCAAGACAGTGAGGTGGAAATTGCCATATTATTTCCATTATTTTCTCAATTCATATCTAATTGAAGAGAGTGGGGCATCTCCTCCAAAAATCTTAAGTACCAGTTCATTAAATTCAGTAGATTTCTTTAACATATAATCCATGTTCACATTATCTTCATTCACCATACCAGCAACCATATGATTGTTCTCAGATATGGCTCTAGGAACCATAGTATTAACCTTCTCATTCAGTATCTTTGCTGGCCATCCAGTCTTCTCCATAGCTTCTTTTATGATTTTACCTTTTCCCTTACCAGGTACTTCCAGCAATTGTTTCTTCATCATTAGACCTCCTTCATTGATGGTTAAAGGTTTATTCCCCATAGCTGAAGCTTTTAAAAAAAAAAAAAAACCATTGATCTATCATCTCCAAATGCCGGTGGTGAAGATGAAACATCTCGAGCTCCTCCGAAGATTGCACGTCCCGTTGTACGATGATCCTCCATCCCGCCACTGGCCGCTGGTGGCCCACGACCGTTCATCGTTAATGAGCCGACGACGAAGCAGCGAAAATAGAGATTCAAACCACTTTCTCTCTCTACTTTCTGATTTTTTTTTTCATTTTTACTACTTTACAAAGATGTATTATTCTATATTTTAGTAATTTTAAATTATTTTTTTATTTTGGTTAATCAATTAAATTAGAATTATAATATATTTATTTTTTTAAGGCCAAGCAAAAATTTAAACTGGGGAGAATTTGATAAGTGTAAATAGTAAGTTTTTTTATGTGTTATATTTTGAGATAAAATGTGATGTTTTAGTTTTCTTGTGCAGGTAAGATATATAAATAGCATAATATTCTATGTTTTTATATAGCATTGCAGTATTAAAACAAATAACACCACAACACCATCAAAGACACCTTCAAAAAACCAGAATATAAAGAAATCATATAGGGTTTGGTGTTTATGTGGCCAATCCCTTCCATATTATCCTCCCTTGGATACCTCAATTTCCTTGCTCATTCTCTCATGGTGGTTTAGGATAATGCTTGTTACTTTAACTCCCAATTATCATTACCCTTTAAATTTCATCCAACTTTGCACTAGCTTATAGACACATTAGTTCTATGGAGCTCAACCTTTATCCCATTGACCAAATGCATACTCAACATTGCCTAATTAACTAAGAGATTAATCCTTCATTTTATCTCAATAACCTATCATAGGGTGATATGTGAATAAAGCTTGTTATAGAATTGAACATATAATATATGTTGCATTTTGATTTTTTTTAAGAGGCATTTCTTGTACTGCATATAATCTTATAAAAAAAGGATGATGGGGATAAGTTTAAGACATATACATATCCTAAAAATGAAAAAATCTCTTTCAATAATATGCAATGGTTAAAATTGACTGAAATATTCTTTTTTCTTCCACTTTCCATTCATAGTCAAGACTTTCTCATCTCTTTGGGTATGCTTGACACGAAAGGCATCATCGAAAAATTTTTTATTCAACTTCATTTTAGGTGTGGAGAGCATGGATTGATACTAGTGATAGGTAGATAGGCCTTTGATAATGAGTATTTTCAAAAAGAATCCATACCGAACACAAAGAACAACGAATTAAATACCCATTATGACTTATAGAAGATGGAAGAAAATTTAGGAAGATAATACAAGATGGTCTAGTTGGCCTCCTAGGTCCAGTTTTGGTTAACAAAATTCTTGAGGGATCTTTTTACTCAATAGCTTGCTAGAATAACCAAGAGAGATCTTTGACTTCGACACTCATTCTCAACTACATTACCCTTGGAGGAGTGATGAAAACATCATTCTACATGTTAGGTGGTTTATAAGTGAAGAGGCTAAACTTATCAATGCATTTTCTAAGGTGATCAATGAGGAAAGGTTATTTTAAAAATTTAAAATGCATTTGTTCAAGTATAAAGGAAAGGTGAACCCCATGGATATTGTAGTTAATTTTGAGGCACTTTCCATTTCCTTTATCATTGATAATACCCTTTTTTTTTTTTTTGAAAACAGCATCAATGCATTAAAACCTAAGAAAAGCAAAAAAAAAAAAACTAAAAAAAAGATTCCTCCTTCACCATTTGAACAAATGAAGGAGGAATCTTATCCAAAGTAGTATCTTCCCAAATAAAACTACTAAGAAGACCATAGCTAGCACACAAGTCAGTTATTCCTCCTCTATCAATACATTTAAAAATAACATAATTAAATTCTTTGAAAAAGTCTAACTCATATGAATTCTTGAAGTCGAGATCCTTAGCCTTCTGAATCACCTTTATTACTTTGTAGTTGTCACTCTTAATAATAGCTCCCTTGTATTTGAACATCCAATCTTTAATTATATTCTTCAAAGTTTTGATGGCTCGAAATTCCAATTGGTATATGTCCCAATGGATACAAGACTTCCCAAAAGCCAATAATAATCTCCCTTTGCAATCTCTGATAATGCCTCCAACTCCTGCTTTATAAGAAGAACAAAGAGAAGCATCTACATTGATCTTTAACCAACCGGGTGGAGGGGGATGCTAAGCATTCAACAGTCTACAAGACTGATTAACATCCCGTAATTTTGAAAATTGATTAAAAATCAGATTGGAGTATGAAGATTCGCAGATTTCTTGAACAACAATTTAATTGGCACTTTCATTAACGTCATGATGAATCAATTTATTCCTAGCCTTCCATGAGTAGTACACTACATTGAAGAAAAGAATTAGAATCATACCATCAGTCTTTGGGATGTTGCGAATCCACCTGTCGTAATCCTAGAAACTATTGAACTTAGGCAGTCCGAAGCACCATTTGTTCAGATTATTGATTACTCCTTGATTTTAATGCAGCCACAAAAAATATGTTCCAAATATTCAATTCTGACAGAGCACCTTGGACATGCATTATTCTCCAGAAACCTCCTACGAGCAAGAAATTGGAACGTTGGTAAAGCATCTTTGAACAGCCTCCAAATGAAATTCTGCACACGTGGATTAATTTTAGCCTTTTTTATCCAATAAAAAGGTTCCCAATCCTCTTCTTGTTGCTGAAATTTGTTGATCATCCCTGGAATAGACTTCCCTGGACCTTGAAAAATGAGTTCCCTTACATCTTCAACCTGATTAGGATAGATCTTTATATTAAGAATAAGATCTACTAGGTCGTCACTGAAATTCTACTTCAAATTCTCCTCATTCCAGCTTCCTTCTTAATGAATCTACTCAGTAAATTCTCTTCTTCATCTTGAGGAACTACAAAAGTAGGCCACTCATTGATTCTCCTATCAAGTATCCACTTATCCTTGAATACATTGATTGAATTCCCGTTAGCTACTTCCCATCTTAAAAAAGGATCCAGCACCTTGCCTCCATTACATAGGATTTTCCAAGAGGAAGAAATTTCTTGATTCAACATTTTTTCAAATCTTGTTCCATACTTAGGTGCCAAAGTTCTATATAATAAAGACTCCTTGTTGTTCAAGAATCTCCAAGATAATCTGGCTCTAAGAGGAGCTACCCTTGTTGTTCTGGAAAATAATCCACAACCTCCTTTTTTCATTGGCTTACATAAGTTCTCCCAGCTGATAATGCAGTCCTGGATTTCCCCCAGATTTTTTCCAAAGGAAACTTCTACAAGTTTTATCTATATCTTTAAGAACTTGAACCAACACAAAAGAGTGAGAGCTAAAATAATTTGGAATAGTTAGAATAACTATCTTGATAAGAACAATCTTCCCTGCTAATGATAAAGATTTTGATCCCCAAGTATTAAGGAATCTAAGAACTTTCTCAATAATAAAATAAAAGTCACTAGCCACCATTCTTCTCAAAGTCATTTTAATGCCAAGGTAAACAAGCTCTTTCACTTGTTTAAATCCCATAATATTGGATAGCTGTTTCTTCTTTCTTCTACCAACATTTCTTCCAAAGAGAATAGCTAATTTTTCTTTATTTATTTTCTACTCTGTCCACGAGCTAAAATCAGCAAGAATGGCTTTAATTTCAAAAACTGCTTTCCTTGATTCTTTCGAGAATACCATAACATCATCAGCAAACAATGAGTGTGAAATCCAAGGACTATTTGAGCATAGTCCAATCCCAATCAAAGAATGAGAGAATGCATTTGTGAGAAGTTGGGAACATAGGATGAATAGCATGGACAAAGGACACCCCTGACGAAATCCGCTTTCAGCCTTAATCCATCCTGATAACTTCCCATTTATAATAATAGAAAATCTGGGGTTCAAAACACATTCCAATATTAATTTTGAAAACATATATGGGAACTCAAAGTATTTCAAAACTTGTTTAAGAGTTTTCCAACACTTGGAATCATATGCTTGCTCCATGTCTACTTTGAAAGCCACCATCACTTTAGCTGCTTTGGAGTATCTAAACTTATGAAACATTTCTTGGGCTATAAGAATGTGATTGGAGATGGATCTTCCTCTGATGAATGTAGCCTGCTCATCCGAGATAAGTAAAGGCATATCCAGAATAAGCCTATTCAGGATAACTTTTGCAGCAACTTTATACACTGAGTTACAAAGGCTTATAGGCCTATAATTAGATGGAAACAAAGCATTAGAAACCTTTGGTATGAGAACCACAAGTGTATCCTTCCAATTACAATCCATGCTTCCTTGGTTGAAGAAATGATTTAAAGCCTTCACAAAGTCTTCCTTTATAATCTTCCAGTAAAATTTGATAAAGGAGTATGTGACCCCATCACTACCCGGAGCTATGTTTTTACCCAGATTTTGGATGACAAAATCAATTTCCTCCTCTGTGAATTCTTTGGTCAAAGAATTTACTTCCTCTGGCTTCAATCTCTTCTCTTGATTTGGCCAATCATTCAGACTACAACTTCTCTGTGTCCACTTAGAATTAAAAAACTATATGAAGATTTCTTCAATATGGCTTTGTTCCTCCACAATCAACCCATCTTCATTTTTTAATTTCAAAATTCTGTTTCCAATCCTTCTAGCATTAGCGAATGAGTGATTGAATTTGGAATTACAATCTCCCTCATTCATCCATTTTACTTTAGCTCTTTGTTTCCACCAATTGCATAACTGAGCCATAGTAGTATTAAGTTCAATAATTTTGTATTTCATCTTCCAACGGCCTTCTTCCGAAAGCCATCCAACTTCCACTTCATTAGTTTGTAGCTTCAAAATTTCATCCATTAGACTACCTTTGAGATCATTAAGGTTCTTCAGCTTTCCCTTGCTCCAAAAGAACAAGGATTTGAGTGTTCTTTTACATTTGGCATTCAAAATTTGAGGCTAATTTCCACTAAATTTCTTACTCCATTCCCTCTTCAGCACAGCAAATGAAGCAGGATATGAAGCCCAAACATCCTAAAAAATAATACTCCTCTTATGAAAGATTATAGAATTACAGAAATTAAGCACCAATGGGCTATGATTTGATGCAATTCTAGCTAGATGTCTCGCAGTTAATTGAGAGAAATAATTCAAAGCAACAGAATTAAGAAAACACCTGTCAAGTCTCTCTAGAATCCGAGCACCTCCAGATTTATTGTTACACCATGTATACCTTGGACCAATGAAACCAATCTCATGCAAGTCATTATTAGTAATGAAATCTCCCATTTCTCTAGCTCCTTGAGAAAAAAAGAATTTTTTACCTCCTCGCTTGTCCTCTTTAGAAGTGAGACAATTGAAGTCTCCTCCTACCACCATAGGATGCTCATCCACTGAGTAAAACTCAAGTAACTCCCATAGTTCCCTTCTTTTGATTGTGTCTTTGCTCCAATAGACCGAGGCCACTCTCCATTTGCATCTACTATTTATTGTCAAATCACCAATAAAACATTGGGATGAAGATCCCACCAAAGAAAACTCAACTATGTTTGAATTCCAAAGAACAATGATCCCTCCAGATAAACCATTAGAGGGAACCATTGAAAATTCCCATCCATCTCCCATAAGATTCTTTACATCTCAAATGTCAAAATCTAAGATTTTAGTTTCAAGCAATCCCATAAAAACAACACTATGCATCTTGACAATTTCTTTCATGTAAAGAGAAGCACTACTCTTCCTTGCTCCTCTACAATTCCAAAATACCAAGGAATTCATTAAAGAGGATATGTGGGAGCAGCTCCCACTTTGCCTTTCACATCCAACTCCAATTTTCTACTCCTTGTGATACTGCTGATTAGTCCAAGGTCTTTTTGCTACTTTGAGTTCTTTTTCTTCAAATGATTGGAATCATCATCTTTCTCCTTTGTAATTGAGCTGTCAGCTGCAGGTTGCTTCTGTTCTTCCTTCCCATCACTCTGATTCCCGTTGGCCATCATTCTGGTATCACATACCTTTATGAACTCTTCTTCTTCCAATAAATCATTCAATACATTAAATCTGTTTCCATTAAAAGAAATGTTAGAATCATTACTTTCAATATTCTGCTGCACTTCATTATTCACACCCGAGCCAGTTTCCAATATCACTTCTTCAGGAGTCTATTTGTTAGCCATTAGAATTTTATCAGAATTCTTGGTTGTATCTTCTATATGATTTCCTTCAACTTCCTTCTTCTTATTATCTGTTGTTCTTCTCCAAATTGTCTTCTTAACAGGATCATGAGTAGCTCCTCTAAATTGACTCTGAACAATCTTCCTGCCTCGGTTTACTACCATCCATGGTCCATAGCTTCCTAAATTGGTTTGTTCCATCCCATCTTCTACTGTAGTTTCTTTCCTAGCATTAATATGAACATTCCTCAAATTCTCCTTGTAATTGAATTATGGATTGCCAGCTCCTTCTCCACAATATTCTTTTGTATGCCCAATGAATCCATAAATAAAACAAAAAGTTTGGGATACGTTCATATTCTATCTTTTGATAGAATTTCCCATTAGCTCCCTTCACCCATACTCCTACGAGTAGATTTTTATCAAGCATAATTCGAACACACACCCTTCCAAATTCTCTACATCCCCATTGAAACATGTTTCCATCAAGGAGAGTTGGTTTCCCAACCATAGAAGCTATTCTGCAAACATTTAAGTTATCCCAGCAATACAATGGATGGATCGGAAGCCTAATCCAAACTGGTGATGTCAATCCTTTAAGGGAGTTAGGATCAAAGCTATGTGACCACCTGTCCATACCAATAATCTTTCCATTCACAAACCAAGGCCCATTAGAGAGGACCAACTCCATGCTTTGTTTATCACGGAATGAACACAATACCCAGCCCCTAGTAAGCATGGTAATATGAAATTTACCATATTGATTCCACTATCTCCTCAGTTCATTGCTTATAATTGAAATCGGGGTTTTTCCTCCAAAATTTTTAATAACCAGTGAATTAGCTAGTTTCTTGGCATTCTCCTCCTCATTCTTCTCATGCAATTTCACAGTCATTCCATCTTAAGACAAGTAGTCGCCGAGTTGCAGATCTTCAACTGGGATATTCTCTCTTCTCTTCCACACATTAGTTTGTCCAGCATCAGTAATTCGTTCAGCAATTTGAATGTCTTCATTACCTCCTCCTGATTCTGCTGAGTCCACTTCTCTAACCTTCAGTAAGTCGCTGAATAGAACCCTATTTCCAATTTCGGGAGCCACAATGCCAGCCCCATTATCCATGCCGTCTTTCTGAATTTTTGTCGCATTATCTTCATGACTGATTGAATCATCTTTGCCCATAGAAATTGCCTTGTCCTCTTCATTTAGAACAGATTTTTCCTTACTAGAAACTATCTTCTCAATAGGAAGTAGTTTGGACGGGGATGCTTCATATCCATTGTCAAACAGCATGGCAGATGGAGATTTTCTCTTCTTGAGATCATTTATCAGAATCACATTCTTCCCTTTGCCAAGTACCTCAGGCTCCTTCTTCTCCAGATAGCCACCTTCATTGATGATCAAGTTGGTCCCTCTACCTTTGCATCTATTGTTCACATTTGAATTTCCGTCGCCAAATGCAGGAGGAGAAGACGGAAAAGCTCTGGCTGAAGAAAACGAAGCCCTTGCTGATGGACGTCGATCATCAAGTTTTACTCCGGCAGCTGGAAGCCGGCGAACATCTACCTCCATTCGTTCCCTGTGATTCCCGTGGAGATCAAATTTTGAAAAATTTTGTTGAAAAAGCCAAATTTCATCAGACCTTCTCTCTCTAGTTCATTATAATTTTTTCATCTCTATTCATACACATTATCATTGATAATATCCTTAAGTGTTAATGTTTCTTCACTAAATATAAGTATTCATCCCTTAAATGGTTGATTCACCTATGATTGAGAGAGATCACCTTATTTTCTTTAAGTTCATAGGAATATTTATGATCTAATTTTTTAATTTCTTCAAGTTATAAAAGATATCACAAGCTTCATTAAATGTAAAATGGAGCCAAAAGATTCTTTATGGACTTTTAAAAATAGTTTCTAAAGTGGGATGCAAGAAGTGAAAGACCTTAAATTATAGTTTCCATGGCCACCTTGACCCAAGAATTGAAAAAGGGTCCATTTAGGCAATTGTCCAACTTAAAATAAGAAAAAAACACTGATTACGCTATTGGAGCTCACTAATAGTTATGCAAAGGTAAATTAGTATAATTGACTTGATGAATCCTCCTTAGTCACTTGCCCTACATAACCACTTTAATGAAATAAGAATTGTGTGGAAGGCATGTAGAAAAGTTTAATCTCATGGTCAAGAACGATCAAAAACATTAATCAATGTATGTACATGACCACCCAAAGCATCAAAGCACATACATACATCAGGATTGCCCATGCTAAGGTTGGGTGAGCATCTTCACACTACTCATCAATAACACAAAGAAGTTACCTCATGATTATAAACATATCAAGCCTAGAGTTCATTCAGAGGGCTCACATATGAGTTATTTGAGGCCATCTAAAAATGGAATTCCTTATTTATCCAATACATATAAACAAAATTGTACACACCTATGTTACTATGAGCTATAACATCTTCCTTAAGGATTATGGTCAAAATGCCAAGTAAAGTTACCTTCTATCGAGTTTATGGGAAGGGCTAATCAAGGATGAGAAGTTGAAGGTGTTATTGCTCATTGATGAAGGATGGACAATAAGAAAAGTACTCATGAAGGAGCATAAATGAACTAGTACCTACTTAATTGATCCACATTACTAGCGTGTTTCCAGCCATCTTATGTGCTAAGTAAACTAATTGTTTTGCTAGTGTAAAAGGATTATTTTCTAGATAGGTAAACTTAGCATCTACCTCAACATCTTCTATAGTAGACATCACAAAAAATTAACATTTAAATTTTAAAGTGAATAATGTAGCTTAATGATTATATATGTTAGTAGTTAAAATTTAAACTTCATTTGTTCACCATCATTTGTACTAGTTTTCTTATTTTAGTCTTTAAAAATTCTAGTATAAGATTGTAATCAAATTTTAAGCATTTAACTTATAACAAATTTTGAATGTACTCATCTCTTCTTTTTCTATTTTTTTTCTTCTTAGAACTATTTTTCATAGTTGTTTTTCTTTTTATTTTATGGAGTATATTGTTATTCATTTTGAATATCAACTTTGCTAAATTCCTTTACACTCCTAATGAATTTTATATATGGACTTAATAAGATTACTAATTAAAACTTTAGGTTTTTTATGATTTTGAATTTTAATCTAATCATATATAATATTTAATCCAAATTACTCATCTTCACTTCAAAAATTAATCCATAAAGGTATAACTTATAAATTCAAATTTAAATAATAACCTAAAGGTTCTAAGCTAGTTAATTATTTATTTTCCACTTTATGAAGTAAAAACAATGTTCATTTAAATTATGATCTAGGAATCTATTATCATTCTTACTTTATATAATTTTTTATTATCATTTTAATAAAGTTAATTAAATAATTAGAATATAAGAGATAATGAAAATAATAATAAGCATAAGTCGATTTTTAATAATATGTAAATAAAAAAACAAACAACAGTAACACTAAACAAAATTTCAAATGAATGATGAAATGTGCATAAAATATGTTATAAAATAACATGAATAGGGCGCAAGTTACAAGATAATTAGTAAGCACTATACATATCATCAAAAGTGGGTTGCCTCCTAGAAGCGCTAAATTTTAAGTCCTTAGCTAGATTTTCCAAAAAAGAATTTAAAGACGAGAGGAAAAGAAGGCGGGATCGGTGGAAATTCAAATTCCAAGAGAGCGGGATCGATGGAAATTCAGCTGAAGGCGGAAGATTGCCGGCGCTTCGCCGGCGATTAACTGATGGAAGATTGTGGAACATCTTCAGAAGACAAAGATTCGATGAAGGATACGAGTTTTCTTCGGCAAGATAAGAATGCAGAGAATATTCAACAATCTCGGATGGAAGACAGAGTAAGTATGAATTCCTTTATTTCTTCTAAATCTGATAATACGTCTTTGATGAAGCGCCAAGGGACATTGGTGATTAGAGAATGTTCAGAACAAACTTCTAAAAAGGTAAAATATGTGGAAGGTAAAGGGAAAGGTGTAGCTGTCTCGGAAGGTTTGGTTACTCCTAAAAATTTGAAACATTCCATGACTCCATTTGATAATTCTGAATCTACATCTGGTATGAAAATTTTTGTTAATCATTTTGTGAATTCGAATGCAATCCCTGGACTCTGTCGCAGTGTGATAAATGAAGATTCTAAAAATTTGGTTAATAACAAGGTTCAGTCTGGATTTAAGATTGTAATCTCATCAAATGGAGTTAAAGTGGTTGAAGAATTGCCGAACTTGATTGGTTCTGTTCCTAAGAACCCGTGGGGTAGGAAGCCTTATATTAAATTGAATTTCAATGAAAATGATATGCTTTTATCGGATGATGGGAAAGTTGTGAAGTTAGATATGGAATTGGAGGAGATGAATTATTAGAAGTTAACCAAATCTCTGGTTATAAAAATTTTTGGAAAGGACTTACCCTCTCATATGGTAGCTTGGGAGTTAAGGAAACAGTGGAAACAATTTGGCCAATTCCATTTTACTATGCTTGGAAAAGGATGGTTTCTTTGCTCTTTCTCTTCAGAGGAAATGGTGGAAGCAGTTCATTCCGGAGGACCGTGGTTTGTGAATGATCATATTGTAGGAATGGAAAGGTGGTCTCCCAAGTTTAATTCTTCTACTACTGATAGACTTTCTTCTCCTATTTGGATTAGAATGCCTCACCTTCCCTTACAATGCTGGGATTAGAAAAACATTGCTTGTATAGCTTCAAGAATTGGAACTCCTATCATGCTAGATGGAAATTTGTTTCAATGGGGAAGAAGAGAGTTTGCAAGGGTATGTGTGAGAATCCATCTTGATAAACCTCTTCCTCTAGGAGTTTGGGTTGATAGCTTGGGTGGTAGATTCTTTCAACATGTTGAATATGAAAAGCTATCAAACTTTTGCTTTAAATGTGGGAAAGTAGGGCATGTTGAGAAAGATTGTAAGCCACTTGGAGATAGTCATAAAGAAGGAGAGAATAATACTAAAAATGTTATGGTGCATAACTCTTTGTATAATCCAACTACTAATGATGAAGCTGCTTATGGCCCTTGGATTACGGTTGACAACAAAAAGAAAAAGAAAATTCCAATTAGAAGCAATAAATGGATAAATTCAAATTATTCATCATTGGATAAAAATTCTTTTGTTAAAAAGAATGAAGCTGTGATAAATACATCTATCATCAATTCTGAAATTGGAAAAGAAATTCAGGTTTTTCCAAATGAAATTTTATTATCTGGCCAGCAGCTTGAAGATGGGGAATTTATTCCTGATTTGGCTTAGAGCTTCAATTCAGAGGGGAAGGAATACTTGCGAACTCAGATAAATCCTAAGGGAATGTCTGCGAACTCAAGTATTCCCTATCATCAAGATTCAGAAGGGAAAAGTCAAGTTCATAATAATAAACATATGGGTTCTCTCAACTCATCTGAAGTGGTAGAAACAGCTGAAATAGCTGTTTATTCTGAACAGAAGAAAGCTTCTTCCACAAAGTTTGTTACAAATGATGCAGATAAAGGTGATGAAGAGCTCTATGGAAATAACAAATTTAATATTCTTCACAGTGTTAATGTAGATGATAATCCGGAACAGGTGAAGAATAATTCTTTGATAGCAAAAAAGGAAAAAGAAATAGATCAAATTGTTAACTGTGACCGTAAGAATGAGGTGGAGAAGACAACTCAAGAAGAAGTCAAATTCAAATTACAAAAAAGAGTTAAAGTCTTTGGGAAACAATTCCTTGAAATCTAAAACAAGGAAGGGTGATGTCAAGAATGTTTGTGGTGGGTCTATTCCTACTACAAAGAATAAATGAGTTCCCTTATATTTTGGAATTGTAGGGGGGCTAGGAAAGTGGTGGCCTCCAGGTATTTGAAAGAAATTGTGAAGGATAATGATGCTTTGTTTGTGGGGATTATGGAAACAAAAGTTCAATCTATGGATCCTTTGGAAATTAAAAAATTTATTGGAGATAATTGGGATTTCTTTCTAGTCCCTTCCAATGGACTCTCAGGTGGTATATTAGTTTGTTGGAGACAAGATTTGGCAAACTTTGAACTCATTGAAGCTAATGAACAAGTAGTTTTGGTAAGGCTTAATATCAAAAGTGATCTATCATGCATGATTGGCACGGTATATGGAAGCAGGGAGAACATTAAAAGGAAAGAGCTTTGGAGCATTCTGGAGAAGCATCTTGATGGCAAAATTCCTAGTATTATAGGAGGAGATTTTCATTGCATAACTTCCCAAGAAGATAAAAGAGGTGGTAAGAAGTTTGTTCTTTCACAAGGATCACAAGATATGGTTTCTTTTATGAATAGAGAAGATCTTCATGAAGTTGGTCATGTGGGACAAAAATACACTTGGTGTAACAATAAAATGGGAGGAGGAAGAATTTTAGAAAGACTAGATCGATGCCTTCTTAATTGTGCAGCTCTAAACCTTATTCATACGGCTATGGTTAAGCACCTAGTTAGAATTGCATCGGATCATTGTCCTATTTCTATCAATATCTTGGTTAAGAAGACTATAAATAAAAGAGGTATTATGTTTGAAGACACTTGGCTTTCTTATAATGCTTCTCACTCAATAGTTCGATCCTCATGGAATAAAGATGCTAAAGGTACAGCTTCAGAAGTTCTAAATTCTAAATTTAGAAGGACCTTGAGATCCTTATTCTTTTGGAGTAAGGGTAAACATAAAAATCTGCTAGAAACCAAGGAGAAACTGAAAAAAGAAATTTTGGAGTTACAAGAAGAAGAAACTAGAATGGGAGGTCTTCCAAATCTAAAACTTTGTTTTATTAAAAGCAAAGTTGCTGAATTCAACAACACTTTGAGAAGATTAAGTATGTGGTGGAAGCAAAGAGCAAAAATCCGTTGGTTACAAGAAGGAGATACCAACTCTAAATTCTTTCATGCATATGCAACAACAAGGACAAATGCCAATAGAATTAACTGTGTGAAGAATGAGGAAGGAATCTTATGTGAAGACAAACATAACATTGAAGAAATTTTCTCAAATTACTTCAAATGTAAATGGAAGGCAAGAAATTGTTGCTTAAATGGATGGCCTGTTCCATCAAGGAAATTGGATGAAGAAGATTGTAAAATTCTGAACAAAGAATTTACGTTGAAAGACTTGGAGGATATCATCTCAAATTTGGGGTCTAACATTTCACCAGGTATTGATGGAATAACTTACTCTTTTTTAAAATCCTATTGGTATATCATTAAGCTTGATGTTTGGGCTGCTATTAAAGATTTCTTTGATTCGGGATCTCTCTGTCATAAATGGAAGGAAACTAATGTGACTCTAATTCCTAAGATAGAATCTCCTTTATATCCTTCTAATTATCGTCCCATCAGCTTGTGTAATGGCATTTACAAATTAGTGGCTAAAATGATCTTAAATAGGATGAGTTTCTTATTCCCCAAAATTATCTCCTTGGAACAAAATGCTTTTATTAAAGGAAGATCTATCTCAGACCATATTCTACTAGCTCAAGAATTGTTTAATAAATTTAGACATTCTAAAGCTAAAAAAGGTTTGGCGGCTATCAAAGTAGATATGGAACAAGCATATGATAGTATGAGTTGGGATACTTTGGAAAACGTTATGGAGTGGTTTGGATTCCCTAAGACTTTTTATAAGCTTATTTTGGAATGTGTTGTTAGTCCAAATTTTTCTATTTTGATAAATGGTGAAAGCTCTAATTGGATAGAAGCCGAATGTGGTTTTAGACAAGGTTGTCCTTTGTCTCCTTACCTATTCATTATGTGTTCTCAACTGTTGACGGAAGGATTGGGTGAAATTGGAGAAAGAATTGGTATCAAAGTTAATTCTAATGACCCTATTATTTCACACTTGATGTATGCTGATGATGTAATGATATTTTCAAAAGCTAATAAAGAATGTATGAAGAAGGTGGATATTGTCCTAAAGAAATATTGTAGTTGGACAGGCCAAAAAATTAACTTGCTCAAATCTGCGGTTTTATTCAGTAAAAATATGAAAAAAGGAGAATGCAAATCTCTTTTGCAAATTACTAATATGAAGTTGGTGAAAGAGATGGAATATTTGGGTGTTAAAATTGCTCTTAGAAGACTTGTCAAATCTGACTACAGCAAAATTATCACTAAAACAGCGGCCAAGTTGAACATTTGGGGTACTAAATTCATTTCTCTTGCAGGCAAAGTATCTTTGATCAATGCTTCAGTCCTTTCTTTACCAACTTTTCTTTCTAGCCATACTTTAATCCCTTTGAGGATTTTATATGAGGTAGAAATAATGTGTAGAGATTTCCTATGGAATAAGAGAGATGGAAGCTATGGCATGCACTATGTCTCTTTGAAAACTTTATGTAAACCTAAAAATAAAGGAGGTTATGGTTTACAATCTCTAGTGGAGAGATTGGGTCCTTTGAGATCCAAACATGCATTAAATTTTATCACTAAACCTGATAGCATTCTCTGTAAAGTATTAAGAGCAAAATATGGAAATGTGTTATGGGATGGTGATAACACTTTTGGCTGCTCTAATACTTGGAAGATAATTCAAAATGGAGCTAAATTCTTATTTCCTGTAATGAGATGGGTGATTTCCAATGGTGATTTTGTAGACACATTCAAAGATATGTAGATCTTGAACAAAACATTAGACAAATGGCCAACTTATGTAACTGTAATCGGTCCGGATTTCAGTCAAGTCTCAGATTTTATCTCAGGAGGGCAACGGAATCTCGAGAAACTAAAACTTTGTTTTGGAGAAATTCTCATTCAAATGATTATTCAAATTCCTATTCATACAGATTATAGTGAAGACAAGCTGGAATGTATTTACAAGTTATCAGGTAAATCAATTTCAGGAATTGCTTATGAGAAAACAGTTGAAGATTGCAGTGAAGACGTCAATTATAAATGGAGAAAGAAATTGAAATTAAAACCAAAGATTGACATGTTTTGGTGGAGATTATGTTTGAACAGTCTTCCAACATTTGAATTTTTAAATTACAGAAGAATTGCTGATAATATATGCTGTCCGAGAGGCTGTTTGGAGTTGGAAAATCTAGACCATATAATGTCCAAATGTGTTCTGATCAAAAGGGTATTAAATATGTTATCTGAATGGAACTTTAACATTCCTGCATTTGACTCTTTATCAAAATGTTTTATGGTTTTATTGAATCTATCTTCCTCTAATCCCTTTTTGGGAAATCTGCTTTGCTCGGTTATCTTCTACTGCTGGAATAGTAGAAATAAGCTTGTACATGGAGGAATTGATGATAGTGGGTCAGCCATTGCTTCTAGATATATTATTCAAGCGGTATCTTCATTTGACTCTAGTTTAATCCATGAAAACTGGGATGCTAATCAGCTTTATAAGCTGTCTCAATCCTCTTGGCATCCTCCTCCCCCGGGTTGGATCAAAGTAAATGTGGATGCTTCAGTTTTTTATAATAACTCCACTGGCATTGGTGGAGTTTTCAGGGACTGCAAAGGGAGATGTATCACTGCTTTTAGCATTCAAAGCCTTCATTGGGATTCTTCTCAAATGGAATTATTAGCCATTCTTGCTTGTAGAGAATACATACAAGATTGGATGCTATAAGCTAAAGGGATTGTCATTGAAGGTGATAATTCTAATGTCATCAAAATTTTTCAGAATGCCTTTAAAAATCCGGTAATTGCTAAAGATTTTCTAAATCCTAAGGATTTAGATTATCTTCTTAAGTTTAAACTTTTTTACTTTTCTTTAGCAAATAGAAATTGTAATAAGTTAGCACATTATTGTGCTAACCTTGCCCATTTTTCATCATTCTTTTGGGATGATTTCTCTAGGGATAAAGTTCCTTCTTGTTTTCTTGAATTGATGAAGAAGGAATATTCTTGTAAGTGATTGGTAATAAAAATTTTGCTTTTGGCATTTCTTCAAAAAAAAAAAAGCTAGATTTTCCAAGATTTTTTTTAATTTTGCTGGGGTACATTATTTCCATTCTTTAAATGACTTTCACTAACATGTTTTTCTATATCTTTTGGGTATACATTATTGTTTCTAGTTAAATATCCAAGAGATATATTACTAACAAAAATAGCAACCTGACTTATTTGGGTTTCCAAAATTTTCAATGAAGTAGCTTAATTTTCTAATTAATTCCCTAACTACATTACAACATCTTCCAATTCTTTTATTTTATTTCCAAATTGATTGCTTTGATTAAATCATTATGGAAATATAAGTCTAGGATTAATAATAGGTTATTGAAGATTGTTCAAATTTACTAGTTAGTTATTCTGCCCATTATTCCATTGATTATCCTCCTTACATTATTTGACCAAATAAAATTGGAATGGTTACATCAACCTATATTATATAAATTTAAATATTGATTATTTTTAATTTTAATTACATCAAAATATTTATTCCCTTGCATATTATTATCTTCAAAAAAATTTTGATTCCATAAAGATTGAGTTCTAAACCTAGAATTTATTCCTATTGAACCCAATTTCTTAAAAACTACTGCAACTTATGCAATCAAGATTGATAAAGAAACAATTAATTAAATTCTTACTACTTTTTTAGGTCTATTCTATCATCATCCCCATCAAATTCTTAGTATGCTTTTCCTCTATTAATTCATTGGTTTTCTCAAGTTTCTTAGACGTTAATGATCCTCCATATGCAACATCAATTATAGCTCTAATAGATCCTAAAAATTGATTATAAAATGTTTGAATAACTAACCAATTGGGTAAAGTATAATTAAGGCATTTTTAATCAATTTCTTAATCATTCCCAATTCTTATAAATGGATTGTCATTTAAAATGAGAAAAATAAGTTATATCATTTCTAGGTTTAGAAGTTTTGAAGATGGAAAATAACTAGCAAGAAACTTAGGAGCAAAATCATTCCAAGTAGGTATAGATCTTGGGGTAAAGAATTCATTTATATCTTATCCTTATCTATCATAAAATGGAAAACAATCTAAGACTAATAGCATCATTACAAACACCATTATATTTAAAAGTTACATAAATTTCTATGAAACTAGCTAAATATAAACTATGATCTTTTACAAAAGTTCCCCTAAACTGAGATTTTTGAAACATTTTAATATTGGCATGTTTTAATTCAAAATTTTAGCATGGATTGTTGGTGAATTAATGCTCTAACAAATTCTATCTACTAAAGGGTTTGCATATTCCTTATGGAATCTATACTAATTTTGCTCTAATACATATTAAATCATTTATTTTATTTTTTTAGCCTTTTGAATTTTAGAAAGGGTTCACTCAATTTAAAGGAAAAAGGACAAATGTTCATTTCTATTTCTATAAAGCATGCAACAAAAAATATAGAATAGGTAATTAAAGTAATGAAAAATAAAATATATAAATAGTTCTAACTATACAATTAATTGGAATGCTAAACTAAGTGGAGAAGTTAATGTGCTTTCACGGACAACCTCCACTATAGTTAGAAGTTTCTTTTGGACTAACATTATATTCCAATATAATGTATTCTCACCATAATCACTAAAAATGGACCATAGGTCATCAACTAGAGCTTGAAATATTTTTTTCATTTAATATGTAATACCTCCAATTTGTGTCAGTTCATAAACCATATACCAATGAAAAATTTGAAGTCACTAGTAATATGATCCCTAAATATCCTAAGAAGGTATAGGGTGCCAAAGAAAAGTTGGTGGATGCACTTCCTTTTGACATGTACACCCTTAAGATTACTCCCTCATTTGTAATTTAGTGAACACCATCTCATTTTACCTTGGCCTCAAGGCTCTTTTACTTGTTGAGATCAACTTGCATAAACAGTGTGGTTTCCCAACTAAATATAAAGAATGTTAAGTCATCGAATAAGGAATGATAATCAGGAAGGCCTATGAACGAATTACTAAAGGATCTATGTACAAAAGTTGTCCATAGGAAGGAATAAGTAATTAGAAGAATGGCCAAAAATTACAATTTTCATGTCAAAGAGAAACTCTTCTAACTTTGTGGCCTCATTCTAAAAAAAGTAGATAAAGGAGCTTACAGCTTGAAACTAAACAATCTAGCAAGTACATGTGAAGTTTTGTACATTATCAAAGTGCTGGTTGAACTAAGTTCCTATCAGTTGTAAACCCATTTTGGGATGGAGGTTCCAAAAATATGTAGCACCAATAACCTTAAAATATTCTACCCATGAGGAAAAAAATTCTTTTTATTTAAGTACTAGTTTAATTTTTTTTAAAAAAATAATAAAGTTACTCTTACCTATCTTTTGTCCCTTTGTTCAATATATGAGATATTCCTTTTATAAAGCATAACCACCAATAAAAATATGGGGATTGTTAATCGGTATTGATCGGTGGTTCAGGCGGTTGCTGACCATCGGTCGGTGATTGTTTGTTTTTCATGGTCTCCAGTCATCGGATTGATGATGATCGGCCGTCTTCCGATCATTTATCCGGTGTTGATCATCAAATAGAGATTCTCTCTTCTGGAACAAAGCAATTGATTGGTAGAGGTGATAATAACTTGGTAAACAGGGAGGGTTCTTGACCTCAGGTTAGCTAAGAAGTGGTTATAGAAGGTAAGGGCAAGAAGATAGTGATGGATCACGGCTCTGAAAATAGAAGTGATCTGGCTATGGATCGTGGGTTTGATGGACATCAGAATGTTGATGTTTCTTCTTTGAAGGGTTTGATACTGAAGGTTAATAAGTTATCTAGAAACAAAGATGATCTTGTTGGCCGTAACATAGTTTCAAAGATAGAAGATATAGAGAACCAGGGGAATTGTTATGGTAACGTTGTTGAGGAGTTATCGATGGTAGAGGGTAAAAAGGGCAGGAATGAGGATGGATTTGCACAGAGCAATGAGTTGAAAAATGAAATCATTGGAGCGTGTAAGAAACCCCAGCATATAAAGATTTCTTTTAACAAAGATCTGACTGAGATGTTAGAGGATGGTATTACAGTGAAACTTAACGCTGAGAAGGAAGTGTTGAATGCTTAAGTGTTAAAACACTCTCTGGTTGTAAGGGTTTAGGGAGATAAAGTTTCATTTCCTATGTGCAGCATTGAACTGAGAAAACAGTGGAATAGATTTGGAAGTTTTCACATGACATCCCTTGGTATGAATTGGATCTTATGTTCATTCAAGAATGGGGAGGCAATGGATGATGTGTTAAATGGAGGCCCATGGTATGTGGGAGGATACATTGTGGGTATGGACAAGTGGTGACCGTTGTTCAATCCTAGTTCTTTTAAAGGCATGTCTGCTCTGGTTTGGGTACGTTTTCCTTGTTTACCTCTTTATTGCTGGGATGAGGAGAACATTGCTAGAATTGCAATGAGGATTGGTGTTCCTATGTATGTGGATGCGAACTCATTTAGATGGGGAAAATGTGAAATTTCTCGGGTATGTGATAGAATAAACCTGGAGAAGAGTGTACCGAATGGTGTCTGGATCGATGGCTTAGCTGGACGTTTTTCTCAGAAAGTGAAGTATGAAAAAATAGAATTATTTTGTTATCAATGTGTCAAAGTTGGACATGATAGAAGTGTATGTCCGGCGGTTGTTAGGCCTGTTGTTGGTGAGAAGACAAGAGGTAATCAGGACACAGGTGTTGCTGAAACTAGTTATGATTGAGGAGATGTCCATGAGGGAGAATTTGGGCCCTTAATGCAGGTTCGATTCAAGAATAGGAAAGGTGTTAATAGGAGAGTTGCTGAGAGAGATAGAAATGGAAGAAATTTGAAAATCAAAGCAAGATGTACAGATTACAGAGGTGAAAGTTCTGAATATGGAAAACATAGATTTGGCACAGAACGAGGTATTGAACTTGGTCAGTGGCCAGAATAATAATGTAATAACAGATAAAGGGGAGCTGGGTGTGAATATTGAAATTAATAATAAGTTTTAAGCCTTAGTTGAAGATATTGAAGAAGGTGAAATGGTTGATCATCTCACTGAGAAGCAGTCACGGGTAGGTTTAGTTGCTGGAGTGAGTTCGGAGGCTTTGAAGGAGACCGAAGTTGCTATGAATGGTGTGAAAAATGCTGGTGCTGTTAGCAGTAATATGGGTAAAGTTAAATTGGCCAAAGAAGTGAAGTCATTGGGACCTCTTGTACCCTAGCATATGAAGAAGAGAAGAGATGGGAAAGGAGGTTTGAAAGGTGGGGATTTCTCCCCTCACTTGATTTAATGTCTTCCATCATTTTCTGGAATTGTAGAGGGGCCAAAAAAAGTGAGGTCTCTCTATACTTGAGGGAAATTGTTAAGTATAATGTTGTTTTTTATATTGGGATTGTGGAAACTAAACTTAATAAGGTTGATAGAAGGGATGTGGATATCTTAATTGGTGGTAGCTGGGATTTCTTACATTACCCTGCTGCAGGGAATTGTGGAGGAATTTTGGTTTTAGGGGATAGAAGTGTGGCTTATTTTGTGATCAAGGAGAGTTCATCTCAGGTGGTTGTTGGGGATCTCACCAGTCCCTCTTGTGGTATTTGGAAAGTGGCTACTGTGTAATTTAGTAATTGTTATGTTAAGAGAAGGAGTCTTTGGAGGCTGTTAGAGGACTCCTTGACTGGGACAGATCCTTCCTTGGTGGGAGGAGACTTTAACTGTATTTTGAGTAAGGAGGAGAAGAAGGGTGGAAAAGGATTTCTCTTATCTAGAGGATCTAAGGAGATGAGGGGTTTTATGACTAACATTGATTTACAAGATGTAGGTTTTGTTGAACCAAGTTTTACTTGGTGCAACAATAGGAGGGAGCTTCAAGGATCTGGGAAAGATTGGATAGGTGCTTGATCAACTCGCCATTTTTACAATTTGTTCCTTATGGAAAGCTGCGACATCTTGCTCGGGTGGCGTCAGACCATTATCCAATTATGTTTAAATTGGAATATGGACAGCTCCATAAGACAAGGTTCATTCGGTTTGAAGACACTTGGAGATCCTACCCGGCAGCTTGGAACAATGTTTACAACTCTTGGAAGAAAAAGGATTTTGGGGATGAAGTGGATGTTCTTAGAAGAAAGCTTAGAAGGACATTACGTGCTCTTTTCTTTTGGAATAAGAACAAATGTAAGGATTTATGCATTGTGAAAGAAGAGTTGAAGCGAGAAATTATGGAGCTGCAGGTCAAGGAGGCTTCGGTGGATATCTTTACGGTTGAAGAGTTGATGCTGCTTAAGAGTATAGTGCATGAGCTCAATGTTACTCTTAGAAGATTGCCTACATGGTGGAATCAAAGGGCCAAGGCTAGATGGCAAGAGAAGGGAGATACAAATTCAAATTTTTTTCACAACTTTGCATCGGCTAGAAGGAATGCAAAGTTAATTATGCAAATTAAAGATGCGAATAACCATATGGTGGAGGATGAGAATATGATTGAGCAGATTTTTATTTAATTTTTTGAGAAGAAATGGAGGAACCATGATTGCCAGCTGACGGATTGGCCAAGGATTATTGAAGACCAACGTTTGAGCTCTTTGGACTCAAAATTCCTGGAAGCTGAATTTGTTCTGGAGGAATGTAGAGAGGCTATTTTTTAGCAAGGTAACAACAAATCACCTGGGGTGGATGGAATTACCTTCTCTTTTTTTAAAAGCTATTGAAAGCTTATTGGTGACATCACCTGGAAGGCTATCAATAAGTTTTTTTCTACTGGTAGTATGCATAAGGAGTGGAAGGATACTTTGATTGTCCTTATTCTCAAAGTGAAGAATTCGAATGTTCCCTCCAATTTTTGACCCATAAGTTTGTGTCAAACAACGTATAAGATTGTTGCTACCATGTTAGTTAATAGGCTGAAGAAGGTTATGCCTAAATGATTTCGAAAGAGCAGATGGCTTTAATTCCAGGTAGATCTATGTCTAAGCATTGTCTTCTAGCACATGAGATTTTTAATAAGTTTAAAACTTCCAAGAACAAGAAAGTAATTATGGCAGTGATGCTTGACATGGAACAAGCTTATGATAGCAAGGGATGGCAAACATTACTTCGAGTTCTCAATTGGTTTGGTTTTCCCTCAGTTTTCTCTGGATTTCTTATGGAATGTGTGGTGGATGTGGGATTCTCTATTATTTTAAATGGGAAGATGCTGAATTGGATTAGAGCTTGTAGTGGTTTTCGGCAGGGATGTCCACTCTCCCCGTATTTGTTCATTATGTGTTCGCAATTGCTGTCAAACTGTATTGAGCAGAAGGGGCAAGATCTGGGTATCCATATTTCTACAAGAGGTCCTAAGGTAACTCATCTTATTTATGCGGATGATGTTCTTTTATTTTCAAAAGCTTTATGTTCTTCGGCCAGATTGGTGAAGAAGATTGTTAACGATTTTTGTAGATGGACGGGGCAAAAAGTGAACATCAATAAGTCCCAAATTCTATTTGGGAAAGTGGTTAGAAGACAACATAAAAGAATGGTGGCTGAGGTACTTGGGTTCAAGGTTGTGAAGGAATGGAGGTATTTGGGTATCAAGATATCTCTTAGGAGATTAAAAGTAGCAGATTTTCATGACTTATTGAGTCAAGTTATGGACAGATTGAATGTTTAGGGTAAGAAGGCTTTGTCTTTGGGTGGTAGAATTACTTTGTTGAAGACTTCCTTACTCTCTATGCCAAATTTTTTATTCACTCATTTTATTGTGCCTAAGAAAATTGTATATGAGATGGAAAAGATGTGCAAAAATTTTATTTGGAACAAACCGGATGGGAAGAAGGGATTACATTATGTACCGTCGAGTGAGATTTTTAAGCCAAGGAATTTACGTGGATTGGGTGTGCAATCCTTAGCTATTAGAACAGGGACCCTACGTACTAGATTGGCATGGAATTGGATTCAGAACCCAGATACTCTTCTTCACCGAACGATTATAGCTAAGTATGGTGTTGGGGTGTTGGATGGTATTTGTAAAACAAATGCATCTAGTGCTTTGAGTATTCTTATTGATGGTGGTAAGAAACTTAAGAATATTGTGCCATGGAGGGTGGGAAGTGGTGAGCGTATTCAAGTGATGGGGGATACTTGGCTGTTAGATAGAAATTTAAATGCCTGACGGACTTTTCTAGATTGCAGATCTTTGGAAGATATGCTGGTGCAGCAGCTGATCACTGATGATGGTATATGGGATGAGGTGAAACTTAAGAAGTTCTTCCACGAAGACTTAATTTTGCTCATTAAGCAGGTCCAAATTTATTACGTGGATAAGAAGGATAGGCTGGAGACTATCAGCAAACTTTCGGGTAAATCACTATCAGCCTTAGCATATGAGTTTATTATTAATAACAGAGATATTAATGATGAGATTGGGTTCTTTGTTTGGTTAAAGAATATCAAGCTTAATAGCAATGTGGAATTGTTTTGGTGGAGGCTAAGCAAATTTTCTATACCTACCAATCATTTTCTTAAGTTTAGAAGAATTGCGGATGATGACTCTTGTGCTCATGGTTGTCAAGAGGTGGAGAATTATGAACATATTGTGGTTCGGTGTAAATACCTTAATGAGGTTATTTCTACTATTTAAGGATGGGGGCTTGCTATTCCTAAGTTTCATTCCCTGGATGAATGCTTAGAGAAGATGAAGAGGATTTTGGCCAAGAATAAGAGCACTGTCAGACTCTACTGCACTGTAGTTTTTCAGTCATGGAAAAACTGAAATTTGGTAAAGCATGGTGGAGCTGCTATGTCCAGCAGCTTGGTGGCAGCTAAAGTCATTTCTCTATCCACATTTAGGTCTAATATATATCTAGATAGCTGGGGTACTAATCTCTCTCGGGAGTCTTCTACAACTTGGCACCCTCCACCGCTAGATTGAATTAAGATCAATATGGATACCTCTTGGCTTCCTTCATATAGAGCTGGCATCGGTGGGATCTTCAGAGATTGCAAAGGTAGAATTCTTGTTGCTTTTGGTAAGAATACTTGTCATTGGGATATTGCTCAAGTTGAGCTATAAGCCATTTTTGCAATAAGAGACTACATACAAAATTGGATGTTGGAAAGCAAAGGTGTTATAGTTGAAAGTAATAACATGAATGTGATTAAACACATTCAAAATTCTTTGAAGAAGGTGGAATGGAAAATGGAGAATTATCCGATCAAGGAGCTTCTTTTCCTTAAGGATTTCAATAAAGTGGTTTTTCATCATGTCAATAGAGATTGTAACAGAGTGGCAGATTTTTGTGCTACTTTGGCACTAGATAGGAGTTTTATTTTTGATAGTTCCTCTTTTGGTAGCATTCCTTCTTCCTTGCTTATGTTAATCAAGGAGGAATGTTATCAATCTAGCCTTTATAATTTGTTTGCTTTTGTTCCTTTCTAATGCAAATTCTGCAGCTTTTCAAAAAAAAAAAAAACAATAAGAATATGGGGAACACCTCTAAATTTTAAAGTAACACTCGTGGAACACACACTTCCCAAAGAAAGAATAGAAAAGGTATGCTCATGTAGGATAATTTCCCTAACACTCAGGGAAAGTTTTTCACTAAGTGTATGAACACGTAAATGCTAAGCCTCATTAAGTTCCTATTTAAATTAAGGAACATAATTTATTAAGAGCTTATACACATGATTATGTAATGATAAACTATGACCAAAGAAGCAAGATGAACTATTCCTTATAGGCGAGATGAACCACTCATGCTTAAAGACCTGTAAGCAAACCAAATCCTTCAGGTGAATGATGGTCACCACTTAAACTATTTTTAATCTTTAATACCTATTGAGTAATCATGCTGAATCATTTTGAAACTCCAAACAATTTTCTAGAAGAATTAGCTTAACTAAGGAAATCTCATTGCCATATTGATTATCAAGTTGCTTTGGTGAGAGATGTTTCAATATTCTAAAACCTATTTTGAAAACCTACTTGGAACACTTTAAAATATGAAATGAATGGAGTGCTTAGTAAGTATTTAATAAAAGAGAACTAATATAAAATTTTAACCTAATTTTCTTTCCATTTCATCTCACATGGAAAATATTACATATACAAATGCCTTCAGGGACAAAAAATACAAAGAAATTACAAATGGGTTATTGTGTATTAATAGCTATTCCACTCACCCTAACTCTATCCTCTTCCACATAAAACACATGGTGGAGCAGAGGAATCAAAACAGGGATTGTGGGAGAGGTATTTAGTGTAGCATCAACAATATAGATTAAACCACTTATTAGTATGGAAAATAAGAGATATAAAAAGAAAAGAGTAGGATGCATTATCAAAATCCAAATGAACAAAACCTAAGAAAAGAGAAGGAGTCATGATCATTTTATAGTGCATTAGAGTGAATATGAGTACATCAAAGTGTCTTTATATGAGTTTAGGTGAGTGTAGTTCCAAGCCAAGTTAGTGTGAAAGTTTAAAAATGGGTGTATTCCACTTATAATTGATGGACAATGAAAACGATGGTGTATTTATGGAGTATTAACATCGAGTGATCGATAATTCCATTCCCTAGTCTTCTCCCTAGTTTGATAACTATAACGTATGTATATTTAAGACTTATTTTATGAATGAATATATAAGATGATTGTGGGAAGAAATTTTAAAATTGAAGGATAAGGCTTGGTGGCCTATTATTTGGGATACGACTTTGGTGGATTACTCCATGGACATGGTTTGGTGATAATGTCAATTTACACTTGACTTTGGTGAGTCCTCTGTCTTATTTATGGTGAGTATAAGTACTAAAAACTCTATGAATTTTATTTAAAATGTTTAAGTATTTTTTTTGTGTTAATTTAGAAAAACTTTCCTTATTTTACCGACCTTATTTTCTCTACCTAGTTTCCCTTAGAAGTGGTTGACCAAAGTTGATATAGTTCAAAACCTTGTTATATTCTCTTTATATCTTGGTGGATAAAACCATACCTAAACCTTATGAGAATTTTAAAGATTTCAATAAATGCATGATAGAGAAATTTTCAATGCTAACTCTTCGATTTGTATATTTTATGTTGGCCAAAAAATCCAAACAATATACCCTAGTTTTAATTTTCTCTTTTTTCTCCAAGGTCTAAAAACTTTTAAATCTTAAAAAAATATAAAAAAAAAACTCAAAAATTATAAAATTTGATGGAGTGCATTTTAAGGATATTCCCTATAAACTCAAAGTAAAATTTATTAATTCCCCTAATTATTTTAAATTTTGTAACTATTTTCTTAAAGTTGGTCAATTTTACATAAAAAAACCTTAAAGTAAGTCCAAGGCCTAGTTAACTCACCAAAACACTACCAGTTATCATAGATAAACACTTTAAAATACTTTATACATATCCTATCAATTTTCTTGAGTTTATCATCATAAAGTCCTTATCCTTCCCAGGAATTAGCAAAATCTCTAGTCCCATTTTAAGATGGAGCCCCCCCCTCCAAATTAGTACTAACTTATAAGATGTATAATGCATGATGATGGAGAAAGAGGAGGAACTCAGTGTTGTTCACGACACTTACTAGGAAACTCAATGAATTATCATTCTATATTAGATTTTCCTTTCCATTATAAAAAACAAATATTATAAAAATATGATTTTTTTTCTTGCTCATCAACTGTAAATTCGATCTCTAAAGGTTTCACAAAATGTGCAACAACATTAGTTGACATGAGGTTATTTTGTCAACAAGGCACATACCTTATAGAAATTGAACTCATAATCACTAGGGATATTTTATTGCTCAAGGAAAAAGAATAAGTTGCTCTCAAAGTCATTACTTATTTATAAGGATCCGTGGAAGTATTATCATATTGCCACTAGTAATGTAAGATAGATTTATCCATTAATTCCATAGTAAAAGAAAGTAATAATTATTTGAGTGTATGATACAAATTAATAATCAAGAGCACTTATCCCATATTTAAAATATTGGTTTCCATGTCTTAGGATTATCTAGTCACTCATACTTATCACTAAATGAGTAAGTTATAATATTCCTTTAGCAAAAAACCTAGCCACTATGGCCCTATTAGATTTAGAGAAAGTTAAGATGTGAGATGCCTACTATTCATAGTGATTATGGTGGAAAATTTTAGAATGATATGTTTGAATCTTATTGTATGGAGCTAAGAATATAAACTAATTTATCTTCCCCTAGGACACCTCAATAGAGTGGGATAGCTGAAAGAAAGAATACTCCATATTATGTTCTTAATAGGGAAAATATTTGATCCAAACTCAATAAGATACCCAATGAGCTTCTTAATGGTAGGGTGCCCAATCATTTGCATCTTCATGTCTTTGGGTGTAAGTGTTTCCTTCTTATTAATGTAAAATCTCTTATGGGTAAATTTGATCCCATGTCAGATAAAGGAGTCTTCTTAGGTTTTTCTCTAAAGGTAAAGACTATAGGATCTTTAATTAAAGGATGATAATTATAGAGGAGTCTACTCATGTTATGTTTAATAAATTTGATAAAACTTGGGTACCTCAATTGGAAGAAAAATAAGAAGTAGAGGTTACCTAAGGAGTAGAATCCTTTGACCTAGGAAATAGAGAAACTTCTTTTTCCATTGCTTAGAAAAAATATATATTCATTTAGTCATCTTGGGAAGCTCATTATGGGAGATACATTTTGTAGGAGTTAGAGCTTGGAATGGAGTTAGAAAGGAGGTTAGTCATTCTATATTCATCTCTATGGTAGATCCCATAAAGATATATCAAGCCCTATCAAATGAATTTTGGATCCTAAAAATGCAAGAAGAGTTAGATCAATATTTCATGAATGTTGTATGAGAGTTAACATGTAGAATTAAAGACCATAGTAGTATAAGAACTTAGTGGGTGTTAAAAAATAAGATGAAAAATTCTAGAATTGTGATTAGGAATAAAACCATATTAGTATCTAAGGGGTATAATCAAATAGAAGGTATTAATTTTAAGGATACCTTTCCCCTATAGCTAGATTAGAGTAATTAGAGTTATGTTAGCTTTTGCATATTTTAGATAATTTCATCTAGCACATCTTTAGTCACCATTAGAATTTACTCAAAGAGAGATCTAAAGTTGTACTTAAAAAAGTACTAAAATAAGACAAGTGACTAAATAATCTTATGTAAAAATTATAACTAATAACACAAAAATAGTAGGTGGTATTATGGCACTTGAAAGGGTTATACAGTGTCGCCCACGAATTGACTTAGCCCCTTAGAGCTTGAACTTTTACACTTGCTTGATTCTTGCTAATATTGAATAGTTATTTATTGAATAAATGTGTTACTTTTCTGGCAAATCGTATCATTTTGAAGTTATAGCTACTACCCCATGGTGTTGCTGACTTTTTTAACAATGTGATGCCCAAGAGGCAAATTTTGTGCTAAGCATGACATATTGTGATGTCGTGGTGCTTGAAGATAATGAAGATGGTGCTGACAAGATGATAATTTTTTTGTAGTAATTGAGCATAGTGAGAATGGAACTGCCATATCCAAGTGTGGCGCTCTGGTGGCATCCTTAAAGCGTTATGACATTAATTCATCCAACATTGTGACATTGGATGATACTTAGAGTTTTGTGCCCTTTTATATAATTCATGTACAAAACAAATAAAATAACACATTTTTACTTAAAATATAATAGATAAAATAATACATTATTTATACTTATCAACTTCTCCCCAACCAAAACTCTTACTTTTCCTTAAGCAAATAAAAAATTTACAATTATAATTAATTGTTTAATAAAAAAAAATTATAATTAAAAATTATTTAAAAATATAGAATAATATGTCATAGCTTAAATGTAGGAAAAATGCAAAAAGTTATAATTCAAGTTTGGAATAAATACTAATAATTATACTAATTAGACATAATTGTTATTGCTAAAATTAAATTTATAGGTTATTAGCTTAATTATTAATTTGTGAATTTTAAAGTGAATAATTTAACTTAATGATTAGATAGGTTAGTAGTTAACAACTAAAACTTCTTTAGTTCACTATCACTTGTAATAAAATTCTTATTTTATCCTTCATGAATTTAAGTATAATATTATATTCAGATTCAAAGATATTAATATATATCAATTTTTAAATATACTCATCTTTTCTTTTTGTTCTATTTTTGTTCTTTTTATTTTTAAAAAAATATTTTCATAGCTCTTTTTATTTTATTTTTTGGATTACATAGTTAATTATTTTGAATATTAGTTTTTGCTTGATAATCTTAAAAAAATTATGTAACGATTTAATAAGATTGCAAATTACAAATTCATGCTTCATGTAATTTCTCATTTTAATCAACTCATATATAATCATTAATCCCAATTATTTATCTTCATTTTAAAAATTAATGTATTATGGTATAAATTGAAAATTCAAATTTAAATAATAACTTAAATGATCTAAGTTAGTTAATTATTTGTTTTTCACTATATAAAGTACAAACAATGTTACTTTGAATTATGATATAAGGTTCTTTTATTATCCTAATTTTTACGATTTTTTAATTGTCAATTTTACAAAGGTTAGTTAAATAAAATGAATGTAATAGATAAATGGAAGACAATGATAATAACTATAAGCATAAGGGAATTTTAATAAAATTTAAATAAAAACTAAAAAAATAATTAACACTACACATCATATCATATGAATGACAAAAGCACACAAAATATGTGATAAGATAACATGAACTTATTACAGGTTAAAATATAACTAGTGCACTATGCACAACACATCATTACAAGTGGGTTGCCACCCCTATACCGCTATATTTCTAGTCTTCTGCTCGACTTGCCTAGATTTTTCAATTTGGTTGGGGTATATTTTTGCCATTCTTCTAATAACTTTCACTATTTTTTTTTTTGGGTTAAAATAAGTATTGTTAAGTAAAGATCCAGAGCTTCACTATTGACAGAAATAACAAGCTAACTTATTTGGGTTTCAAAATTTTACTATAAGCAACTTGATTTTGTATTTGAGTTCCTAACTACATAACTACATCTTCTAATGCTAATTTTTTATTTCCTAATTGATTTCTTTGATTGAATCTTAGAGGATATACAAGTTTAGGATCAATAGAAAGTTTTTGAGGATTTCTCTAATTTAATCCTTGATTATTCTACCCATTGTGCCGTCGATTGTTCCCATCTTCATTATTATGACCAATTAAAATTAAGATGGTTCCTCCAACCAGAATTATATGTATTTGAATAGGGATTATTTTATCTTCTAATTAAATTAATATGTTTAATCCCTTGTATATTACTACCTTATATTGAATTTTGATACCCCAAAGATTGATACCTAATATTGTAACTTAATTTTCATAACTATGTTTTTATATATTGTGTATTTTTGATGATTCCAAAATTTTATTGTATTGATTATTATTTCTCATAACATATATTGAAAATATTGTTTGATTGTTTGTGTGTACTAATGTTTGAGGGAAATCATACTCCAGACTACTGAAAACTTCAAGATAGATTAGTTTAGGGTTTATTATAATTATTGTCTATAGTTTTTAATTTTTCTTGAGTCTGAGAGAGTGTGATTGTAGTTGGGTAATCTTGCGCACACATGATGCGGGAGTGCAAAAAACTTATATATATTAAAACTAATTATACTATACGATCATAGATCAGACAGGATGATTTGATCAATTATTCCTTCAAAACATAGTTGATCAAATCATGCTAGGAAAAATTTTCAAAGTCCTATTCATATTATATGAAGTTACATTGGTACAGACAATGTCTATAGTACAAAATGGCTACATACCAGTTCATCTCGAATGATCTCAAAATTTCTCTTAATTTTTCATATTGTATGATTATAGATTCTTACAGACAGCATTTAGAGTATGAAATGGGTGCATATAAGCTCGTCCATACAAACATGTAATTTTTTTTGAATTATTTGTACTAAATGATACTAGGTTTATACAGATGAAATCCCTAGTATGAAATGAACTCATCCATTTTTGTACCAAACAAAGCATGATTTTGGTTAAATAGATCATAATATATGATATTAATTTTGTACAGTACGCTATCCAGAGTATGAAATCAATTCATATAGTGTTGCGAATCTACTTTCAAGGAGTATAATTTTGATGATAGCAAACAATTCTATTTCTTTATGACTGGCTTGCTTACTAACATTTTAGGTTCACAAGATCAAACTGCAATATGAACTAGCTCAATATTGGGTAGATTAAGTCTGAGTCAGTTTGTAAACTTTCCCTTTCTTGAGTCTATTATAAATTATGTGGTTCCTGATGCTAAGTAACCTTGCACACACACACATGGGGAAAAGTTTTTTTCTATTTTTAGAATTTTTAATTTTTTGTCACATCATCCGGGATGATCCATAAATCATCCTATACGATCTGTTAAAAATAGAAACCCTAATTAGGGCATCTTGGTTAAGGTAGTCGTCATTAAGCACATCATCCTGGATGATATTTTTATCGGCCAGGATGATAGGATAAAATAAAAAAGAATCTGCTGCCAGATCTATTTATGTATTATTTATTTTGGGATGCCATCCAGGACATCATCCTGGACGATGAAACATAATTATGCCTAAATTAATTTGGTTATTAAGGAAAGTAATTAAGGTTTAATTACTCGATCAAATCATCCTGGACGATCACAGATCAGTCGAGATGATCAGTTCACAAACCTTAGTTATCCCTGGATGACCAAACATCGGCCAGCTACTATTTAGGGCGATGCTCTAGACAATTTTCATGGATTTGAGCTAATCATTTGGGACAATCGTGAAATTGGCCTAGACAATCAAGCTATTTTGTTATCATCCAGACATCCATTCAGTGCTATTATATGGCTAATATTTAAAGATTTGTACTAATCTAACAGGATGATACCCTATCATGCTTGACGATATGATAAAAAAAACCTTATGATCGTCTAAAATCGATAGGGCTGATTGAGCAAAATTTACGCTGATCGTCTATGAAAATAAAGTTAGTTTGTATAAATTAAAAGCTATTCTGAAACTCTTCTATTTAAGAGCTATTGTTCTACCTAAGAAATCATCTTTTGTTGCTGTCTTGACCTGAGAGAGCCTACATGAGAGGGAGAGAAAGGGAGAGGGAGAGAGAGGATCTTGTGAGGGAGATTTTATGAGGGGATTCAAAAAGGTTACTCCAAGAAAGGATCAAAGTCATCTTCTATGATTATCATCCCTTGTTCTTAGAGGCTTCAGAGAGGTCCACTTCAATAATCGTTCAAGATTCTCTGCCTACTTCAGGAGGAAGACAAAGGAGTTGTGTGTTGGTGGAATTTTGAAAACATGTTTTGAAAAATATTGGTTTTCTTTGGGAGTTAAAGTTAAATTCTAATTCTAAAATTGAATCATCCTGTTAGAAAGAATATATCACCTCGAAAGATGAAAATAAAATTTCATAACGGCGTTCAGATTTAGAATTATGAAATTCATCTTGAATATTGTGAGCGGATGCTAAAGAGAAATTCATATGACCCCGAAGGGTCAAAATGAGGTTCAACTGAATATCCAGCTACAATATTCAAGAAGTGTGATCATTAGGTTCACATCCAAAGCCTTATCGAAGAAAGATATATCTCCCCGAAGGGAGAAAATATCACTCGATGATAATTCTTTGAATATGATAATAATGATCACTAATATTTTAAATTTTCCCAAATAAATCCAATTGAGTTTTGAAAAATCGATTTTTTAAAATCAGGTGCGTGTGTGGTTCTAAATCTCCTACGAGCGCAAGCCCTCGTAGTTAATTACATCGTAGGGAGATGAAATCTCCTACGAAAACTCTCGATTAAAATAATGGCAAAATTTTGTTTAGAATTTCTAGGAGTGATATCAAAAAGAGAAGTGAATTTTGGAAACTCAAAAGGGAATGGATCAAAATTGAGCAGTTATTAACAGAGTTAAAGGAGGAGAGGTAGGGGACACCTTGAGATTCCAGAACCATCCGGAAGTGTCCCAACTTAATCTAAGTGTTGGGCTTTATGTTTTGGATTGAAATGGTATTTAATTAGAGTTGAGCATTTTATTAGAAATTTGGGACTAGATTCCCGAAATTTGGGGTCTTATAATCAAAGATCTGCCCCGGATCCTAAATCTATTTTGGACACTGGACCACAGTCGTCCGATCCTAACTAATGCAGTGCAAGGTCTGGACTTACCCCGGCCTGGATTGGGGAGCCAGCTAACCACCTAATCGATTTAAAATACATGAATCCGGTCTTTTATGAAAGAGTGGTAGGGACGTTATAATTAAAGTTTTGGGGAGGCGGGGCCGACATCTAGAGATTCTCCTAATTGGCCCCTTTAACTTATGTCGGGTGCAAAAATGCTAAGGACTATGAAATTAAAATTTTGACTCTTTAATTTGTATCTAATGCAATGCGTGCTGGTTAACAACCTCAAATCAAATATGCTTGAAATTTTTAAAAACAGGCTTATAAAATAATTTTTTAGAAGACTGGACTTCCCCAGGTCCGGCACCTCGTCCTCATAGGTCAGACTATCCGGACTCTACCCGCAGGCGGGGAAGGGTCTAAAGCAAGGAAAGAGTAATGCAGAAATATGCATGCGACCCCGGGGTCGATCCCCGGCTAATTCCCTAGATTCGTTATCTTTCTATGTTATTTAGACTCACTAAAATTTTAGACTTTTAAAATTATGAGTATAAAACTTTCGCACCCTCACGAGCCTCGCGTATCCAGGCGAAAACAAAGAGCGGCATGCAATCGCCAAAAAACTAGTAAAAACAAGTAATCCTAAAGGCAATCAAATCATCATATCAAACATTAACTAATTAATAAATGTCCATAGGCAAAGTTGCCTTGCTTATTACAAACCAGAATATTACAGAAAGTAAAGTGGTCCGGGCACCACTGACAACAACCCGGATTCTAAACCTAGTAATGACGCAAGTTATTTTGAGTGGGATACTCTCAATCTTCAAATCTTCAAATCTTCAATTTCATTCTTCTTTGGACTCCTTTTCTTCAATCTTCTTGGAATCTTCGTAGCAGATTACCCAAATGGATAAGAGGGCACTTCCCTCTAAAGGGGAAGGCCACTCTTTCCTCTTTGGGTAAGGAAGAGGTATGATCCAAATTTGGATTTCCAAATGGAAAAGGAGTGTTCCCCAAAGGGGTATCCTTTCCTCTTTGGAATCCAAGCTTTGGATCTATGTATCCCAACTCAAAATAAACTTTCACAACACTTGACACTTGCACAAATTACATTGATATCAAAATAAAAATCTAGACTCACCTGCAGGGTTATCCTAAGCAATTAATATATAAAAAGCAGTTATTCCCAAGCAGTTGTATATGAGCAGAAAAGAAAGTAAACACACTGGCCACGCTCTTTTTATGATTTGGGGGCTTTAGCAGCTGAAGCACCTGTGCAAAGAGTTTATAATATTTATGCATTTTTTATTTGCCCCCTTTTTATATTGCCCTGCATGAGCGTGGCCACCTGCAGAAAACTGTGTCAACATCCAGATCGTACCTAACCTAAGGGTAATCTAGTCGCCAAACACATCAATCCATCCACAGAGTACAGAAAAAGTAAGCAGACACAGCAAAGCAATTTCATCCACAACATGCAGTGAAAACTACGAAAAATCCGGCACACAGCAGTAAAGTAAACACCGGCCTATCCTAGATCTAGAGTTGGTTGTCCTAGCACATCATCTAAAGTGTGTGAGAAAGGTCGTGTGGCTGGGGTAGATCCTAAAGTGGGTTATTAATTGAAGTTGTCTAAAAGTCTGGGTTTGTTAAGGCTTAAAAGGGGATTTAGATTAAAATTTAAGTATTAATGAATTAAGAATTTTAATTAAACATATTTTAGAAGTTAATTGATTGCTACCTTTGTTTCACACCGAGGCCGTGAAGTTTATTTCACCTTCCTTGGGGCTAAGCTAATAGCCTCGTAGGCCTGGGTTACCCAGTAGCAATCGGGTTTGATTAAGTTATTTAAATTGGTTGGAATTAAAAGAGTGGATTAATATTAAAATGAGTTAGTTACTGATTTTAAAGCTTGATTAATTTAAGTTTGCCATTAATTGATTCGTGGCGTTGTGCCACCAGGCTCGAGGAACCAGCCTCCTTAGGACACTTAGCCCCGCAGCCCGGAGTAGTCCAGCCGATAAACCAAATTAATGTAATTGAATTAGAGATTTTTAAAATGTTAAATAATTAAAAATTAATCTATTTTAAGGTTTGAACACCCTTTAGAATCATTCGTGGCGTTGTGCCACCAGGCTCGAGGAACCAGCCTCCTTAGGACACTTAGCCCCGCAGCCCGGAGTAGTCCAGCCAATAAACTTCAACTTTAGGATGGTTGTTGTGTTTTAAAAGGTTTGTTGAATGTTTTAAACATTAAGTTAACCATTTTCTGGAATTTTAGAATAATTTGAATTTTATGAATTTTTGAATATTTTAATCATTTAATTAAAGGATCAAAAGTTGAATTTTTGATTAAGCTCAAATTCTGGAATGTTTATATTTTATTAAAATACTAGACCTTACTACGATCAGTTAGAAGGTAAGTACGTTGAAATCGGATTTTTCTACATTTTATTACAAAGGTTTGAAGTTTTGAACTAGTTTTGACTTAGAGTTGACCGATTTGTTGACTTTTTAAAATATTGCAAATTTCTAGAATTTAATATTTTTAATAAATATTAGACCTTATTAGGAATTGAATGCAAGTGAGTTTGGGTGATTTGGATTTTTCTGGAATTAGTTATGAATTATCGAAGTTTGGGCATTTTAATGAATTTTAGGAATTTCTTAATTAGAGGGTCTCTTTTGTGGTTTTGCTCCAAACAAGTTCCCAATCTCTTGAAAACACCTCCAAAGGTCAGGAACAACCTAAGGAGGGATCCCCAAGTGTTTGGGAGATTTTTGGATTTTTATATTATTATTAATTAATTATCTTAATTAAATATTGGTTCTCACTTAAAATTAAATTAGGGTTTAAATTGCTGTCAAATCAAAGGGCTTTTAATTATCATAGATTAAGGACTGAATTCTGGTCAGTTTGAGGGTTTATATGTAATTTTTGGATTTAAATTGGATTTATTACAATTTTTAGAAGTTTTAAAGGCTTAATTAAGGGTTTAAGACTTAGAAAATTAATTAGGGGACCTAATGACCTCAAAAATCAGTGAAAATTTCTCTAGGGGCTGAGGATGTCACTAAGTTCAAATGTTCAAAGTTTCAACTCAAGGGGAAGTGAATCCTAATTATTGAAATTTTTCTAAGTTTTCTATACATAGGTCCTTAATTATTGTCCTTAATTATGTCACTAGTTTTGAATAGGTTCAAATCAAAGTTCCTCTAACCCTTTGAATAATCATGGCATGCATATACAAGTGGCAAGCAAACAAGTCCTTAGATCTAGGAGAACCTAGACTAGGTGGTGTGTGCACCTTAAGCATGCAATTAACTAATTAACATAATTAAGACAAAATTAGTGAATAATCAAAGAATGATTATCCACTAATCATCCCCTTCATTTCTATTCAAACATGCTTAATCAACATTTAAGATCTCAAATGACTCTTGAACACTTAAGAATTTACATATATATATATAGAATTTCAAAATATATATTTAAAATACATAAATATAAATGAATTATATATATATATAAATAGAAATATATATTATAAAATAATTAAATATATTATCAAAATACATGTTAATGGGTTGGAGGATCTACTGATCTCCATAGAAGTTTGGAAATAATAAAATATATTTCTTATATTTTTTTAAATACTTAATATTTAATTAAATATAAAAAGAATGAAAATACTCCAATAATTCAAAATACCTTTAAAAACTATTCAAATAATACTGAAAAATTTTCTGGAGACCAGCCATGCACTCAACAACATGCATGCCAAATTTCAAATAAAAATAATTTTTATATAATTAATTAAAAATGAAATATATATTTCTGTATTTCCTAAATTACCAGTAAAATAATAGTCAAAATAAGCTGATTTTATTTTTAAAATAAACTAGATGAAATTCTGAAAATTTTGATATATTATACTTAATTTTTGGTTATATATTTGATTTACTATGATTTATTTAAGTTTCAGCAATTAAAACTAATTAAAATCCATTATTTTTAATTAAATGGCGGCGGTCAGACACGCGGCGCGCTAGGATTGGCGGGCTCGAAACCGCGCGGCGGCGGGGACACGCGTCGGCCGCTGGCCGCTTCACGCGGTTTTCACTTAACCACGTCAGCGGCGCGTAACAGCCGTTGGATTAACCGCGGGTTCGATCCAACGGCTGAGATCAGATCCCGCGGTCTGATCTCACCAGGAGAAGATCAGACGGCGGAGATTCGATCCCGCCGTTCCGAATGGACGGCCATGATCCCGCCAGTCGATCGCTCGAACGCTAAACCGAATACACGGTCGAACCAAAGCGCGGAACGGCAAGATCTAGACCGTTGATCGCGTGATCAACGGTCTAGAAAACGTACATCTGCAGCGAACTGCGAATGTCGCCCTAGGATCCGTTTTTTGGTTCGTTCTCCCGATCGGGTGGACCAAATCGCTTGAAATTTTAAACACAGAGAGCAGGCATGAACAGAAATAGTGGGGAAGGATTCGTTTTAGCTAAAACCCTAAAGAAATAAAACTATTTAGATTTAACTAATGTGACCTAGATCTAGGGTTTTAGGGAATTATACCGTTAGATCTTCGGAATTTCTGGATGGTTGAGCTTGTAGATTGTCCAAGTGAAGATTCCCAGCGAAAATCCAAGCTCGAACGCGTCTGGATCGGCTGCTATAGGCTTGGGACGGTCTAGGTGGTGGGTTCGCCGGAGAACTCGCCGCCGGTGACGTGCAACCACCTGGGTTTTGTAGTGGGAAGGTAGAGGAGGCCCTGGAGATTCAAAACGAACTGGGGGCCGGGCTTGAGAGGGCTTGAGTAGGTGAGAGATGGTTAGGGTTAGAGAATGTGTCATTAAGCCCTTTTTTCCCCTATTCAAACGCCCCTAGGCCAATCGGATGGCTGGGATCGACTCACCAGGTCCTTGGATGTTGCCATGTGTCCCTGGGACAGCCAGAAGGCTGACCCAAAGGCTGGGCACGCCTCAATCCTATTGGGTGGCTTTTGGGATAGGTGGAGGGGACATTGCCATTTAAGGCTAAACCAGGCCCTGAGCTTGGTTAGGAGAGCTCCAAGTGAGCTTTAGGGCATAAAGGGGTCGGCCTAAAGCAGCTTAAATCAAGGAAAAGGGTTTTGCATGTGATAAGCCCTTCTAGAAGAGGTTTAAGCTTGAGTTTGACCAAGTTGACCAGTCAACTGGTCAATGGGTGCTGACATGGCATAGGAGGGGTCAAGGCTACAGGTTGGAGAAGCTCCAAGCCTAAACTCACACTCTTTGAGGTCAAAATGGGAGGTTTGACCAATTCAAAGAGGGATTTAAGGCTTTGTTGACTTGGTTTGACCAGTCAACCAGGTCAAAATTAGTGATGTGGCACTCAAGGAAGGAGAGGGATATTTGAAATGGTTCAATCAAGGGTCAAAAGGTCAAAGTCAAGGTCTGGTAGGAATAGGAGCAAACACCACCAAGCTTTGACCTAGAATTTAGGGTTGACTTGGTCAAACCAAGTTGGGTTGAGCTCAAAATAGGTTTAGAAATGTTCAAGGCTTTGAATAGAATGATTTTTAGGAGTTTGAAGATATTGATGTGGTTAAATGGGTTGGAATGGTTCATTTGAAACCTTAAGGGTCCATTGGGTCAAACCATGTTGACTGAGTCAACTAGGTTGACCCAATGGGTAAATCTGGGCTGGACAAATTTGAAAAGATATTTTAAGACCATTGAGGGTGGTTCTTAGGTCTGGGGAGGTCAAATTGACCAAAATCCCCATTTGAGCCCCTAAGGGCCTGTTTGGTCAACCTGGGTTGACTTGGTCAACCAGGTTGACCCAGGGTCTGGGTTTGGGCTCAACAGGTTTGAAATGATATTTTAAGGTTAATGGAAGTGGTTAGGTGACTTAGAAAGGTCATTTGGGTCAAAACACATGTTTGGACCCTTAAAGGGCCCCTTGGGTCAAACCAGTTGACTTGGTCAACCAGGTTGACTCAAGGGTTGGAAATAGGTTCAAAAGTTTTGAAATGGCATTTGAAATTTGTTAAAGGTGGTTACATCCCATTTGGAGCTCATTTGGTTTGAAATCCCCATTTGAGCCCCATAGGGGTGTTTTGGTCAATTTTGACCTATTGGTCAACTAAGGTCAAAAGGGTCTGGAAAATGCAGTTTACTGCTCAATGGGTTAAATTCAAAGGTCTGGAAGTGATTGGAGGCTTGGATAAGGGTTCCAAGGTCAAAATCTCAAAAGGGTTATGCTCAGTGGCATAGGCTGTAAATATTTGAAGGTTTTACAACCTTTGAATTTTAATTGAGATTCTGGGGTTAGAGCCCTCAGAATGAGCTCAAAATTGGAGGGTAGCCTTTAGAGACATGTCTCATCACTTTGCAAGTGATAGACCCTGAATCAGAGGCCATTTGACTGGGTTTTGAAATGTTTGAAAAATCTCTGAAAAGGGTGTTTAGGACAGGGCCTTAAGGGTTTGAATTTGAGTTTAAACTCTGGGTTTGGATTTGATTTGAAGTTTGAATTAATTTGGATTTGAATTGGATGGAGTTTGAGATTCAAATTGGTCATAGGTAGGAATCAAATTGAAATTGGAGTGGATTAAGTATAGGAATTGATTTAAAATTGAGGTTGATCAAAGGTGGAGGTTGATTTGAAGTTGGAGTGATCCTAAGATCTAGGATTTAAAGGGATCCTAGGCTCTAGAATAGGCTCTAAAGTCTAGTTCTATGAAAGATCCTAAAGTCTAGAGTGGATCCTAGGGTCTAGGATTAAATCTGGATTCTGGATGGGTCTTAGTGACCTCATACAAAAATGAGGTCAACAAATGGACCCCCAATGTGTGTGGTAGAAGGAACTTCTACTGCACACATTGGCGTTGACCGAATGGAAGTAGAATTTTGAGAATAGAAGGAAGATCATCTCCCAACCTCAAGCCTATAGGATGCTAATGGAAGGCTTACACCTATTGGATAAGGAAAACTGGTAAAACCAAGGTAGGGAATACCTAGCCTTGGGTCTAAGGGAGGGCATCACCCAACCTTAGGTCTACAGGATGCTGATAGAAGACTTACTCCAAGTAGACAAGAAAACTAGAGAAACCAAGGTAGGGAATACCTAGCCTTGGGTCTAAGGAAGGGCATCACCCAACCTTAGGCCTATAGGATGCTGATAGAAGACTTACTCCAAATAGGCAAATTAACTGGAAACCAAAGTAGGGAATACCTAGCTTTGGGTCTAAGGAAGGGCATCACCCAACCTTAGGTCTACAGGATGCTGATAGAAGACTTACTCCTAGTAGACGGATCAACTGGAAACCAAGGTAGGGAATACCTAGCCTTGGGTCTAAGGAAGGGCATCACCCAACCTTAGGCCTATAGGATGCTGATAGAAGACTTACTCCAAATAGGCAAATTAACTGGAAACCAAAGTAGGGAATACCTAGCTTTGGGTCTAAGGAAGGGCATCACCCAACCTTAGGTCTACAGGATGCTGATAGAAGACTTACTCCTAGTAGACGGATCAACTGGAAACCAAGGTAGGGAATACCTAGCCTTGGGTCTAAGGAAGGGCATCACCCAACCTTAGGCCTATAGGATGCTGATAGAAGACTTACTCCAAATAGGCAAATTAACTGGAAACCAAAGTAGGGAATACCTAGCTTTGGGTCTAAGGAAGGGCATCACCCAACCTTAGGTCTACAGGATGCTGATAGAAGACTTACTCCTAGTAGACGGATCAACTGGAAACCAAGGTAGGGAATACCTAGCCTTGGGTCTAAGGAAGGGCATCACCCAACCTTAGGCCTATAGGATGCTGATAGAAGACTTACTCCAAATAGGCAAATTAACTGGAAACCAAAGTAGGGAATACCTAGCTTTGGGTCTAAGGAAGGGCATCACCCAACCTTAGGTCTACAGGATGCTGATAGAAGACTTACTCCTAGTAGACGGATCAACTGGAAACCAAGGTAGGGAATACCTAGCCTTGGGTCTAAGGAAGGGCATCACCCAACCTTAGGCCTATAGGATGCTGATAGAAGACTTACTCCAAATAGGCAAATTAACTGGAAACCAAAGTAGGGAATACCTAGCTTTGGGTCTAAGGAAGGGCATCACCCAACCTTAGGTCTACAGGATGCTGATAGAAGACTTACTCCTAGTAGACGGATCAACTGGAAACCAAGGTAGGGAATACCTAGCCTTGGGTCTAAGGAAGGGCATCACCCAACCTTAGGCCTATAGGATGCTGATAGAAGACTTACTCCAAATAGGCAAATTAACTGGAAACCAAAGTAGGGAATACCTAGCTTTGGGTCTAAGGAAGGGCATCACCCAACCTTAGGTCTACAGGATGCTGATAGAAGACTTACTCCTAGTAGACGGATCAACTGGAAACCAAGGTAGGGAATACCTAGCCTTGGGTCTAAGGAAGGGCATCACCCAACCTTAGGCCTATAGGATGCTGATAGAAGACTTACTCCAAATAGGCAAATTAACTGGCAAACTAGGATGGTGCCACGAAGGGCGTACTCCATCACTAGCGAATGGGAATCAGGATGGTGCCACGAAGGGCGTACTCCACCACTAATCTCCGGGTGAAATGCCAGGGTGGTGCCACAGAGGGCGTACTCCACCACTAGCGGGTCTAATCCTAAGGGAAGGAAGGACCTAACCTTAAGGAAAAGGGCGAAGAGCGTTAAAAACTTAACTTAAAAAAAAAGGTAGAATCAAGCTATAAATCAAGAAAAGAAAGTTTTATTGATTGATAAAATGAGCTACATCAAGCATAGTATTTCTTAAGGAAACGCCCATTAACAGGTAGCATTGGGTGGTTCCCTTTACAATCTACTAACTGATACGAGCCTCCTTCGTAGACAGTCTCTATAACGAAGGGTCCTTCCCATGTAGGTTCAAATTTGCCTCCCAACTTCCGATGGGCCAAGATAGGCCTCCGAAGGACCAAAACCAAGTCTCCCGCTTGGAAGGTCCTAGGTCGCACTAACTTATCATGGGCTTGAACCATACGGGATTTATACAACTCTAAACTTTGTTGAGCTTGGAGACGTCGCTCTTCAAGGCCTTCGAGTTCTTCCAATCGTAGTCTTGCATTTTGTTCATTGGTAATTTGATTCTGAACTGCAATTCTAAGCGAAGGGATTTGTATTTCCAAGGGTAGAACAGCCTCAGATCCATACACTAGTGCAAACGGGGTGGATTGGGTCGGGGTTCTATAAGTGGTACGATAAGCCCACAGAGCTTCCACCAACCGCTCATCCCACTGCCGTTTGTTATCATCAAGGGTCTTTTTGACAATTTGCACCAAGGTTTTGTTGAAGGCCTCGGCCAATCCATTCGCCCGAGGGTAATAGATCGTCGAATATCTCCAATCAATATTATGGCGCCTTACGAAACTATTGATTTTTGTAGACTTGAATGCGGACCCATTATCGGATATGATTCTGCGGGGTACGCCGAATCGATATACAATATGGTCACGAAAGAATTTTAAGACATGGTGTGATGTTACGTTTCGTAGGGGAATTGCTTCCGCCCATTTTGAAAAGTAATCAGTTGCAGCTAATATGAAACGATGACCTCTCGCGGAGGGAGGGTCAATCGGCCCAATGATATCCGTGCCCCAACTTTCAAAGGGCCACGAGGCTATCGTAGGGTGTAACACATTAGGCGGCTGATGTAAAACCACACCATGGACCTGACATTGATGACAGAGCTTTGCAGTATTCATGCAATCGTCAATCATTGTAGGCCAGTAGTATCCAAGTCTTTTAATCTTTAATTTCATTTTTGGACCCGATTGATGAGCACCGCACAGTCCTGAATGAACTTCATTAACAATTTTCTGGGCTTCTCGCTTGTTCAAACAGCGCAGCCACATGTGATCAAAGGACCGACGGTACAACAGATCGTTAACTAGTGCATATGATAGGGCACGTTTCTTAATCTGGTTGGAGAGTGATTTATCCTGGGGAAGCTTCCCTTCTTAAGGTAATCGACTAAGGGTCGTCTCCAATCGCCTTCTTCGTCAGTCGTCGAAGAGGCAGAAAGGATCTGAAGGGGAGTCTTACTAATATGTTCCAAGTCTATAAGAGAAAGGGTATTACGACCCTGTATCTCTATAGGGATGGAATCCTCCTCAGGACATGCAAATTCCTTTGCAAGTTTTGCTAAGGCATCCGCCGCAGAATTGCTTCCACGGGGAACCCTATACAAAGTAGCAATGGGAATTTGTTCCAACAAGTGAAGCGTGTACTGGTGATATTTTAGGAGATTCGGATTCAAGACTTTATAAGTTCCGGCGACTTGGTTAATAACTAGTTGGGAATCTCCAAAGATCTTAATCTCTTTAATCTCCATTAGAATTGCAAGTTCCAAACCAGTTATCAGAGCTTCGTATTCAGCTTCGTTGTTTGTGCAAGGCTCCGATAAGTGGTAGGAAAAATGCATCATTCCTTTTTCTGGTGTAATAAAAATTAAACCGACTCCAGCCTTTCCAGGAATTACAGATTGTTGGGTCGCAATCCTACGAGAGGATGCTGCCCCATCAAAATATAATTCCCAGATGGCCTCGCCAGATTCCCCCAAACTCATGATTTGTTCGTCGGGTAAGTCATCGTTCAGAGGAGAATCTGCCGGCAGCGGGTGTGCTGCCAGAAAATCGGCGACAGCCTGTCCTTTCACAGCACGAAGGGGAGTGAAAGTAATCTCAAATTGCAACAATATCATAGACCAACGAGCTAGACGTCCTGACAAAGTAGGTCGGGTCATAAGATATTGCAAAGGATTAACTTTTGAAATCAAACTAATTGAGTGAGAAAGCATGTAATGCCTTAGTTTCTGAGCTGCAAAAACCAGAGCAAGACAATGCTTCTCAATTGACGGGTATCGAATTTCAGTAGGAAGGAGTCTTCGACTAAGGTAGTAGAGAGCATTCTCTTTTCCCTCGTCGTTAACTTGAGCCAACAGAGCACCTAAAGACTCATCTAGAGCTGCGGTGTAGAGGATTAATGGCTTTCCGGGAATCGGAGCTGCCAAGACTGGCGGGTTAGACAGGTATTGTTTGATATCATCAAAAGCATTTTGACACTTCTCGCCCCATACGAATTTAGTATCCTTTTTCGCAAGGACAGAAAAGGGTTGACATCTCCCGGAAAGATTAGAAATAAACCTCCTTATATATGCCAATCTACCTTGTAGAGACCTTAATTGAGTAAGGCTCTTAGGGGATGGCATATCTAAGATGGCTTCAATTTTAGCAGGATCTATCTCGATTCCGCGGTGCCTCACTACGAATCCTAAGAATTTTCCTGAAGCGACGCCGAAGGCGCACTTCAAGGGGTTCATTTTCAAATCGTAGCGGCGCAACCGTTCGAAAACAACTCTTAAGTCATGCAGGTGAGCCTCTTTAACCTTGCTCTTGACAACTAAATCATCAATATAACATTCAACTTGATTATGAATTAAGTCGTCAAAGATACGGGTCATGGCCCGTTGGTAGGTTGCTCCGGCATTCTTTAGGCCGAATGGCATTACCTTATAACAAAAGATTCCAATAGGGGTTCTGAACGCCGTATTTCTCTCATCTTCAGGGGCCATCTTGATTTGGTTATAACCCGACGAGCCATCCATGAAGGAGAAAATAGCATGTGAGGAGGCAATGTCCACCATGAGTTCTGGTATTGGTAAAGGGAACTCATCCTTAGGGCATGCCTTATTCAGATCCCTATAGTCGACACAAATCCGAATCTGACCATTTTTCTTCCGAACTGGCACGACGCTGGCCACCCAAGAGGGGTATTGTTCCTCTCGAATGAATCCGGCCTCCGCCAATTTCTTAACTTCAGAAACGACTTGTTGCTCAATCTCTAAGCGCATGCGTCGAGGAGCTTGTTTAACAGGGATGGCATCATGCCGAACCCCAAGTTTGTGAACTGCTACCTCAGCAGGCAAACCTGGCATTTCGTCATATGTCCAGGCAAAGCAGTCCCTAAACTCGAATAACAACTGGATTAAGTCTTGAGTTTCACCCTCGCTTAACAGAGTACTTATAAAAATCGGACGGGGGTCATCATCGTTTCCCAAGTTAATTTCTCTTAACTCATCGACTGTCGACTTAATTTCCTCTTCAAATTCAGGGGGTGCATCCCGAACTTGAAGATCATCGGGATCGTCTAAAGTCTCCAAACAGAGTCCATCCAAAGGACAAGGAGGATCTGTAGGGACATTTGGAGAATCAGATGGTAAGTTATCATTAGGCAATACTCATCATCATCAAATGAACTAACGGTCCCAAAGCCAATACCACTTGTTGGATTTTTATTTACTTTTGTTCGCCAAATGTTCTCGTGGTATCTAGCTTGACCCTTAGTCCATCGGTATGGTACAGAACCTTTAGAAAAAGTATTTTTTACACAAACAGGGAAGTAGCCGAAAGGTAATTCCATTAATTCATTAAAATCTGCCTCCTCAAGGGTTACATCACCTTCGTCCCTTGCGGAGGAGGAGCCAGGAAAGAATTTCTGGACTTTCTTAACTTCACCATCCAAGTTGGGGGCCACTTTGACTTCTAACCCTACAACCCTGCCTGCCGACAGTGGGGTCAGAGAAAGGGCCTCAATCCTTCTAGTGAGCTTTTCATACATTGTTAATTCAGGCTCGTCACTTTTAACTTTTGAAATATCTACCTCAGGGTCACTGTCCTGGTCTAAGGTGAGATCAAATTTTGGAGGAGTATTTATGCTTTGATAATCGAGAGAGAGGGCAGCACCTTGACTTTCTAGTTCACTATCGGAATCTGATTCCAAATCAATATATACGGGTGCTGCTCTCCTGTCTAATGAAGCGCGGCCTCGACCTCGTGCCCTTAAAGCCATCCTCCCACCTCTTTGAGGTAATGTGCTTGGAGGTCTAAGGACAACAATATCAGAGTCGTCTTCACTACTCGATTGAATCATTTCTTGATTGATATTCTTATCTTTTTCTTTCTTTTGGTTGAATTTTTGTTCAACCATTTTCTCCTCAAATTTGATCTCTAATTTAGAACGGGACGAGGACCCTTTTGGTACGAAATATGCAGCATCTTCGTAGATCCCAATTTCTTGAATTGAGAATGGTTGCAAATCACCCTTAATCACATGTTCAATGCCATCTCGTTGATACTTAATGCATTGGTGTAGGGTAGATGGAACCATTCTATATTCGTGAATCCAAGGTCTACCTAGAAGTGCGTTAAAGGACGTAGTCGAATCAATTATATGAAATTTAGCTTCAGTTTTTAAACCTCCTATTTCTAGGAGTAGAGTGATCGAACCTAAAGCTCTCTCGCCCTTCTCGTTGAACCCACGAAGCACCAACCTGTCGGTTGAAAGCTTGCTAGTATCAACTCTGAGATAAGCAAGGGTCTTTATGTTCATCACGTTGACCGATGCACCCGGATCAACAAGGACTCTTGATAACTTGAAATTTCCCACATCTACAGTAATGTAGAGGGGACGATTGTGGTCAGCAGTTCTCAAGAGTAAATCTTCGTCTGAAAAGGTAACCCCAGGGACCTCTTTGAAGTAGAGAGCCTCACCTTCTGAAGTTGCAGCCAACTGTGTTAAGCAAATCTCGGGATCGAGAAGTGCTTTAATTAAAGACTCCCTCATTTCTTTGGAAAGAAGGAGGGCGTCATAAATACTTAATTTTGCTGGCAACTTCCTAAGGTGGGCTAGAACATTATAATCAACCTTAGGAACGACAGACTCGAAACCCGGAGGAATTAAAGGAGATTCTGGTTGTTGAGGGGAATCCGGACTTAAAATTTCGAATGAAGGTTGCTTGCCTTTATCCTGAGGGGGCATCCTAGGGGGTAAGACTTTACCGCCACGGAGTTGCACCTGCTCGATGTCTTCGGGCGGGCAAACTAGAGCAGTGTCTACACACACCATAGGTGTCGGATCATCATTTTCTGAAAGCGAGTCAGAATCTGAAAGTTCTATCAAGATAGGATTTCCTTGGAAATTAATTTGAGGGAAATCACTTTCTGATAAAGCTTCAAATTCGACCTCTTCTTGAATAGTCGATTCAGTGAGGTTGGTTTGATTAACCTCAATATTTGGTTCATTAGGAGTTTGATTCAAAGCAGGAGAGTCATCAATTTGCATTTGAGATTCATGGTTAATCATCAAGACAGAAGTAGAAGGATGTTTTTTATTCATCTTTTGACCCTTCGCCTTTGATGGGGCAAAGTAAAAGTCAGATAACAAAAGAGGGGAAAGGGTTTTAACACCGCCATCCGCCATTCTAATACATCTCTCATCTACACACTTCCTCTCTACAAAATCAGATTTTTCTTTTTTCACATTTTTCTCAGTAGTTCCTAAGACTACTGGAGAGGGAAGTGGCTCAACATCCTTCTGCGAAGCGTCCAGGTCAACCTTCCACACCGGGGCCTGGGCTATCGTAGTCAGCTGTTGAGAAAGATGAAAAGACTTGTTAATCGACTTTTTAAGTGCCCGGGACAAAGCAATGTCCCAACCATCTTCAACAAAACAAGAAGAGTTAAGAGGATTACCTGAAATGGTCTTAATTGAAGCCTTTTCTGGATCGACCAAGTATTCCTTAGGTATTATGATGTTACCTTGGGTGTAGTTCCTCTCAAGCCAATCTTTGAACACAACGCAGTCCTCAAGAGGGTGACTAAGCATCCTGTGGTAGGGGCAGTACTTGGGATCATCTTTCTTGCTCTCATCCTCAGGCCTTCTAGCCTCTGGCAACTGGAAATCCGGTTTCTTTAACAGACTCCTAAAGATCTTCTTAACTGACTCCCTTTTAAATGGATAAGGTTTTGCCAATCTCTCTCTAAAAGGGATGAAAGAGGGATCTCTAGTATGTTGAGGAACTATCTGAAAGGGCTGCTTCTGAGGCGGCTGTGGTGGAAGTGGAGTGCTAGGCTGACTAACCATTGGCCTCTTTCCTTTATCTACTGCTGAGACCACAGCTTTCTTTTCAAATGTCTTCACCAGTTTTGGACCCTTCCTTTCTTCAGACTGCTCTCGTAAGAATGGCATCCTAGGAGCCTCTTCCTGCAAATTGCTAGCCTTATTAAGAAGTTTCTCAAAAGTTTTAATAGTGAAACCCTTCAGGAGAAAAGCAACAGGACCGTGGATATTCTTCAACAGAATCTCCACAGCATGTTGTTCTTGCAACTGGGGTTCACACTTCATCGAGAGGTTTCGCCACCTCAAGATGTACTCAACTAGAGACTCTCCCGGCTTTTGCTTTTCAACCACGAGATCGCCCACGGTGGTGCGTTGTTGCGCTCCAGAAAATCTCTTAAGAAAGAGGTTTTCTAGGTCGCTAAAGGTTCTTACTGAACCGTTGGGCAGATCGGCGTACCATTCAAAAGCAATGCCAGATAGACTACTTACAAATTGGCGAAATAGTAGAGCATCTGACCCTCCTGCATTGCAACAGCTTGCTCGGAAGTGGGCCAGATGCTGTCTCGGATTTTCAATTCCGGTGAAAACTTTAAAAGTTGGTGGCACAAAGCCCTTTGGATAAGGAACTAGGTCATATTCCTCGGGGTAGGGTCTACCCTTTGCAATAGACACAGTTCCTTGAGCATGGGCTAAGGCCTCCCTTACCTGGTCCTCAATTAACTGCTTGATATCCTTCTGAGGTGGGATCGGAGGAATGGTGGAAACTGTAGGGTGAACTGGAGGTGTCTCTACTGGACAAGGGAGAGTCGCAGGTGGTGACTCGAGAGGTCTGGATTTAAGCTCTGCCCTTTTGGCCTTTTCTGTGAGCTCTCGAGCTGATTGGTGAATCGCAAAAGACTCTTGCTGTGATTTGTCCAACTTTTCTTGCATTTCTCTAACTTGTGACATCATGGTAGCAAGCTGAGTCTCCAAACTCTTTATATGTTCTTCATCCTTATCTTTCACAGACTCATCTGATTCTGACTCAACAGCATGCGGATCATCATCTTTAACAAATCGGCGTCTGCTGGGCTCAGCTTCTTTATTAGACCCTCTAGTCTCAACCACATGAATGCCTCCAACATAATCATCTTCATTTCCAAGGAGATCATCCATATCAGGGTCAAAAGAAGCCATTCCTTCTTTGTTCAACAAGATGTTTCTTATTTCTTGAACTACCTCCTCGACCGGTCTATCCCCAATTGATTTAGGGTCGAGGGGTAAGTATCCTTTATACTCAGCCATATCAAACAACTCTTCAGAATCCATAAGGGCAATGATTTCTGTAAGTTTTGGATTAGGATCTGGTTGAGACTTTGTATCTGGCTCATCTTCCATCTCTAAATCCTGGTCAACTCTCTCCTCTTCGACTATCCCAAAGCTGGTAGTCAGAAGAGTGGCATCCTCTACAGGGAGAGGGACATATTCCTCAGGGGAAGTAGGAGCTTGTAAAGTGATAGTTCCCACATCCGGTAAGGTAAGGTCCTCAGACACCTGACTAAGGGGCCTAGGAATGACACTCGGACTTTGGGGATCATCAACTGGGGTAGCAGGAACGGTAACTATTGGATCTGGGGTTAAACTGGCCGTGGTAGGACTGTCAACTGTAACAACTGGAGTACTAGCCTGAACATCCATCAATTCAACTGAACTTGGAGTAGGGTTGATTGAAACTCGTTGGAGCTGCAGAATGAACTTAGAAGTTCTAGGAGGTGGTGGCAGATTTCCAACTTAGTTCTCTTTGGCACATATCTCCTTTCAGGAGATTTATGTCTTTTTCCTTTAAGATCCACAGACTTTTGAACTTCAACCCCGTTTGGTTTGACAATCACTGAGGCCAATCTCACAGGTTTATGTGGGGGTACCGGGGGTCTACCAGTAAATTGGCGGCCTCTCTCGGACCCAGTCAACACAATACCCTCTGTTTGAGAGGACAGAGGGCGTGGCACCCAGTGATATCCATCAACCAGCACCGAAGTAGCAGGCTGTCTAGCATACTTCTTATTCTTCCTAACGAATTGAGGGGTTAAATTCTTTGCTTCAGATGCTTCTTCCTTCAATACTTCTTTTTGGAAGCGATGTGAGATCACTCCCTTTAACTGTTTCACATATTCCTCTTTAGTCTGTCCGGTCTGTGCAGCGCAGGTGTGAATTATATTTCTCAAAGTTCTTGTCTTTTGAAGGTGTTTTTCTTTCTGAGTCTTCTTGGCCGAGTAGTCGACCGGGCATGGTGGAGAACGGGCTATCCTAGCTATCCTCTCCTCCCCTTGAGCTGAAGCCAGGGGGTAAAAGCGACTTCCCTTTAGGAGGGGAGAGGAAGCAGGAATAGGTAGTTCCTCAACAGCCTCAGGTTCTACTTGGGCCAAGGTCTTAAAAGGTAGGACTCTCTTAGCCTTAGAGATTTTCTTCCTAAGTCTCCTCAAATAATTCTTCTTCTGATTCTTAGTGGTGAATCTAAGTCCAGAACTAGACCCTTCTTCAAAAACAGACTTAATTTCAGTGGAAGGCTCAACAACTGGTTCAGGCTGTTTCTGATCATCACTGACTACTGGCAAGGTGGGTGCAGATCCCACAATTAACTCAACTACTGGGGGAGTTTCCTTACTGGCATCCAGGCTCACAATTTGGTGTCCATCCATAGAGAGCTCTAGAGTACTAAATCCCATTCCAAAGATAACAGTACTCCCTTGGTCATTAACAGTCGAATTCAACTCTCGGTCAAAGGAGAAAATCAGTTGGCCAGCCATTTGAAATTTTCTGAAAGTTAAAGAAAATGATTGAAATTAGATTTTTTTGAAAAGAGTAGTAGAAAGTATTTTATTATTATTTTTTGAAAGTATGACATATATTAGCCCACAAGGAAATCGTATGGGGTAACATATGTCAACTTGGAGTTTAAGAAAATCTTTGAAGAAATTTTGAAAATTTGAAATGGGTTCTCTTACAAATTCCAAAATACTACGGACAGAGTTTCCCCTTGCCCGAAGGCTTATGGAATTGTGAGAAAGCCCAAGTAAAAGGATAGTTTAACCCTCCCCACCCTTAGAAGTCAAAGGGGAAATGAGGGGGTTAAAACTAACAAGTTTGGAATGAAATCAAAAATTTTGAATGCTTTTCAATTTTAAGGATTTATATGTTGAATGAAAAATTTATCGACCATAAATCCATAAAATTAAAAAGGATATCCAGAGATCTGATTTGACACTGTCGCCTCACAGGCTGTGCTGGGGCAGAAGGTCAAAATCAGAACGAAAAGTCAAATTTTTAGAGGTGAAACCTCTCTTTTAATATTTTGTTATTATTTTAGATGTTGGCCACACTAACCCAAGGAAGAAATGGGCAAAGGGACCAACGGAAGAAAGGTAGTTAAGACTACCGATGAAACAAAATTTTGCCATTATTAAAGATGGAGAGAGAGATTTGTCCCACCGGGCGTGCCATTTTTTTGTTGGTGGAATTTTGAAAACATGTTTTGAAAAATATTGGTTTTCTTTGGGGATTTTAAGATTAAGGTTAAGTTCTAATTCTAAAATCGAATCACTCGTTAGAAAGAGTATATCACCCCGAAGGACGAAAATAAACTTTCATAACGGTGTTCAGACTTAGAATTATGAAATCATCTTGAATATTGTGAGCGGATGCTAAAGAGAAATTCATATGACCCCGAAGGGTCAAAATGAGGTTCAACTGAATATCCAGCTACAATATTCAAGAAGTGTGATCGTTAGGTTCACATCCAAAGCCTTATCGAAGAAAGATATATCTCCCCGAAGGGAGAAAATATCATTCGATGATAATTCTTTGAATATGATAATAATGATCACTAATATTTTAAATTTTCCCAAAGAAATCCAATTGAGTTTTGAAAAATCGATTTTTTAAAATCAGGTGCGTGTGTGGTTCTAAATCTCCTACGAGCGCAAGCCCTCGTAGTTAATTACATCGTAGGGAGATAAAATCTCCTACGAAAACTCTCGATTAAAATAATGGCAAAATTTTGTTTAGAATTTCTAGGAGTGATATCAAAAAGAGAAGTGAATTTTGGAAACTCAAAAGGGAATGGATCAAAATTGAGCAGTTATTAACAGAGTTAAAGGAGGAGAGGTAGGGGACACTTTGAGATTCCAGAACCATCCGGAAGTGTCCCAACTTAATCTAAGTGTTGGGCTTTATGTTTTGGATTGAAATGATATTTAATTAGAGTTGAGCATTTTATTAGAAATTTGGGATTAGATTCCCGAAGTTTGGGGTCTTATAATCAAAGATCTGCCCCGGATCCTAAATCTATTTTGGACACTGGACCACAGTCGTCCGATCCTAACTAATGCAGTGCAAGGTCTGGACTTACCCCGGCCTGGATTGGGGAGCCAGCTAACCACCTAATCGATTTAAAATACATGAATCCGGTCTTTTATGAAAGAGTGGTAGGGACGTTATAATTAAAGTTTTGGGGAAAGGCGGGGCCGACATCTAGAGATTCTCCTAATTGGCCCCTTTGACTTATGTTGGGTGCTAAAATGCTAAGGACTATGAAATTAAAATTTTGACTCTTTAATTTGTATCTAATGCAATGCATGCTGGTTAACAACCTCAAATCAAATATGCTTGAAATTTTTAAAAACAGGCTTATAAAATAATTTTTTAGAAGACTGGACTTCCCCAGGTCCGGCACCTCGTCCTCATAGGTCAGACTATCCGGACTCTACCCGCAGGCGGGGAAGGGTCTAAAGCAAGGAAAGAGTAATGCAAAAATATGCATGCGACCCCGGGGTCGATCCCCGGCTAATTCCCTAGATTCGTTATCTTTCTATGTTATTTAGACTCACTAAAATTTTAGACTTTTAAGATTATGAGTATAAAACTTTCACACCCTCACGAGCCTCACGTATCCAGGCGAAAACAAAGAGCGGCATGCAATCGCCAAAAAACTAGTAAAAACAAGTAATCCTAAAGGCAATCAAATTTCATCACATCAAATAAAAATTAATTAATAAATGTCCATAGGCAAAGTTGCCTTGCTTATTACAAACCAGAATATTACAGAAAGTAAAGTGGCCGGGCACCACTGACAACAACCCGGATTCTAAACCTAGTAATGACGCAAGTTATTTTGAGTGGGATACTCTCAATCTTCAAATCTTCAAATCTTCAATTTCATTCTTCTTTGGACTCCTTTTCTTCAATCTTCTTGGAATCTTCGTAGTGGATTACCCAAATGGATAAGAGGGCACTTCCCTCTAAGGGGAAGGCCACTCTTTCCTCTTTGGGTAAGGAAGAGGTATGATCCAAATTTGGATTTCCAAATGGAAAAGGAGTGTTCCCCAAAGGGGTATCCTTTCCTCTTTGGAATCCAAGCTTTGGATCTATGTATCCCAACTCAAAATAAACTTTCACAACACTTGACACTTGCACAAATTACATTGATATCAAAATAAAAATCTAGACTCACCTGCAGGGTTATCCTAAGCAATTAATATATAAAAAGCAGTTATTCCCAAGCAGTTGTATATGAGCAGAAAAGAAAGTAAACACACTGGCCACGCTCTTTTTATGATTTGGGGGCTTTAGCAGCTGAAGCACCTGTGCAAAGAGTTTATAATATTTATGCATTTTTTATTTGCCCCCTTTTTATATTGCCCTGCATGAGCGTGGCCACCTGCAGAAAACTGTGTCAACATCCAGATCGTACCTAACCTAAGGGTAATCTAGTCGCCAAACACATCAATCCATCCACAGAGTACAGAAAAAGTAAGCAGACACAGCAAAGCAATTTCATCCACAACATGCAGTGAAAACTACGAAAAATCCGGCACACAGCAGTAAAGTAAACACCGGCCTAACCTAGATCTAGAGTTGGTTGTCCTAGCACATCATCTAAAGTGTGTGAGAAAGGTCGTGTGGCTGGGGTAGATCCTAAAGTGGGTTATTAATTGAAGTTGTCTAAAAGTCTGGGTTTGTTAAGGCTTAAAAGGGGATTTAGATTAAAATTTAAGTATTAATGAATTAAGAATTTTAATTAAACATATTTTAGAAGTTAATTGATTGCTACCTTTGTTTCACACCGAGGCCGTGAAGTTTATTTCACCTTCCTTGGGGCTAAGCTAATAGCCTCGTAGGCCTGGGTTACCCAGTAGCAATCGGGTTTGATTAAGTTATTTAAATTGGTTGGAATTAAAAGAGTGGATTAATATAAAATGAGTTAGTTACTGATTTTAAAAGCTTGATTAATTTAAGTTTGCCATTAATTGATTCGTGGCGTTGTGCCACCAGGCTCGAGGAACCAGCCTCCTTAGGACACTTAGCCCCGCAGCCCGGAGTAGTCCAGCCGATAAACCAAATTAATGTAATTGAATTAGAGATTTTTAAAATGTTAAATAATTAAAGATTAATCTATTTTAAGATTTAACACCCTTAGAATCCATTCGTGGCGTTGTGCCACCAGGCTCGAGGAACCAGCCTCCTTAGGACACTTAGCCCCGCAGCCCGGAGTAGTCCAGCCAATAAACTTCAACTTTAGGGTGGTTGTTGTGTTTTAAAAGGTTTGTTAAGTGTTTTAAACATTAAGTTACCAATATTTTCTGAATTTTAGAATGATTTTGAGTTTTATGAATTTTTGAATATTTTAATGATTTAATTAAAGGGGTCAAAATTGAATTTTTGATTAAGCTCAAATTCTGGAATGTTTGTATTTTATTAAAATACTAGACCTTACTACGATCAGTTAGAAGGTAAGTACGTTGAAATCGGATTTTTCTACATTTTATTACAAAGGTTTGAAGTTTTGAACTAGTTTTGACTTAGAGTTGACCGATTTGTTGACTTTTTAAAATATTGCAAATTTCTGGAATTTAATATTTTTAATAAATATTAGACCTTATTAGGAGTTGAATGCAAGTGAGTTTGGGTGATTTGGATTTTATTTGAATTAGTTATGAATTATCGAAGTTTGGGCATTTTAATGAATTTTAGGAATTTCTTAATTAGAGGGTCTCTTTTGTGGTTTTGCTCCAAACAAGTTCCCAATCTCTTGAAAACACCTCCAAAGGTCAGGAACAACCTAAGGAGGGATCCCCAAGTGTTTGGGAGATTTTTGGATTTTTATATTATTATTAATTAATTATCTTAATTAAATATTGGTTCTCACTTAAAATTAAATTAGGGTTTAAATTGCTGTCAAATCAAAGGGCTTTTAATTATCATAGATTAAGGACTGAATTCTGGTCAGTTTGAGGGTTTATATGTAATTTTTGGATTTAAATTGGATTTATTACAATTTTTAGAAGTTTTAAAGGCTTAATTAAGGGTTTAAGACTTAGAAAATTAATTAGGGGACCTAATGACCTCAAAAATCAGTGAAAATTTCTCTAGGGGCTGAGGATGTCACTAAGTTCAAATGTTCAAAGTTTCAACTCAAGGGGAAGTGAATCCTAATTATTGAAATTTTTCTAAGTTTTCTATACATAGGTCCTTAATTATTGTCCCTAATTATGTCACTAGTTTTGAATAGGTTCAAATCAAAGTTCCTCTAACCCTTTGAATAATCATGGCATGCATATACAAGTGGCAAGCAAACAAGTCCTTAGATCTAGGAGAACCTAGACTAGGTGGTGTGTGCACCTTAAGCATGCAATTAACTAATTAACATAATTAAGACAAAATTAGTGAATAATCAAAGAATGATTATCCACTAATCATCCCCTTCATTTCTATTCAAACATGCTTAATCAACATTTAAGATCTCAAATGACTCTTGAACACTTAAGAATTTACATATATATATATAGAATTTCAAAATATATATTTAAAATACATAAATATAAATGAATTATATATATATATAAATAGAAATATATATTATAAAATAATTAAATATATTATCAAAATACATGTTAATGGGTTGGAGGATCTACTGATCTCCATAGAAGTTTGGAAATAATAAAATATATTTCTTATATTTTTTTAAATACTTAATATTTAATTAAATATAAAAAGAATGAAAATACTCCAATAATTCAAAATACCTTTAAAAACTATTCAAATAATACTGAAAAATTTTCTGGAGACCAGCCATGCACTCAACAACATGCATGCCAAATTTCAAATAAAAATAATTTTTATATAATTAATTAAAAATGAAATATATATTTCTGTATTTCCTAAATTACCAGTAAAATAATAGTCAAAATAAGCTGATTTTATTTTTAAAATAAACTAGATGAAATTCTGAAAATTTTGATATATTATACTTAATTTTTGGTTATATATTTGATTTACTATGATTTATTTAAGTTTCAGCAATTAAAACTAATTAAAATCCATTATTTTTAATTAAATGGCGGCGGTCAGACACGCGGCGCGCTAGGATTGGCGGGCTCGAAACCGCGCGGCGGCGGGGACACGCGTCGGCCGCTGGCCGCTTCACGCGGTTTTCACTTAACCACGTCAGCGGCGCGTAACAGCCGTTGGATTAACCGCGGGTTCGATCCAACGGCTGAGATCAGATCCCGCGGTCTGATCTCACCAGGAGAAGATCAGACGGCGGAGATTCGATCCCGCCGTTCCGAATGGACGGCCATGATCCCGCCAGTCGATCGCTCGAACGCTAAACCGAATACACGGTCGAACCAAAGCGCGGAACGGCAAGATCTAGACCGTTGATCGCGTGATCAACGGTCTAGAAAACGTACATCTGCAGCGAACTGCGAATGTCGCCCTAGGATCCGTTTTTTGGTTCGTTCTCCCGATCGGGTGGACCAAATCGCTTGAAATTTTAAACACAGAGAGCAGGCATGAACAGAAATAGTGGGGAAGGATTCGTTTTAGCTAAAACCCTAAAGAAATAAAACTATTTAGATTTAACTAATGTGACCTAGATCTAGGGTTTTAGGGAATTATACCGTTAGATCTTCGGAATTTCTGGATGGTTGAGCTTGTAGATTGTCCAAGTGAAGATTCCCAGCGAAAATCCAAGCTCGAACGCGTCTGGATCGGCTGCTATAGGCTTGGGACGGTCTAGGTGGTGGGTTCGCCGGAGAACTCGCCGCCGGTGACGTGCAACCACCTGGGTTTTGTAGTGGGAAGGTAGAGGAGGCCCTGGAGATTCAAAACGAACTGGGGGCCGGGCTTGAGAGGGCTTGAGTGGTGAGAGATGGTTAGGGTTAGAGAATGTGTCATTAAGCCCTTTTTTCCCCTATTCAAACGCCCCTAGGCCAATCGGATGGCTGGGATCGACTCACCAGGTCCTTGGATGTTGCCATGTGTCCCTGGGACAGCCAGAAGGCTGACCCAAAGGCTGGGCACGCCTCAATCCTATTGGGTGGCTTTTGGGATAGGTGGAGGGGACATTGCCATTTAAGGCTAAACCAGGCCCTGAGCTTGGTTAGGAGAGCTCCAAGTGAGCTTTAGGGCATAAAGGGGTCGGCCTAAAGCAGCTTAAATCAAGGAAAAGGGTTTTGCATGTGATAAGCCCTTCTAGAAGAGGTTTAAGCTTGAGTTTGACCAAGTTGACCAGTCAACTGGTCAATGGGTGCTGACATGGCATAGGAGGGGTCAAGGCTACAGGTTGGAGAAGCTCCAAGCCTAAACTCACACTCTTTGAGGTCAAAATGGGAGGTTTGACCAATTCAAAGAGGGATTTAAGGCTTTGTTGACTTGGTTTGACCAGTCAACCAGGTCAAAATTAGTGATGTGGCACTCAAGGAAGGAGAGGGATATTTGAAATGGTTCAATCAAGGGTCAAAAGGTCAAAGTCAAGGTCTGGTAGGAATAGGAGCAAACACCACCAAGCTTTGACCTAGAATTTAGGGTTGACTTGGTCAAACCAAGCTGGGTTGAGCTCAAAATAGGTTTAGAAATGTTCAAGGCTTTGAATAGAATGATTTTTAGGAGTTTGAAGATATTGATGTGGTTAAATGGGTTGGAATGGTTCATTTGAAACCTTAAGGGTCCATTGGGTCAAACCATGTTGACTGAGTCAACTAGGTTGACCCAATGGGTAAATCTGGGCTGGACAAATTTGAAAAGATATTTTAAGACCATTGAGGGTGGTTCTTAGGTCTGGGGAGGTCAAATTGACCAAAATCCCCATTTGAGCCCCTAAGGGCCTGTTTGGTCAACCTGGGTTGACTTGGTCAACCAGGTTGACCCAGGGTCTGGGTTTGGGCTCAACAGGTTTGAAATGATATTTTAAGGTTAATGGAAGTGGTTAGGTGACTTAGAAAGGTCATTTGGGTCAAAACACATGTTTGGACCCTTAAAGGGCCCCTTGGGTCAAACCAGTTGACTTGGTCAACCAGGTTGACTCAAGGGTTGGAAATAGGTTCAAAAGTTTTGAAATGGCATTTGAAATTTGTTAAAGGTGGTTACATCCCATTTGGAGCTCATTTGGTTTGAAATCCCCATTTGAGCCCCATAGGGGTGTTTTGGTCAATTTTGACCTATTGGTCAACTAAGGTCAAAAGGGTCTGGAAAATGCAGTTTACTGCTCAATGGGTTAAATTCAAAGGTCTGGAAGTGATTGGAGGCTTGGATAAGGGTTCCAAGGTCAAAATCTCAAAAGGGTTATGCTCAGTGGCATAGGCTGTAAATATTTGAAGGTTTTACAACCTTTGAATTTTAATTGAGATTCTGGGGTTAGAGCCCTCAGAATGAGCTCAAAATTGGAGGGTAGCCTTTAGAGACATGTCTCATCACTTTGCAAGTGATAGACCCTGAATCAGAGGCCAGTTGACTGGGTTTTGAAATGTTTGAAAAATCTCTGAAAAGGGTGTTTAGGACAGGGCCTTAAGGGTTTGAATTTGAGTTTAAACTCTGGGTTTGGATTTGATTTGAAGTTTGAATTAATTTGGATTTGAATTGGATGGAGTTTGAGATTCAAATTGGTCATAGGTAGGAATCAAATTGAAATTGGAGTGGATTAAGTATAGGAATTGATTTAAAATTGAGGTTGATCAAAGGTGGAGGTTGATTTGAAGTTGGAGTGATCCTAAGATCTAGGATTTAAAGGGATCCTAGGCTCTAGAATAGGCTCTAAAGTCTAGTTCTATGAAAGATCCTAAAGTCTAGAGTAGATCCTAGGGTCTAGGATTAAATCTGGATTCTGGATGGGTCTTAGTGACCTCATACAAAAATGAGGTCAACATTGTGTTATCTACCTCACTGTTATCGATGGAAAGGAGGTTTTGTACAGGCTTCCCTACCCTGCTATGGGAGCAAAAAGAGAGTCACTGAGTTTAGTGCAATATTTGGAGGGCGCCTCCATGGAGTGGATGTTGGTCGAGTTGACCGAACCATTATAATTTATGTGTTTCTTTTCTACTGCTTTTTCAATATTTAATTTCTGCACATTAAATTTCTTTATGATGAATTTTGGTTTGGTTGAGATTTTGGTTTTGATTGAAAGATTTTTTTTTAAATACTAATTCACCCCCCTCATAGTTAGCTTGGGCACATAAGGGCTTAACATCCCTAATAAACTTTTAAGTAGTATCAGAGCAAGATTTATAAAATTGAGTTTTTGAAATCTTTTGAATTTTGATCCATGGCTAACTCCAGTAATCGTAATATTGCGGAAGGATATTCCATTACCCGATCACCTTTGTTTGAAAATATGCCTTTTGATTTTTGGAAAACTCGCATGTCTACCTTTTTACAATCGATTTACTATAGCATGTGGATGCTTGTTAAGGATGGTTATACACCTCATTCTCGTGAAATTAATGGCATTAAAACTGAACTTCTATTTACTGAATGGACTTTTGATGAAAGAGATTTAACATAACTTAATGAAAAATGTTTGAATTTTTTTCAATGCTTTGAAATATGAAGATTATATGCGTGTTTCAACTAATGCAAATGGTAAAGAAATTTGGGATAGATTGTGTATTACTTATGATCGAACCAACCAGGTTAAGAAATCTAGATTGAATATGTTATTGCATTACTATGAACTTTTTCATATGAAATATTTTGAATCAATTTCTAACATGTATACTAGGTTTACTCAAATTGTCACCTCATTGAATGCTTTAGGAAAAGAGCAATAAAATTTTGAGATGCTTGCCATCTTCTTTTGATGCTAAGATCACTACAATTTCTGAATCTAAATATTTGAATATTTATTCTTTTGATGATTTGCTTGGATCACTCATTGCTTATGAGTAAGAGGTGAATCAAAGAAATTTTGATGCAAGTGAGAAAAATAAGGAGAAAACTGTGGTGTTGAAGGCCAATGACATGGTCACTGATTCTTTAGTTTTGAAAGCGATGATGTTGCCTTCATCACAAGAAAATTCAAAAGTTTTCTAAGGAAGAAGCACAAGAACCATAAGAAGTGGAATAATGGTAAGGGTAGTAAAACTTTTAAGAGTTCTATTGATATGATCTTTTTTGAATGCAGGAAGCTGGGATACATTAAAGCTAATTGTTCTATACTTAAAGCTAACTCAAGCAAGGATAAGGGTGAGGAGAAGGCCAAGTTCAAAAAGGTAAGAAGTGGTTCCAAAAGGCGTTCTAGGCAAATTCAGCATCAGACTCCTCTGAAATTAAAGATTAAGAGGAGACTACAAACTTGTGCTTGATGGTAGACGCTCATCTTGGTCAGTTTGACCAAGAAGAGGTATGTGAACTAACCTATGAATAATTACTTGAAGTTTCTAAATATATTCATACATCATATAAGAAACTTAAGAAATCACATGCTAGTTTAAAATTGGAGTTCTTAAACTTGCAAAAAGAGTATGAAATTTTACTTAAAGATCATTTTATAATTGATAAAAATCACATGTCATTACTTGATGAGTTTGATGCATTAAACAAAAAGCATGCTGAGTTAGAAAAAGAGTTTAGGAAATTAAAAAATCTTAAAGCTTTTAAAAATAATAAACCAATACTGCATATATCACATAACTTTAAAAGAAAGCATTACTACCCAAATAGAATAGTAAATCCTTTTCCTAGTGTTAGATATTTTTCATGTGGCATATTAGTACATATTTCACACACTTGTACTATTCTCCGTAGTACACATTAGGTGTGGAGACACAAATTGTATGATTCACAACATAATATACATGCATTATATTCTTCTTTCCATAAGAGGGGACCCAAACATGTTTGGGTTCCTAAATCCGAGATTTGATGATTTTGTAGGCTTGCTCTCACAAAAGGCCTCAGAAGAGCATGTGGTACCTTCACATTAGATGCTCATGACACATAACTAGAGATGCTATTCAATTCATTTCACTAGAGGCTAGGGATAGAGGCAAGGTTACTCTTAGAGACAACACCACGAGGAAGGTAGTGGGCGCAGGTATAATTGGAAACTCCAAGAATCTTTGATTGAAAATATTTTTCTTATAGATGGAATGAAACACAACTTGATCAGCATCAGTCAACTTTGTGATAAATGCTTCATCATAAAATTCTTGGCAAATACTTGCATTATAAGCTTAAATAACAACACTATTTTGTTGGGAATGCAAATCAATAATATTTATATGCTTGACTTAAATAATATTGAAAGTGCTGCTTCATTTTGCTTAGAAACTACTGCTGATAATTCATGGTTATGGCATAGAAGATTATGTTATGACAGTATGAAAAACCTTAGGAAAGTGACCTAGAAACACCTAGTGAGAGGTGTCCCAAAGCTTAACTTTTCTAAAGACCACATTTGTGATGTCTGCCATCTAGGGAAGCAAGTTCAATCCTCTTTTTACTCCATTAAGGACATTAGTACCTCATAACCTTTAGAAGTCCTTCACATGGATTTGTTTAGACCCATTAACACTGCCAGCTTAGGGGGAAAAGTCCATGGATTTATGATTGTCGATGACTTTTTGAGGTTTACTTAGATTAAATTTTTGAAAAATAAGAATGAGTCTTTTAATGAGTTTAGATCCTTCTTCACTTGGATTCAGAAAAAACTAGGTTCTGAGATTTTGACCATCCATACTGACAATAGGGGAGAGTTTGAAAATGAGTGATTTGGAGACTTCTATGAGAATAAGGGGATTAGTCACAACTTCTCTACACCTAGGACCCCTCAATTGAATGGAATAGGTGAAAGAAAGAACTAGACCTTAGTTGAAGCCACTAGAGCCATGCATGCTGAGTATTCACTTCCAAAATACTTTTGTGCTGAAGCAATAAATATAAAATTTTATGTATTAAATCGGGTGAATATTCGAGTCAAACTTAATAAGACACCCCTATGAGATCCTTAAGGATAGGACACCCAACCTTTCCCACCTCCACATCTTTGGCTGTAAGGTTTTCATTCTTAAAAATGGGAAGTCATAATAAGGAAAATTTGACCCAAAATCTGATGAAGTAGTATTCTTAGGATATTCAAGTGTTGGGAAATCCTTTAGGGTGTTTAATAAGATAACTTTAGTGGTGGAGGAGACTACTCATGTAGTGTTTGATGAATTTGATCCTAAGAAGTCTAGAATTAAGGATGAAGATGAAGTTAGAGAGATTACCACAGGAGCTAAAAATTTAGAGAAGAGGGAAGAAACCCAAAATACTAAAGGAGCAGGTGAGATTACCTAAGGAGTAAAAAATACAAATTTGGAGGAAAGGGTTAAACCTGAACACACCTTGCCTAGAGATTAGATGTATTCTTTGAGTCATCCTAAAGAATTGATTATAGGAAACCCTTCTGAAGGTGTTAGGACTAGGAATAGTCTTAGGAAGGAAGTGAACTACTTTTTATTTATCCCAATGACTAAACCCACCAACATCAATCAAGCCCTTTTTGATGAGTTTTGGATCTTATCCATGCAAGAGGAATTAAACCAATTTATTAGGAATGATGTTTGGGAGCTTGTAGAAAGATCAAAGGGACAAAGTGTAGTTGAAACCAAATTATCTTTAAGAATAAAATAAAAGATTATGGTGTAGTGGTTAGGAATAAGGAAAGATTGGTGGCTAAGGGGTATAACCAAATAGAAGGGATTAAATTTGAAGAGGCCTTTACCCTTGTAGCTAGATTGGAAGCCATTAGAGTGCTACTAGCCTTTGCCTGTTATAAAGGATTTAACCTTTTCCAAATGGACGTTAAGTGCCTTTTTTAAATGGAGTTATAAAAGAGGATGTATTTGAAAAGCAACCCCCATGTTTTGAGATTTACCAATTTCCAAATCATTAAAGCAGGCACACAGAGCTTGGTATGAGAGGCTTAGTACATTCTTACTAGAGAGAGAGTTTGTTAAGGGGAGCATTGACACCACCATTTTTCTGATAAAAATAGGAGATGAATTACTCAATGTTTTAAATCTATAATGATGATATACATTTTGGATCTTCTGATAAAAGGTTATGTATTGATTTTTCTTAAATAATGAGTAGGGAATTTGAGATTAGTATAATGGAAGAGTTGTCCTTCTTTTTGGGTTTTAGCATAAGATAACTAGATGATGTAATATTTCTAAATCAATCAAAGTACATAAAGGTCATCTTGAAGAAATATGAAATAGATAAAGCTAAGCCAATTAATACTCCTATGACCTCTAGTGTTCAGTTGGACAAGGGCCCAAATGGAAAATCAGTTCATCATAAGAAGTAGAGATAGATGATTGGATCTTTACTTTACCTAACTGCTAGCTGACCTGATATAATATTTAGTGTTTATCTCTGTACTAGATTTCAAATTGATCCTATAGAATCCCACCTGATTGCAATTAAGAGAATTCTTAGTACCTCTTACGAACCAAAACTTAGGAATCTGGTATCTTAGGCACATCACTTCTTTTGAGATTATTGGATTTTCTGATTCTGATTTTTTAGGATGTAAGGTGGATAGAAAGAGCACTTGTGGGACTTGCCAATTCATAGGACTGTCTTTAGTCTCAATGTATAGTAGAAAGCTAAACTCTGTTACACTTTAAACTGCCTTAAGAAGTTGTATGGCCCAAGTCCTTTGTTTGAAGTAGTAAGTTCTGAATTTAGGTTACCTATAGGCACAATTTCAATCCTTTGTGACAACACTAGTGCCATCTGACTTTCTAAGAATCATATCTAATATTTAAGGACCAAGCATATAGAAATAAGGCATCACTTTATTAGAGAATATGTGACCAAAGAAGATAATGAGTTACACCAAGTGGCAACTAAGAATCAACTGGCTGACATGTTTACTAAACCACTAGCCTTCAACATTTTCAGCACCTAAGAACCAGATTGGGTGTGATTGACATAAATGCGTTAACTTGATTTCTGATCAATTATCTGTTTATTTTTGTTTTCTTTTTATAATTTTTTTCTTACTTTTTTTTTAAAATTTTCATCTATTTCACTTTTATTGATTTGATTTTCTTCATTATTTTATTTTTTCTTTTAATCACTGCTGAATTGATATCTTATATCTTGTTTTTTTTAAAAAAAAATTGTAGTCAATGATTGATGTCTCTGAAATCAGTTAAAGGGGGAAAAACACCGTTGATTGTTTCCCTCTCTCTAACTTCTTTTAGTGGTATAATTTCTTTTCTAAAACAAAATCTATCTCACATTAATAACTATATTTTGAAATTGATAACTTTTTAACCTTGCTACAGTAATCTATCTTATATATATATATATATATATATATATATATATATATATATATATATATATATATATATATATATATATATATATATATATGTATATATATTATCCAAAGTCTTTTTTACTTTCAAATGTTTGTAATCTTGTCGTTGAATTTATCATATGATTTTTTATTCTATTTTGTGATTCATTTTTCCTTACATTAGAGAGTGAGTTTTTTTTCTCTAATATTTGGATGATATAATCACAACTGAGAATTTTTCAGAATTTTAAAAAGGGATCTAGTTTGCAATAAAAAAAAATGAAAAAACAAGTGGCCAAGATCCACAATGATGCCAAATTGAAAAATATACATAAAGTGAATCAAAAATCAAAAGATGTGCAAAGGGTATCAATCAAATTGATAGGAGGCATAAAATGAGCCCATCCAAAAGCAAGCTTCTTCTCTTTCAAAATTTTTAAATCTTAGAAGAATTCATGTGTCACTTGATTTTTCAAAGGCTTGATTTCAAAAATTTATGATTGTAACTAATTACTTTGTTATATTATTATTATGGAACCAAGTCTTGAACGAGTCTCTTTTTCTTATCAAATTTATTATTTTGGTTTAGATCCTTATTTTTAAAAGATGGTTTCCCCTGGGAGAAGTTTGAGTTAAGGCTAACAGGATCAATTGTTCTACAATTTTCTCAGATTTCGATGATGTTAACTCATTTATTTTTACAGTTTGTTTAATTCAATCATATGGAGAATTTATCATATTCGAGCTTTGATTAAAAAAAAACCTTTGTTTTGCTTTTGTTCTTTTCTTTTTTTGTATTTTATTTTTTTCTTTTAAGTTGATTTTTCTTGTGTATGGGCCTTCTCTGATCATCTCCATCCATTCTCTGATTTTAAACTTTTTCTCACATCATCTCGAATGATATTTATATCATCCTGGACGATCGATTCAATTCACTCTTTACATTTTATCTAACATCTTTTTTACTCTTCTACTTCTGATAATCCTGGATGATCCATTATTATCTTGGATGATCCATTTTTGTTCGGGATGATCCATTATCGTCCTGGATGATCTGATCATCTTTTGTTTCAATTATTTATGATCATCCTAGATAATTCTCCTTATACTGGTAGATCTTCATTATTTCTGCCAAACTATTAGTGATCATCTCGGACAATACACCTATTCGTCCTGGATGATCCACATGGCAAAGTTCGACACTCAACTTTATTTTGATCGGTACTATCCATTATTGTGCATCATCCTAGATGATCGACCTAATCGGCCAGCATGATCTACTTTTTTAACGGTCTTCCAGAATGACTCCTTGGGATGATCGCTTGTGTCTTAACATCCCAGATGATATCTAATTGTCCCGGATGATTTTATCGCCTTTTTGACCAATTGTCCTGAATGCAATTATTGCACCATATCATCCTGGATGATTTTACAATTATCCTGAATGATCTATTTGATTCTTTTTAAACTGAGCCCCTCAAACATTTTTCTCACACAAATCTTCTCAACTTCTTTTTTCTCTTACTCCTGTGCTCTATTTTCATAAGTATGACTGGCAGAAAGCGATCTCACCATGCTTCTAGGAGTTTTTCGAGGGCAATTCTGGACCTTTGCTTCATTGAGGTGAATGATAAAGCCACCTATTAAAGGTACAAAATAGCCAGGATTACTATCTCCTGGATTATCAACCCGCATAATTTTTTCTATCCTGTCCTAGATTTATTTGTGCACAGTTCCTTAACCTTCCTTCTTACTCTCTCTATCCCTTTCAACTCTGAGCTTCTTTTTAAATTCTTTGCTAGCCTCCGCATAAATTCTTCTTTCACTACTCTCAGGTCCTATGTGAATTAACATCCTGTCGAAATAATATATCAGGATTATGTAGAACTTTTGAAACTTTCCACCATAGAGGATAAACTCCATACCCTATGCTCTGATCCTGACAATGACTGTGCTCTAGCCAACCACTTTCTCCGAAATATGAATGCTCGCTTTCACATTGGAGAGTCTAGCACCTTCTTCAAAGATGCCAGGATAATCCAGCATATCCTTCGCACCTCAATTCTTCCCAAAGCTGGTGATCACGTTCATATCACTCCTCTTCTTTCGATCACCACTTTTACATTTTGGCTCATTAAGAATTCAATGCCATAGAATTAATTTTTCATTACATTGAGCATCTGACCACTATTCTAGATCTAGAACATAGAAGGAAGCCTAATATTGCCCTTAGAAATATCATTGCCTATATCTTAGAATCAAAATATAAACTTTAATATCCTGCCCCACAAAATTTTTAACATGTCTTCTACTCAAACAACTCCTTCCACATTCTTCACAGTACTCATCTCCACCCGAGGCATGAGGAGTCCGAGAGAGATGACGAGGAGGCTGCTCCTGCACCTATTCCTGCACCTATTCCACTATGCTAGCACTCTCAGCTGATCAACTTATGGATCAATTCAACTAGTGGGAGACCCTATTTGAGACCTTCGTTGTTGTACAAGACAGTAATATGCAAAGGATGTTGCTCACTTTGTTGCTTACGTAGCTCACCAGCAGCTCCAGCATGATTAAGATATGGCCTAGCTTCAGGAATAATTTGTTACTCTTTCCAATTACTTTCATCCACATCCACCCCCCCCCCCCCCCACCTCCTCCTTCGGATGATCAGGAGACATCTTTCTTTTAGTTTGCTTATTTTTTGTGTGATGTTATTTTAATTATGTTTTGTAGTTTATGTTATTTTTCTTTTTCCCTCCCACTTTTTGTGATATAAAAAGAGGGAGTAATTGTACTAGTTTATATTATTCTAGTCTATTCTAGTTTGTTATATTTTTATGATGGATAGTTGAATTATTTGAACTACGATTATTTATTTACCTTTTTCCATTACAACGGCTTTGAACTTCTTCAATTCCTTTGTGTTTTTCATCATCAAAAAGGGGGAGATTATTGCGAATCTACTTTTAAGGAGTATAATTTAGATGATAGAAAATACTTTTATTTCTTTACGACTGTCTTGCTTACTAACATTTTTGGTCCACAAGATCAAACTGCAATCTGAACTAGCTCAATATTGGGTAGATTAGTTCTGAGTTAGTTTGTAAACTTTTCCCTTTCTTGGGTCTATTATAAACGATGTCATTCCTGATGCTATGCAACCTTACACACACATACATGGGGGAAAATTTCTATCTATTTTTGGTCACATCATCCGGGATGATCCATAAATCATCCTGGACGATCTGTTAAAAATAAAAACCATAATTAGAGCATCATGGTTAAGGCAGCCGTTATTAAGTGCATCATTATGGATGATATTTATATCAGCAAGGATGATAGGCTCAAATTAGAAAGAATTATGCCACCAGATCTAATTAGGTACTATTTATTTTTAGACATCATCAAGAGTATTATCATGGACGATAAAATGCAATTATGCCTAAATTAATCTAGTTATTAAGGAAAGTAATTAAGGTTTGATTGCTTGATCAAATTATCCTGGATAATTGTAAGATCGTTCGCGACGATTAGATCTCAAACCTTAGTTATCCTAGGATGACTAAACATCAGCCAGCTGCTATTCAGGGCGATGCTTTGTATGATTTTTATGGATTTGAACTAATCACCCAAGATGATCGTGAGATTAGCCTGGATGATCAAGCTATTTTGTCATCACCTAGACATCCATTCAGTGAGATTATCCTATCAGCCTAGATGATATGAACAAAAAACCTTCTGATCATCCCAAATCGTCCGGGCTGATTGAGCAAAATTTATGCTGATCATCCAGGACGATACAGTTGGTTTATATAAATTAAAAGATATTTCAAAACTGTTCTATTTAATATCTCTTGTTCTACCCAAGAAATCATCTTTTGCTACTGTCTTGACCTGAAAGTGCCTAGAGGAGAGGGAGAGAAACGGAGAGAGAGAGAGGATCTTATGAGGGGGAGTTTGTGAGGGGATTCACAAAGGTTACTCCAAGCAAGGATCCAACTCATATTCTCTAATCGTCATCCCTTATTCTTGGAGGTTTGAGAGAGGTCCACTTCAATAATCGATCAAGATTCTCTGCCTACTTCAGGAGAAAGCAAAAGGAGTTGTGTTCTCTGCCTCAGCAGAGTTGGTGGAAAGGAGCACTAGTACTCTACCGATACTAGGAAGGTATAAAAGGATAATGATACTCTACCAACACCCGAAGGGTGTGAAAGGATGATGGTACTTTGCTGATACTTAGAGGGTGTGAAAGGAAGTCAGTTCTCTACCTTCACCAGGAGGGTAAAAAGGATGAAGGTGCTCTACCACACAAAGATTGGTGAAAAAGAGATTAAGTGTAAAGGCTTCTCTGCCTTACTATAGGAACAAAAATAGAATCACTTTCGTATAGTGTAATGCCTGAAGAGAGATTCTTCAGAGAGTTGATGTAGGTCTAGTTGGACCGAATCACTATAAATTTATGGGTTTTATAATTTTATTTTTACTGTATTTTTATTTTCTAAAAGTCAACTTTGGGGTTAAAAATTTTATTTTGACAAAACTTTTATTGTGCTTAAAATTATAAAAAATGGTTTTTTAAATTTCGAAGAGATTTTAATAACTAATTCACCCTCTCTTGGTTAGCCTTGGGAAAATTGATTTAGGTTTAGCAACCTATTCGGACTTAAATGAGGTATCAAAGCCTACGTTCAACAATTAATGTTTAGAACAAATTTTCAAAATGATTATGGCTACTTTTGAAAATTATAACACACGTGAAGGATATACGATCACTAGACCACCATTTTTTGCTAATATTCCTTTCAATTTTTGAAAAACACATATATCTACTTTTCTTTAATCGCTTGACTATCACATGGGTATTTTAATACAGGAAGAATACACTAGGTCAACTACACTAGTAGATGGCGTTATAACTAAAACACCTTTATTGATTAGATTATAAAAGAAAAAAATATAGCTCAGTTAAATGATAAATGTTTAAAAAGTTTTTCTATGTAGTTATATCTGAAGACTATATGTGTGTCTCTTCCCATAGATCTAGTAAAAAAATTTGGGATAAGCTTTGCATTACATATGAAGGAAATAATGAGGTGAAACAATTTAGAATAAATATTATACTACATGATTATGAACTTTTCCATATGAAACCAAATGTATTAATCACTGATTGGTATACTCGTTTCACATAAATAGTCACATCATTGCATGCTTTAGGTAAGGAACTAATGTATGCTGAAAAAGACAATAAAATTCTTTATTATTTACCTAGTACTTAAATATTCTACTACATGATTATGAACTTTTCCATATGAAACCAAATGTATTAATCACTGATTGGTATACTTGTTTCACACAAATAGTCACATCATTGCATGCTTTTGGTAAGGAACTAATGAATGCTGAGAAAGTAAATAAAATTCTTTATTGTTTGCCTACTACTTATTATGTAAAGATAACTACTATAAAAGAATCAAATGAATTAAATGTTTATTCTGTTTATAATCTTCTTGGATCATTAAATTCTTACAAGTAAGGGGTGACTCAAAGACATTTTGATGCAGGTGAAAAGTGAAAGGAGAAAAATATAGCATTGAAGGTGAATGCCTTGGAGAGTGGTCAATCTCAGCCTGTGGATAAAGATGACATTGCCTTAATGATAAGGCAATTCAAAAGTTTTCTTAAGAGGAAACAAAGGAGACATTAGTAGTGGAATAAAGGTAAGTTGCAAAAAAATGCTAAGCATTTAATGATGAAATTTGTTATGAATGTAGGAAGCCTAGACACATCAAATCAAAATGCATGAATCTTAAAGCCAATCCAAGCAAGGAGAAGGTCGAGGAGAAAAGCAATGTAAGGAAGGGCAAGAAAATATTTTAGAGAGCATTTTTGACTTATTCAGCTTCAGATTCTTCAAAAATAGAAGTAGAGGAGGAAGTCACAACTTGTATTTGATGGCCGATAAACTTGATCAGTCATATCAAGATGAGTTATGCGACTTAACATATGAAGAGTTATTTGATGTTTCTAAGAAATTTCATATTGCTTATAGGAAACTCAAAATAATGCATGGTAGGCTGAATATAGAATTTTTAGAATTACAAAATGAGCGTGAAATCTTTAGGAATGATCACACAATAATTGATAGCAACCACATAAATTTATTGGATAAGTTTGATGAGTTGAATAAATATCATGAATTATTAAAATCATAACATACTAAATTTGAAGATGACTTTAAAACATTTATGGATAAATATGATAGCAGAGAGCATTATTTGAAAGTTGATAATACTATTTTAGAAAGAGCTAACTCATTTTGTAAACTAGAATTGAAAGCACTTTAGTAAAATAGGATACAACCCACACTTGAACAATTTTTTAATCCTATTCAGAAGTCTATAATGTCAAAACCTAAGAAAAGACAATTTAATACACATAAATTAATAAATTTATTTCCTGTAGTGAAATATTTTTCTTATGGATTAATTTGGTATATATCACTCACTTGTACCATTCATAATAAAAATCATTTAGTGTGGAGACCTAAGATGTATGAAACAAATTATATCAAACATACATCTAGGTTATTTTTGATAAGAGGAGAACCCAAACTTATTTGGGATCCCAAGACTAACATTTGATTATATTATATAAATGCTCTGATACAAGACCTCATGAGAGTATTTGGTACCTTGAAAGTGGGTGTTCAAAGTATATGACTAGTGATATAACATAATTAATATTGCTGGAAGCTAGGAATGGTGGAAAGGTTATATTGGGAGACAATCTAAGAAAGTGGTAGGAACATGTATGATTGGAAATTTGAATAATTATTTTCATTGAGAATGTTTTATTGGTAGAAGGCTTAAAGCATAACTTGTTGAGTATTAGTCAACTATGTAATAAGGGCTATAGTGTAAAATCTTTTCTCACTAGATATATAATAAGCCAAAATGAATTGATGTTTTGCATGGAATTAGGGTAAATAATGTATACATATTTAATTTGAATTATATTAAATCTTCTAATGCCTTTTATATAAAAAAAATACTAATGAATCATGGTTATGACATTGGAGACTTTATCGCACAAGCTTGAAAAATATAAGGAAAATTACCCAAAGAGAACTAGTTAGAGGAATACCCAAATAAGACTTTACTAGGATAACCTGTGTGATGCATATAAATTAGAAAAATAAGTGAAGTCCACTTTTCGTTCCATTAAGGATCTCAGAATTAGCAAACTATTGGAAATCATTCAAAAGGATCTTTTTATAACAATTAGAACTAAATGTCTAAGAGCAAAAGTTTTTTTTTTTTTTTTGAGGAAAATGCAATCTATGCATTAATGTTATTAAAAATGAAAGAGAAAAAACTATCCAATGCCAGTAGATTCCTCCTTTAATATAGAAATAAAAAAGGCAGGAACCTTATGAAGCACTAAATCGCCCCAAATGAAAGATCTAAAGATTGCATAATTAGTACATAGATCCGATAATATAATGTAATTTCTATAAATATAGTTGAAAATGACATTATGGAAATCTGAAAAAGGAAAATACAAATCATTTTTACCTTTGTAATAGATCGATTGAAAAAGCTAAATGATGTTGGAGTTGTCACTTTCAATTATGATTCCTTTGTAGTTATGCATCCAATCTTTGACTACTCCTTTTATTGCTTGAATGGCTTGAAGTTCAAGTTTTTAAGAAAGTTACTATTTGCATGTTTTACATTCTTGCAACTTTTATAGTTTTGATGATTTCAAATATTATTGTTTTATGTATAGTAATCTCGTAACACTTTTTGGAAGAGTTGTTTTTGCTCTTGTGTGTACTAATATTTCAAGAAAATCAAACTCCAGACTACAAAGACTTCAAATCAAATTCAGTATGAGATACTTTGTGTTTTTAAAACATGTATTTTTTTAAAATAAGTTTGAAAGGGAGTGATTGTAATTGAGTGAATACACACACACACACACACTTTTTAGTAGATCTTGAGAAATTTTTACTGATCGTACGGGACAAACATAGTTCGTACGGGATGATCAGTTCAATTATCTCCTCGTAAGAGCAATGGAATGAACAGAAATTGAAGAAAATTTTTCTAAGTCTTGATCGTCAAGGATGAAGTGTATTCATCCCAGGATGAAATGTTCTCTAAAAATTTTTTATTCAAACGAAGTGTATTGATTCTAGTACGAGTTGATCTCTGGAGTACTATCGTCCAGGATAAAGTGTATTCATCCCGGGATGATTTGCTCACCGTAAAAATTTTGTCCGGACGAACCTTAAATTCATCCCAGGATGAAGTGAACTGGCTTTGAAAATTAAATGATGTTCTACAGTTTTTGGGAACCGACCTATGGAATAACCATTCGTATCGAACTAACCTAGTTCGTATGGGATGATGTGTGTGAACGAAGTCATTTCATACCCATATAATTAGGTTTGTTTCCAACGCATTTAAGTAAAATCATCCAGGATGATCCACGATCGTACGGAATGATCCAATGCATATTGACTTGAAAATTTACAGTTTTTGGATGGTTTTTTGTGTCTTTCCTATAAATAGTCAAATCTAAATTGCCACTTAATCTTTTTGCCTACTGATCTTCATGCCTATTGAAAGAAGAGTCAAGGTGAGAGTGTAAAGTGTGTTCGAAGTAGGATTCCTACTACTGAAGCGTGAAGACTTCACTTGGTATTCAAAGGTAAGAATTTCTACTTATGATCTAGGATTACTTCACTCTTTTCTTTCTTCTTTCTAGATTTCTTGTGAGAAGATCTGTCAAGGAGATCCGGTTCTCTATCGACACTTGGAGAGTGTGAACAGCCAAAGGGTTCTCTGTCCACACTTGGAGAGTGTGAATAGCCGAAGGGTTCTATGCCCACACTTGAAGAGTGTGAACAGCCGAAGGGTACTCTGCCTTCACTTAGAGAGTATAAAAATATAACAGTTCTCTGCCAATATTGGGGATAGTGTAAAAGGATGACGGTTCTCTGCCAACACTAGGGGATAGTGTGAAAGGACAACAGGTGTCTATCGCACCGAGTAGTCGTGGAAAGAGTTTTTGTAAAGGCTTCTCCGCTTTGCTATGGGTGCTAAAGGAGAGTCACTAGTGGTATTAGTGCAATACTCGAAGGGTGCCTCCAGGGAGTGGATGTAGGTCAAGTTTGACCGAACCACTATAAATCTTGTGTCTTTTATTTTTCATTGCTTTTTATTTTATTGATTTGTGTTTCTAATTTGTGGTTGAAAAATCTATTTCTACAAAACTCATTAAAGTTTATCTATCAGTTTAAAAATTAAAAAGAGGATTAATTTTTTATTACCAATTCACCCCCCCTTTTGGTTAGCCGCTAGGACATAAGCTTAGGTTTAACCACTAATTCATAGTGAACGAGTTTCAACAAGTGGTATTAGAGCTTTGTTTCAAAATCATAAGTTTAGACTATTTTTTGATTAACGTAGATGGCTACATTTGGAAACTGAAATACGCTCGAGGGTTACTCTATAACTAGACCTCCACTGTTCGACAATATATCCTTTAATTTTTGGAAAACATGCATGTCTATATTTTTACAGTCACTTGATTATCATATGTGGATCTTAGTTCAGAAAGGGTATACAAAACCAACTAGATTAGTTGACGGAGTTAGAGTTGAAACACCTTTTGTGGACTGGACAATAGAAGAATTTGACTTAGCACAAATAAATGCCAAATGCTTGAATAGTTTCTTTTGTGCTTTAAAATCAGAAGACTACATGCAGGTTTCCACTTCCAAAAGTGGGAAAGACATATGGGAAAGACTTTGTATAACTTATGAGGGGACTAATGAGTTTAAGCAATCTAGACTTAATATCTTGTTGCATGATTATAAACTATTTCGCATGAAACCAAATGAATCCATTTCTGATAAGTACACAAGATTCACACAAATAGTCACCTCTTTGCATGCACTGGGTAGGAAACTAACGAATGCTGAAATGGTTAATAAGATTCTTTGTTGTTTGCCTACTGCTTATGATGCTAAAATTGCTGCAATTACAGAGTCTAAAGATCTAAATATTTACTCTATTAACAGTCTTCTTTATTCGCTATTTGCTTATGATTAAGGAGTTAGCCAAAGAAAGATTGATGCAGGTGAACCACGAGGGGAGAAGAACATATCACTAAATGTCAAAGAGTCTGAGAGTGAACACTCACAACTTGAGGATGAAGATGACATCGCATTGATGACTAGATAATTCAAAAGCTTTCTAAAGAGGAAGCAGAATAAATGCCAGCATTGGAATAGAGGTAAATTTAATAGAAAAGCCAAGGTTCAAATGATGTGATTTGCTATGAGTGCAGGAAACTTGGTCATATCAAGACTGATTGCCTAAAATATAAAGCTACTCCTAGCAAGGAGAATATAGAGGAGAAACCAATTGTAAAGAAGGGCAAGAAGAATTTCAAAGAGCTTTCTGAGCGGACCCAACTTCAGATTCATTAGAGACTGAGAAGGAAAAAGAAGTCAATAATCTGTGCTTAATGGCCGAGATAGTCTTGATTAGTCATTTCAAGAAGAGGTATGTGATTTAACCTATGATGAAATTTTTGAAGTCTCTGAACACATCCATGATGCATATAGGAAAATGAAGAAAATGCATGTTAGTCTATGCTTAGAGTTTGAAGAATTACAAAAGTAACATGAAATCCTTATGAAAGATCATGCTTTAATTAATGACAACCACATGAAATTACTTAATGAGTTTGATGACTTGAATAAAAAATATGAAAATTTAAAAACATCATATGCTGAACTTGAAAAAGATTTTAAAAACTTTTTGGATGAATCGTAGATCAAAAATTATAGATCAAATTATACAAATCAAATTTTGGAAGATATAAATTCATTTTACAAATTAATGATAAAATCTCTCGAGGATAATAGGATACCCCATAAACTTTATGATTTTACTAATCCTATTATGTATCCAAAATTTATGCAAATTCCAAATAGACAGATAAATGGTAGAAGACTTAGGAATCCATTTTCAAAAGTCAAATGTAATAATTGTAGATTGTTTGGACATATATCTCACACCTGTACTTTGAAGATGAAAACTTATTTGGTGTGAAGACCCAAGATGCATAAACCTAGACATATCATACATGCATCTGATTATAAATTGCCAAAAGGAGAACCCAAACTTGTTTGGGTTCTCAAGTCTAACGTTTGATAATTTTGCAGGGTCGCTCTCACACAAGACCTCGTTAGAGCATATGGTACATGGACAACAAATGTTCAAAGCATATAACTGGAGATACTGCATAATTTATATTGCTGGAAGCCAGGAGTGGAGGCAAGGTTACACTTGGAGATAACACCACAAGGAAGGTGGTTGGATCGGGTATGATTGGAAATCTTAATAATTTTTACATTGAGAATGTGTTATTAGTAGAAAGCTTAAAGCATAACCTGTTAAGTATAAGCCAGTTATGTGATAAAAGATATTGTGTAAATTTTTTTTCTACTAGCTGCATATTAAGCCTAAATGGTAAAGATATTTTGAATGGTAAAAGGGTAAATAATGTTTATATGCTAGACTTGAATTATATTCAATCTCCTACTGCTCTTTGTTTGAAAACTATATCTGATGAGTCATGGCTTTGGTATAGGAGACTTTCAAAATGAGAAATTTGAGGAATTTTGTAAGGAGAAAGGAATTGATCACAAATTTTATGCACTTAGAACCCCTCAGTAGAAAGGGGTAGTCGAAAGGAAAAACATAACATTAATAGAAGTCGCCCGAGCAATGTTGGTAGAATACTCACTTCCTATATATTTTTGGGCTGAGGCAGTTAGCACTGCATGTTATGTTCTGAATAAGGTGAATGTGAGATCTAAACTAAATAAAACACACTATGAGTTGCTAAATGGAAGAACACCAAATTTGTCTCATTTACATGTTTTGGTTGTAAGGTGTTCATTCATAACAATAGAAAATCTGCCTTAGGAAAATTTGATCCAAAATCTGATGAAGCAATTTTTATTGGTTACTCAAGTGTTGAAAAATCTTATAGAGTATTCAATAGAAGAACTTTGATAACTGAGGAGACCACACATGTTGTATTTGATGAAACTGAAAATATGGTAGAGCCAAATGTTATAAAAGATGAGATTGAGATTAACTCCCAAAAGATTGATAAAATAAATTTGGAAGAAAATTTGGAAGAAAATGTGGCAGAAAATTTGGAGATAGAAAACCCTTTGCCTAGAGATTTGAGATTTTCTAAAAACCACCCAAGGGAATTGATTATATGTGAACCACGTGAGGGTGTAAGGACTAGTTGTGGATTAAATAAAGAAATCAATCATTCAGCCTTCATTTCAACTATAGAAACCAGAAATATTAATCAACCACTTTTGGATGAATTTTGAATTTTGGCCAACAAGAAGAGTTGAATCAATTTGTAAGAAATAAAGTTTGGGAATTAACTACAAGGCCAAAGAATCAAAATATAGTGGGAACTAAGAGGGTATTCAAAAATAAAATGAATGTCTCAGGAGTAGTCATTAAAAATTAGGCTATATTAGTTGCTAAGGGGTATAATCAGATTGAAGGGATTGATTTTTAGGAGACTTTTGCCCCTATAGCGAGACTTAAAGCAATTAGGGTTTTGCTAGCTTTTGCCTATTTTAGAGGATTTAAATTGTATCAAATGGATGTAAAAAGTTCCTTTTTAAATGGGGTAATTCAAGAAGAGATTTTTGTAGAACAACCACTAGATTTTGAAAATTCTAAATACCCAAATCATGTTTTCAAGTTGAAAAAGGCATTATATGGATTGAAACAGACACCTAGGGCTTGGTATGAGAGGTTGAGCGCCTTCTTACTTGAAAGATCTTTTGAAAAAGGAAGTGTGGATACAACTCTCTTTTTGAAGAAATATGGAAATGATATACTCAATGTTCAAATTTATATGGATGATATCATTTTTGGATCTTCAAATAAAAATCATTGTGATGATTTCTAAAATAATGTGTAGTAAATTTGAGATGAGTCTAATGAGAGATTTAAGTTACTTTATAGGATTTAGCATTAAGCAAATTGAGGAAGGTACATTTCTTAGTCAGTTAAAGTATGTTAAGGACATCCTCAAAAAGTATGAAATGGATAATACTAAACCTGTTAGTACACTAATGAGTTCCTCAGTTCAGTTTGATAAGGACCCTGATGGAAACTTTTTTTATCAAAATAAATTTAGAGGGATATTTATATCTTTACTTTACTTGACTTCTAGCCGACCCGATATCTTGTTTAGAGTTTTCTTATATGCTAGATTTCAATCAAATCCAAAAGAATCACAATTGATAGCAGTGAAAAAGATTTTAAGATATCAGTTAGGAACTCAGAACTTAGAAAATTGGTATCCTAAGTTTAGCTCTTCATTTAAAATAATTAGTTATTCAGATTCTGACTTTGCAGGTTGTAGGGTGGATAGAAAGAGCACTTTTGGAACATGTCAATTTTTTTGGAAATTCTCTAGTCTCTTGGTCCAGTAGAAAATAAAATTTAGTAGCCTTATCTACTATGGAAGTTGAATACATTGCATTCGGAAGTTGTGTGGCACAAGTTCTTTGGTTGACACAACAGTTAATTTATTTAGGATTAATTATAGGCACTATTCCAATTTATTGTGATAACACTAGTGCTATTTGTATTTCTAAAAATCCTATTCAACATTCAAGAACCAAACATATAGACATAAGGTATCATTTCATTTGGGATCATGTATCCAAAGGAGAAATTGAACTCATTCATGTTTCTACTGAAAATCAACTTGCAGACTTTTTTACAAAACCTTTAGTCTTTGATACTTTCAATGCATTAAGAACAAGGCTTGGTGTGATAGATTTGAATGCTTAAATAAAAATGTTTTTGCAACATTGATGTTCGTTTACTAGTTAATGTGTTTGTGTGTTTTTTCATGTGTTTATGAACCTGTTTGTGTGTTTTTCTCTATTTAGAGTTTGTGTTTTTTCATTATTTTGTGTTTTTAGTGTATATGTGTTTCAGTTTTTTTATTGGGTGCAAAAAATTTGAAAATTTTGAGTGATAATTGTCCGGGACAAAATTTTTTCGTACAGGACGATTTGTGTAGTATGTCAAACTGTCAGATTTTGAACCGTTTGAGTGAAGTGTTTAGTGTTTTATTGTCACTTTGTATGTACAATTGTCACGATCATCCGAGATGAAATGTTTTTCAAATGACGGGATGAATGAATAAAGCGGTTGAATAGATAAGGTAGTTTTTAATACGAACTTCGTACGTATGAACCTTTGGTTCGTCCGGAAGAACACATGTCGGTTCGATGTAAGGGACCATTTTAACTGTCTTTAAACCGATCATAAGTTCTGATCATCCCAGGACGAACACGTGTTCGTTTGTACGATCAGTCTGGTCAAAAGTATGTACGAAAGAACACTTTGTAAGTTGTGTTGATAAAGAAAAGTCATTTTATTTTGATGCATTAGTTCGTCCATACAAAATTTTTTTGTACGGGATGAATCAAAAAATTCATACGGGATGAAATTTTTTCGTTTGGTATGAACGTATCATTTTCAATAAATAGTAGGGCTTTTGAACTCAATCATCACACTTAAAACTTCACTTTCAATATATTTCGTACTCTAGATCTTCTTCCAAATAGCAAGTTCAAGTAAGAGACAAAAGATTCTAGCAAAGAAGCCACATAGAAATCCTTCTGACAACTTCCTTTCCAAAGCAAATGACGAATCTTTTCCTAGGTTTGCCTCAGCGAAGATCAAACCCTCCAGAATCCTATTCCAAGAACTACTTACCTTTCAGGTAATGAACTTATTTGCTTCAACCCAGTTTGGTTTTATCCTTGCCCTCGTCTATCTCTATAATAAAGAAACCTTCCACTACTTCGTCGCCAACATGTCCTTTAATTCTGACCACACTATAATCCATTCCTTTGTCTTCAAACAAAAAGTTGACATCACCAAGGCTGACTCAGGAGCCTTTTTAAATTTAAGGATATAGGGAGCTAGATCCCATCACTTGATCAACACTCATGATTATGCATGGTATGAAATTAATAATGTGATTAGAAAAAATAGTGTGAATGAACATATGGGTAGAATATCCGGTCTCATTCGAAATGCACGTATCATCCAGCATGTCCTTAGAACTTCTATAGTTCCTAAAGCTGGTGATAGAATCAACATTACCCCTCTTCTTTCTTTGGTGTCCTTCTTGATCATGACTAAAGAACCTATAGATGAAGCCCAACTTATCCTTGACTAACTTTATGGGCTGTCTAAAATTGGACATGTAGAGCATAAGAGAAAGAAGAACATCACCTTAGGACATCTAGTTGCCTATATTCTGGACAAGAAATACAATTTAGTTCATCCTGATCAAGAGTTTGAAGAATCGCTCTACTACAACGACGGATCATTTAGAGCACTCTTCAAAGAAGAACCAAGTAAAATACATGTCATTAGTGATACAAACGAAGAACCAGAAGCTGCACCTGCACCAGCCAATGAACCAAATTATCTTGATTTGGTTCAAAGATTTGATCACCTAGTGACTCTTTGATCAAATTGAGACTCATCTTCAGTAACAGGCTGCACAGTATCAACATGACATAAATTTTATGAGGGATCAGATGGGTGATATCAGTACCAATGTGCTTATGGAGTACATCTTCGATGTTGCACCTCCTCCACCTCCTCCAGATCAGGGTCCTTCTCAGTGATAGTTGTAATTAACTATATGTATATTCTGTAGTTTGTGTGTTTGTTGTTGTTTTTAGTAAGTTTGTTATATTTTCTTTTCTTTAGATGTTTTATTTTTGTTTTGATATCCTGAGCTTAGATTGTAATATCTTCATACTGATATCAATATATGTTCTCATATTTTGGCTTTAATGGTATTGAAATGTGTGTAAGCCTTTCTGACAATCATTAGATTTTTGATCCTAACAGTGCTATACTTTGAAATGCAAGTCAAAATTAAATTCATTTGAAAATCTAATTTTTTTTTAAATTTAAGTTCTGCTTATAACTTATTATAATTAAGATTGTTAATTTCATGTCTCTTATTTAGACTTCTTTAATTCTAATATTATTATTGCAACTATGATGTTTCTTATTTTATATTTCACTTATCAATAAATATTAATGCACTTAGAATAATTTGAAATTCTTGATTATTGATTCTGGAAATATCAAAATTACTCTTGAAAAAAAATGTACTAAAGTACAAAAATCAAAACAAATGCGCAATGGTTGGCAAGTACAAAAAAGGCACAAAATAAGCCCATATGTAAAAAGATGCACAAAAATGTGCCACGAATTAGAAAAAGATGCGCAAAGCGTCAAATGTGGTAATCATTTCTTTCTATTATTATTTAATCTCTTAATTCAAATTGATCTACTGTACATTTATATTCTGTACTGAAATTTGAAATATACAAATTTTCTATTCATCCTTTTTGCAATGATTTTCTCTATCTTAGAGTCTAAATTAACTCATGTTCTTGATATATTATTTCTATTATCAATGTTACATCTCTTCTTAAATTCAATGAATTAATATGATTTGCCTAATGTTTTAATTTTATTTGTATAACTTATTTCAATCACTTTCAAGATGAATTATCAAATGATTTTCATATGTCTGCTTACATTTCAAGTCTTTTTCTTCTTTACTTTTTGCTAATGTCAAAAAGGGGGAGAAATTGTTCGTATCGAGGTTTTGGTTTTGTGTGTGTCTGTTTTTGTTTTTATTTTGTGTTTTGTGTATGTTGTATTTTGTTTTATTTAGGGTTCTTTTATATTTCTTAAAATGCCTCCTTATTTACACGTGTTCATCAATTTAGGGGGAGTTTAGGAGATTTTTTTTAATCTAAAAATTATACAAACAATAATTGTTTTGCCATCATAAAAAAGGGGGAGATTGTTAAGAGAGTTACTATTTGCATGTTTTACATTCTTGCAACTTGTATAGTTTTGATAATTTCAAATAATATTGTTTTATGTGCAGTAATCTCCTAACACTTTCTGGAAGAGTTATTTTTGCTCTTATGAGTACTAATATTTTAGAAAAATCAAACTGCATACTACAAAGACTTCAAATCAAGTTCAGCATGAGATACCTTTTGTTTTTTAAAACTTAT